>CM045764.1:161880736-163080736 GCA_025200525.1 Camellia lanceoleosa
AAATGCGAAGTGTTAGGAAGAGGTGTAAGTTCCGTCGGCGTCAGTCTCTCTTCCATCTCGGACCTCTCTCTTTTTGTCTTTCTCTCTTGCGAATCTCTCCGGTTGTTCCATTTCCTGGCTGTGAGGGTTTCTGAAAAAAAATATTTGAGGCCGAGCTTAAGTTCTTGGGAAGGCTAGCCATGGAAGTGGATGCATAAATACTTTTTTAAGTTGATTTTTGTCGATGGAGCACAACCGCAAGGGTTAATCGAGCACCTTTATCGGTTCGTCTGATCAGGTTTGTATTTCCTTTATTTCGTACTGGTACATTATCTGTCTCCTTGTTTGTCTTCTATCATTAGCATATACCTTCACAACGAAATTGACACCATAGGAAGCATTACGTACTCCATTTTTGTATTTTGTGCTAGAGGAATAGGAACTCTTCCCTCTTGCTAGAAATGGACCCGATAGGGCGTACGTACTCGTTTTTGTATTTTCTCCCTTCGAATAGGAAGTCTTCCCTCTACTTCTCGATCTTTGCCAAGTTGAACATAGGTATCATAGTAGTTAGCAACAAGCATAAAAGGTGTTCTGCATTTTACATATGGCGAACTTATTACGTTGGGTTATATATACGAAAGAAGACTTGAAAAAAATTTGTGTAATGTTGGCACGGGAAAAACAAATTTTTTTTTTTTCAATGTAACAAAAGGAAAAATAAGAAACTCGATAAACAAACAATGACTAATCTTGTTTATAGCAGGTAGCTTACACTCGGTTGAATACGCTTTCAATTTTGTACTACTCGTTGATTTTATATTCTTTGGAACTTATGTTTAGAAACAATCATGTTACGGACTCTTCAAAATAGATCAAATACATGTGGGACACAGAGTCGGACAAGGGTATGGGATATGTCGGATACTTTTGAGCAGACACTTCTTATATAATTGTATATAACACACTTATTATATGTGCAAATTATTGTGAAATTACTATAAATGTGATTTACGACCTTTGTGAGTTACATATAGTACCATTTTATGTCACATATTAGACTAAAAATATGATATTTTTCCCCACGCGTACCATTGAATGTAGGGTTAAGATTTAATGAGTCGGACACATACATACACGCTTTTGGCACTGCAGAGTCCAGTGTAACCACGATAAACAACTCTTTCTTTCGGTCTTTGAATTTCATGCATAGTTAGTGATATTCAACTTAAAACATAGGAAAGCCAATTGAAAAGAGTTGAAATGAGGATGGCGCTTTCCAAATTTTGTGAGAGCTATTCGTTTCCACCCGATTCTGAATCAAGAGTTAGGCGTTCACTTTTATGGCTAGCCTTTCCAACAACAAGCGGCGAGAGGCGATGGCGGAAAACCAATACCTTCTCCACAGGTGGGACAACGTAGCATTAAGGAAGAAGTTTGCCTTGATCCTTCTCTAATATCAACTTTTCTAAGATGTGGTCCATCAGGGCATCGTCAATGCCCTCTGTTTACGTGGTTGGCGTGTGCGTAGGTGAACTCTTTAGGAGTACTCAGGCGTATTGTGCACATCTGTGTGCTCCCATCCCAAGTGATGTTCAACTTCTTATGAAGTTGTTCAGTTCTTCAACTTCACGAACTGATGTAACAGTGAGGTTTAGAAATTCAGAAAAGTCAAAGCCCGGGCAATTCACGAAGAAAATCTCGTTCGTGAAATGGATAACCTTACTGTCATTGCCGCAACTTTTGAATAGCGGTTACCTTTCTCTTGAAGTTATCATCTTGCATATATATATAGCGATTACATTTGAAGAGGAATGTATTTGTCATTCATGAGTTCAATTTGTCTGGACTTTATTGAAGCGAGTTCATGAAATCGTACTCTCATTTGTCTTTTATGACATTAAATGCGAGAATGAGAATGGATAGATGCGTTAGTAATATTTGTTGTGACGTTGGCGATCTTGCTTGTTTCATTGTCATACAATTGATGAAACTTGCTTATGCGCCCGGAAAAGTATTCTTCTCTAAGCCCTTTGTCTGAGCACCGAAGGTAATGGAGCATGGGCGAGGATCACCACCTCGATTCTCTGCAACAAAGTTGCTCGATGAAATTGAAGCCCTCAACTTGATGGTGGCCTTTCCAACAACAAGCGGTAGGAGCGATGGTGAAAACCAATACCTTCTCCTGACTCGGACAAGCCTAGCAGTTAAGGAAGAAGTTTGCCTTGATCCTTCTCTAATATCAACTTTTCTAAGATGTGGTCCATCGGGCATCGTCAATGCCCTCTGTTTACGTGGTTGGCGTGTACATGGGTGAACTCTTTAGGAGGGATCTCAAGCGTGCGTGCACATACGGTGTGCTCCCATCGGTGATGCTCAACTTCTTGAAGTTGTTAGGTTCTTCAAGTTCACGAACTATACGTAAGGGAGGTGAAGAAATTGAAAAGTCAAAAAGCGGGCAATTCACGAAGAAAATCTCGTTAAGAAATGGATAACCTTACTGTCATTGCAACTTTTGAATAGCGGTTACCTTTGTCTTGAAGTTATCATCTTGCATATATATATATAGCGATTACATTTGAAGAGGAAGGTAACTGTCATTCATGAGTTCTTGGTTTCTGGACTTTATTGGCCGAGTTCATGAAATCGTACTCTCATTTGTCTTTTTATGACATTAAATGCGAATGAGAATGGATAGATCGTTAGTAATATTTGTTGTGACGTTGTGATCTTGCTTGTTTTCATTGTCACATATAATTGATGAAACTTGCTTATGCCGACAAAGTATTCTTCTCGATCAGCCTTTGTCTTAGCACCGAAGGTAATGGAGCATGGGCGAGGATCGACCACCTCGATTCTCTGCTTGAAGTTGCTTTCGAGAAATTAAGCCCTCAACTTGATGGTGGCCTTTCCAACAACAAGCGGCGGAGGCGATGGTGAAAACCAATACCTTCTCCCACGACTCGGACAAGCCCTAGCAGTTAAGGAAAGTTTGCCTTGGTCCTTCTCTAATATCAACTTTTCTAAGATGTGGTCCATCAAGACATCGTCAATGCCCTCTGTTTACTGTGGTTGGCGTGTATACGTAGGTGAACTCTTTAGGAGGATCTCAAGCTGTGCGTGCACATACGGTGTGCTCCCCATCGGTGATGCTCAACTTCTTAGCTAAGTTGTTCGAGTTCTTCAAGTTCACTGGCTGTCGTAAGGGGAGGTGAAGAAATTGAAAAAGTCAAGCCCGAGCAATTCACGAAGAAAATCTCATTGTAGAAATGGACAACCTTACTGTCATTACCGCAACTTTTGAATAGCGGTTACCTTTCTCTTGAAGTTATCATCTTGCATATATATATAGCGGTTACATTTCAAGAGGAAGGTATTTGTCATTCATGAATTCTTAATTTGTCTGGACTTTATTGAGCGAGTTCATGAAATCGTACTTTCAAGTGTAAGTTTTTATGACCTTAAATGCAGAATGAGAATGGATAGATGCGTTAGTAATATTTGTCTTGTGACGTTGGCGATCTTGCTTGTTTCATTGTCACATACAATTGATGAAACTTGCTTATGCATGAAGCGGTTACCTTTCTCTGATCTACCTTTGTTTGAGCACGAAGGTAATGGAGCATGGGCGAGGATCGACCACCTCGATTCTCTGCAACCAAGTTGCTCGATGGTACCCTTTGAAGCCAACAATTATTACTAACGTACCCATCCATTCTCATTACGCACGAAGGTCATAAAAACTTGCACTTGAATGTACGCATTTCATGAGAGATCGCTCAATAAAAGTCGACGCCATAACTCATGAATAATGACAGCTACCTTCCTCTTCAAATGTAACTGCTATATATATATGCAAGATGATAACTTCAAGACAAAGGTAACCGTCATTCAAAAGTTACGTGCAATGACAGGCAAGGTTATCCATTTCTACGAACGAGATTTTCTTCGTGAATTGCCTGGGCTTCTTGAGTTTTCTGAATTTCTTCACCTCCCCCTTACGACAATTCGTGAACTTGAAGAACTGAACAACTTCGTTAAGAAGTTGAGCATCACCTGGGATGGGAGCACCTTTGTATGTGCGCATGCAGTTGAGATCCTCCTAAAGAGTTCACCTATGAACCGTCAACCCGCGAAGCGAGGGCATTGACGATGCCCGGATGGACCACATCTTAGAAAAGTTTGATATTAGAGAAGGACTGAAGGAAAACTTCTTCCTTAATCTGTTAGGCTTGTCCGAGTCAGGTGGGGAGAAGGTATTGGTTTTCAGCCATCGTCTCCCGTCGCATAAGTTGTTGGAAAGGCCAGCCATCAAGTTGAGGGCTTCGATTTCCTACTGAGCAACTTCGTTGCAGAGAATCGAGGTGGCTGCATCCTGGCCCATGCTCCATTACCTTCGGGTGCTCAGACAGTGGCCAGATCAGAGAAGAATACTTTGTCGGGCGTACAAGCAAGTTTCATCATTTGTATGTGACAATGAAACAAGCAAGACTGCCACTGCCTGCCAACAAATATTACTAACGTACCCATCCATTCTCATTCTGCACGAATGTCATAACAAAGACAAATGAAATGCATTTCATGAACTCGCTCAATAAAGTCCAAACGACCATAACTCATGAATAGCGGCTACCTTCATCTTCAAATGTAAGCTGCTATATATATATATGCAAGATGATAACTTCAAGACAAAAGGTAACAATCATTCAAAAGTTGCGTGCAATAACGAACAAGGTTGTCTATTTCTCTGAATGAGATTTTCTTCGTGAATTGCACAGGCTTCTTGACTTTTCGAATTTCTTCACCTCCCCTTCTGACGGTTCGTGAACTTGAAGAAGCGAACAACCGTTAGAAGTTGAGCATCACAGGATGGGAGCACCTTGTATGTGCCGCCGCAGTTGAGATCCCTCCTAAAGGTTCACCTCTGAACCGTCAACCCACGAAGCAGAGGGCATTGGCGATGCGGGATGGACCACATCTTACAAAAGTTGGATGTTAGAAGAAGGAAGGCAAACTTCTTCCTTAATCTATTAGCCTTGTCCGAGTCAGGTGGGGAGAAGGTATTGGTTTCCAGCCATCGTCTCCGGCCGCTTAAGTTGTTGGAAAGGCCAGCCATCAAGTTCAGGGCTTCAATTTCCTTGCTTGTTTCATTGTCACATACAATCGATGAGACTTTCTTATGCGTCAGGAAAAAGTATTCTTCTCGATCGCCTTTATCGACCACCAGCGTAATGGAGCAAGGGCGGGATCGACCACCTCGATTCTCTGCAACCAAGTTGCTTATAATGCCATTGGAAGCCAACAAATATTACTAACGTCGCATCCATTCTCATTACGCGAAGCTCATAAAAACTTACACTTGTAGTCCTTCCTTTGCAATATTTGCGAAATTATGCATTTATAAACTTGTACACATAATTATTTTAATTGTAAGATGTGTGAACTAAATGCAAAATTTGGATGTCATCCTCTCTCTTTTATGCATTTCAAAATCTGTATATGTGTTGGGAAATTCTGCGTGTTGTTATGCGTGTTTACATAAAATTATGAGGTTAAGGTTATGACCACATGTTGCGACCGTTTGTTTGTGTTTGTGTTTGTAAATATTGATTGAATACTTTGCGAGGAGTTATGTCATTGCATCGATGGATATTGGTCACCTCGCACCAACAATGTTAGTTTTCTCCTTAAAGACTTCCTACCACTTGGTTTTCGTACATATGTTTGTAAACAAGCATAATCGATCGACAAGGAATATCTTGATTTTTTTCGGATCAATTCTTCTGACTGCAGTGTACTTTTGTGTTTGTGTTATTTGTTTTCCACAAATTTTGAATGGCCTCGCTTTGCGGCATCAATTTTGAACTTTTGTTTCAATTCGTCCATTTGATTACAACTCTTCCTTTGTTTTGTATCAGAAAATATGCATATACGTGCCAACTGTACTTTTTGTTGTAGTCAACTTATAACTTTACTGAACTCACATAATCTCAATCAATTGACATTACAATCTTTGTTTTAAAAATCACAAACGACATTAGCAATTTGACCGAAAATGTCCAGGAATTTTGAAATGGACTGTCAGAATTTAGGTTGTTTAAAGTGCATCGATCCAAATTAGACAACGGACAAAATGTGTACACCACCCCTGTAATTTCCCCTTCAATCTAATTTGTATGATTTGCTCTTTCATAAAGGGGAAGGAAAAGATTGAAGACAATTACCGAACAACAAATCCAAATGTGTGACACAATCGCTAGCTCTTGTCAGAAGCGGCCAGTTGCACTATTCATTTGTTACAGGTACTAGTTGTTTATTTTGACAATATGGAATTACATTTTTCGTACTGAAATTACGCGCCTCGTCGAAGTTCAGTTTGTGATGTTTGAAATTGGTTTTGTTCCGCATGTCTGAAAATGTTTAAATTGGTGTCGATTCAGTCCCGAATGTACGAAAGCTGTATTATGCCGATTTCGGGGCCAGCTTGACATAAAAACTTGCATATATATATGTATTCATATTTAAGATTTAGTGATGATAAGCTTCACGATGCTTGCATGCAGCCAACAACAATTCAAGGAAATGCAAGGGCCAGACTACACTGGACAAAAAATGGTGAGTGTCGAAATCTGTATTCTCTATAATACATTATGATAGAAACACATCGTTTGGTTGTTATCCACACGTTGTATTGAATGGTCGTAGTGGCCTTGTGATTGTTTCACGTTTGTAGGATTGTAGCATGTAATAAGGTCACCTTCCTATTGTTTTTGTAAATTTCAATTCTTTGTAAAAGTCATTACGTTTTGTCGTGACTTTTTCTTTACCAATTATTTGTATTTGCAATCTTATTTAATTACCAACAATGCACGCGGATTGCGTTTGGCATAAAGTTCTACTTAAAGTAATTTTGGACTCACAGTTGTTACTTGTCTTGTACGCCTGTCATTTACTTGGTTAAAGACTAGAAAGGAGATTGGGGAAAGGTGGAAGGCACTCCCTTCTGATGAGAAAAAGAGGTTTGTCGAAATGGCTAAGGCGAGTGCTGAGGAACACGCCAAAGTTGTACCATCTGCACCGAAGTCTGAAAATGTCATTACGTACTTCATGTTTTCGTAAATGCATTTGGCTAGGTCCTGTTTTCCTGACATTGTTGGTTGTATTTTTGTATTAATTTAAGGGTAAAAAATGTGCAGGGTAAAAGCCAACTCCACATATCATTGAAGTCAATTGTTGAGCTAGTTAACCGGTTCAACGAAGCACAAAAGCAAGCAGTCATTGACATTGGGTTTGCTGGCCTCCTGCGGATGAAGTGTACACGTATAGATCACGACTTGTGCGCATGGTTGGTCTGAGAACTTGATCTGACGGTAGTTCATTGAATGTTCATGGTTGTCAAGTCGGGCTCACGTGTAAGCGGTTAATGTTTTATTGGGAATACGGTGTGAAAGGCGATGGCGTGCGATTGGTGGGTCATTAGAAGCATATCCCAATATCTCTGATGAGGTTGGAGTTGTTAGCGAGTCATTCCTTTGAACAAGTTGAGACTTTATCGGCCGAGGCCCGATGGTGCGGAGGGCGAGTTTTGACAAAAATTTGTTATGCGTGTTGGGGGCCATGTTGTGTCCTACCACAATGGCCGGCTTGAATCCATCGTTCATTCATGCCGTGAAGGGCGTGAATCGTCTGCGAGCTTGTAATTGGGCAAAGTTGACCTGCAATGCCTTCTAGCAGTGTTACATAAGTATAAAGGTCATCGCGATTACAAGCTGGATGTGTTTTCTGCTAATGGTATGCCAATAACTTGATTTTTTCCATTCCCCCTTCATGTGTTTCATGCATTGTTACATCATGGTTCAACAAATTGGCCTTCATTGGGACATACAATGGTACTGCTTTGTGAGTATGACAAACAACACTCTTCTGACCAAGTATGGTACTTTCGCAAATATATTTTACTGCGAGTACCGTCATGAATTAAGAACAACGAGTACACGGCAAAAGTATGCGAACCTCAATGGAGGAACCAATTAAAACTAGGTTGCGAAGGGGAACATGAACATAATTTTTTTCCTTGGTTTCATCAATAAAATTCGTTGGTGTCTTTGTACATTTTTTCCCCAAAAACATTGCATGATATGTGCCTATAAAGTTAGCGACATCCTCAACAAAATCGGTATCCTATATGCGTTCATTTGCCAAAATTGAGAATAATGAATGTCATTATTCTTGAATATAGTTCATTTTTACGGGAAGAACAACTTAATTATGGTGTGCCCTTAATGTCCCACGGTATTTGTAACTTGATTGTGTTTGTCGACCTCGACTACGCGGTCCACACCTCGGCTTCATGATTGGGGTGATACCCAAATACTGAGGCATTTGCGGCGTATGAGAAGGAAGCACAAATTCCCAACAATTGCGGTAAGCACTCCTACCCGTGCACATTTCACACCATCGACCCACTTGTCTTCAACATACAATGTCGGACTTCATTTATGCGTTTCTATGATTAGGTGGAGTTTGATTCGATGCTTAGCGGATGATCTTGACATGGATGCATGCCATGTCGAGAACCAACAAAAGGACGGTACAATGAAGTCCGTATGACCAATTTGGAGTCCGACATTACGAAGTGAAGGAAATGATGAAACAAGTTCTCACAACCAAACAGATTTAATGGAGATGTTGTGACATTTCGAAGCCAAGCAAGTTGTTGGGAATGACAAGGTAATCCATCCAAGCATTACGTAATTTTCACACAGTTGACCCACATCATTTGAAGATGGTTTATAAGACTAAGTTCATGAATGTGTATGTATGATTAGGTGGAAGGCAATGATGTGTGTATCATTAACCTCTCATCCAATGTTGCTCAACTGAAGGAAATCTTTGAAACAAGCGCTTCAGCGTTTGATTTGAGTGCAATGAACCATTCCTTGAACAAACCAATTTATGTGGTGAAGCAAATGCTACACCACCTCATCGAAGGTATATTCTCTATACCTAACCGGTGGCGTGGCCCAGGGGTGTGGACCTCTTTGTTGAGTCGAGGCGCAGCGATGGCGTGGTCAAACCATCGGCGAAGTAAACCCAATGGGTGTAATATTTGGATGTACAAGGGGTGGATCACCAACAACAGATTTTGAAGGAACCTTGGCAAGGGACAAAAGTCATTTGCATAATGGGCACAAATTTGAACATTGAAGAAGGTGGGGACAACAACAAGAAGGAGGCCTTGATTCGGAAACATATGGCGAAGATAAATACACTCATGACCTTTAGTCGATTAGGCGTGAAGAGCGTGGCGTCGATGTGCATACTTCTCCTACTAAGCAGCAAACCATTGGGAGCAACTAGAATGCGTTCTGGGAAGTGCAAAGAAGGCGAAAAGGAAAAGGAAAAGGAAAAAAGCGGCGGCTGGAGTTCAAGCCCTTGAGGTGGGGATATACAATTGTGCATCGATAGCAAAACAAATAGTGGAGTTAGCGACATCGGTTCACCTGTGGGTGTTGATGGTGTGGACAATGTGAACAAGGTACTAATACTGCCTTTCATGCCCCACAAGTATTGAATACCCAATTCATGCCACATCAATAATGTTTTGCTAATTTTACAATCATCTGTGTTGTATTGTACTAGTTGTCAAAGAATTGCATGTTTGCGATTATATTTGCGCCATATGTTAGTACACATTTTTAACAAACTCCGCACCAAACATCACAAGTTGTGGCATAAATCTGAGGCTCACAGTTTTACATCATTTCACGTTGTTTTTATGACTACAGGCCTTGTAATGTAAGCTTCAATTTTTTATGAAATGTGTCTTTGTTAGTTACATTTATTTTTGTAGGACTCGTTCACGATGTTGGACAGCGAAGGGTTGTCATCGGCGAAGGAACAAAAACTTCTTAACTATGTATTTGACGATAGCAAAAATGAAATGTATTGTTTTATTTACTACTTGCAAATTTAAAATGACAGTCCACTGTGAAATAACTATCGTTCTAAGGATCATTTTTTGCTTGTAGGGACATTGTTGTTTCCATGAATCTTCATGGACGGCCATGTGAAGTTGCCACCCGGCGTGACATGCGCACGCTCAAACCAGGGTCTTGGCTATCCAACACTGTAAGTGTTGGCTGCACAAATATGAATCTGCGTTTTTCAGTACCCCTGAACTCAGAAACCTTTCTAATCAACTTGCCTTGTGTCTTGCATACAATGTTCCAGCCAATCAACTTGGTGGTGGTGCAATTGACTAATCGATAGAGGGATTTACATAATGACGGGAGGCACACTGACTGGTTCTTTCCCGTATATCTGTCGGTAAGTAAGTGTTTAAAGCTACATTGTGTATTGTGTATGACATATTTTGACAAATGTTTCCGTCAATGACCTTTATGCATTACACATGTAGACTTTGATTCTAAATAAAGATATGCAACCTCTGCACCATGAACATATCGTCACATCATTTTTCGGACATAGCGGATACCTGCTGCTCTTGATGCATGCGGAGGTAATATCAATGTTCATCTCGTTATATTAAAAGCGAAAATATGAGCGGCATTACATGTTTACATGGCCTCTAAACAAGGTCTGCGTTGTGTTTACGTGTAGATTTACATGCCTTTCAATTCTGAGAGGTGCATTGGTTGTGCGTTAAAATTGATATGGTGGGACCGTGTAGCCTACCTATTCGACTCGGTCCCATCAACCGACCGAACAAAAGGAAGCTAAATCTGGCTAAAATTTTGGTATGTCCTTCTCGTGCATTTTTGAACACTACAAAAACTTGAACATCCTTCGTAAACCAACTTCAACCTTGTGGAATAGGTTCAAACTATGCGACTTCTTGCAACTACACTTTGGAAATGATTATATTCTGAGGCGTGCGTAGCTTTCCTCTGCATGTTAGATGAGAGGCGATTACAACAAGCCAGACGAGTAATCCACAATCCCTCCTCACATTAATGTCTATCTTTGCATGGTGACTTACGAACCTATTAAGTATTGGCGACAACTTTAATGTGAAATTATTTTTTATACGTTTGGTGTGGGATGTTAGTCATCAAATTCATGCGACAACTTTGATTTAAGCCCGGTCCACACAAGGTACATTCTACGCTTAATTTCCATTTGTCAATCAAATCCTTCCTTGTATGTCTGCAATTTTAAGCGGTTGTCTTATGATCTTTACGTACAAAGTTAAGCTCCTGTATCGTCATAAGTTGTTGGTTGACATCGTTATGGATGTCAATAATGCAAAAGATCATGATCAGGAGTGCCTTCATATGAGCAATGCCACAAGCTAGGCGATGATGGGATTGGTGCCCGATGCGATAATTTGGGTGGCAATAGGACTTAACTAATTTTGTATTGTTTGATTTCAATATGGATGTTATTTATGGCTCCCCGATTATTGTTTCTTTGGGCGATGTAAATATGGACTAAGCGCAAAGTGCAAGTCAAATGTAAACATGGATCAAACATGTCGATGTGGCTGCGACTTAGTACTATTTTCTTTCGCATGTTTCTTGTTAGGATGAATCTTTATGGCTGTATATAATTCTGGTTGCTTTTGTTGCGAAGTTAATTATAATTTAATTACGAAAAAGGAAAATTAATTTTCAAAAATGAAAGAAACCACATTATGAATGAAAACTCAATACTCTTCGTAGGTAGGTTATATATCGGCCCATTAGCACATATGACTCGGTAAAAAAAACTTTCATGGCTTCGAGGAAGGCTAAAAAAAAGAAATCAAATCTACATATCTGCTGCATCATTAGCGTCTTCTGAAAGAGTTGTCGTACTACTATCGATTATTTGTCCTCATCCATTGTCTTATCGGACTTAACCGTCGCCGTCAATTTCTCATCGATTGACAAATCAGCGTTACGCTTGATAAGCACCGACTTGCCGCTCAAACTTGACAACCGTGTGTCCACTTCATTGACCTTTCGAAGATAGCTTGCAAGCCCTTTCGAATCTGAGAGCAACATGAGCTTCAACAATAGCTTCAATCTTGTTGAATCGGACATTTTGTAGGAATATGTGTATGGTTTATTTCTTGACTACTTTTTAAAGGAATGTCTGATTCATAATATTACACAACACTATGCTGTAAGTATTTGTAATATATGGTACATGACTTGTATGTTTGCAGAAGACCTCATGCATTGTGACATACATTGTATTAATTTCTCAAACTGGCCGAATTCATCTTGCAAAAATTCGTTCCTTCTTGCATGCACCAAGTCATCTGTTCAGTACCCCTGATCGTCCATTAATTGGCATTTCCAACACACATGCATTGCACCTTCCATCAGTACTATCCCACTGTCATTGATGTCCACACCCGATTCATCATACATTCACATTAAATCATTTGTATTTGTGCTAACCCAATTACATGTCTACTCATCCATAAAGGTTAGCAAAATTGCTCTTATCGAGATACATATGCCTTTCCAAGCGCACCCAACCTATTAAATGAAATACTTGATCGATAAGTTGCTTTTCTTGATTTGGGGTAGTGTTGCCACCAAACAACAATAAGTGTGTTCACATCTTTAAACCTACCACCAACGTATTAATGACTACGGGTTTAAGGTAATTTAACATTTACAACCAACCACAAAATTTTTTTATCCAGTGTTGTTTCCTTTGCATTTGGGTTTGTTTTTGCGTGCATATATTATTCGTGAACCTGCGAAAACAAAGTTGGACTCAATCAAGAACCTTCACACCTATGGATGCACACCATAGTAAATCTTGGTCGTGGACAATCACTTGCAGCGGTGACTCCCAAAGTCACCAGTTGGATTATGCGGTGGGTATATCGATTCGCCGGTGATCGGCGTTTTTTGAAACAGGGTTCCCCTTTGTGGAGTTTTGAACCTCTACGGGATTACAAGCGCACCCCAATACAAGATGCTTGCACAGGAAGTATTTTAGAATTCGATTTCCTTTGTTTGCCAAAGCGAGTTGATGTGAACACCCTTTGTCGATGTGCTTTTCTGAAGGTCACAAAAGCCCGGTCGGTTGAAATGCAGCGGCAATTTCCTCATGTCAGTGAGTCCCAAGTTAGGCATTGTTTGCAAAGTGAGGTTGATCAGATGACTCGTCGACTCATTAGGAACTCACGGATAGAGGGCATTAAAGCGGTCGAAGATACATGGATCGAACACGGCATCTGCGATCAAGGCTATAATGGAGGATCTGCGGTGTGGGACCACGACCTTCAGTTACTCGGACTCAGGGTTGTTGATTTGAGCGAGGATTAGCAGACCTGGACATGTGTATGACATAGAAAGCGTAGTGTTCTAAGCTGGCATCGTCGAGCGAAAATAAACGACTTACAAACTAACAGACCGTCATACTCTGCTAACCATTGCAACGGTGCATGCGTTAATGTCTTAATCATGTCCACTTTGTTGAAGGTATTTTTTTGGGTCACCGTCCTTGACTAAAACCTGTCTTATGATTTTTGTTGGTACGATGACAAGGTAATTTTTTTGTAATGTCAATGACCGATATCAGAAACTATGGTGTAACCTATGTTTTGTTGATTACTTCATGTTTGTGAATCGTTCAATATGGACAATAAGGTTTAAGTGTCGGAATCATTGACTAGAATCACAACCTGTAATTGCAAACAAAATTGTGCACAATCGGCCAACGGTGTCATACACTCTAACATCAATATGGCCACATAATGTTTTGTTTTTTCAAACACAACCATTGTGTGGAAGCATACCCCATGGGGTCAACCTGTGCATTAGCAATTTGTCTCCCATTGTGCATTGTTATGAACTAATCAGCTACCCTTCAAACAAAAAATTAAAGAATAGACCATGCAGAACCAGAGTATTGATATTCACTAATGAAGAAGTCAGCACGATGGTGAAGAAATGTACGACGCATTCTATATATCTGCTTTCAACTTGCTAACAGATAATAGTTGAGCCCACAGAAAAGTGTCAAACAGATACTAGTTGACAGATAACAGATTTGCCAAATTTGTTAATTACAAACAAACCTGCAACAGATAACAGAAGTTGTTCATTAGAACCAAAATTCATGCACCCAGATAAGAGAACCTACAACAGATAACAGGCCACAGATAAGTGACAATGCACCCACAAAATTCAGTCATCCACAAAGCATCCACAAAATTCATCCACATAGCATCCACAAAAATGAATCCACATACCATCCACAAAATTTGTCCGCAGATCTACCAAATAGCATCCACAAAGCTCTTACAATGACACCAACGTTTCCCAAAATTCATTACAGAATAACATTATAAGTTACATCATAATAACTTATAAAATTCTTTCCGTATATTCATTCCATAATAAAATTCATTCCACAAAGCTATTAAGTAAGTTACATAAGTTACATCATAATAAAATTCATTCCATAAACATTACTTACATCATGAAGTACAATACAACAAAAACTGGTACAAACTTCCATTCAATTTCCCAAAATACAAAGAAGTACAAAAGTTACATGATCAAGTACAAAATGATAGAAAATACAATGAAATACACCATCGCTTTGATAATATGTTCTATCCTTTCAGGCCTTCGACCATGGTCATTTCCAAAGTCATGAAGCCTCGTCCTTACATCGTTGAAGTGTTCTACTGTTAAAGCATCACCAGCTCTAGTGTTGGAAGGGATTCTGGACGTAACGTCTTCATCATCTTCAGCCATGAACTTGAAGTAATTGCAATGGGGAGTGGGAGTGGTACTCTACAATGCATGACAATCAGTTAGTTGAATACGACAAATATTACTGTCACTACTAAAGGATTAAAATTTCCAATACATACTTACATATTTTGATGGGAAAACAAAGAACAAACGCCCTTCATTTCCATTCTCATTGTTCTGACAATACGTATGGCAGCGGTTCTTCCCCAATTGCATAGCCTCGTTTGTATTCTTATGTTGCTAATGTTAGAAGAAGAAGCTATGTTTTAAATCTGCATACATGACAAAGTTGTACTGCTCTGCTATGCTTCTGTTTGATGGGGTTAATAGCAGGTCTAGTTTAATTTGAGGGAGAGAGTGTGTCTTTACTGAAAACATCTATTTGTTCAAACTGCCATGTTTAATAGCATTTGCACAGAGGTTACACAGACTAAACTGGTAATAGCATTTGAACAAACATCATGACTCAATCTACACACATAGCATTTTGGCCCGAACAAATCTGGGTTTCAAACATAGCATCTATGATTAATTACACACATGTTACACACATAGCATTTTCAATCTAAACAAACATGGCAGTTTTACAAACATATTAGTTCAATGTGAAGTAAATTAGCAATCACACATGTTAAGCAACTATTATCAACAAATCATACTGATGTGAAATGATTATGGGCAGATTGTTGGAGACTGTGATTCAGTAGTTATCAAACTGAAGTAGTTATGAACAAATGACACATGTGATTTTGAACAAACCACACTGAAATACTTATCAACAACTCAGTAATAGTTATGAACATTTAAGTTCAGTTTCATAATAGTTATCAATGTTGATAATAGTTAATTCAACTCACGCAGCTAACACATTAGTTGATAGCAGTTCATTACAACAATTCATGCGTGATTCACAACAAATTCAGCAAAATCACATTATCAATCAGACATTGAAAATTACGCAACTATATGCATTCATTCAACTAATTATCAATCTGCATAATCATACTATGTTCTGCAAAGATGTGATCCTTTCATTTTATGTTGGATCGGTTTAGCGTATTCATACTACGTTACGGAAAATGTATACTTTAACATGCATAAATGTTCGTCACAATATGTGCCACATTTTTCAAGCATACCATTTATCTATCTGCATAACAGTAATTTTCAAAGCCCTAATTTTGGAAGCCGTAATTTTCGAAGCCCTATTTTTCAATGAGTAATTTTGGAAGCCCTAATTTCCAAATTTCAAATCTATTTTGTGAATCACAACCATAACTTCTTGATTTCAGCGTTTGGAGGACGAACCTGGTTCATCTATGGCCTGAAAGCCCACGTTATCGTCAACAAATTCCTTCTCTACAGCCGATGGTGGTCGCGGTCGAGCTATGGCTCGCGAAGCAGAATGAGATTGAGGTGTATACTCTGTATAACCTGTATAGCAGAGCGGGAAAACGAAAATTTTTGTTTGGTTTGCATTTGGGAGACGAGTTTTGAAGAAAAAAATTTCTAAAAAATTGTTTGGTTTGAGTTTTCCTGAAAAACATTTCTAAATCACTTTCTCTCTCTTACGCATCAATTAATCACTTTTTTCTCTCTCGTCTCTCCTTCCCAATAACTTTTTCTCTCATACACATCTACTCAAATTCTCCCAAAATATCAAATCATCCCAAACTCTCAAAAAAACAACCTCCCAAAATCCACAACCAAACAAACCAAAGAAATTTCTAAACTCTCTCCCCAAAATTTTTTATAAAAAACAACTCTCCCCAAAACAAACCAAACAATGTTTATTTTAATTTTTAGTCCGTAACCCAAAAAATCACTAACAAAATACTGTATGAATAAAGATTGGAACCCCCTTTCTCCGTACGAGGATCCTCTCCTTGCAAGCCCCTCCTTGCGGCTGTCCTTGCAGAGAGATTGGGCCTACTTTTAGGCCCAATCTTGATAATCTGAACCGTTCATATTTTATGATTTATTCAGTATATCATACCTGTAAAAAATCAATCTGATCGGATATTAGAAAGTATGGGATGGTGTTATAGTTAACAGTTGAAAGAAAACTACTCTGATCAGATAGCTGTCGATATTCGGTCAACGTGATTTTCCATAGGTATGTAGTACGCGACGAACTGTACACATTTACTGATTCAGATTCTCAAAACGGGTCCCCTGATTGCCCCCATGGGCCGAACAACACTATCCAATGCAATGCACAATATTTGTGTATTCATAATACATTGGGATTATGATTCCCTCGATTTGTTATATAGATTTGTTGGTTTCGCCCCTTTGATCCTGTGTAATGTACTTACTGTACTTCCCTGTTATCCTAAACTTGGGCCGGTTGGTTGAGCTTAGGAACCAAGTCTAGTTGCCCAGATTTTGGAAGTGTTGATATAGCTAATATGCTTATCTGTTGAAATCTTGGAAGCTTGACTTGAATGCTTATCTGTTAGGATGTTGATACAACTAGTATGTTTATCTATTGTAAAAGCGAGCGTCTAACATGAGTCCTTGTCCCTTATAAGTGGTTGGCGGGTTAGGCCGTCGATGTCAAATTTAGAAAATGATGAAAGCGAAAAATGAAATGAGATATGAATATTGTGGTCATATAGCGGAAATGTGTCACGGATTGGTTTATAGTAATCGAACATTTATGAGCTAGCGATGTCTTAGTTATTGCTCATATTGTGTTTAGCATATCTGTACTGGGCGTTGGCTCACCCTATATGGGACACCATTTTCAGGTACAAGTAGCATGGCACCTCCAGGGACATAGCTTGGATGGATGTGGGAGTTGAAGACTTTTAGTTTTTGATTATTTTGTTGTATTACATGTACATCAAGCCACGGGCTTATTTTGTATAGAGTTAGCACTCTTCTTTTGTGAAACCAAGTGTGAACTTGGAAAGCTGTAAGCCTATAGGGCACTTGCTTTTGTTGTTAACATGTAATATTGTTGTAAGAATTACTCTGATGAATGAAAAGCTGTTGATTTCTTTATACCATTGCATGTCTAATATAATGGGATTTATGTATTATTTTGAGGGCGTTACGCCATCCTTTGTATCATCATTCACACAGTTTGCCTTATTTGTGCGCCCTGCATAAATGGGGATTGTCATCCGCGTGTCTGTTAGTCGCGCGATACATTGTCTGTTGACCAGTCGGTTCGAAATTTTACCCTTGACGAAATTTTATTCATCGGCCTGTAGTACTATTTTAATTTTAATTTGTAGGCCGAAAATTTAACTTCGCATTCCCCTACCTTACGCTACGCCTCGTTTCTGAAAAATAAACAAAAACAAAAAAAATCAGCAAAAAAAAATAATAGTAACATAAATTGGCACGTCAAACATATAATCAGTGCAAATTTCCTATCACAAACATCATATCCAAGTACAACAAAATCTATTACTTTGAAAACACGAAAAATTTAATTTTAAAAACTAAGAAAATACATAAATAACATAAAAATAGCAACTTCGTAACCACCTTGTAGGGCTGGTTTGGCATGTTTACAAAAAGCCAAAAGTCAAAAACTCAGTATTTTGACTTTAATCACATTATTTTAAGTCACATCATCTCTCACACATCATTTCAACCCCCAAGCATAAGCGGAACCCATATTTCACAAAAAGTTAAAAAGAACAATTATTTTTATTTAAAAAGTGAGGAAAAAAAATTGGACTAAAAAAATGCAATTTTTGTCTTTGTGGACGAAAAAAATGAGAAAAAAAATATGGATGTTTGGGTTAACTTTTTGACTTTCATGGAAAAATGTGTATTACAAAATTGTATAAATTAATGTGTAAGGGAAAATTATAATTCGGAGTTGTGTTGCCGTAATTTTTGACTTTTTCTGAATAGTAATAACTGTTTGACTTGTTGGTTTTTTTTCCCAACTTGCCAACTTCGCCTTATGTAGTGTCACGTACGTTTCCGTTTCCCTCCCAAATTTGGAACAAAAACCAAAGTCATGCAGTAGCTTCCTGAAGATGATACTTTTCATGATGACCCACATGCCGTAGCCTTTCTAATCTCACCAACTCATTTCCATTTCCCACATACAAATTTTGGCAACTTTGGTGTCCCTCCTTCTCTCTCCATTTCGGTTTTGCTGTCCACCTCTAGTAACACACTCTCTCTCTATCTCTCCATTTCATTTCGCCCTTGGTCTCCGATGCTTGATCACCATTTTCTCGGGCATGTGTGAGTCTGTCTATTTTTATTTGGAGCACATTATTATTATGACCCTCATGTTCCATTACATGCGACATTACCATTTCTCAACTAATAAACTGTTCCTCCTTAGGTCATTGAAATCAGACGTACGATTGGGTATACAAACTACACGGGTGACAAACTGATATTGCCATTGACGAGTTCCATAGTGACAAACGGTCTTCGTTCAGCGGTCACGATCGGTTTTTTTTTTCTCTGCATGAAGGTAAGTTGCGTATGGGTGATGTTGGGTTGAATGTCCGATGTGGCCCTGTTCCAAGTGTGCGCATTGGTTGTTGATTCTAGCTTCAAGTCGTAAATACTATAAAACGAGTACAACATATGGGCAATTAATTTTTAAGTAAAAGCGATGGCATGCCATATACGCATAAATTAACCACAACATATCGTGCTTGAAAATACGAAAAGTACCACTCGTACAATGTCGTGCGACTCAATGGTCCGATTGATTGTAAGTTGTTGTGATCAAATTGGTTTTGTTACAATTTGAATAGCGTTCTTCTACGCATCCTTATGAATATTGCATTAAATTCTTTGCGAAATATCGTAATTGGATATAGGCGACATGTCGGACAATGCGAAGCAAGCTGTGAGTTTATCTCGTTCAGTATTTCATACTGTTAGGTTTGCAAGGTTATGTTTCCTGTACCTACTAAATACCACGGTCTGTTCGTGTATGGCATATTGTGCCGTTATGTACTGCCATCACGAGGTTGTGCGATTTGAGTTTGATACACTTGCGATAGCCTCAAATTGCACCATGAATTGCGTGTAATGGATTAAAACAGTGTCGATTTGTTACCAGAATATGTGCACATAGGCCACATGTTGCGTATTCTGCGGAGAGAATTTGTGAAATCCATAATTCACTGAGTTATACTAAACCACTTCAGTTCATAATTTTCGGTGACAACGGAAAATGACGTTACCATTTTCACAAAAATGGCACAACTTTTTAAATGGCAAGGCAAGATTGACTAACTTTAAAGTTAACCGACGAAGATGATAGAATGCACAAAACATACATACCACCGATGTAATTTGGCCTTGAACAAAATTTCATTTACGCTGATATTTATTCTGAGCAAAGGAACACATTGAAGGCAAGTGGCAAAGGTTCACGAATCGAAAGGGTTGACATTACCGAGCCCCCTCGTCGAAAGCGGCCACTTGGACCATTTATTTTTTACAGGTTCAATCAGTGTCCTTCAAAGCGGCTTACAGTATGAATCCCTCTCGTCAGAAACGTGTGACAGTATTTTTGCACAATTCTGCATTACATATTTTCAACTCATAGCTTGCGCCTGTGCACATTTCTGTTTGTACTCACAAGAAATTAAGATTTTAGAGACCAAAAGTAAGGGCCAAAATAATTTGGACCATTTATAATTGTTGTTGCAGAAATGATATGGTTATTATATTTTGAGTAATGCTAGGAATCATGAAAATAATATCATGAATATGATCATGAAAGATTCTCCACCTTTGGATTATACACACAATGAAATACCATACACTAATCAATGCTAATCAAATGATAAAAAAATTTCATGACACATTTCATGATATTATTGTCATGATCTCTAATATTACTCTTATATTTTTAGCAACCAAAATTGGACATTACGGATGCATTATTATGTAGTTGGGACAAAATTTGTTTGTGTCAAAAATTGGTCCCTAAATGTCAATGTTTGCGATTTGTGTACATATATGTATATATATCCATCCATATCTAACATATACTTACGCCGAAATTGACAATGGTTGCAGCCAGCAACAATTCAAGGAAATACGAGAAGCAGACAACCCCGGACAAAATATGGTTAGTGTGCAGACATGTAGTAAGTAGAGTACCGTGATGGAAACACGTGACTGCTGTGATAGCAAAGTATGGACTTCTATTCCATGCGCACACCAGTCATGTGCTTCTATTGTGTCGCATTCAGCGATTTCCAGCAGTCATAGACGCCATATTGCATGTTCTTATAAACTCCGATTATTTGTAAAATTCCATGTCCGTTCTTATTTCAACTGTGTGTGAAATAGTAATTTGTATGTGCAAACATATGTAAATACCAGAATATGTGCACACATTGCGAGTGATACAACTTTTGGTGACAATTATTTTGGACTAACAGCTCTTATTTGTCTTGTATGTGCGTCACGTTCGTGTAACACTTACAGAGCCGAAAGGATATTGGGGAAATGTGGAAGGAACTCCCCTGTGATGAGAAGAAGAGGTTTCAGGACATGGCTAAGGCAAGTGCCAAGGAACTGGGCGAAGAAGTTGCAAAGAAATCTGCAAAGGTACTTAGGTGCTTAGTGTTTTAAATGCGCATTTGGGGAGGACACCTATCGACACAATGTTGGTTAATTTTTTGTATTAATGTTCACGTTAATAACATTGCAGAGTAAAATGCAAGTCCGCATATCATTGAAGTCAATTGTTGATATTGTGAACCGCTGTAACGAAGCACAAAAGCATGCAGTCATTGACATTGGGTTCGGTGGCCTCCTCGGGTTAAAGTGTACCCGTATAGATCACAACATGTGCCAATGGTTGGTACAGAACTTCGATCCCGACACATGTTAGTTATTTGTTCATGGCGCGTCACGAGGCTCACATGAGGAAGTGCATGTCTTATTGGGTATCTGATTGAGAAGGCAATGGCGTGCGATTCAGTTCAATAGATACATATCCCAATATCTCTGAAGAGGTTGGGGTATTAAGGGAATCATTCCTTTGAACGGTTGAGAGTTTATCGTGAGTGATGGTGCGGATGGCGAGTTTGGCGGAAGTTTCTTGTATGCGTGTTGGGGGCCATGTTGTGTCCTACCACAATGACCAGGCTTGAGCTGTCGTTCGTTCATACCGTGAAGGGCGTGGACGGTATGGGGGCATGTAATTGGGCAAAAGTGACCGCAATACCTTGTCAAAGGTGTTGAAGTATAAGATGAAAGTTATTGTGAGGCAAGCTGGATGTGTTTTCCTTCTAATGGTAGCATGTCGATTGTTGTTTGTTTGTACCATGCGATTACATATTTCATCCATTCTTGTGCATATGGTTCAATAAAATGGCGATCGTTGCGAACTACAAACTTACAGTATTGAGCGGCATGACAAATATACATGCAGGCCACATTTTTTTAACCACGAAAAGCTTATCTTTTTAGGAAAATTTGCATGGGGATTACGCCATCGAGACACATAAACACATACATATGATTGTGTTGTAAGTTGTATGCATTGTTAGCGAATCACGGATTATTTTGCTTGGAAGTGTATAGTAAATATGTTTTCCCCTTATAATGCGACTATTTTACTTGGATCGTTTGCCCTCCTCAGTAAATCGTCGGCTACTACATGCTCCATCCCTCGGCTAAATGATTGGGGTGATGCCGAAATACGCGAGACGAGGCGACGTATGGAAAGGAAGCAAATGTTGCAACAACATGAGGTAATCAACCCATTCGTTCTGCACATTTGACAGCATTGCCCCACCTGTGTTATGGATAACGGTGACAGACAGAATTTGTGTTCCTATGACTAGGTGACAAGTAGTGACAAACAGTGACCCATTCCTTAGTGTATGTCATATTTTCAGTTTGTCCCTCCCTATTTACTCTGAAATACTCGAACTTTTGGGGCAAAAACATTAAGTTCCCATGTGGACGATGTTGTAGCCTTACAAATTCAATTTTATGTACTACTTCCGTTATGAAATGAATTTTGGTGAAGCCCTGAAGTAAGATTTTTGGAAAAGCTTGAAGATTTTGGTTTTTTAACCTTGTAAAAAGGTCAAAACATTGTCGTTCAGTTATCGTTAGTTCGTAATTGAAAATTTATCTTTGTTTATGTAATTGGGAAAAGGTAAAGTGGTAAACATCGGATCGACTGAAGTTTTTATCCACACCAGATGAGCATCATTTACAACAAATTTTTTTTTTCATTTCAGACGAATGGAGGAATTAATTTTTATTAGATATATTTAATATGTAAAGTGTGTACACATACGTTGTGTGCAACTTAAGAAAGCAGACTGAAACTTTACGATTCACAGTTGAGATCGATTAACGCTTTAGTGCATTACCATTTTCATTTATGATTTGAATCTCGATTTGACAACTATGTCAGGTGGAGTTTCCTCCAACAAAAGCGGAAAGCAACGACATTGATGACGCAATTGACACACACCATGTCAATAACAAACAGAAACCACGGATTGATGATGTTCGTTTGAGCAAGGTTGAGACTGACATTGGTGAACTTAAGGAAACCATGAAGCAAGTGCTTCAGAGCAATGCAGAAATAAGGGACATGTTGCTCAATTTCCGAGGGAAGGAAGCTGTTGACAATGCAAAGGTAAGCAAAAGCAATCAGTACACATGCTTCACACAGTTCACAGAGGTTACTTGGGGGTGAAATATAGTAGTAACTTAATGTATGTGTTTGTGTGATTAGGTGGAGTCGAATGAAAGAAATTGTAACATGAACATATCCTCGGCATTCTTTGAACCGAAAGGAATCTTTGAGCGAAGTGGTTCTTGACTATATTGTCGGCAAACAACCGTTTAACGAGCAGATACATATTCTTTGAAATGAAGCAAATGATCTGACAAGTCTTTGGCAGGTTTATTGGAAACAGCACAATTGCCTCGCGCAGAGGAAAAGGGTTTTGACCCTACCGTGGGAGTTGAGTTGCATGATGGCGGCGTGGTCTTCCCAAATTATTATGGTAGCCCAAATGAGGGTAATGTTCAAGATTTACAGGGGGTGGATTGGGAGGACAATTATGTGAATGGAATGTTGTCGAATGAGATAATTGATATGCACGATGGACAGTTGCGTACCGTCCAAGAAGTTGGGGACATGCACAACAACTGTGGCCTTGTGTTGGAGGAAACATACGCAAGCGAAGAAAGCAAATCTCTTTCGGTTCAGATTCTGGCCATCAAGAACATTGCACAACAGAGTTTATCTTCCTTTGATGATTTGCAAACCTTGCCACCAATGCGAGGAGAAGCCGACAATGTGCATCCTTCTGCTGGTAAGGTTGCCCAAACATTAGGAGCGGGACAAATTGTAACAGGCACACGAAAGGGAAGAGGAAAAGGAAGAGGTGTTGAAGCGACAGACGTAGGGGATATGCATTCGTGCAGCGATAGCAAAATGAGTACTCGACTTACTGCCGAAAAATTCCCAAGTCGCCACATCACTTCACCTTTCGTATGTTTCATTACCAATTGATGCCGACAGCATTACTGATCATAATTGAACCATTATTTGTGTTGTATTTTAATATTTGTGATTCTATTGCAAGTTTGTAGTAACAAATGTTGTACACTTGTGTTGCAGATTTCGGACAAAGTCCTGTCCAAACTGCACAGGTTGGACAAGCGGTTCCGTTCACGATCGCTGCACCAATTTTAGATGCATAAGGATGTGTTATGTACTTTGCAAATTAAATTTCTGAACAGTGCTGAGTTAGTTAATTGTTTATATTAATAGGAGTTGATGTTACTTGATTGTTTATATTGATAGGACTTGATGACACTGGAGAGCATAGAGGTTTTATCAGCGGCCGAAAACGAAGTTGTTGACTCTGTACTTGACGACAGAAAAAATGAAAGGTATGGATGAGTTTAGTACTCGCAATTAACCTGTTCCATAGTATTTGTGAAATAAGTTTGATTTCCACAATTTTCATGTGTTGTGCTATGTTTATTTGATTCTTGTAGGTGTCAGTTCTTTAATTTTTCATTCTCTATGATTTGATGGGTTTATGATGGGTTTATCGATGTCGCATGTAGGATTTTCTTTGAATTTAATGCAGTGGGCTAGGGAAAGATCAGTGGCTAAATTTCCTCGCTGAAGTTTTCTTCTTTTGGTCTTATCCTGCACACATCTACCTATTGGGAAAATTGCAAACCACTGATATTTTCACAAAAATATTTACAAATTCATGGAAACCTTTATAATTTTAAATATGAAACTTAATAAAGTTTACACATGAATTGCAAATTTTTTTGAAAACTTATAATGAAGTGCAATTTTCCGTAGCTATTTTCTTCTACTTGCTTACATTTTCCATTTTGATCATTTTGGGATATTGTTGGCTCCAGTTTGTAAAAAACATGTGTTTCTTTTTTTTTTTAACTTGCTAACCTGTAAATGAGCATTTCAATTTTCACATATTATTTTAGCAAATACTATTGGACATGTCATAAGTTGTAATATCTAAAACTTTGTCTTTTCATTTTGTTCTTTTAAAACTGAAAACTAATCTTCATTGGATTGGAGACTAGTAGAATCAGGAATATCTGCCATAGTTGTACAACAGGAAAAAATAATCTTATGTTGTACAGTTAAGCCAGATACGTTTAAGTTTTACTAGGCTGTAGGTTGCTTCTTACTGGTTGATGTCTACGTTTAATGCAGGGACATTGTCGTGTCTATGAATCTGCATGAAATGCCTTGCGAATGTGCTACGTGACGTGACATGCCGCGCTCAAACCCGAGGCATGGCTATCGACCTTTGTAAGTCGTGCCATCGACAATGTTATTTCCACTATATTCGCATGATGGACATCCATGTAGGGACATTGTTATTTTGTATTACGTTTAAACAAATGGCAAACCTTATTTACTTAAGTTGCTGATGCATTACAATGTTCGATCATTCAAGCGGGTGGCCGTTCAATTGACTAACGGACAACGGCAAGTACACAAAAGGCGGGAGGCATCTTTGCGTGGTACTTTCCGATATATGTCGGTAAGTAAGTGTTTTAGGTCGGTTGTGTATTGCAGAAGACATATTTTCAGAAAACTTTGGCTGACTGAACTTTACACACTAAACATGCAGACTTTGATACTAAATCAAAAAACTCAACCTCTGAACCATGATAATATCGTCAAATCATATTTTGGACATAGCCGGATATCTTTGGGGTGCTTGATGCATGTCAGAAGGTAATATGAATGTCCATCCCATTGAAGCTAGTAGATTTAATAT
The DNA here is from genome assembly GCA_025200525.1 of Camellia lanceoleosa. Classification (NCBI taxonomy): domain Eukaryota; kingdom Viridiplantae; phylum Streptophyta; class Magnoliopsida; order Ericales; family Theaceae; genus Camellia; species Camellia lanceoleosa. The sequence goes on from CM045764.1 coordinate 161,906,715, forward strand.
GAACGTCGGTAATATGAATGTCGATCCCATTTACATGAATGTCAATGTAAATATGAAAGTTCGTACATGTTCACATGTCCTCTAAACAATGTCTTCACTTGTGTTTATGTGCAGATTTACATGCCTTTCAATTATAGAGGAGTACATTGGTTGTGCCTAAAAATAGATATGGTAGACCGTGTGGCGTACCTATTTGACTCATTGGCATCTGCCACCTTTGGACACCAACAAAAATTTGAGCAGCGGCAAATATGTTGGTATGTCGTCTTTGGATTTCACAAATCTACTTCAACACCGTCACATCCTTCACATAAACTAACCCTCTCATTACGCAGAGTTCAAACAATGCATGCCTTCTTGCAACTACAGTTTGGAAATGAATATCTTTGTAGGCGTCGCATTACCTTTGACGTCGCATGTTAGAACAAAGGCCATTACAACAATTTGGCGAGTAATGCACAAACCTGCGTCACGTTGACTTCACTCTAAATCACTCATTTAACAAACACCTTATATTTTACGAGAAATTGAATGTTACATTTCATTTGTAGCACTTTCATTGTGGGATGTTTGTGATAAAGTACATCTGACACTGATATACCCGGTCCACACAAGGTACATTGTAGCTTAATTTCAATTGCGAAATAAATCCGTTTATTTCCTACCAGTATGCTATGCACGATTTGTGTTATTCACTTTCTGTACATAGTTTCATCCTTCTGTGCACCGGAAGTTGCTGCTTGACTTCATTATGGATGTGAACAATACAAAGATGGGCGAGTATCCTTCGTGCATGTGATTAATTGCAATTACAACAAATACGGCAGCGATTTTATCATGGCCTGCCAGTACGATAGTAATTTCGATGCCGAACCACAACTGGATTACTGCATCAGCTTGTCGTGACAACTTTTTAGGTCGCAGCTGTGATAATACTAATTTCCCACACGTATTGACTGTACACATAATTCCAATGTTTGGGACTGGAACAAACGAGGGGAGGTATAGTAATGTTTGTTTGCTTTTATCGTGGCCTGTATGTAATGTCATACACATAATTCCAATGTTATGGGTACAGAACAAACAATGCAATGTCATATTTGCCCAGATGAATATAGTAATTTTTGTCAGCCGCAATGTGATATTCGTCCAACAAATAATGCAAGTTCAAAGTAGTAATGTTTGTTCGCTTTTACAACATCAATTATGTTTGTTTGATTTTTGTCAATGCCATGATTTTGTCCAAAACAAAGCAAAAAAAAAGGCCACAGAACAAACAAATAGCAGTGACTATAATGCACTTTGAAGGGGAATTGATTACTTCATAACAATGCACAAACGGTGAAAAATTGCACAAAAAATAAAAACAACCATACAACAGACCATTAAAAACACAGAGTATTGATATTCAATTTTTTTTTTGTTCGGCAAAACAAAAAACTGTATTCATGAAAAGCACATACAAGGTGTCAATGCTACATCAAGAAAGAGGAGGTTGGAGCTAAAAAAGGTCCAACCTCCTAGTTGGTGAGAGACCAATGAAGAGAAACAAAAACAGAAGGAAAACAATAAGAATGTAACTCCAAGCCCATCCTCAGAAAACCGCATAATAGGGCAACCAGATGAAACTCCAAGGTAGCATGAACAAACTTCAGACCATACAGCCGCCATTGAGACTTGAGCGTTAACCTTCAACCTCCATTCAGACTTGAGCTTGATCCTTCAACCTCCAAAAAAAGAAAATAACTACAGCAGTAGACCAACAATTACAACAAGGCGGCGGACCTCCAATAACTTTCCCCAATCCGGCGGACTTCAATCTGACACACCAAAACATCATTCAAACAATTGGAAAAAGGCCAATATGCAGTGACGGACTTAAGGCTATTCGTTGATCCCATATAGCGACAGCAGTACATATATAGCGAGCGAGTTGAAGCCGATGAGAGCGACAACGAGAAATGAGCATGCTTGACCCCATAAACTAGCCTACGATTTGGGGAACAGAATGGCTAGAACACCCCACTCTGATTGAGCATCTGCCAACATGGCTTGGGCTTGGTCCAACTCAGCTTTAGTTGTCTGAATGGATGCAGAACGATTTATAATTTGGGAGAGCATCATCCTTGCTTCTTCATTAAGCTAGTCATGTTGCTGCTGCAGATGAGCCTTTCTTTGCCGGACAGAGGCAAGTTCTGCCATGAGTTTGGCTTCCTCAAGTTCAAGTGCTGAGTGTTGCTGAAGAATGCCTGCAGAGGTTTGCTGGCTTAGTTTGAGTGAAGTAGATATGGTGTGGGCTTCGTTTAGGAAATCCTTTTTGGTTTGAATATCCTTCGAGCAAGTCTGAACCATCTCTGAAAGGGTTGGCCATTCCGTGATGATCTTGGCCAATTGCTTTAGTTGAATGAGGTTGAAAGGATTAGGGGAGAGGTTTACAACAGCAGAAAGACAGGCCAAGGTTTCATCAGGTTTGTGGAGAATGATTTCTTTAACTGGGGTGTTAATGAGGTTGATGAAGGTGGTTAAGGTTTGTTGAGTTTCAGCATCAAACAGATGTAGCCTTTGAGGCAATGGGGATATTTCGTCTAGATCTTGTTGAAGAATCAAAACTTCGGCCCAAATATCCTGCGATGGACCGATGGCCTTTGAACATTAATGGTTTGGTGAGAATATATGCTTGCAAGTAATAAAGAGTAAATAGGATGAGGTTGGAAATGGTAGTACCTGTCCTGATAACGTCTGTATGAGACGTTGGCCTTGTTCAATTTGTGGTTGTGGCATCGGGGCGAGTTGTTTGTCTTGATGAAATGGCGACATCGGCGCCTTGAGCTCTTTCTCTGTCTTGCTAACGAGGGGATAGTCATGAGGACCTTCAAGTTTTGTCGCCCATTGGTCGTGGAGATGAGTCTGTATTATGTCCATCCTGTAAATTGGAGAACAATACGATTACTTAAAGAAGTTTTTTTTCCCCAAACAAACAGTAACATTTGTAATTCTATTTACCTTCGTTGTGGTGAACTTCTGGTTGAGGGGATTTTGTGTTGTCATTTGTTGGAGAGGATTGGGTGTTGATTGAAATGTCAAATTCAATCCTCTGTGATTCTTTGTTTGAAGTTTGGGAATTGGAGGGGTTGGATGGTGATGGTTGAGGGCTAGAGACAGAAGGGACAATGTGTTGAGGAGAAGTGGAACAATGTTGTGATGCAGATTGTGTAGATTGCTGTGGTGAAGAGTGTGAAGCAGGTTGTAAGGAAGTTTGTTGCGATGCTTCAAGTGGTGGTGGAGTTGGTTGTACAATGGGTTCTGTGGGTACATTGCTGATGGGACTGGGAATTTGATGAATGTGTTGAGGAGAAGTGGAAGCATCGTCATCATCAGCAGCAGCAAGGAGTAATCTCCTTCTTTTTCTCTGTACAAAAGTAAGTGATCAATCGGGCGTGAATGGAAATTGAGATGATGTAAAAATGTAAAGTGAAGGCTTACTTCATAGAGCTGCCCTGAAGGATTTGATGTAGTTTGGCCAAGCATTTGGCTGAGAGGGATATCCCACTCACTTAGGTCTGTGCTTAGAGCAGGAGCAGTGGAAGGCTCTTCTCTCTTCTTTGCCGTGACCTCTGTCTCGGCGAGAATGGTGGTAGTTCTCTCTGCATTATACATGCCTGTGGTACAAAAGAGTTTGGCATTAATTTCGGACCTGAAGGGGTGTTTGTCTGAGTAGTTGCATCCATTGGAGCCTTGCCTTTATGTTGGTCCCTAACTAATGGTTTAGCAGCAGGCCCAATTTTGGCTGTCAAAGGTTAAACAAGTTAGTGTTTTAGAGAAAAAAACAAAACAAATTGCATGACACAGTCAGGGATCTGAAGTATATGAAGGAAGGATACCTGTAGCCTTAAGCTTGGAAGGCGAGGATATGCGGCCCTGAATATGACAAGTATCGTTAAAGCTGACTTTCAAGTGGCTTGTGAAAATAATAATGGACATAAGTCCCCACCAATGGTCAAAAGCAGCCGAGCAGTCCGAAGCAGGTTTGAAGAAGAAGGGGCCAAAATCTTGGAAAAGTTTGGTGTTCTCTGTGAGAATGGATTCGACTTGTGTAGGATCTTTGAAGTGGATTCTGAACCCAATCTCCTCATGGATGGTTGGGTGGAAATAAGGATAAGGGATAGCCTGGGAAAGACCAAATTGCCTGGACCATTGATTCGAACAATATGTCTCAAAACTGCAGCTGGATAGCTTGGCGGAGGATACGGAACAGCCAACCAAGACATGTCTAGAGGTGAGAATGTGTCTCCAACTCTCATTTTGTTCTTGGACTTGGTCATTGTGTAAATCAGATGGAGTGCTGAGGAAGCGAAGTCTACTGGAGGAGAATTCAAAGTTTTGAAATGGCATGTACAGGTGGGAAGGTCTCTGCGAAGGAAGGTTGTAAAACATGGTTAGATGATTTGTGAAAGTGAGGATGGGTTGGCTGTTATAAGTGAGCAGTTGCTCAGCATAGGAGTAGCAAACAGGTTTCAAGGTGTTAGGTGGTGGGGGTCGTGCCTCAGGGAAATAGGCATACAACCCGAACTGGAAGAGCGAAGGGCCACAGTTGCCAGAAATCTTCTTGTCCACAAAGGAAAATAGGGCCTTGTAAAGGGTGGCAAGAAGATAAGGGGCTAAAGCCATAAGTTGGCCATCTTGCATACACAAGGCAAGGGGGAGGTATTCTTTCGTGTTCTTGTATCCAGGGACACAAAAAAGAAACTCACAAAGCCAAAGTAAGTAAAAAGCAGTTCTTTCTTTGTCATCGGCAGAGAACCGAGCTTGCCTTGGTATTTTTGGCAAAATCATAGCACATGTCAGTGTTTAAAGTAAATGTCACTTTTGGAGGCTCAAGGAGAGCATGAATTGGATTGCCCAAGATTGGAAGACCAGTCAAGTGAGCTACATCTAAGATGGTAGGGGAAATCATACCAAAATTGAGAAGTAGGGAGTTACTAGACTGTGACCAAAAGCATGCAGCAGCAGCAATCAGCCCCTTGTCCGTGTCATAAATTTTAGTCGACAGTCTAATTGCTTCACCAATGCCCTGGTGCTTCCATACTTCAGCGTCGTGACCTTCAATTCTCCTAGCCCAGCTTCGCCAATCAGAGTCTGCTGACCTCCACCCTCTGAGTGGGTTTTCTTGACATTCAGTTAGTCCACTTCATCGGGTTGGTTGAGAAGAAGGTTCTCACCATTACCAAGGGATAGTATGGAGCTAGCTAAATGCAGGAAGTAAGGCGAAGGTAGGGCCTAGAGTAGCCTTAGCGATAGAGCTTGTCTTTGGGCAATAGGGTTGCACCAAATTTTAGAGGAAGCGTCGTGCTCGATAGGGTCTGGCAAGGGGAGTAGGTCTTTATTGTTCTCCTCAGATGGAGATGGTTGGGATTTTTTCGGCGCCATGGCTTAGGGTTTTGTGGTGCTCTGGTTTTGGACGGCAATGGTTGAGAAGGAGGATCTGATCTGGGGAGTTCGAATCAGAGGGAAACGAAGTGGTTTGAAGTTGAAAGTGTGGGTCTTTTATAGCTTATGATCGGGCCAGTATATTTAAAAGCTCTTATATTGGGCTCTAGTTTATGTTTGTTTTGGGCCCGTATTAACAAATTTGCTATTGGGCCCAAACAATGGCCCCCTCGTTAAAGTTAAATATCATATGACTTGGACCCCCATGACCCCCTCTCTCTCTGATTGGCCACTTTATTTTTATTTTTTTTTTAAAATTTCTTCTTTTTTTTTCCTTCTCCAATCAGTAGCCCCCACGTGTGTGTGTGGGGGGGGGGGAATTGGTGGTGGTGCAGGTGATGATTGGAGGGGGTGTCAATCACTTCCGCAATATTTAACTTGAACATGGGGGCTATTGTTTGCACCAAGTTTTGCCAGTCTCTGTCGACAGATGGTCCACTTAATCGAGGGCATGTGGCCAAGAATGTCCACCACCTGAAAGTGGGCTCTCTGCATGTGGGTCACCTAGAAGTGATAGGGGAAGTTTTTACCACCAGTCGTGGAGTTAGTGGGCACACTTTCAGGAGAAAGCATGAGACAAAGCAGGAGCCTTGCTCTGTTGACAGAAGTTTAAAACAGTTGGTGGCCATGAAATAAACACAAGAAAAGGGAGCTCCACAGATAGAAGTGGAGGTTTAGTATATATATCCGTATACTGTTTTTGTGGCCCATCATTGCATGATCCCACGCGTCTACACCATAACTGCCACCCCCTGACTTCGAATCTTCAAGTCCCCTCCACCAAATATTGACTGTTCCCCATCGACCTTCCTTTTCACCATTGCGGGGCATGTCCCTCATCATTATGAGTTAGTGGGCATACTTTCAGGAGGAAGCATGAGACAAAGCAGGAGCCTTGCTCTGTCGACAGAAGTTTCAAACAGTTGGTGGCCATGAAATAAACACAAGAAAAGGGAGATCGACGATGAAGTGGAGGTTTAGTATACCGAATGCCTAGAACGGAGATCGTTCGTTTCTATCCAGTATCTTTGTTTTGTGGCCCAACATTGCATGTTCCCACACGTCTACACCATAATCTGCTGCGTATAGCGCTTCGACTTGAATCTTCAAGTCCACTCGCCAAATGTTGGCCTTCCTGTCGACCTTCCTTTTCACCATTGTGGGCCATGTCCCTCATCATTATGAGACAAAAATCGACAGAATATTGTCCACTAAACACAACCACAATCCTTGCAAACTGGGCCACTGAACCACAACACTAGGCCACTCACTGTTACTGCCCCTGACTATGAATCATCACACTCTGCCAAATAGTGAATTTCCCTTGTAATTTAATAAAAATATGTTCAATGTTCTGTATTGTAATGACTTAAACACAATTGTTGTCCTACATTTTACATAACGAAAATACACAACTTATTTATATCAAAAACAAAATATACATCTCGGGTTTATAATCAAAAAAATGGGAACTACTTTTTTTTTAAAAAAAGTTCGCTCATATTTTCAGCTAAATTATGATTGGATATTAGATTAAAAATTCCTCTTTGCACCTATTTTTCCCACATCCTCCCAACAGTTGCTCCATTCAACTAACATTGAATCTTGCATGCCACCTGACTTACACGCTGGAGCAGTTACTGGCAGTACTCATGGATTTAGTGGCCACCCTCCAAGAGGAAACATGAACGAATTGGAAGTCTGTATCTGTCGAGGAAAGGCTAAAAGGATCTGGGCACAGGTGGCAATTTCAATTATATGCACTTCGACAGGTACAAGTGAAGCTTTTATGTGGTTTCAATACACAGAAATGACCGTGCGATTCTGAAGTTACCTGAAGCGATTCTGAAATTGGCAGATCATGGGGTCGTGGGAATTTTATAGCTATAAAGGGCAGAATGTTTGCAGAGAGAGAGGACATGAACAACAACACAACTTACTTTCTACATTGTAACTTCTGTGTAGTTTTTTCCCTTCTACTTTCTACTTTGTTACAAACAACACAACAACACAACAACTTTCTACTTTCTACTTTCTACTTTGTTACCATCAGTTCATCGAAAGAAGTCTTCATCCTTTTTAGGCATTGAAACCAATACCACAATTGCTTGATTTTCTTCTTCAACTTGTCAACTTAAAATTACTGCTTCGTTGCTGTCGATATAGGCCCACCATAATTTTACTAACAATAAACCCATACTTCCATAGTAAACATGAAATAATTTCACAACTCCTGTTCGTAACTCGTAATTCATATACCAATCGGCATGGAGATAAAGTAATGAGTTCGTTGGGTTACTTTCTCCAAATTATACAATTACCTGATTCACCTCATCAATTGTGTTCGAATCATTTTTCCACACTGCTGCTTCAACACTACCGTATTGCCCCACAGGCTGCTTGGAATCAGGAGAAACATCGAAAAATAGTCGCCGTTGCTTAATGTACGGTGTACTTGGATCCACCAACCCGGTTTTGCAGCGAACGGGCGATGACTCCGCATTGTACTCATGGTCAGTTATGTGGGGTGTCTCTGTATCTGAGTTAGTACCCACTGTTCGTCTAAACCGAACCTTAGGACAAGTTCGCTTTGTGTGCCCAGTGCATTTGCAATTCCCACATTTTCTTGGTCTTCGACAGTTGGACGATGCCCGTCCTGGGTTCCCTTTTGTCTTCACAACATCAGGATCTTCTACTCCAAATTGTCGACGGAATGAATGTTTCCCTCTGTCTCCATTCCCACCGTTCAAATTCCTCTCATATAACTCCTTCATCCGGCTCGTCATCGGAAGACATGCATCCCTAGCCTCTTTGAAACCTTTCGTTGATTGCGAGGCATAGAAATACATTTCGTTGTAGGAAGAACTCAATATCCCATACCGGGCCGTCTGTGTTGTAGTGCTATCAATTGAGGGTTGAGGCCATTGCTGGCCATCCTTGCTTCTGACCCTTGTCCATCTATGCGACACACAAGTTGGGGAATTTATGCGTGAAATTTTACTTTCATAACACATATCATGTGGCAACAAGGTAGCCCCAACGACTCAAACTTCATGCAAGAACATCTCATTCAAAGATCCTTTGGATGTGTGTTACTATCCATGATCCGTCCTTCACTTTGTACTTATGAATATAGTAGCATTTACGACCATCCCAAGAAGGAACACGTCCTTCACATTCAAGTTCCCCTCTTCTAAGATTTCATCACGGAACATTCTAAATATATTTCGGGTGAATAGCTCAGCTCCATGTCTCTCTATATCTCGCAATGGAGTAATCAATACCGGAAAAGTGTTATCTGTTTCAGCTTCATCTCCAGCCTCGTTATACCTTATCCTTGCAAGAGCCCGATCATAGTGCCTAACAAATTCATATAGCTTCAATTTGTGTTGGAGGAAGGGATTGAAATAAGCATTCATACACTCCGAGCGCTGAGTGCTCTTCATCCCAGCAAAGAAATGTCCACGCATATATGCCTCAGCCCACATATGACGCTTCTCATATGTCTCCAACACCCAACTGTTGGTTTGAAGTCCAAATTTTTCGACCATTGTCGTCCAGCCATGCTCAAACTTTGTCTCATCCGTTTCCATGTCCATGCACTGCTTGAAAGCATGTGTAAAGCCACTTATGTGAACATTTGAAACAGCATTTTTCCCAAGATGCCAATTACATAATCGATGTCTTGCGTCTGGAAATACTCTTCTGATTGCCTTTCGCATCGCCTTATCCCCATCTGTCGATGTCACAGGTGCTTTATTGCCCATCGCCTCCATAAATGTTTCCAAAACCCATGTGTATGTCTCAATTGTCTCATTAGCTAGCAAAACACATGCAAATATCGTGGTCCTAAAGTGGCTAGTCACACCAGCCAACATGACAAAAGGTTTCTTGTATGCATTGGTTCTGTAAGTTGAGTCAAATATCAACACATCACCAAACTTTGCGTAGTCGGCCTGCGATTTCGAATCTGCCCAGAACAGATTTTGTAACTTGTTATCATTACACACATCATACTTGTAAAAAAAAACATGCATCAACATCAAGTTTTGCACATAGGTAAACCAACTCACCCTGCGTATCACCATCCTCAACTTCTGCTCTACGTTCGGCTTGAATATGGTTGTGCAGATCCGTACGGATGAAACCAACATTCTCATAAGACCCGGATTGATTTACCATATAGTCCATGATTTGGCTAGTCTTCACACCGACATTGCGCATAGCCATTGCTTGAGCTTTGTCAGCGCTGTTTAAACTGCGATGTGACCTCAGATACATCACACAGTGTTGTTCCGCCAATTCATGGTTGTGGTCTGCGACGAAGTGAGTCACAACATACTTTCCCCCTTCACCAGCATCCGCATCGTACCGTATGCGAAATTGGGCCTTGCAACCTACTCTTGTTAGTGCCTTGGGAGCTCTACTCTTCTCAGCAACACGGTCCAAGTATTTTGGTAATCTCTGACCCTCCCTTGAACACAACCACAGCCTACTAACGACCTTTCCCTCTTTATTTGTGTTAAATCTGGATTTTCGTATACTAAAGCCCTTCGCTTTAGCATACGCATTGTAGAAATCTTCTCCATCTTCGACCGAATCAAATTTACATTCGAGAATAGCACGTTCAACATCACCAACCATGTCATTGCGATGAGCATCGTCAACCATTTCTTTTTCACGTCGGCTCCGCCATGTTCAACGTTCATGTTGGTTGCTTCTTCATTGCTCGGACCACCTTCGCAACCATGATCAGGTTCTGCCCGACTTTCATTCATCAAACGAATATCATCTGCTTCATTTGGAATGTCATAATCATCACCTTCCCTTTTAACTTCATTTGGCCATATCGCACATGACATTACTACAAACAATTACTTGATGACCGAAAATTGTTAACACAAACACAAACATGACATTTTCACGGTTTAGCTGTTTGTGCAAACACAAACACTTGAGAAAGAAAGAAAGAAAGGTTAGTTTCAATGGAGGGTTTCGTTGGAGCGAAGTGTAAGCGGTTGAAGTTAGGATGGGGGTTTAGTTGAGGAAAATAAAGTGAAGTGAGCGAGAGAGAGAGGGAGAGCGAGAGAGGAGACTCCATACCTCATATCTAGTTCCAGAGAAGGGCTTCACTTCAGCAATGGAAGCAACACAGCCTTGTAGTTACGTTGTTGTTGGAAATCGCCCGTTATACTGTTCCCTACAGAGCTTCGTCAATGGAACGAACCCAACAGGGGCTTCTCTATGTTAATGGAAATCAACAGTTACACTGACTCAACCTTACACAGAGAGGAGAACAGAGAGAGATAGAGACGAAATACAGAGAGTGAGTGGGATGCAATCATGCAAATACAAGCATTAACCAGCTGCCCCGGTTTCAACTTTTTCACGATTAAACAATTCAATGGTCTTGATCAATTATTGTAATCTAACGGCTAACAATTGGGTTGCATATGGTGTGCAACCTTAAGAGGGTTGCACACTTAAGCAGCACCCTTTTTTTTTACATACATATATTTATTTGGGTCACATCAATTAATATCTATCAACATCTGCCCTCTACTTTTTTAACCACTTTCTTTACTTTTCTATACATTTTTTTTTATTTATAAAAAGTGAAAAAATATATTTATTTAGAACATTCCAAACTACCCCCTAGTCCCATGTCTCCCTTGTCCCTCCATTTGTGTCCCACCCCCTTTCATGGAACACAATAGTCCAATAGATTTGGAACTAATAGTCTGGTGTAAAACGTTTGAACCAAACAACGGACTATTAGTCCGGATGGATTAATAGTCTAATCCTACCCCTCAATCCTTCAAAACAAACACCACTTAAGGGTGTATTTGTTTAGACGGATTGGATAAGGGGAGATTAAAATCCACCGCACTGTTAGTCCTGGGATACATTATCTCTGGACTATTTGGTTGGACTAGATTTGTATCCCATATTTGTTTAGTCATAGGATTATATGTCAAAAAATGACTATTTGGTTGGATAGGATATGAATCCTCTGTTTGTTTGAGATATTATGGAAAATAATAAATGTTCAAATGATTATTTTACCTTTTTCAATTATTTACTAAGTAATAGAACTATTAAACATATCTTTAATATTTTAATTATTTTTAATTAGATTAAATAAAAATTTATTTTATTTTATTTTTTACACAAATAAATAAATAAAATATCAATAAAAATATATGCTATTTTTTTAATTAAAATTTTAAATAATTTTAATTTAAATAATAATAATAATTAAATAATTAAATTAAATAAAATATAAACAAAATTTTGAAGTAAAACATCAATAAACATTAAATTAAATTATTTTATTTTTAAATTGAGACATTTAAATTTTATTAAATTTTACTAAATATCATACATAATTAAATAGTAGATGGTCAAAATGGTCATTTCACTACCTAATCGCATATCTCCTCTTATCCCTCCATTTGTGTCCCACCTCCCCCCATAGGACACAATAGTCCAATGGATTTGGAACTAATAGTCTGGTGCAAAAATTTTGAACTAAACAACGGACTATTAGTCTGGATTAATAGTTCAATCCCACCCCTTAATCTTTCAAAACAAACACTACCTAAGGATGTGTTTGACTTGTGTTTTGGGATAAATTTTCAAAAAAAATTTTTAGAGAGAGTTTAGAAGTTTTTTGATTTGTTTGGTTGTATATTTTGAAAATAGTTTTGAAGTTTGGAATAATTTGATATTTTGGCGGTGTTTGGGAAAGATTTTTTTGAGTTTTTTTTCACTAAAAGACAAATTGGTTACAAAAAAAAAAAAAAAAAATCCAAACAAAATATCACATCAAACCCCATAATCATTTCAATTTTTCTCTCACAAACATCACATCCAGTTACAAAAAACCCAACTATCTTCCCAAACATAATTTTTTTTTTCTCCAATAATATCCTACAACTAAAAAAACCTATAAAAAAATCCACTTCCCAAACACCCACTTTGTTGTAATTGAGTAGATGCATGTGAGAGAAAAAATAATTAAGAAATAAAGAGAAGAGAAAAAAAAGTGATTGATTGATATGTAATAAAAAGAGAAATAGTTTTAAATATTTTTAAAAAAAATTTATAACCAAATATATTTTAAAAAATTTCTTTCTAAAAATATATTTCAAAATACAAACCAAACAGTGTAGCCTAAAAAGTATGATTGTTCCTAGTGTAAAATTCTTTAGTCTAGGAGAAGTGGGTGAGTAAGAAAATTTGCATGAAACATGATTCTAGTTACCTCTTTCACCGCGTAAGGATCCTCTAGAGTTAATCCCCTAGAGTGATCTCCTAAAGTGTTTAATTCGACGGCTGAGAATAAAACTCACCAAAACGACGTTGTTCTGGTGAGTATTTTGAAATTTTTTTTTTTTTATACCAACAGAATGTACGCATATGTCACCATCCCAAAGGAAGATATCCGCATCACAGGCAACCAAAATAGATTTAGCCGAAAAATATGGAATCTGTCTTAATGCTGCATTTGAGCTCATGGGTAATGAAGTTGGTGGAAAGGAGTCGCTTGGGTTCATAAAATTGGACCAAAAAAATTATTTGAGAACAAAGAGGCAAAACAGTTTAGCATATAGGGAGGCATGTAGCATTTTGCAATATTTTCGTGACAAATCATTGGAGAATCCATCTTTTTTTTACTCGGTCCAATTAGATAACGAGGATCAGATTACAAACATATTTTGGGCCAATGCTCAGATGATCATGGATTATGGGCAATTTGGTCATGCTGTGACTTTCGACACTACTTACAAGTTAAATAGTGCACAAAGACCATTTGCATTTTTTGTTGGATTTAACCATTTGGGGAAACTATGATATTTGGTGCAGCGTTGATGTATGATGAGACCGCCGATTCTTTTGTATGGCTTTTTAGAAGATTCTTGGAGGCAATGTCAAGTAAGGCTCCAAAAACAATTTTTACGGATTAGGATGCTGCAATGGCTAAGGCCATACCTATTGTCATGCCTAACACAACCCACCGCCTTTGCACTTGGCATTTGATGCAAAATGCATTAAGGCATGCAAATTCTATCTTTAAGGATAAGGCGTTGGAGCTTGCGTTGGCAAAGAAAAATAAAATAAGTTCACATAATGCTTCTCAAACTTCCATGTCTGTTACTCCTTAAACTCGTCCCTTATTTTTGGCAAGTGCTCCGGAAGCACCTCCCTTATTTCCTCAGTCGGCTCCTTTATTTTCAAGTGCTCCTCAACTTCCTCCATTCTCGCCGAGTGTTCCTCAAGTTAGAGCTTCTTCGTCTGAATTTATGTATCCCGCCTATGATGTAAGTTAGTTTAATAAGAAATTTTAGTGGGGATTTGTAGATGACTATTATCATTTTAAATTGATATGTGTTTGTTATTGTTGCAGCCAAGTTTTTTTTATCACAATATGCATTTTTCAATGCCATCGATGTATTCCGTCCATGGAACCTATCAAGCATTGCCTAACAATGCAAGTAGTTATCACTCGCAAGCCTTAAATAGTCCCGCATGTAGTGAAGTAATTTATTTTTCACCTTTCCTCTTTTATTTTGTCATTCATTCATTTAAAGTTCCATTTTATTTTATGGTTCCTTTGATGTAATATTATTTTATTTTTTTTGTAGGTACTATATGGTCGTGGGCGTGGGCATGTGGATCACACGTCAATATCTTAGCGTTATTTTTTTTGGAAATTTTTGTGAATTTTTTGTTGGATATGTAATAGTGAAAACCTTTCATGAAACTGTTGCTGAAAATTTGCTGATTCCATCCCTGAAATGTTGCTGAAATTTGGGTTCAATTGTTGCTGAAATGTTGCTGAACAGTTAATGAAATGTTGCTAAAAATTTGATGAAATTTTGCTTAATTTTTGCTGAAATTTCTGTTTAAATGTTGCTGAAACTTTGGTTGAAATCTTGATCAAATTTGGGTTCAAATGTTGCTTGAATAATGCTGAAATGTTGTTGAACAGTTAATGAAATATTGCTGAAATTGTTGCTGAAAATTTGTTGAAATAAAGTTAAAATGTTGCTGAAATTATTACTGAAAATTTGCTGAAATAGAGTTAAAATGTCGCTGAAATAGAGTTAAAATATTGCTAAGTTTTTGCAGAATTTTTTGTTCAAGTTGCAATATCGCTGTTTGCAGAATTTTTTGTAGAATTTTGATAAAATGTTGCAAGGGAAACCGTATCATTACAAGGGAAACTTGCAAAATAAGAATCACATTGCAGGTACTCTGATAAAATGTTGCAATACCCACTGTTCATAATCAATACCCACTGTTCATTCAACACATTTCATCTCAAAGAAACCTGTTATACACCTTCAACCTGTTCATTGAACACCTTGTTATTCAACCTGTTCAACCTGTTCATTGAACACATTTCAATTCAACCTGTTCAACCATTGTCCAAAAAGAGACACTGTCAAGCACCTGTTAAGTGAACACATTGTTAATCAATACCCCTATTTTTTAAACCATCACATATAATACACATTGTTAAGCAACCAACATAATTCAACAGATTTCACACACTATTCAATCAACACATTTTATCTCAAACAAACCTGTTATACACTTGTTTTTGCAAACCATCAGATTTTTAAGCACCAAAAAAAAAATTGCAAAACAAGTAGAAAAGTAGATTACATTCATAGCATGTTCCAAAACCTAACAACCGAGTCATTTACATGATAAAGTACAAAAATACACAAAATATAATGACATAAGTCATTGCCTTGAAAATCTTATTCATCCTTTGAAGCTTTCTATCATGCTTACCAAGCCCTCTCCTTAGATCATTAATTTCTTCTGTTCTTGAATCTGTTCGAGGTCCAGTATTGGCACGGATTATGGAGGTAATGTCGTCGTCGTCGTCATTATCTGCGAACCACCTGAAGTAATTGCAATGTTCGTTCGCAGTCTACAATGGACAAGAACCAGTTAATCAATAAAGGACAAATGAAATTTATAAAAAGTAATAGATTCATTTATATAACAAGTACTTACATATTTTCTTGGGCAAACAAAATAGACACGTCCTTCATTTCCATTCTCATTGGTTCGTACAATATGCATGGAAGTTGTTCTTCAACAATTACAAAACCTTGGCTTTAATCTTATGTTCGTATTATTAGTAGAAGATAAAGCCATTTTTTTATCTGCATAAAAAATACCAACAGATTCAACAACCGATTAGTAGAAGATGACGTTCTTCCTTCTTTTTTTTTTTTTTATCTCTCAAGCTGTTTTACCTATTAGTAAAAGATGATGATTCAACTATAGTCTACTGTAAATAAGAAAGAAAGGAAACAAACACTAGGAATCCTATAAATAAGAATCAAATTATGATGCCAAACTCTTCTTTGTGTTACTCAATGTTGATTCTTGGTCTTTCACGTTTCGCCTTTCCTGCAGTCTTAGGGCTTTGGAAATTCAAAACGATTCGCTACGTTGTGCAGCACAGCTGCAACTCAGCAACAACTAAAGTTTACACCATTTCCTCAATATTTTTCTATGCAATCTGAAGTGATTATGCTAAAACAATTTCTTTTTCACTTGCATTTTCAAAACACTCAAAAAGATGAATTCCTAGTGTTTGCCTATTCAATAACAGGTGCTTGACAATGTATTTCTTTTTCACCAAAAAGATGAACCTGCTTTTTCAATAACAGGTGCTTGACAGTTGAAAATATATATTAGGCTACACAGTAAGAAATAGAACACCTCATCAATCAAAAAACAAATGACACAATTTCATATAAGAACTTGGCATAATTCTTCTTTAATTTTTTAAAACTCTTGTAGGATGCAGTTGCATTGTATTAGAATTAATCATGGATTTTCTCGCTATGTATGGAAAAATCAACATATTGAAGTTTAGATTTCTCATTTTGGTATCTGAGTTCAGAAGCAAAAAACCTCCAATCAATTCAGGCCCCTACTCCAACTGGCTTATTTCAAATGAATGTGACAATTTTGAGACTGAAAAAGTTGTTACTTCTACATGGTATACTCAACATGGTATACTCCTATGGGATTGTATAATACCAAAAATAATACCTATTATGGGTAAATTGATATATAAAAATGGGCCAGGTAGCAGCACACATAACATATGTACTCAAACAAAATATTATAACAGCTACTCTCTTGTAAATTATATCAATTCTAGCTATTTGATTCCAGTAAATTTCAATTTTTTGCTTTGAGAGTTAAATAAAAAATTTCAATTGCAGCCATTAACATCAACAATGGAGCTCACATTTTGCACCTGTGTTCTTCATCTCTAGCTGTTCATCAAAGGTTGCTAAATTTCACTCAACATACACAGGTGTTCTTAACAGGTTCACCTGTGTTCTTAACATGTGGTTCACCTGTGTTCTTAATAGCCATTAACATCTGGTGCACCTGTGTTCTTAACAGGTTTCTGAAATTCACTCAACATACACAGGTTGCTGAATTTAAATTACAGGTATAAAGGCAGGTATAAAGGCACACTTAAATCAAAAAGTTGAGAAGTCATATACAGGTATAAAGGCAAATCCCAGGTATAAAGGCAAATCTCAAGTATAAATTGAGAAGTCATTTAAATTTCAATTTTCCAACATACACAGTGTGCAGAATGTGAACACATAGTTCATTCTTGATTACAGGTATAAAGGCAAATCCTAAACCCTAACATATCACAAATTAAAGCCAAATCCCAAACCCTAACACAAATAGCAAACAAAATCCAACTCCAAACACTCCCAATCGACTAATTTCTAGAAAAATTGAAGCCAAACATAAATCCTAACTTTGTGATTTCAGATTTACCTCAGATTTGCTGTCGCAGGCTCCCGTTCGTCCTCCGTCGTGATTCGTCGTCCTCCGTCGTAGTTCATCTGCCTCCGCCGTCGTTCGTCCACCGTCTCGTCGTCCTTCGTCCACCGTCTCGTCGTCCTTCGAACTCCTTCGGACTCTCGCCGTCTGTATAGTTCTTCAGCCATATGGGGGGAATTTTGAAATTCCTAAATCTAAATTTTTTTTTTTTTTTTTTTCAAAATACTTATTAAAACGATATCGTTTTGATAAATTTTATTCTCAACCATTAAATTAAGCATTTTAAGAGATCACTCAAGAAGATTAACTCTATAGGATTCTTATGCTCTTTCACCATAGCAAACTGTCAAATCGGCACTTTGAATAATGACCCCTGCACTGTCCACAATTGCTTGTCCGAGGGTTAGATCAGCTTCTGCGGCAGCGTGAAGTACATCCTAGATTTCTGCTAAGTAAATTGCCATTTTTATTTCAGAATTTTGAATACTAGAGCTAATAAAAAAAAGAAAAAAAGAAAAAAAAAGAAAAAGAATACTAGTGGATGTGCCACACGCCACATGTGTAAATAAAGAGAAAGGGAATATATACATGTCAATCTCCATTTTGCCATTTATCTTGTGTGCTGACGTAGAGCAAGGTTTTTGTAGTTCCGATCAGTGGCCAACTTCACAAATTTAAGTTTAAAAAATTTTATAAGAAAAATAGATAAATTAAACAATATCCACTTTGTTTGGTTTTTGAAGAGTTTTTAAATTTTGTGTGTTTTGTTGTCTTTAGCATTTTTTTTTTCATATTTTAATCATTTTTTACATGTACCTTACACTTAAAAAGTAAAATATTTATAAAAAAAATCTAAGAAAATTTATATATTTTTATATTTAGTGAATTTTTAAAATAAATTTTCATAGATATATTTTTTTTAAAATGTATTCAGATTAAGTGAAACTAAAAAGTAAAATAATTTGCTTAAAATATTTAAAAAATTCACTAAACACAAAAAATAAAAAAATATAAAATATTTTTAAAAACTAGTAACCAAATAGAGTGATTTAAACTTCTAAATAGTAGGTCTCTAACGGTTGTGGTCCTTATTTGATGCGATCTTTTAATTTTTTAATAAAATTAAACTATATTAAATAAAATATTAAGATTATAAATAAAATTTTTTTTGAGGGTTTTTGATAGCTTGATGGGGTTATGGACTCCATCACCTCTCACTTGGAGTTGCCTTGGTTTCGATTGACATGACAATAAGGAAACTCGAATCCTTAATGCCAACCAAGGTTGAGAAACTAACTGCATAGACCTATGTTTTAAAAAAATCTTAGAATGGGGTGATGATTGGATTAGAAGAAAATTTTCAAATGCATAATCTAGAATACTATAGTCAAAGAAGAGATGGTTTCCTACATTTTGATATGGTGGAGTTTTTCAACTACTCCCATAGTTTTTTCCTCTGAAGGGGTTTCCACATAGCTTTGGAATGCACTCATCCATCTAGATTTCCTAAAAAGCCAAGTCACACTATCTTCTTTAAGAATGTAACAACAATGTAAGTCTATAGGGAGGTTCGAGATTAGGAAGATGATTGGAGAGATAAAATTATGTTAATGGTCCAAGAATGGTGGAATGGTTGGAGAATGAGCAACATCAACTGTCTGGGAGGTTGGAGAGTGAGCAGTTGGGTGAGGGTGAGGCAAGTTGCTCAAGAAGAAGACAATGGTAGTGCACAAACGGGCAGCATCTTCTCCAAATCCCCAAAAATTTCTCTTTTGGACCTTAGGAAATGGGTCTTATTTATAGGCTTTTCCTTAGTACCAAGAGGACACCAAGTGGCCAAATAGAGAGAAAATAGGTGTTCCAGAGGATCACATAGAATATTCTGCCTTGAGCCACCAGGCTAAAGGTGCCACGTATCCCTCTACATGCACTATGTACTATCTGTTTGCCTCCGCAACTACTTTTTTGAGCTTCAGTAAGTGTAGTTGCGACAGGAGTGTTTGGCACTACAACTCCTTTTTAAGCCTCAGCAAGTGCAGTTGCTGCAGGAGTGTTTATCGCTGCACTTGCCTTCTCAGCTCGAACTTCAGCAAGTGCACTTGCAGCGATAAACCTTGCTGCTGCACTTGCCTTCTCAATTATATTTAGCCAATACATGCATTCTCAGGACTTCATAACCTGCTATCAGCCATGTTTTCGCGTTCACCTTAGCGAAGCCTCCACCCTTAGCTACCTAATCACAAACTCCCCAGCTTTCCAGGGCGAAGACCACAACTAAGCCTGTTATCAGCGATGCTGTGCCTTAGTACTAAGCCCAAGGAGGCTTCCTTAGTCCTGCATGTGCAACCAAGGCAGATCTATGACCTGGGTAAATGGAAAGGGAATCCCTTGCTCTCGGGCTGCCCTGCTCTCATCTTCGCGGGGTTGTCGCAGTATACTGGTTTACCTTTGGGCATGCTATCAGCTCCAACCAGTAAGTCTTGGGGCCTGTTATCAGTGCCAAGTTAATGAACTTTGGGGCTTGCTATTAGTCCTAGGCTAGTAATGCCTTGGGGCCTGCTATCAACACCAAGCATTAGTTTCTACTTGCAAAGGGAAAACATCTCCCAAAGGCTGCTATCACCTTGGTAGGACATTCCCTCTGTACGTTAGTTGCGGTGGTTGTAGTTGCGGAGGTAGTCATTTCCCGCGACAAGTTCAAATGGCAGAACCGACAATATTAGAGATGGCGTCGCTGAGACAAAGTGCCTTCGCAACTTGGCCATCGCAACTGTCGCCTCTGCAACTTAGTTGTTTCGGCTTTCTCTTTCCCTCAGCAACTTCAGATGGTGGCAGAACCGACAAGGCGCTGAGGCAAAGTGCCTTAGTAACTTGACCGCTGTAAGTGTTGCCTCTGTAACTTCACTTAGGCATTTTTCTTTGTAGAGTCTGTTCAGACGGTTGGTGGGTCGGACCTACTTCGGCCCACTGTTGGTCCACTTCACTTAGGCTTTAGCCCATGCTTCTTTAGTCATTCCTGGTCGCCTTAAAGGGGTGACCTCAGCACTTAGGTCCACACTTAATTTATAGTTTAATTTCTGACCCTTTACATTTGCCCCTTGCGCGCATAGAGAACATGTGTTTTTCTACACGTGCATAATGTTAGACTTCAAGTGAACCTCACCAGTAATGTTTCTTCACTTAGTACTCCTTTAACTTTGGTTGCATAAGTGTGTCTTTCTTTGTCTAGGGTATGTTCATCTCAGAGAAGGACAACATCTTTACTATTACTCTCTTAGGCTCTGGTAGCGCATCTAGTATTGTAGGGCTTTCTTCAAACTTCGATGATAGTGATGATGTACCCACTGGCTTGCTGCTTCATCAGTATAAAAATCAAAGCATAATGACTTCTAGCACTGAAAAGGGTAATAATAGTGGTTATAAGGAGCTTCCCTAATGAAGATACAGAGGTAGTAGAAGGTGGTGGTGGAGACTTCATCCTTGAGACCTCTAGAGCTGATCATGGGGTGAACATATCTCTTAGGCTAGAACCGTTCAATGTGGAGGTTGCTTATGGGGTTTTTCTTCTATTCAGTCTCTACTAGTTCTACATGTTGAGGTTGTTGGAACCCAAATTGCTACAGAAGTTGAAAATATCGCGGTTGAGTTTAGTATTGCCCATCTAGGCTTGGCTCGCCTAGCGGAGTTAGCTATGAACTTAGAGATTGCCGCTGTTATCGTTGAAACTTCTAATCCCATTGTCTTTGTAACTTTTGTGTGGTACATTGGTATCTCTGGGCCTGCTATTAGCTCCAACCAGTAAGCCTTGGGGCTTGTTATCAGTGCCAAGCTAGTAAGCTTCAGGGCCTGCTATCAACACCAAGCTAGTGAGCTTCAGGGCCTGCTATCAACGCCGAGCTAAAAATGACTTTGGGGCTTGCTATCAGCTCTAGGCCAGTAATGCCTTGGGGTCCACTATCAGCTCCAAGAATTAGCCTTTACTTTTGAAGGGGAAGCTTCTCCCAAAGGCTACTATCACCTTGGCGGG
Organism: Camellia lanceoleosa; assembly: GCA_025200525.1. Classification (NCBI taxonomy): domain Eukaryota; kingdom Viridiplantae; phylum Streptophyta; class Magnoliopsida; order Ericales; family Theaceae; genus Camellia; species Camellia lanceoleosa. Next base: position 161,928,079 of record CM045764.1, read on the forward strand.
GTGTTCCTTTCGCAAGTTGGTTGCGGTGGCTGCAGTTGCTGCGGCAACTATTTCCCTTCTACAACTTCTGAACAAGTTGTTGACTTGTACCTTAATTACTTCCCTGAGTTATCCTCTTAACTTGTGTCTCAAGACCTTTTTGTTGGTCTGAATGTGGATGATCTTGCCTTGTACTATGAGGAGCTTGGTGATGGGCTTCTTCATTAAAGAAGGGGGTAATATCTCTGCCATTCCTTTTTAAAGCTCAAGTGGTTCATCAATAATTGTTGGGCTTCTTCAAATTGCGAGGATTATGAGGACCTTATTGCCCCACTGATCCCTTAGACAAAGACTTACAGGCTGATGCTTTTAGGCATTGAGGACGAACTAGTTGGCTAGGTCTAAGTCATAGAGGGAGACTGTGGTAACTTCCCCGTTGAGGGTTGACACCCAAGTTGTGGGTGATAAGATAGCGGTTGAGGGTGTTCCAAACCCAGAGGTTTCAAACCTTATTAGCTCTGTCCTTTTTCCATATCTTTCTATACACTCTGGCCGCTCCTTTGTTGACGATGATAACTTCATTCTTGAGACTCCTAAGGATGACCATGGAGTGAATGTATCACTTGGCCTTGAGAATCTCCCTCTCAAATAGAGGTTGTCTTTGGGGGTTTATCTCATTCTATTGAATCTCCGTTGGTCGCACAAACTGGAGTTGCTGAGGGCTGAAGACATGGTAATTGGCTTTAAATAGTTAGGTATTCTGCAAGTCTGCCTCTTGTGACTCAGAATGGTGGTACAGTGACAAGATCTTATATGCCTTCTGAGGGTCCCCTTCTTGAACTAGTGGGTATTTGCTAAGGCTGCCCCTATACTTGCCTGTATTTAAGCGCTGCACCTGGAGACTTTTAATGCTTTTAACATTCCAGACTCAATGACGCAAACGGCGTTGCTAGAGTCTTTTGCTGGTTTTGTCCGTGATCTTGTCACTAAGAGAGTTCTAATGACTTTAGACAAGCTTGTGGAAGGTGTTGAGGCAAATCTTAGCGGGCTTGAGGGAAATGGCTTGCACTTGTCCTAGATGAAGGCATGGCTCCGGGTGGTTGATGGGTTCCTTAAGCACGCTAGCCATGAATGCTTCTTTGGAGGAGACAATTAGAGATTGAGAGAGCGCCTTGAAGTAACATCGCCAAAACCTAGCTTGGTTTAGGGAGAAAGATTCTGCTCTTATTGTTCAGCTACCTCAAGATGTTGGTTTGACAGACTCCTTGATGAAGGGTCTGATATGATGTAGTTCTATTTTTGCTTTTTCTTTTCTTTGTCACAACTTCTTTTTAAACATTGTAATCATATTTTGGAAGTTTGAATTTTATGAAAAGTATGGATGTTTGGTAGTACTTTTGAGTTTCATTTCATCTTTCTTTACATTGTTTTTACATAGCTTCTTAAGATAAGTAAAACTCTTGCCATGAACAAAACTTCATCATGACTAAGTCTTTACATAGATAAAATTTCACTAAGTATGGAAAACTTTCTTCACACTAAGTGTTGGGAAATATTAACAAAGACTTGAAACTATTTGCTATCAAAACTAAAGAAAATATTTATTTACATACTTGGCATTTACATGACCAGTTCTGAATCCATCATTTACCCTCAACAACTTGTAGTACCCACTGCTACTTGCCTCAACAACTTTGTAAGGGCCTTCCCATCTTGGTGAGAACTTGGGGATTGGTTGTCCCTGCATAATCGCATCCACTGTCTTCCATACTAAGTCGCCCTCTTTAAACTCCTTGTGCTAGACAAATTAATTATAGGTGCGGGCTATGGATTGATGGTACTAAGGTTTCTAGCTGCTTCAATCAAGGCTGAAAATGTAGGTAGATTATAGTTCACCAAGAAAAGTTTGTAGTCGTATATGGTATCCTCCACACATATGCTGACTAAATGAGCCTCATCCACTAGTTCATGGTAGTCAATGGCTTTGTCCTGGAACCGTTTGACATAAGCCAGTATATCTTCGCCTTCTTTCTGGACATCTCGCCCAAGTGTGAGGGTAGTGACTTTTTCTTGAACTTGGAAGAATTTCGTATGAAACTTGTTCACCATCTCCTTTCAGCTCTTGATCTAGTTGGGGGCCAAGTTCATATACCAGCTGTAAGCCCTTTTAGTGAGTGATTTGGAAAACTCCCGAATGCGCAGAGGGTGGTCACTACCATAGACACTAAGGGTTTCAATGAACCTCACCACATGTTCTTTGGCATTGCCTTCCTTCAGGTCAAATTTTACAAACTTGGGTATCGTATACCCAGCTGGATATGGCATGGCCAGTATCTCTTGAGGATATGGGAGCTTCACATCTGGATCTGGGAGAGACGACAGTTGCTTCTTTCTATGCTCTTGCTCGAGCATAGCCTGGACATCGGCTAGAGTAACAAAGTGAATGGGCTGGAAAGAGCCAGTTTGCCTCTAGGTAGTTGAACTAGCAGCCATACCATTTGCCTGAGGTATCGTCAGAGGCACCTGGATCGGAGCCTGATTCTCATGAAACGGATTAGGCACCAGATCTGGGACTACTACAGATGGAGGTACTTGCGCTAGGGCTGGCCTGGACGCCATAGCCATGATAGCTTCAGTGAGAGTTTGTAAAGCTGTCAAGATCTCCTTTTGCGTGCCCTGAAGTGACTGGACTACTTCAACTTCAACACTATGATCATAGTCCTAAGCATGTGCTGCTCTGCCATTAGAAGAACCTTGCTGCTAGACTTGTTGCTGAATTTCATCCTCTGCCATTTTTTCCAGTGAAGTATGAAAGCCTCTGCGAGCATGAACCATCAACAAAGCAGCCTTCCTAGTAGAGTCGCCAGAAATGTAGGGAGGTTCGAGGTTAAGAAGATGATTAGAGAGGCAAAACTATATTAATGGTCCAACAATGGTGGAATGGCTGGATAATGAGCAGCAGCCACTGTCTGGGAGGTTGGATAGTGAGTAGCTTGGTGAGGGTGAAGCAAATAGCTCAAGAAGAAGACAATGGTAGTGCACAAAGGGGCAGCATCTCCCCCAAATCCCAAAAAATTTCTCTTTTGGACCTTGGGAAATGGGTCCTATTTATAGGCTTTTCCTTGGTACCAAGAGGATACCAAGTGGCCAAATAAAGAGAAGACAAGTGTCCCTAAGGATTACATGGAATATTCTGCCTTGAGCCACCAGGCTGAAAGTGCCACGTGTCCCTTTGCATGTACTTTGTACTATCTATTTGCCTCCGCAACTACCTTTTTGAGCCTTAGCAAGCGTAGTTGCTGTCACGACCCAAACCCGGCCCTATGGGTTTAGCATCAGAATCGCCAAGAATCCGAGATTATCAAGGCCCCAACAAGAATACAGTTAAACAGAGTTGAGGGCCTGGCGGAAGCCAATACAATATATAACTAGTGTCCATTGAGCTGTGTAAATCTGTATGTCAAAAACATTTTTATGCATTTATACAGTTCAAAACAGTACAATCCATATACAGTCTATACAATCATTTACAAACAACAAGACGGGACTTAATCCTCGATAACAAGACAAAGATAACAAAGAACGGTCTATACAACGGTACAAAACAGTAGGGGACACAAAAACACCCCAAGCCATAGCATGGCAACTCGGAACCTCGCAGTGAGGCACATAGGCTGGCTTGACAAAACTGGGGACCAATCCCACGCTCCTAGCTTCGGTCTGGTGGCTGAGCACCTACATATATATATAAACAGTGAGCTAAAGCCCAGTGAATAACATAACGTGTAAAGAGGTTATGAATGAATGTCCTTACAGTAATGAAATCAATTCATTATACAGTATTTCAATCTTTCAGTATTTCAGTCAATCAGTATTTCAATCAATCAGTCATATGTGGTACATCCATTAGCCTATAAACAGTAGGTCCAAAAGGACCGGCACATCTAACAATAATGATGGCCATCAAACAAGATGGTTCCGTAAGGAAACCGACAGAGCTCAGAATACCAATAACAAGTGGTGCTAAGGATGCCTGTCTGATTCGAAATGCAGGACATACATTCATTCAATAAACAATATCAGTTCAATAAACAGTTCGATTCAATATTCAAAATGTAACCATTTGAACATATCTTTACACAATCTGTTACTCACAGAGATTGGGCTAATAGCAGCTAGAGCGCGTCCCCGAGAGCCAACCCTAAACAGTCAACAAATAGAACACACACTAAGTTCACAGTCGAAAGGATGCTAATTAAATCCCTAAACTTCCTCGGTGTGGTTCTACGTCTAAGTCCTCATTAAGATGCCTTAAACTAGGCCTAAGAATGCCTAGGATGGGATGAGGATGCAAAAATGTGCACAGAAATCAGTTTTCGAATTTTCAGAAAACAGGGCCTCCGCTCGAGCGCAGGTTTCCCCGCTCGAGCGGACAAGCTAATAAAGGTCCCCGCTCGAGCGTCAACTTCCCCGCTCGAGCGTGACACACAAACCTCCGCTCGAGCGCACATTCCTTCGCTCGAGCGGACTGATGAACAGTGCAAGATGCTGGATGCACGATTTCTCCGCTCGAGCGCTAAACTCTCCGCTCGAGCGGAATGTAAAACAAGTCGAAGAAATGCTGGGAGCATGAATTCCCCGCTCGAGCGGACCTCAAAAATCTGGAAAACCCAGAACTGTGTTCTGAGTTCGAAACTTAAGTTTGGGATACCAAAATCGATCCTCTTGGGCCCATTTTCTGGAAAACTCTTTTAAACACATAGGATAACAAGTTTTAAAGCTCAATTTAAGAAATCAAGGCCCAAGGATGTTCCAATTAAACCCAATTTTGAACTAGTTTTCAAAAACAACATGCAAACATGACATGCATGAGTTTTAGACCAAAATCAACTTCAAATCTTGCTCTAATGAGCTCAATAGTTTGGAAAACAAAATGGAAACATGGACTTTAGCTCAAACATGAACATGCATGTATAATTCTCCAAGAATTCAACTTCAGAATATGCCAAATGACCATGCATGCAACATTCAAGCTTCAATTCACTATTTATGAGCAAATTCATGACTTACTTCCCTATAATCATGATATATGCAAGATGGAACTTAAAAACAACAAGAAGATGATGATTTCACTCACCTAAGTCTTGTATGTCAAGAATGGAAGCACTATATGGCAATTAATGCACCAATTCCAAGCAAATTCCTACAAGATGAGCTAAAACTCCCTCAATTCTCTCCTTCTCACTCTATATTCGGTGGAGGCAAGGAAAAGGCTGAGGAAATGTTGTGTTGATCAAATGAAGACTCAATGTATGTGAGATAGTGGGCCACTAGTACGGTCTAATTGTAATTAGGCCCAAGTTTACAATTAACTCGTTTTAAATCTAATTTAATAATTCCTAATCAATTTTCAGATAAATATACCATAAAATCAAAAATATTCTACTGAGTCTAAAACATCAAACGGTTCCTAATTCGGCCGCCGATAAGGCCTTCAATTAGCAGTTTAAACACATAAGCTTAAACAGATAATCATTCAAGCAAACAGATACAATATGCAATTCAATAGATTACTCATTCAATTTCAGTTTCAGTTCCATTCAGTCTGTTCAGTAGTTCATCCAGTTCACTTATCAGTCATTATCGGTTCAGTTTAGCAGTAATCAGTAGATAATTCAGTGGTTAATCAGAAATCAGTACGAGGGTTGTTACAGTTGCAATGGGAGTATTTGATGTTACAACTCTTTTTTGAGCCTCAACAAGTGCAGTTGTAGCGGGAGTGTTTGCCACTACACTTGCCTTCTCAACTTGAACCTCAACATGTGCACTTGCAGCGGTAAACCTTGCTACTGCATTTGCCTTCTTAGTTCTATTTAGCCAGTACATGCATTCTCAGGACTCCATTAGCCTGTTATCGGCTATGTTCTTGTTCACCTCAGCGAAACCTCCGCCCTTAGCCACCTAACCACAAACTCTCTAGCTTCCTAGGGCGAAGGCCACAACCAAGCCTGCTATCAACCATGTTGTGCCTTAGTACCAAGCCCAAGGGGGCTTCCTTAGTCCTGCCTGTGCGACTAAGGTAGGTCCATGACCTGGGTTATGGAAAGGGAGTCCCTTACACTTAGGCTACCCTACTCTCATCTTCGCAGGATCACCTCAGTAAACTGGTATCTCTGGGCCTGCTATCAGCTCTAAGCAGTAAGTCTTAGGGCCTACTATCAACACCAAGTTAATGAACTTTGGGACCTGCTGTCAGTCCTAGGCTAGTAATGCCTTGGGGCCCACTATCAGTGCCAAGTATTTGCTTCTGCTTGCAGAGAGGAAACATCTTCCAAAGGCTGTTATCACCTTGGCAGGACATTCCCTCCACACGTTAGTTGTGGCGGCTGTAGTTGCAGAGGTAATCATTTCTCGTGGCAAGTTCAAATGGCAGAACCGACAATATTAGAGATGGCGGCGCTGAGACAAAGTGCCTCCGCAACTTGGCCATCTCAAGTGTCACCTCTGCAACTTAGTTGTTTTGGCTTTCTCTTTCCCTTAGCAACTTCAGATGGTAGCGGAATCGATAATATTGGAAATTGCGGCGTTATAGCAAAGTGCCTCAGCAACTTGATTGCTGCAAGTGTTGCCTCTGCTACTTCACTTAGGTATTTTCCTTCGTGGAGTCTATTTGGACCCTTGGTGGGTCGGACTTGCTTCGGTCTACTGTTGGCCCACTTTCCTTGGGCTTTAGCCCATACGCTTTTAGTCATTCTTGGTCGCCTTAAAGGGGCGGCCTCAACGCTTAAGCCCAAACTTAATTCGAAGGTTAATTTCTGACCCTCTATATTTGCCTCCTGCACGCATAGGGGATACGCTCCTTGTTTCCTCGTACATGCATGACGTTAGCAAGTAATCCAGGGGTTACGTCGGTTGGATCAGAAGTTGCGTTGATTGGGCTAGGAGTTACGTCGGTTTTCTGTAGGGTCATAATGACTCTGAAAAGGTGCCTTTTGACTGATGGTCATAATGGGCCTAGGGAAGTGTGTTAGTGCCATTTTATTGTTTTCTCTATAAATAGTGCCTCTTGGGTCCACTGGTCCTCCACTTCCGCCACAACACATTTTCTTGTCTCCTTGTCTTCTTCTCTCTCTGGCCCCTACCTTCCAAAGTTTTCTTCTTTTTCTTTATTCTTTCTCATGGCTATCACTAGGTTTCTACCCGACAAAGCTATCCCATCCAGTACTGAGTGAAGGAGGGCCCCATACTTTGGGGGACTTGCTGACCCATTCTGGAAGGTAATTGACTCTTTTGTTCCTGATGTCCCCTCTCTGGAAGAGCCTCTGCTCTCTTTTGGTGAGGCCTCTTTGGATGACGCTGACATGGTGAACCCAGTCTCAATGTTGCAGTTTTGTGTGAAGTGCGGTGATTTTTCCTATTTATACATCTATTACCGTACTCACTCGGGCCCTTTAGCAGACTGGTCCCTTTGGGTTGATGACATTATTGTGGATGACGACTTTGAGCAGCACTTGAGAGATGTTCGTCTTTTCAATGCCATTTTGATTTCGAGGGAGTTGTTCGTGCGCAAGGTACAGACCAATACTGATACGATTGTTTTCCACTGGAGCCGCAACATTCATACCTTCGTTTTGGCTTAGGGGGAGATAACCCCGACTCTTGAAGATGTTGCTCTTCTTCTTCACCTGAGCACCCGTGGGGACTACTCTTTAATCCTGCATCACTGACTGCCGCGGAACAGACTACTGTTACTGCTCTCTACGGTGCCTTTCGAGTAGCACGAAAGTATGGCTCTTGGTATGATTTGAAGATTGGGGCAATGTTTTAAAAACCGGACCGGTGAATGAACCGGAAAAATGATCGGGTGAACGGGTCACCGGTTCAACCGTCGGGTTGAACCGGAATCGAACCGTGACGTCATAAATATATTAAAATTATATTTAAATAAAAATATAAGTAATAAAATTAAAAATTAAAAATTTTAATAATCTTAAATATTTCTCTTAATACTTTTTTTATTAAAAAATATAAAAATATATTTAGAAATATTATTAATTTTAATTTTGGAAGAAGAAATCAAATATTCAATATTCCCTTCCCTCCATATGATTTTAATTCAAATACTTTGATTGAAAGAAGAGCAAAATTTTTGGAGGGATATCAAAATTTTAAGTTTCCCTCCAATGAATTTGATTGAGTCCCACATAGATTTCTTGAGTTTTTTTTAGAAGAATTTTTTTCTTATAAATAGATAGAAGCTCTTTCACAATAATTTCAAGCTCTCAATGGGATTCCTCACAAGAGGAGACCCTTAAAAGAGAGTTTCCAATTAAATTTTTATTATATATAATATAAATATATATATATATATATATATATAAAATAAGAAAGAAAGAAAGAAAAGAAAGAAAATAAAAATAAAAAAAAAAACTGAGAAAAAAAAAAAAAAAATCCGAACCGGTTCAATCAACCTGTTTCCGGGTCGACCGGTTCACCGGTTTAACCGGTGGGTTCACCGGTTTTCAATAAATAGGTTGGTTTTTACAACTGGCCGGTTTAAGGGGGCTGACTGGACCGGAACCCCATCCGGTGACCGGTTGAACCGGCCGGTCCGGTCCGATTTTTAAAACCATGGACTGGGGAACTACTTCAAGAGAGGCCCAAAAGAGACAAGACCACCTACTTTTCCTGGCTGAAACACTTTTTCAAGGACATGCAACAAGTTGTGGGTGATATTACCAAGGATAGTCACAACTCTATAGTTGGCCCGGGTTACCACGGTAACTTGGCTCTATTTGTCAGTTATTTCAACTATTTCTTTGTTTTTTCTAGCAACCCTGCTGAGAGCGTTAATTCACTGGTGTTCCCTCTTACTGTCAAACTTTGCAGCGGCAGTCAGATCCCATTGGCTCCCCTCTTCTTAGGGAACCTATACTTCTGTCTGGACCTCATTCACTCAGACATCAAGAGATTTATAGGCCGTTATAATGTATGGAGCTTTGTACAAACTCAGTTTCTGACCGTCTTTTTCTACGAGTGGTTCCCTGCTATGGGCCCCGTCCATAAAGAGCATGAGCCCTTTTTCACCAACGAAGTCTTGATGCAGAAGGTCACCCTGTCCTAGATGTAGAGGGATGACCCGTTACAAGACAAGTGCGCCATTCCCTCATTTGCATCTCTAGGTGGTCTGGTGTTGGCACCAACAGACCTTTCGTGGACTATATCAATCGCATGGAGGAATGTGTGTTCCACCCCTTTACCAAGCTTTTTCCAGGCATCTCTGTTGTTTCGTTTTATTTCTCTGAGGCCTGTCATGTTGATTTCTCTCTTGACAGTGTCCAAGCCAACTCCCTTCTTGTTGCTACTATGCTACGTCCTGGGTTTTTGGCCGTATGGAACGAGAAGGGCATGTCCAGCGTCATCTATCGACTGGACAATGTCCTTAGAAAGTTTAGCATAGATCAGGGTGTCCCACATGCCCCTCCGCCACAAACAGATTTCCATCAGAGCTTCCAGCGGTTTGCTCGTGACTACACCGCTTTACTTGTGAAAAGTTTAGGCCTCATGGAGCTGCCCTCGTTTGGAAGAGAAGGCACCTTCACACCTAGTAATAGACTATTTTGGCACCCTAACCTCAACTCTTTTTTTAACTTTTGCAACAGTGATCTAGTTGTCCCTACAGTGGAACCCATTTCGCAACCTGACTTATCCCTTCGTCTCTTCTCTGGTCACGGGAAACAGACCAGTGTATTTTTCCGTTTCAAGCTTTTGTCCTTGCCTATGGTAGAGGAGCCTTGTATGTTTGGGGCAATGTTCATCCAACCTCTGCAAGTTGCTCTCCCTCTTATCGGCACAATAGTACGTATGACCCACTCCCCGACTAAGGGCAGCTAGAAGGCAACAACATCAGTTATTGAGGCTTGCGCCTCACTAAGTAGGAAGAGACTCCAGAAGGTACTCATACTTAGAAAAATATTTTGCATTCTTCCATACTTCTTTGGGCTTTTTATCTTTACTTTAGTAATCGCATGATCTTTTTTCCTTTTCAGGGCCCATCAACCATACCACCTTCAGGCCCTAGAGGTCCTTTGATTGCCATCAGAATTTTATCAGATTCAGATAATAACAACGACCTTCCCATCACTTCAAGGGTCACCAGACTCAGAACTCGTAGAATGGTACTCCCAGATGTTGAAGAAGAACCAAGTGCCGAGGCTGAACCAACTACTGAGGCTGAGCTAATTGTTGAGGCTGAGCCAGTTACTGAGGTTGAGCTAATTGCCAAGGCTGAGCAAGTTGTTGATATGGAAAGGGGTCATGACATTTCCCTTGTTGAAAACGAACAAGTTCCCCTTACTGTCAAAGTTGCAGAGGGTGGTGTAGTTGCTGAGGGTGCAGAACCTCTAAACCCTGCTGATTCTGTTCATTCCTACCGTTTCTCTGTCGACGGTGATGATTTTGTTCTTGAGACTCCAAAGGAAGAGCGTGGCATAAGAGAGCCACTGGAAGTTATGCTATCCCCCTTGGAAGCTGTATCTAGTGGTTCTTCCCAGTCCACTGAGTCTCCACTGGTTCAATAGACCCCACTTCCCAAAGTCCAAGTTGCTGAGGGAGGTGCAGATGTAGCAGTTGTTCCTACTGTGGGCCCCCAAATTTGGCCTAACTTGCAGAGGTAGCTGTCAGCTTAGCCACTCATACCGTTACTGCCGCTTTTGGTACTTCTGACCCAGTTACCTTAGCAACTTCTGATCAGCTCGTTGACTTATACCCCATTCACTTTCCCAAGGTGCCAACTAACCTTGGGGTATCTCAAGATTTTTATGTGGGCATGGACACCACTATTGTGTCAGATCTGAATGTTAAGGACTACTATATGGACAACCCCTTTTCGGAGCGACATGATGGTGCAAGTAGCTTTGGCCTTTCTCGCGAGGTTAGTTTGCCCGGTCGCCACCTAGTATCTACCCATTTCCATGCTGCTGGCCAGTCATCTTCAGGGGAGGTGCGTCGCCCTCAGAGCTTTGATCGCTCCGCCAGTCTTCCTTCCGTAATTCAAGCCAGCGATGGTATGAGAGAGTCCCCTCGGTCCTCAGGGAGAGTTTCTTTTCTAAGTTATTGGGTCTCCTCCAAAGCTGCTCCCACTCTTGCGTGCATCTAGGCACTATACCCTGGCACCTTTACTACTTTTAACATTCCTAGCTCTATGGTGCAGGCAACACTGTTGGAGTCATTTGCCAGTTTCATTCGCGACCTTGCTACGAAGAAGATTTTGACAACTCCCAGCAAGTTCGTGGAGAGTGTTGTGGCCAATCTGAGCGGCTTTAAGAGGAATGGTTTGGACCTATCGTGGATGAGGAATAGGCTTCAGGCAATCGATGGCTTCCTTGAGCATGCAGACAATGTGGCGATAATTGCATCTTTGGAGGAGACTATTAAGGAGTGTGAGGGTACCTTGGAGCAACACCAACAAAACCTAGCTCGGTTCAAGGAGAAGGACTCTGCGCTTATTACTCAATTGCCTCGGGATGTGACCCTGGTGGACTCCCTCATGAAGGGTTTGGTTTGATGTATTGTGGCTTTATTATGGCTCATTTTGTTTGTACTTTTGCTATCTTTTTTCTTTTTTCTTTTCCCTTTGAACATTGTCATCATTCTTTAAAGATATTGAGTCTTACTTCATTTCCTTTCTTTCATTGTCTTTTACATAGCTTCTAAAGACAAGCAAAACTTTTACCATGAACAAAACTTTATCATGACAAAGTTTTTTACATGGATAAAATTTCACTAAGTATGGACAACCTTCTTCACACTAAGTGTCTACAAGAGTAATAGGTTTACTAAGTGTATGACACTTTCTTTACACTTTGCTTTGGAAGTATTAACAAAGAAACTTACAACTCTTTTTCTGAACAAAAGAAATTAAGGAAAACACTCCTTTACATACTTAGCATTGTCAACTTGTAATTCCCGCTGCTGCTTGCCTCAGCAACGGGTCTTCCCATCTTGGCGAAAACTTGGGGATTGGTTGCCCCCGCATGATAGCGTCCATTGTTTTCCATACCAAGTCCCCTTCATTGAACTCCCTGTGTTGAACAAATTGATTGTAGGCGTGAGCTATGGACTGATGATACTTTTCCATTGTCTGCAAGGCCCGATCTCTTCTTTTTTCGGCTGCCTCTATGTCATTCATCCTGCTGTTTGGAACTAAGTGTGCTGACATAGCCATTCTTGCTGAGGGTACTGCCAACTCAACTAGTAACACAACTTCGAACCCATATACTAGGGAAAATGGGGTTGCTTGAGTTGGCTTCCTCTTTAACATTATGTATGCCCAGAGTGCTACGGGGAGTTGTTCGGACCATGTGCCCCTTGCTTCATCCATCATTTTACTTAGTATTTAGATGAGGGTTTTGTTGGTTGTCTTAGCTTGTCCGTTCCCTTGAGGATAGTATGGAGTAGACTTGTGGTGCTTGATCTAGTAGGTGTCCAACAATCTTCCCACATGGTGGTTCATAAAGGGGGTCCCATTATCAGAGAACATCACCTTGGGTATGCCAAACCTACAGATTATGTTTTCCTTGATAAAGTTGGCCACTCTTGCCCTATGTGCCTTCCTCATTGATGTAGCCTCTACCCACTTGATGCTAACTTCAGTCGCTGCAAATATCCATCTATGGCCTTTGGATTGCTGTGCTATAGGACCTACTAGGTCGAATGCCCAAGTATGAAACGGGTAAGGAGTCTTGATGTTGTGCAGTTCAACTGCTGGTGCATGTATCAAGTTTTCAAACTTCTGGCAAGGCTGGCACCTTCTTACGTAGTTTTTTGTATCCTCCGCCATTGTCAACCAGTAGTAGCCGAGGTGGATAAGGTGTCCGTATAATCACTGTCCTCCTTGATGCTCTGCCTTGTGGGCTTCCCTCAGCACTTCGTTTGCCTCATCTTTGGATAAACACGCCAAAGGTCCCCCTTCAAAGCTCCTGCGATACAGCTTGCCTTGATCAAGGAAGAAGCAGAGGGCTTGCCTCTTAACTCTGATTGCATCGACTTTGTTCTCAAGTAGTGTGTCATTTCTAAGGTAGTCAATAAATTGCTATCTCCATTCTTTACCACTTAAGAAATAGGCTTCCTCTTATTTAGGATGAGATTGACATTTTGCACATTGCCTCTGCAACTTAGTACTTTCCTTTTCCATCTCTGGCCAGTAATACCCTTGCCTCTGAATCCGTCAGTATAGACTGATATCTCCATCTCCACAAGACTTAGCATGGATCTGCTTAAGTGTGTAAGTTGCTTCTTGTCTACCGACGCACCTTGCTAGCAGGTTGTTGGGACCACAAAAATACAACTCTCCTCTGAGGAGCAGGAGTGGTGTGAGTTTTGCTGGTCTAATTGTTCCTTGGCCTGTCTTCAGTTGCTGGATTATATCTGCTTTTCACCCCTCATCACCTTGCTTTGTATGTTCTTCGGCTAATATTGTAACGCCCTCAAAATAATAACATAAAACCCAACAATATAGACATGCATTAATATATAAAAGATCCACGTTCTTCCATTAGCAGAGTTTCCTTACAAAAGTATTACATGTTAACAACAAAAGCAAATGCCCTAAGGGCTTACAGCTTTCCAAGTTAACACTTGGTTACAAAAAAGATAGAGTGCTAACTCATTTACACATTAAGCCCTTGGCTTGAATTTACATGTAATATATCCAAAAAAAGACAATAAAAGTCTGCCCCGCCCCTAGCCTCCCAAGCTATGTCCTTGGAGGTGGCATGTCATCAGACGAAAATGATGTTCCCATATAGGGTGAGCCACGGCCCAAGAGAAATATACTAAACCCTTATGAATAATGACTACAAGATTAACAGTTGATAGATGGTCCACCCTTTTACACTCCTTCATAACACATTACAGCCCAAGACTTTCAAGCCTATGTTCAATTTAATCTCCATTCATAATACATGGCTCAACACACACAATTCATATGAGATAATAACTCATATTAACCACTTACAATTTCATTACTTCCACAGATATGCAAGTTAGCTATATCATATTCCCAAGACAAGCATATGAGCTCTATCTACGGAGTCCATCCCCTATCTTCTCCCAACAACATCCGGTTTAGAGGTACATCCCCTATCTTCCCCTAAACCGCGGAGTACATCCCCTATCTTCTCCAACACAACACAATGCATATAAACAATAATTATACACATCACAATCAATACATAAAGGTAATGTATTCTTCAACCGTCATACTCAATGACACATTTCAATGATTAGTTTTAGTTTACCTAATCATCATGCATTGTCTACAACAATCAAGACTATCCTCCACCGATAGCCCAAAGCAGATATTTCTAAACAGAAAATAAATGCACAAAATAGATATTAAATCAACATTTCCACTTCAATTCCTCACTTCTCATAATTAATCATATCAATTAATTAATCAATGTAATTAGGGCATTTTTCCATAATTGACATTACAACCCTTAAGGTTCCATTTTCATCAATGTTTCAACATTAATCTCATGTTTTTATACCAAACATGCCTCTAGGTTCATTACAAATAAAATCCCAACTTTTGTAAAATTACACAAAGGCCCAAAGTTCCTCAAAATTACACTACAACTTCCAACACATCAAAATGCTAAAATTGAAAGACAAAATCCATAAAGAGGAGTAGGATATCCCTACCTCAAAGTTTGAGCTCAAAAGGAGATGAAGACCCAACACCCAACTTGCTCCAATGCCAAATCTTTTCAGATTAGATCGAAGCCCTCGACAACCTCTACCTTTTTAACAAAGCAAGAAGGGAAGGAAATGATCCTAGATAGATCAAACCTTAGAGAGAGTGTAAAGTTAGAGAGAGAAGCTCTCAGATCTTGAAGATTTGGACAAAAAGTTATAAAAAATCTAACTTAAAACTCGCTGCTGTCGCACTGATATAAACAGGCTCGCTCGAGCGAAGACTTGGTCGCTCGAGCGACCAGACACAGAAAACCGTAGCTCGAGCCAACATCCCAGAAGCTCGCTCGAGCGAAGAAAAGCTCGCTCGAGCCAGGAACTCGACCCTTCAGGTCTGCAACTAGACGCACGCTCGAGCGACAAACTGCTCGCTCGAGCGAAGACCGAACCAGATCGCTCGAGCGAAGAAAAGCTCGCTCGAGCCAAGAAAAGCTCGCTCGAGCCAGAAATCATGGTGTTCAGGTCCAAGATTGACAGACGCAGCTGCCGCCGAAGCCACTCTGGCTCGACCCACCAGACACAAAACTCAAAGCTCGCTCGAGCGACCAACTCCTCGCTCGAGCGAAGGACAAAAATTCTGGGCAGCAACCCTTGGTTCCCAAACACAACCAACTTGAAACAAACCTGCCCAACACATCCTATAACTCAAATACAATATATGAAAGGACGTAAACAAGACAACAATCCACTACCAACATCCACGGACACATGTCCGGATCACTATACAACAAGGGGTAAACCCGGGATCGCTATAAATACTGCTGGTGTTTTTCTTTTCTCGATGACGATGGCTATACTATCATCTGGTATGTCCACCTTTGCCCGTAGTGTAGCCAAGGCATGAGAAAATGGTTGTGTGTGCGAGGGGTGTGTTGGATTTGAACATCATCAAACTGAGCAAGCAGCTTCTAAACTATGGTGCGATTTGGGGCCAAAAGAGGCTCCTTCAAGGCAAAATCACTTAGTGTTTGCTTGACAACTAACTTAGAATCACCCCAAATTTTCAACTTGCGGAGGTCTTTCTTTTGGGCAGCAATCAGACACAGTATCAATGCCTCATATTCAGCCTCGTTGTTTGAACATTCAAAGTCAAGCTTATATAACAAATTGAACTTTTCCCCCTCTTGACTAGTGAGTGTTATGCTAGCTCCATCTTTCCCAGCCCCAGAGGTTCCATTGAATTTTAAATCCCAATAAATCTCAACCGTTGCTGCTGAGACATGGACCTCACCAGGTAGGGGTACTTCTGGAGGTTCATGTTCACCAGGTAGGAATTGTTCTAACAAGTCAGCGAGTGCTTTGCTCTTGATAGCCTTAGGAGTAACACATGTTATGTCATATTCTGCTAGCGCCAAAAGCCATCTTGCCATTCTTTCGGTTAGAGTGGGCTTGCTCAGTAAGTAGCTGACTGGATCACTCATGGTCACAACCTGGATCAGGTGTGCCAAAAAATAATGGCGTAACTTCTGTGTGGTGAAGATTAAGGCCAAACAGTGCCTCTCAATTGGGGTATATCGTGATTCGGTACCATTGACTTTACGATTGATGTAATAGACTGGTTTCTTTATGCCATTTATGTTTTGGACAAGTAAAGCCCTAATAGACCGAGGTGTAGAGGTAAGACACAGTAGCAGAGGCTTTTCAGGTTGTGGGGCAATCATTGTAAGTGGAGAGGTAAGTGCTTACTTCACCATATCGAATGCCTTAGTGGGCATGAGGGAAATGGCATGCACTTGTCCTAGATGAAGGCATGGCTCCAAGTGGTTGATGGGTTCCTTGAGCACATTAGCCATGAATGCTTCTTTGGAGGAGACCATCAAAGATTGAGAGCGCGCCTTGGAGTAACATCGCCAAAACTTGGCCCAGTTCAAGGAGAAAGATTCTACTCTTATTGCTCAGCTACCGCAAGATGTTGGTTTGACAGACTCCTTGATGAAGGGTTTGATATGATGAGGTTCTCTTTTCGCTTTTTCTTTTCTTTGTCACAACTTCTTTTCAAACATTGTAATCATGTTTTGGAAGTTTGACTTTTATGAAAAGTATAGATGTGTGGTAGTACTTTTGAGTTTCATTGATTTCTTTACATTGTTTTTACATAGCTTCTAAAGATAATTAAAAATCTTGCCATGAACAAAACTTCATCATGACTAAGTCTTTACATGGATAAAATTTGACTAAGTATGGAAACCTTTCTTCACACTAAGTGTTGGGAAATATTAACAAAGACTTGAAACTGTTTGCTATCAAAACTAAGGAAAATATTCATTTACATACTTGGCATTTACAGGACCAGTTCTGAATGCATCATTTACCTTCGGCAACTTGTAGTACCCACTTCTACTTGCCTCAGCAACTTTTTAAGGGCCTTCCCATCTTAGTGAGAACTTGGGGATTGGTTTCCCCTGCATAATTGCATCCACTGTCTTCCACACTAAGTCCCCCTTTTTAAACTCCCTGTGTTGGACAAACTGATTGTAGGTGCGGGCTATGGACTAATGGTACTAAGGTTTCTAGCCGCTTCAATCAAGGCTAAAAAGGTGGGTAGATTATAGTTCACCAAGAAACGTTTGTAGTTGCTTATGGCACCCTCCACACACATGCTGACTAAATAAGCCTTATCCACTGGTTCATGGCAGTCAATGGCTTTGTCCTGGAACCGTTTGACATAAGCTAGTATATCTTCGCTTTTTTTCTGGACATCTCTCCTAAGTGTGAGGGTAGTGACTTTTTCTTGGTCTTGGAAGAACTTTGTATGAAACTTGTTCACCATCTCCTCCCAACTCTTGTTCGAGTTGGGGGCCAAGTTCATATACCAGATGTAAACCCTTTCAGTGAGTGATTTGGAAAACTCCTGATGGGGCAGAGGATGGTCACTACCATAGACACCAAGGGTTTCAATGAACCTCACCACATGTTCTTTGGCGTTGCCTTGCTTCTTGTCAAACTTCACAAACTTGGGTATCATATACCCAGCTGGATACGGCATGGCCAGTAACTCTTGAGGATATGGGACCTTCACATCTGGATCTGGGAAAGACGGCAATTGCTTCTTGCTACGCTCTTGCCCGAGCATAGCCTGGACATCTGCTAGAGTAACAAAGTGAATGGGCTGGAATGGGCCAGTTTTTCCCTGGGTAGCTGAACCAGCAGCCGTACCATTTTCCTTAGGTACACCGGAGGCACATGGATCGAAGCTTGATTCTCAGGAAACGGATTAGGCACCAAATCTGGGACTACTACAAACGGAGTCACTTGCGCTAGGGCTGGCCTAGATGCCATAGCCATGATAGCTTTAGTGAGAGTTTGTAAAGCTGTCAAGATCTCTCTCTACGTGTCCTGAAGTGGCTGAACTGCTTCAATTACAACACTATGGTCATGGTCTTTAACATGTGCTGCTCTGCCATTTAAAGAACCTTGTTGCCGGACTTCATTCTTTGTCATTTTCCAGTAAAGTATGAAAGCCTCTGCGAGTATGAACTATCAACAAAGCAGCTTTTCTAGCAGAGTCGCCAGAAATGTAGGGAGGTTCGAGGTTAGAAAGATGATTAGAGAGGCAAAACTATATTAATGGTCAAAGAATGATGGAATGGCTGGAGAATGAACAACAACAACTGTCTGGGAGGTTGAAGAGTGAGTAGCTGGGTGAGTGTGAAACAAGTAGCTTAAGAAGAAGACAATGGCAGTGCACAAAGGGGCAGTATCTCCCCAAAATTTCCCAAAATTCCTCTTTTGGACCTTAGAAAATGGGTCCTATTTATAGGCTTTTCCTTGGTACCATGAGGACACCAAGTGGCCAAATAGAGAGAAAATAAGTGTCCCTAAGCGTCACATGGAATATTCTTCCTTGACCTACTAGGTTGAAGGTGCCACGTGTCCCTCTGCCTGTATTGTGTACTATCTATTTGCCTTCGCAACTACCTTTTTGAGCCTCGCAAGTGTAGTTGTGACAGAAGTGTTTGGCGTTATAACTCCCTTTTGAGCCTCAGCGAGTGCTATTGCGGCGGGAGTGTTTGCCGCTGCACTTGCCTTCTCAACTTGAACCTCAACAAGTGTACTTGTAGCGGTAAACCTTACTGCTGCACTTGCCTTCTCAGTTCTATTTAGCCAATACATGTATTCTGAGGACTTCATAGCCTGTTATTAGCCATGTTTTCGTGTTCACCTCAGCGAAGCCTCCACTCTTAGCCACCTAACCACAAACTCCCCAGCTTCTCAGAGCGAAGGTCACAACTAAGCCTGCTATCTGCCATGCTGTGCCTTAGTACCAAGCCCAAGGGGGCTTCCTTAGTCCTATATGTGCAACCAAGGCAGATCCATGACCTGGGTAAATGGAAAGAGAGTCCCTTGTATTCGGGCTGCCCTGCTCCCATCTTCGTGGGGTTGCCAAGGTATACAGGTTTACCTTTGGGCCTGCTATTAGCTTCTACTTACAGAGGGGAAACATTTCCCAAAGGTTGCTATCACCTTGGCAAGACGTTCCCTCCGCACATTAGTTGCGGTGGTAGTCATTTCCCGCGGTAAGTTCAAATAGCAGAACCGACAATATTAGAGATGGCGGCGCTGAGACAAAGTGCCTCCACAACTTGGTTATCGCAAGTGTTGCCTCTGCAACTTAGTTGCTTTGGCTTTTTGTTTCCTTTAGCAACTTCAGATGGCGGCAAAATCAACAATATTAGGAATGGCAACGCTGAGGAAAAGTGCCTCAGCAACTTAACCACTGCAAGTGTTGCCTCTACAACTTCACGTAGGCATTTTCCTTCTTGGAGTCTATTCAGACCCTTGGCGGGTCGAACCTGCTTCGGCCTACTATTGGCCCACTTCCCTTGGGCTTTAGCCCATGCTCCTTTAGTCATTTCTGATCACCTTAAAAGGGTGATCTCAGCACTTAGGCCCATACTTAATTTGAAGTTTAATTTCTGACCCTCTACAAAGTCATTTTACATTTAAAATTACATTTCCTACCACCATAGTGAGGAGCAGTGTCCTAGAACTCCTCACACATCTACATAAGTTGACTCTTTATTATTTGAGGCAAATTGAGATGTGAGATGTTCTTCACTGTGCATGTGATGGTTAATCATTAAGTCCCAACCGTCGCATTAATACATAATTGCCAATGTATAGAACTATACATTAGTTTACTATATGGTTGATAGAACTAACCAATATACTGCACTCATTTAGTAGTCACGAGAAAAAACTTTCTAATTTCTATTGTTCTATAAATTTTAAGACACAAGTCCAATCCAAGTCATAAAAAGCCCAGATCATGAACAAAGCACACAACAAAGATATGCCATGCTCACTCTCCTAGTACAATATGGAGGGCTGTGTGTGTGTGTGTGTGTGTGTGTGTGAGAGAGAGAGAGAGAGAGAGAGAGAGAGAGAGAGAGAGAGATTGGGTCAATTTTTTTAAGAAACCCTAGTTAAGAAGATAGATAGCAATAAACTTTTAAAGTAAAAAGGGTCGAAAAAAGTTCAAGTCAAATTCAAATTATTCATGGACATTTGTACAACTAAAAAAGCATGATTTCTGGACATTGATCAAATTAGAAAGAATTAGCCAAAATATACTAAATTACACTTGACCATACCAGCTTGTTACAACTCTATTAGTAACATTTTG
The DNA here is from genome assembly GCA_025200525.1 of Camellia lanceoleosa. Lineage (NCBI taxonomy): Eukaryota > Viridiplantae > Streptophyta > Magnoliopsida > Ericales > Theaceae > Camellia > Camellia lanceoleosa. Next base: position 161,948,441 of record CM045764.1, read on the forward strand.
CCCAATGATGTAACATTAAGCTATAACATACCTTTTATACTTAACAGAAATCAAATCATATACATTTTAAGCCCAATTTAACTGTGTTCTGAATTGCTTTTTTAATGCCTAGCATAAGCAACCAGCATTGTTTCAACTTTTTCAATTATTATGCCAAATTTCAACAAATTTTAGTTAAATATCTAATTGCCTTTGGTTCAAATCATCATGCAAATTGAAACAAAATAGAAAATATTGAATAGGCCAATATTATGCTAAAATTTCAACCCAAATCCCACCAATTTGATTAAGAAAACCTAGCCCAAGTCCTGATTGAGCATCAAATTTCTAACGAATGATCTATAATCTATAGTACTAATCCCGAGGAATCCAGTTTTAACAAATACCACCACAATATATACTCTGTATCGATGTCTAGGCTATAACCTCCCACAATGAGATCAATCAAATTCAAACACAGCAAATTCACAGATAATTCATGCTCTAAATGAAAATAATACATAACACATACATAGAAAGAGAGAGAGCAAAAATGTCGAAAGATTGTCCAAACAGATTTGAATGTAAAAAACAAAGTGAAAATATATACTAAATAATTTGAAGACCTAAAATTATGATGAAAGAAAATGAGAAAGAAACAAGTATGGTGATAAACTCACCCCATGGTGTTGCTTTGAACGCACAATTGCGAGAATTAAAAGGAACCTCAAAAAATCACAGTGTGAGACTCTACTCCAAGTAGAGCTCGGTGTTTGGCGTTTCGGAAGACTTCTTAATTAATTTTCCCGGAAAGTGAAGGAAAATTTAGATAGAAAAAGGGGAGTGTGAGAGGTGAAACTGGAATTGCTTTGCTTTCTCAATAACTAATAGGAAATTAGAGAGAGAAACAATAGAGTGGTGTGGCAGTTAGTTAGTTGTCAAGTTCAATTATCATGAGGGCTATTAAAAATAAGGGAAACTATGTGCAGGTGGGAAAAGGAAAAAAAAAATTACAAATATATATAGACTCTCATAGCTTTTCATTTGCATCCCACCACAAACATACTTGTACCTCTCAGGTGTTTGTAATTTTTTTCCCTTTTCTCACTTTGTAGACACCTTATTTTTGATCGCCCGCAAGACTTGGGCGCTTTGTCCTGTGCACTCGATGATGAAAGTTACATTGCGTATGATTCAAATTCTCAATGAAGGAATCCAAGGTCAAGCTCTAAAAAAATCCCAAAACCTTCATATTTACACTCTTCTTACCTCAAAGGTCTCTTTTTGAACAATGTGCCACCCTACACTAAGCTTGAAGCAGAGGATCGGGGAGTACATTGGGGCTCGACCGTGCCTCATTGGGAGTTGGCCGTTCCTTGTTGGCGAAAAACACTGTTCTGGGTGGAAGCCTGCCAGCTGTCTATTTTTGAAGATATTTTCAACCTATTTTGCTCAAATTCTATAAATACGAGGTCATATCTCTGTTTTGAGGGTTAAAAATTTTCTAAAGAGCTTGTACACTCATTTGAGAGCTCCTTCTTCCTTGCCAAGCCATCTTTGAGCAAGCATACCATCCTTGAGCTATATCTATACACCATACACACCGTCAAACCTTAACCTTAGAGCCTTGGTTAAGCCTTAAGAATCATAATTCAACCTTGAGAGTGTGCTAGAATTGAGTTTGATTTGCAAACAAAGCTTGTTTTCTTCAAGAGGTATAAGCTTGTCACCTTTGTTTTTGCTTTCATTTCGATTTATCTCTATCTATTTCTTGTGTTCTTGTGTTGTTTTGGATCCTTTTCAAGTTTGAAACTTGGGTTTGAATAGCTACCAAAGTTAGAAAGGATTAACACCCTTTCTTGCACCTTACTTCATAGCTCACACCCTTGTTTTTACACTCTTTTCTTTGACTTTTAAACTGTTTTTTTAGAGTTTAAAAAGGGCTAAAAAACATGGTATGAAGTCTCAAAAGTTGAGGGGTCAGCCACCTCTCATTGTTCTTGTTTACTAGTTTAGTGTCTTCTTGCTTTTACCTATCTTTTTGTGCTCCTTAAGACACTTTTAGCTACTATTTTCTTTAGGGGTTTCTTAGGCTTGTTTTATTTCATTTAGTTGGTTCATCCTTTGAATACTTTACTTGTTGTGTTGTAAGTCCTCATGGCTTTGGTTGTTTAGGCCTTAGACATCGAGCCATTCGAGTTGATAGCCTTCTTTACCTTTCTTCCATGTAGAGAGTCTCACTTTTCCAATAAACCAACTTTGCATAATCATTTCTGCAACCTCCCACTTTTCTTGGTTTTCCTTTTCTTTGAGCATTGTTTTAACCAAGTGTTGTTTAAACACGAGAAAGACACCTACAATGCTAAATGGTTTAATCTCTTTGAAGGTTCATTATTATGGCATTACGTCTTTCTAATGTCGAAACAACTTCTCGTTTGACGCTTCTTTCCTTTTAATGGACATAACTTTCATTATTGGACAAATTGATTAAGTAATGGAAAAGTAAATCAAAAAAAGACTAATCAAATTGGCTTAAAAACAATGAAACCGATATAAAGAAAATGTTTAGAATTGGTTGCATTTGGTCAGATGTTATCCTAAGTCTATCGCTTCGAGAATTGTCACTTATCAATTCATGATATGTTGATAAAACTTGGGGCATGTCTGTCTCCCTCTTTGAGCCTCCACGATGAGAGGAAGGGGTGGTCATCTTCATTGCATTCATTAAATTTTTGTCCAAATTGTGTTTAAAATCATCAAGCTATCAATATGTACTTGTTGATGATTTTGGAATCAAATCCGCTTTTCTCTTGAAGTTCTACATGACAGAGAAGAGAAGAGAGGACAAATAGGGCTTAAGTTGCTTTGTCTGTACTGTTTTCACCTCAGAGCACAAAAACAGGTTTTGCATGAAATTAGGGCACAACCGGCCTTGTTTGGACCAGGCCGAGCCTCATTGGGGGCTGGCCGAGCTTCAATGTTTGGTAAACAGAGTGTTTTTGCAGAAATAGAAGGCAGTGGCTGAAGGTGAAATAGGGCAGATTCCCAAGGAGGCAGATAGAGATGCTTCTGAAAACCGTCGCGTGCATGCGATCCTTGTGTATCTTTGTTTATATCAATGTTATACATTGATCTTCCCATTATTGTTGTAATTAATTATTATTGTTGTAGTTAATATGGTTGTAATTATTATTATTATTTATTTATAATTGTTATAACTAGTTAATTTAGATAGCTAGTTTATTGCTCATTACTATCCTTGTTGTAATAAATTAGATAGCTAGTTTATTTCTTAGTTGTTATTCGGATTTGTAATAATTAGTTTAATTCGGACGCTCATTCGGACCCTCTTGCATGAGGGAAAAATGTGTAATAATTGTGTATGTCTTTTAACTCCCATTTCTTTCTCCTTTTTATTTACCTGCTTATAGTGGTAGCATCATATTTACTTAGCATCTTCCATGACGTGCATCCATTCGTCTAGCATACATGAGGTTCGGCTGATCATACTAATCAATTGTCAAAATTCAAATTCATTGTTTGAATACGTAATTTATCGCATGCCTTGAATTGGTTTATATGCCATGTTAGTAGCCAAGCTTATTAGTTGCATAATGTATATGTTGCATTAGTCATTTTGCATCGCTTGGATCATGCATTTTTTCTAACCATTTTATTTCATTTGGCGTGCCTTGGAGTACTAGGTAAGCATTTATTGCTTTAGTATTTTGCACGTTATGTTACCCTATTAGGCATATTTTCCATGAGCCTAAATGCTTAAGTGATATACTTGTTTGAATGCCTGTGGATGAAGACCCTTTTACTTAAGTTGGAATAATTTGATTAATGTAAAATATGAGCTCTCTTTTTCAAGTGACATATATTCAAAACACTTTTTTCAAACAAATATAAAATCAATGCATTCCAAATTTTGTGAATTGGTCTATACTTATGTGCATCACTTAGTAAATTAGACTAATAACCGGAACAAGAGCATATAATGCAAATAAGAATCACATCATAAATAGTAGAGGCCGATCTTTGATCGGGTGAGTGAGATGCTCAATTAATAACCTTTCCCTCTCATACCTAAGTTCCCGAGCTGAGACACTTTAGTGATGACGGACAAATGGCCTTTTGGCACGAGTCACGGGTTTCCTAAATTTTCTAAAAATATTTAGGTGGCAACTTTGAAATCTGGCAAAAAAGTCCATTTTTGACATTTGATTCAAAATTATTTTTTCCAAAGAAATTGCCGGATTTGGACTCATTTGTGTTTATCTATTTCACATTGCACTTGTGAAATTAGATTTAAAACCACGGGAGTTTGAACTGTAGGGCTGATCGTATCCGAAAGGAGCACGAAAAGTAAGCTACAGCTTCTGGAGACTCTATTGGGGACTTAGAGAACTTGACTTGAACTTTATGATGTGAAATTTTACTTATAGATATATGTTCTTTGCATTGCATTTGCGTTTGTTACTTTAAGTCACTATGTTTTCCATCTACTATTCCTGGACGGCTTGCCGGAAGTTTGCCTAAAAAGCTTGCCAAAAGGCTGGCCGGTCATGGGCTCTGCTACGTTGGAAACACAACCCTTGGATCTGGATTACCGTTGTACCACTTAATCCTTCTTTCACTTTTCGATGTTAGGTGTGAGAGGTATATTTGGTAATCTTGTCAAGGTACCCATTTGGACCAATTGGCCTAGTTGCATATAGAAAAGCCGTAATGACTATTCCAAATTAGGACAAGATGCCACCCATATACAAGATATTATGAAACAACTTGCTTGGAGTAGTGCAGCCTAGATCATGTCAAACATCTAGGGCAAGGTAACCCTACACCATCATAGGCATGTTTTGGCTCTCTTTTACCTAGTATATGCTTTTATAGTGAAAATGTATAGGGATGTTCATATCAGTGGTACAAATATTGGTATCTGTGGACGCGCCCTGAGGGACTTATGCTACCACAGTTCGAACTCGTTTTGTCACGGTTCTTAATCTGAACCAAAGAGTCCAAATTCGGCAAATCGTTTTGAGAAAATAGATTTTTAGAAAAGAAGTACCAAACATGGACTGCTTTGCCAGATACAGAGTTACCACCTAAATGTTTTTAATGGGAGAATTTAGGAAACCCTGACTCGGTGCCAAAGGCCACGTGTCTGTCATCACCAAAGTTGCCTCAGCTCGGGAACTTGGGTACGATTGGGGAAGGTCAGCTATGAGCACCCCCTCTCGCCCGATCAAAGATCGGCCTCTACTAACCATGATATTTTGTTTTGAAAACATTATGCGTTCTTATTCCGGTTATTAGCTTAGAATTACTATATTATGCGCACAGCAAACAAGTATAGACCAAATTGCCTAAATTAGAACAAAACATTTCATGTTTGTTTTTAAAATGGTTTGCTACTCGTAAGTAGGCTAAAATGCAGGTTTTGCCACCCTCAGGTGGGCTTTTTTAGAAAAGATGGTTTTGCCACTATCTAGTGGGCTTAAAACTCACAGTTTTAATGCATTATTCCAATTCAGGTAATTCGACCTCCACCCACAGGTATTCAAGCAGTTATATCACATAAGCAGTTAGCCTCATGGTAATCACGCTATTATGGCAACACTCACACGCATGCGGCATGCTAAAGCATAAAAGCTTACCTAGTACTCCAAGCCAAAACAAAAACTAGTTAGTAATTATATGCATGACCCTAGTTCATGTTAAGATGACTAATGCAACACATGCAAGATGTAGCTAGAACAGGCTCGGCTAGACTAAAGATGGCATGTGAAATGCTGCAGATAACACGTATTCAATTTGGAATTGAAATACAATGCAGTTAGCGTGATGCGCCGAGCCCGGTGCATGCAATACAAATGAATGATGCACGCATGCATAGCATAAGGTATGCTAATTTAAATATGTCCTAGTCTAACCATCATAAGCGGGTAAATAAAAGGGAAGAAAGACGTGGGATTAGAAGACATGTACACACTCACTCACACTTATTACACAATTGCCCTCGCTCGGAGGGTCCGAATAAATATTACACAACCGAATAAATAATTAACTACTTAGATAAATATTACATAACTCCTATTTAATTAACAACTTAAATGCAGAATTAACGTAGCTACATCCCTCGCCTCAAAATGTTTGGATCATGCATGCTTGACTCGTACTGCCCGGAAGCTCGCTGCCATAGCATCGCTGCCTCTGTTTTCACTGCCTGGCTCCTCTAAAAACTACACAAGTCTCAGGACAGATTCTATGCACACTGTGGAACACCACCGGCTGGGAGGAATGGCCATCGGCCATGGGAAATGACCACCGGCCACTGATGAAGCTATCGGCCATTCATTGATGGCCGGTCGGCACTATAGATGGCCGGCCGGACGAAACTTCCTGCAGAAATCAGTTTTGACAGCAACAGAGGGCAAGCAGTGTATGGCATGGAATTTCAAGCAAATGTAAGCATGGTCACACTCCCTATCATGCCATAGACTCAAGGGAGCATGACTATCGACTCTCGGGCCATCAATTGTGCATGATGGCCTTAGAGACCAAGTTTGCCATTCAATGTAAATGCATGCAACAATCAAATAAAAGCTAACACCTTATCATATTGAGATCAAAGGCATTGGCGACTGAGGATTAAGACGTGTTTCGTCACTTTGAGTACGAACACCCCTCAATCCCCATGCTTGGTTTGACACCCCAAACCAAGCCATGTAATGCATGTATGCAATGTTCGATGCAAAGTGATGCAACACATGCAATGCAAGGTGAATATGTTAGGCTAATGCAACATGACGCTTCCTAATCATGCAAGCTAAACTAAATGCAATGTGGTGATGTCAAGCATACAATGAGATTATGTGATGCAACTTAACCAAACAAGGTGCAAACATGCGAATAAGATATAATGCAAGCATGCTCCTAATGTAATGCAACATGCTCATACGAAGGTGGATTTAAACCACAAAGGGGTAGACCTCAGCCCATCTCAAAATAGTGACCAAATGTGGTGCGAGAGGGCACAAATCATGTGTGCAAGCATGCACACATCAAGGTTCATTACTTAAGCATGAAAGAGGATAACTCTAAGCACACATCAAAGCAATATACTTGGACATTAAACACTCATATTAAATCATGAAAAGCATGCAAAAGAGGACCCCAAAACATGTTAGGGAATGGATGTGAAAAGGGGAGCATTCAAAGCCTCCAAAGGGGGGGTTCTACCACAACCACCCCAACCACTCATGGCATGAACTAAACAACCCAAGACAGAGTTTCAACATGCAAAATAAGCTCCCAAAACCCACTGATATGGCAGCCCAAGTGACTCAAACACACGGGTATGTACAATGCTCATTTCAAGGCACAACAAAGCCACTCTTCAAGGCATGAAAGAGGTGATAAATGCGATCATACAAGCATGATTTATGGACTGAAATAGCATGGAAAATGACTCCAACTCACTAAAACATCCCAATTCAAGCATGCTCATGACTCACATCCTTAAGGCTTACAAGCCAAAATGCAAAGAGGCTATCCTAAACATGGCAAATATGATTAAATCAGCACCTAACAGTCCTTGAGCATGGCAAGATAAGGCTAAAATCTTCATGAAGCTAGGCTATAACACACAAGAATCATGGCCTAAATGCATGGCATATTTCTAGGCAAAATGAGGGAATGCAAAGCAAGTGCACTATGCATGAAAAGGGCCACAAATCTGACCAAAGACAGAGGCAATATGTGACCAAATAATACCTAAAAACCTCCGAAATGGAGCCAAGAACAACTACTCATGCATGCTACCATTAGGAACCGAAAACATGCACAAATGAGAGACCAAGGGAAAGGGGTGTCCCTTCCCTATGCAAGACCTCAAAACTCTTTCTTCACCACTGAAAATCCACTGGATTTTAGTGGTGAGAAGGCCAACACACAATGGTAATCAAAGCTTAGCAAAGAGAGCACTAAAAGGGCCAAACAAGGCCTAAGAGGGGGAGGTCGACCCCCAACACCAAAATGACCTTAATGAAACATCTTACACATGCAAAAGTAAGACTTTTTTCAGTTATACACAAAGTCTAAAATAATAAGCGAGATAGGAAAAAGTCTAGTGCAAGATTGGGGAATCTAAAGTAGAAAGGTTACCCTTGAAGAACCCTTGATGAACAGCAGGTGCAGCCTCCTTCCTTTGGTCAAAACCAGTCCAAAAACTCAAAAAAAAACCCTCCAAGCCTTTCAAGGTCGAAGCAAGGTGTGATGGTATGTGTCTTAGTGCAAAACTAAGGTCAAAACACACTTTTAGTCCACAAAACACACACAAAAGAGGAGATGGGGGGAAATATATATAGAGAGAAAGAGAGAGTGATGTATATCAGAATATATGTATAAGCTCTAGTTTTTTTTGTTCAACCTCCAACAATGGAGGAGGGGGGGCTCTATATATAGACAAAACAAAGGTTTGAAGCTTCTCAAAGAAGCTAAACAAAAAAGGGTCAAAGGGGGTAAAGGGGGCAAGGCTTCCTGAGGAAGCTAGGACAGTTGGGAAGCTTCATGAGGAAGCTTTGACAAAGGGTCAAGCTTCCTCAAGAAGCTTTGACCAAAAGGGTGCAAAAAGGGCAAAACAGCCACATGTGTGCCTCGGGGCAGGTTTGGTGCATTCCAGCTGGCACAGCTAGCATGCACCATGCTTGAAAAAGGTAAAAAGGTGCTACCGGCCAGAAAAGGAGGTCACCGGCCAAATAGATGGCCGGTCAGCCATACTGAGTGCCGACCGGCCAATGGTATAATTCACCAATGGCCGGTAGCCTCAAAACATGGCCGGTGGCCTCAAACCAGGGCCGGTGGGTGTCAGGGGTAGCTAACAAGCTACTCTCTACCCTCAGAAGCAAAAACACAAGTGTTTGGTGCAAAACCAAACACAGAACAGTCGAGTTGAGAGATCCTAAGGCAAGGCACATATCCGAGACCTCCGAGAACTCAAAACAAAACACGAACGTGGGTAATCACCGAGTGTTCGAGCGGTGACGTCCAAGTCTTGAGGACGGTCAAAAATGGGGTGTCTACAGTATCAATTTAGGAACAGAGATCAGTAGAGTTTTTAATCCTTCAGCTGCGTGTTTTGACTATCGTGGATTGGGCCGAAGTGCTATCCATGTTTTATTATTTTTCTTTTCTTTCTTTTGCAAGGTAGTTTACCATCATAGCTTTAGAAAGACCCAATATTTCCCAAGTTGTGTGGACTCAATTTGGCAGGCTTTGCAAAACTCGAGATCTTGTTGATGATCAACCAGTGTTAGTCTCACTTCCACCGATTACTCGACGAAGAAGGAATAAACAATCAGCAGCACCAGCAAAGAGCATTTAGTAAACACTTGTCCATTCCCACCTAATTAGTTCACCAGCATCTAGGTCACTCGGACCAGTAATGGCACATAATACAACATAGAACATAAAAGAATTCGCTGTCATGATGACAGTATTCCATAGAACCATGGATATTGTAAATCAAAGGATGGTTGCACATGATGAGATTATCGTTGATCTGCGACACCCATCTGGGGCATTAGCGTCAACTGTCCACCCAATCTCGGCGGCTCAGCCAAATCCTGATCCACCTCCGCCGATTGAAAACCCTCCGGCCCTAGATCATCGAGAGATGTTCCCACAAGTTCTAGCTTTCAGGCCTCTGGCGTAGCCTCACGAGGAACTTTCTCCCTTTGACATTAATGATATCGACCCGGCTCTGATCAAGATTGCTAGGTTGGAGAAAGTGCTGAAAAAGTCCCAGGGCTTCAATTCCATTCCGGATATTGAAAACGGGCACACTGAGGCTTCGATCAGGTTACCGGAGAAGTTCAAGATGCCCTACATTGACAGATTTGATGGGAGTGGGGATCCGATTGTACATGTTCGCCTGTTTTTTGATGTGCTAAGAACGATGGGCCTCTTTTGGGCTAAGAAATTATCATTGTTTGGGAGAACTCTATCTGATGTGGCAGCCATTTGGTATGCTAAACTGGAAGAATCTACTAAGCAAAATTGGGAGGAGCTATCTGAGGGGTTTGTCAACCAATATTCATATAACACTCAGATAGAGATAACCATCAGTGAGTTAGAAGCAACTACCCAGAACCCGAAAGAGCCTTTTATCGACTTTGCCGCCAGATGGAGAGCAAAGTTAGCTAGGATTACCAATAGATCCTCTGAAAGAGAGCAAGTCTGACTGGTGGTCCAGAACCTTGAGCCAGATATGCTGTAGAGAATGATAGTGGCACCGTTATCCACATTTGCTTCCCTACACGAGTTGGGGGTCCAGATCGAAAATGCATTCAAGAAAGGCATCATCCAAAGAACTAATGAACCTGCAAGAAGGCCATTCTCTAAGAATACTAATGCTAGTAATAGCACTATTCTATAGCCTGCAGATGTCAATACTGTTGTTACAACAGCCAAAATGGCCGATCCCTTTGCCACAATAACCTCACAATCCTCACAACCTATTGGCCCAAACCGGAACTGAAGAATATTTACCCCTCTCCATATGAGCCCAACCTGCGCTCTTCAAATGTTAATGGAAAGGGGACATCTCAAGCACCTCAATCCACAACCTCTCCCTGACCCACTACCACCTAGACATGACCCTACCTAGTATTGTCTCTTTCACCAACAACATGGTCACCCTACAAACCTGTGATATTGCCTACGTCATGAGATCTAGGATCTCATTGACAATAAAATCATCGCTCCACCTGCCAAACCAAACGTAACCACCAATCCACTTCCCGCTTATAACCAAGTCCCTCGACCCAGAAATATTAACCTAATCCATACATTACCACCCTCCTTTAACCCCAATGCATATATCACCTCATCCCACCTATCAAAACTGGAGGTAGTTATTCCAGATAGCACAGATACGTGTATGACGGACATAACACCTCTAACTCAACCAAGGCCTATGATGGAAGAAACGAAGGAAAAGAAGAATGCACCAGAGACCGGGTCGTCTGAAATCTGAGTCATAGAGAATGGGGCCTCACTCGTAGAGGAGTATAACCCCAACTTATACATTATGGTCGTCGATCAGCCAAAGCCAGTGGTCATACTGCTGGACTGTCTCAGTATTAACACTATTGGCAGGGATAAGCGAGGGCAACATCAGGACGATTGCCCTAAATGAGGCCTTAATGACTTGGTCGAGTTAGAAAAAGATCTGGCAGAATTGGAAGACGATTTGGACAACCTCTACTTTTTTGAAGAAGAGGATACAGGCAGTAGGTGGTGGTATCCAAGCCAACCCGAAACCAGCAGTGGGTGGTTAAGTAAAAAGGAGTCAGATGTAGAGGAACACATAAGAGAAATTGAGAAAAAAGAGAGAGTTGGTACTAGCAGCAAGGCTGAGGCTGCACCTCTGACTGAGAAAGAATAGGCATTAGAGCAGTTCCAACAGGAAAGAATAAAAGAAATCCAAAGGAAAATAGCCCTAGAGCAGGGAAAAAGAAAAGGAAAAGTAGAGGTCGAACCAACAACAGATGATATCCAGAACATGGAAAAGACTGAGTGGAAGCCTAGTGACAGGAAGAAAATGGCAAGAAAGCTTAGGAAATATTGGAATTTAGAAACCAAGACTGTTATGGAGGAGAAGTGGTATGGTGACGAGGGGTACGATGTGAACATGCTCTAGATAAAACCTAAAAATAGCCCGGCCATGACTGTAGGAGAGTGGTGGGAAGACAACGACCTAAGTCATGCATACACTGATGAGGGGTGGAAAGCTAATACTCCTGATGATATGTGGTATACTGACAAGATCAATCATATGACCCGCAGTGGTCGGTACTTCAAACCCCAGACTTTAGATCAACTAGAATCCACCAGTAAAGAGGTTGAGAAATCAAAAAGGAAAGATGTTGAAGAAGACCTGGTCTTAAAGCAGCTCAAGAAGATTCAGGCAGACATATCAATCTGGGGGCTACTGATGGCTTCTCGAGATCATAGACAGGCACTACTAGAAGCCATGAACAAAACAAAGTTGCCCATCGACACCACCATTGACCAATTGGTGTCGTTGGTTACTTCTGGGGATGTTACGCCAATGATATCCTTTACAGATAAAGAGTTGCTGCCAGAGGGTGCCAACCACAACCGACTCTTGTATGTAACCCAAGAGAGTCGAAAAAAGTGGATTCTGGTGGTGTTAATGGATACTAGATCAATGATTAATGTATGTCCGGCACGAACTGCCTATGCCATAGGTTAAGACCGGTTGACTTCACGCCCACAACCCAGCCCAAGCCGTCTATGACATGGAATTCCACCTCATGCTCGAACGGGCCGATTAGTATGCAGCCAAGGCCTGCCCAGGAGTAAATTGAAAGTTGCTGGTACATCCATGACATGGAATTCCACCTCATGCTCAAACGGGCCGATTAGTATGTAGATTTTGAACATACCAGTAACTTTCAATCTACTCCTGGGCAGGCCTTGGCTACACCAGATGAAGGCTATGTCATCAATGGTCCACCAGTTGGTAAAATATCCCTTTAATGGTGGGATTGTTACTGTGTATGGCAATTCTGTAATTCACCCTCTCCAAGGGACTACCACGCCCTTGTTGGAAATCATACACGGGGAAAAGGATGTATTCCTCTCCAGCTTCTCCTTGGCGGTGGCTCGTTTAGTCCAATCAATCATGGCAGAAGACGATGGGAGCTACGTAAGTGCCCAGTCCATCTACATGATGAACAAACAAGGGCATATTCCTGGATCAGGGCTGGGCAGGAGTGGTATGTAGGAAGGTACTATTGCCAAAGAGATGAGTCATAACCCCCATGCTTTTGGGCTGGGATACAAACCTACGACTGAAGACTAGAAACGGAAGGGGGCTGAGTTGAGAGTAAGAATTAAAGCAAAGAAGATTGGGAGGCAGAATGAGTTATTCCACAAGCCAATAAGGGGAACCCTGAACGGATGCTTCTTCCGCCAAAGGGAAGATTTCCTGTTTTGTGAAAAACCAAAGCCTTAGTTTGACCGGGAAACAAAGACCAGGTACCCAGGGTTCAAGATCTTCTTCAGACACCAATTACTAGAAGAGGAGGATAAACAAATGAACTTGAGCACCAGCACAGATCAAGGCAGGACAACAAGCTTGGATGTCGACAAAGAAGAGTTGTGAAGGAAAGCACTGGTTGATCTTTTGGCGAGTTCTAATGCTGGAGTTGAGTCCGCTACCTTGGAGGATAGTTTTACTATCTCAATGATCGGGGATACACCGGCAACAGATTTTACTGGTCTTATTGTGGATGCATCTGAGGCTCCATGCCTGGTTTAGAAGTTTGAGAAGGGTGCTATCAGCAGTTCTGAATTGGATAGAGAGTTCGAACCTAATTCTATTGAATCTGTGGAGTTGGAGTCAGATTCTAGTTCCTCTGAGTCTGGTACTTCCGGGAGTAGTAATTCGGATACCAAAGTCCTGTCCAGGTCATCTCTCAACTTTTCTTTTGAGTCTACTGTAACCGAAGATCCAGACTTTTTGAATGGGAATGTTGTGGATTGTACTTACTTCTCTGTGCCTGTGGTTTGTTGTACTGATCTTGATTTTCAAATTTTTGCCTTAAACAAAGAGGAAGAAATTCCTTGGACTTTGAAAATTTTGGTTGACCAAGAGGAGGAGAGGCGTGTTAAGCCCCGTACAGATGAAATCATTGCGATTAATATGGATATTGAGAGGGATCCACACTTGGTCCAGATCAGGTCCACGTTGTCTTCGGGAGAATGCGAGCATTTAATCGCTTTGCTAAAAGATTTTAAAGATGTTTTTAAGGATTTGCGCTTGGTTGACCAAGAGGAGGAGAGGTGTGTTAAGCCTTGTACAGATGAAATCATTGTGATTAATATGGATACTGAGAAGGATTCACGCTTGGTCCAGATCGAGTCTACGTTGTCTTCGGGGGAACGCGAGCGTTTAATCGCTTTGTTAAAAGATTTTAAAGATGTTTTTGCGTGGTCCTACGAAGACATACCTACAATCGACCCTGAGATCGTACATCACCGAATCCCTCTTGACCCTGAGGCCTGACCAGTCAAACAAAAATTGCACAGAGTTCGTCTGGATTGGGCATTAAAAATCAAGGAAGAGGTCACCAAGCAGATTGATGCAGGGTTCTTGTTAGTATCCGAGTATCCGACATGGTTGGCCAATATCGTCCTAGTTCCAAAGAAAGACGACAAAATTTGGGTTTGTGTCGACTTCAGAGACTTGAGCAAAACAAGTTCAAGGACAACTTTCCACTGCCTCATATTGATGAGTTTGTGGACTTTACTACTGGCTATGCCTTCCGTTCATTTATGGATGGGTTTTCTAGGTACAATCAGATTCTAATGGCATCGGAAGACAGAGAAAAGACCGCTTTCACCATACCATGAGGTATGTGTTGCTATCGAGTCATGCCGTTTGGGTTAAAAAATGCTGGTGCTACCTATTAGAGAGCTGCAACCATGATCCTGCACGACATGATCCATAAAGAGGTTGAGGTATACGTGGACGACATGATTATTAAGTCCAAAGAGCAAAAAGGCCACTACACCGCATTGAAAAAATTCTTTCAACGGATCAAGGAGTACAAACTGAGGTTGAACCCACAGAAGTGCACCTTTAGGGTAACGACAAGGAAAATGTTAGGATTTCTAATCACCCAGAGGGGAATTAAAGTGGATCCGTCCAAAATCAAGGCCATCGTTGAAATGCCACCACCAAGGACTGAAAAAAAGGTGTTCAGCTTTCTGGGCAAAGTGCAATTCATAAGACGGTTTATTTCAAACTTGTCCTTAACTTGTGAACCACTGTTTGGTCTCCTGAAAAAGGGAAATAAGTTTCAATGGGACGATCACTGTCAGTTTGCTTTTAAATAGGTCAAGCAATACCTGTAGAATCCACCTATGTTATCACAGCCAGAATCGAGGAAGCCACTGATTCTGTACTTATTAGTGATGAATTCGACCATGGGGTGTATGCTAGCTCAGGAGTCAGAAGCCAAGGCAGAGAAGGCCATCTTCTACTTGAGTAAGAAGATGCTAGATTATGAAACCCGCTACGCTCTCCTGGAAAAAGCTTGCTTAGCCTTGGTATAGACTACCTGGAAAAAGCTTGCTTAGCCTTGGAATGGGCTACCAGGAAGTTGAGGCACTACCTGTTAGCTCACTTTGTAATCCTGGTTTCGAGATTGGATCCTATTAAATATCTCTTTGAGAAACTGACGCTTATGAGTAGGCTAGCTCGTTGGTTGCTTTTGCTCTTTGAATTTGAGCTCAAATATATCACACGCAAGTCGGTTAAGGGAAGAGCTGTAGCGGAATTCCTGGAAGATCACTCGATAGAAGGGGATGAGGCAATAGAGTACCTGTTTCCAGAAGAAGATATTTGCAGATAGAAGAGGAAACGTGGACGATGTACTTTGACGGAGCGTCTAATCAATACAGTAATGGGATAGGTGTGTTGCTGATAGCAACTGACGATTTTCATATACCCTTAGCATTCAAACTCTAGTTCAAAGTGTCCAACAATGAAGCAGAATATGAGGCATGTATTGCTGGTCTGGAAACTGCCCTTGAACTAGAGGCAATGAGGTTAGATGTCATTGGAGATTCGAATTTGGTTGTCTCTCAAGCTAATGGAGATTGGCAGGTTAAAGAAGAGAAAATAAAGGTTTACCATCAGACCCTGGATATTTTGATTCCGATGTTTGAAAAGCTGACATTCACACACCTACTTAGAGAGAACAACCAGTTCGCTGATGCATTAGCAACTCAATCTTCTATGGTAGACATCCCGCTTGGAGTCAAGATGCGTCCGATTATCATCGAACAGAAATACGCGCCGGCCTATGAGACCATTGTCGCAATAGATAAAGTACAAGACAAAAAACCCTGGTATCATGACATTTGGAATTTCCTGGAAAATGAGACGTATCCACCAAGGGCAAATGCCAAAGACAAACGGGGAATACGGCGTCTGGCCATCCAATTTATCATCTGCAGAGGCAAGCTGTATAAAAAAGGTTATCTGGGAATGCACAAACTATGTGTTGAAGAAGAGGAATCGAAGTGTCACGACCCAACCCTTGCCCCACAAGATTAGAGACGTGACTGGCTAGTAATCTGAGATTACCAAAGGCCTGCTTAACAATAAATAGTAAAGGGCTGGCAGAAGCCAATAAAATCACAATACATCGTCCAATGAGCGGTGAACTAAAATGAATAAACAAACCTTTATATGCATCACTGTACAATCATCCCATACCATATCGTACACATGTACCAAAAGCATACATAGTATCCAAACAAAGCATAAAACCAAAAGATCTTTGCTGTAAGTCACTTGATCACTTTACAAAGGGTGAAATCATAATCACCCAAAAGCCTTAGAGTTAGACCTAAAAAAAACCTCGAAGGGAGGCACAACAGTTGGCTTGACAAACTAGAAAGTAGGTTGACACCTCTAACTCCTCTCTTGAGCTTGATCACCTACATGACATAAATAAACCTTGAGCCAAGGCCCAGTAAAGAACAATGTGTAAGGAGATTAAGAATAATGTTCATTTCAACGTGTGAGTTAAGTCATATAGCAATAGCATGTTCATTAAGGCTTAGCAATCATAAGGATCAACGTGTATTATGGTGGTCTTGTAATCATAATCAGATATCTTGATATCTCATACATATTAGGCTATGGTACTATTACCCCCAGGCGTGGGCCACGTGAACATAGACCATGGTATTATTACCTTCGGGTAAGGGCCACATGAACATATACCACGGTATTATTACCTCCAGGTAAAGGCCACATGAGTAGAACCACGGTACTATTACCCCCGGGTATGGCCACATGAACATTTGGCATGGAGTGGGCTCACGCATTCAGTAAATCATATCACTGTAGAACAAACTTTAACTATACCAATAATAATCTAAAAGAATTATAACTTAAGCATAGCTTTACTACATTGTCACTCACTGTTAGTTCCGTGTAGCACTTGGCTAGAATGTGGTGTTTGATCTATGTAGGCACATGAAAGTATAATGGCAATTAGTTATTACTTATCCATTATTTATTTGTTACTGGTTATTTAACCCGTTCCCTTTCATTCTTTCATTTTCTCTTATGTTCACCCCATGCACATGCACATGAAAATAGTTGAAAACCATGCAATTGGAGGTTCGAAAGTCAGAGAAAACATGAGAGAAAATCAAACCGAGGTGGCTCTATAGGCTGTACGAACGGTGGCCCTGGCCGCACGTGCGGGGGTTTAGTTGCTCATACGGTAGCCTTAGGCGCACGAGTGGAGGAACTTCAGAATTTAATTTTGCCAAAAAAAAAAGGTTGGCTACTCATGCGGTGGCCCAGGCCGCACGAGCGATCTAGGTTGAAGTCTAGACCAAAAATCTGCTCTAAGTTGCAACTTCCAATTTTGCAAACCTAACTTCAAATTTATACAAAAACAAAACCAAACCTCACAAAAACAAGTTGAATAACTATATTTTATCTTTATTTCAAACCTTGATTTCAAAACAAAGCTCAAAACAACAAGATCAAACTTTAAACTTTAGGGCCAAAAATCAACAACCATGCAAATATTAACTTCCAATTCACATCCATGGAGTTTCAACTCCATCCTTAATAATCAAACAAGAAACAAGTAATTGTTCATGGAAAATACCATATATCACAAGATTTGAAGTCCTTTCTTTAGGGTTTATTACAATCACATACACTACCCAACTTCCTAATTCAACCTATCTTAAGAGTAAATTAGCTTAATTTCAAGAGTTTAGATAAGTATTCTTACATTCGATTGTGAAATTGGTGGAGATTACTCTAATCGTTTTGGCTCTCTTCTACTCCCCTTCCTTTCATCTTTTGCTCTCTTTTCTTTTTGTCTCCAGAATTCTCACCCATATCTATCTCCACTTACTTCTTATTTGTTGACTAAGGTTAGGCCTTGTTTGGATCTTCCTAATTCTCTTCCTAAGTTTAACTTATTAACTCAATTCTCACCACAAGCCTCTTTAATTAACATTAACACTAAATGAAAACATATTACCGTGAATCAGGCTCTAATGGCTTATTCCCAATATTAATTTTAATCTTAGGTTTACCGAGTCAGATAGATTTATTTCCTATTTCCAACAATCTTTCCCACTAATTCACTACCATGAACACATAGCACAATTAACAGATGGCACCTATATCACATGACATATAATTAGGCATAAGAAACCCATAAACAAAGCAAATTATGTAATTTAACAATTAATTGTAATTTAACAATTAATTAAGGAGGCGACTATTACACGAAGTGCCTCATGGAGGCTATCCACGGAAAGGAGTGTGGAGCACACATGAACGGTGTGATGCTAGCCTGGAAAATCCTCAGACAAGGTTACTACTGGTCGACTATAGAGGAGGAGTGTATTGCTTTTGTTCAACGATGCTACAAATGTCAAGTCCATGTTAATCGCATGAACATCCCGCTGTCAAAACTCTACAACATGACTTCACCGTGGCCTTTTTCAGTCTGGGGAATCGATGTCATCGAAGCGGTTTCGCCAAAGGGCTCGAATAAGCATGAGTTCATTTTGGTGGCAATCGACTACTTTACAATGTGATTGGAAGCTCAGTCCTACTCTGTATTGAAGGCATCACATGTGACTAAGTTCATCAAGAACAATATCATCTGCCGGTATGGGGTTCCGAATGAAATTATCTTAGACAACGACTCACACTTCAAGAAAGAGGCAGTGGATTTACTTGAGAAATATAACGTGACTTTTCATAAGTCATTAACATACCGACTACAAACTAACGAGGCCATGGACGTATTACCGATAACCTCGCCAAAGGAGGTCGTTTCTGTCTTCAATGGCGGAAAATCGACGAATCAAACCTGGGATGTCCAACTTCCCATCAGGAGCCAAGGATTGAGCCTTGAGCAAAGTAAGCCCACACATCCATCCCAAAGCCTGGGCATGGCCAAAATGGGGCTGAGGCATGATTTTTTCGTCGCGCTAGGATTCCATCAATGCTTGAAATTCTTTGAGTGTCGAACACATTTCTTATGATTCAAAGCGAAATACATATGTAATCAAGTTCCAGCATAGAACAACGGCATGGAGGAACAGAAAACAAAGTGACGTACGACTCAAACGAAAAAGAGCGTTTAGGCCGAAACAGCGAAAGTTCACCTTTTCCGAGCTGTCCAAAGTGGCTATCTAGTCTCGGAGCCCTAGTGTTGAGCACAATCTCTATCTTGAGAGGAAAATATCAAAGATTTTCTATTTTGCTAGAAAAACAACTTAAAAGCACCTTTTATAGAGTTTCAGAAGAGGCAGTACATGACAGCTGGACTGCTTCACCGACATCTTTTTTGGGTACGACCGTGCCTCATTAGAGCCTAGCTGTGCCTATTTGGACATTGCCGAGTCTAAATGATGGCCCAGATTAGAACAGTTGCAGAAAAGGCGGACTTTTTCTTTGGTGTACTACGACTATATTTTGAGTTTTGTTTTGTTTATATCAATTGTTTTTTAGTATTTTCGCTTGTTTTCATTTCTTTTTCCTGTTATCGCATTGTATTTTATATTTTTGTCCAGTTGTAGGTGGTTATCCGATTCAAGAATGAATTCAAGGGCAAAGTATTCACAGTCTTAAAGTCTTGTACAAAGTTACCATGCAGCAGTTGCGCCATTCATCACATGTTATGCAGAGAAATCATCATGAAATATTCTTTCCATAAACTAGCGGGTCTAACCCCGATCATCATTTTACAAAATAGTAAAAACAAAAGAAAAGTCTTCAAAAGTAAAACAAAAGGGTCTATCTGAAGATAGTTCCTAACTACAAAGCAAAAGAAAAGAAAAAAAAATTAACCCATCATCGCCCTCTTCCCTCTCGGCTGCGGGAGGAGATGCATTACTGTCATCGCTAGGGCTGTTGGACTGCATGTCAACCTCGTCCCCCTCATCCTCGTGGATCATATACTTATCAAAGGAATCCTCAGAGGGCGAATGTTGTCTTACTCGGCTCCTCCCCCGATCAGTCCATCCTCTGTCTCTCATTGGGCCCCGTTTCCTTATCCGACTCCTAGTTAGAGGAGGTCCTGTAGGTGCAGCTGGTGCCGGCTTAAGCTGAAAAGAGTACATATATTAGAATATGTTCAACTAGGATTACAAGCAAGATGGCAACAAATAATAAACTATGGGTAAAGTATACCTCAATCTCATTAATGGCCAAAGCAATCTGCCTCTTCCGCACCATCAGAAGCAGTCGGTCAACTGTCTGGAGGAGATCATCAACATACCCTGCAGGCACCTACAAAAGAGAAAAGACTTGAAAATATGGAACAAAGTGTGGGTAGAATGATAAAGTACAGTGAGAAGAAATATAGAGAAGTGTGTACCTGCTCGACACCGGGAGCAACCACCAATCTGCGGTTCCTCTCCTCAATATGCTTAAGGGGGATTTGCTCGATCACCCAGTTTGGTCGCATGTATACAACCTCTGTCGGTATCGCAGGAAACCCAGGAACGGAAACGGCAACGGGAACACCTTTGGCAGCAACAATGGCCTTAGGAAGTGCACGGACCACACCCTGGGTAAGTGGAGCCATCACCCAAGTCTTTAAGAAAGTAGTGAAGTCGCTGGCCCCGTGGTATCGGTCACCGTCCTCTCCTTACATTAGGTGATCAATGAGAGGTCCATTATGGAGATCATTAGCTATCCTCATACTGGGAGGAGTGGATGTGGGACATTAGGAGCATCTCAGCCCTGGGTTTGGTGGATAAATCACTCTCCTAAGTGATATGCCCTACCGAAAGGACTGTCAAACAGAATCCGCATGGTGGAGGCCTTCCATGCAGCAACATAAATCACCATCGATGCCTGAGAGATGTCTGCCCAAGGGTGCCAGTCAACTTGTGAATAGAAAATGTAAAACCAGTGTCCAAATATTGAAGATCGAGCAGCAATATGGAAATGGTAGTATGGAAATAGTAAAAGCAGTAAAAGATCAAGACTATTATCAAATTTTGTTACCCTATCTACGTTGACGGTATCGAAGAAGCGGCGAAAGTAAGGGAAGTCTCCGTCTACGTGGTGGCGCCGCTAGAATCAGTAGTTGTAGTACTGGGAGCAGGGTACTGATAACTCAATCGGCCTCATTAGGACCAGAGCTAGAGAAGTGAAATACGTATAAACCTATAACTGCAAGAAGAGAAATATAAGTGAAGTAGATTAGGAGATATAAATAGAAAATGCAAAACAGGTATAAGCAGAGAATGTAAAGCTTAACAGAAAAGTAAGTGTGAGGTGTACCTCCCAAACTCTCTAGTAGCCACCGAGTGAATCCGCGGGATACAGTGCTCATGTAGCAGTACAGGGTGGCTAGGCCGACACCACCCCGGTCGTACTTCACCACCTATGGTAGATGCACTAGCGCGCCTAGGAGATATAGCTCCATGGTATTTTCCTTGTTCGCAAACAAGGTAGTACTGAGGAGATACATGAGGAACCCATAGGTGTATTGAGCGACCTCCTCTGGAGTAGCTGGCTGAAGGCCGAAGAAGTAATCCAGGAACTAGCTGTATCGCACCATCCCATGGCCAGTAGTGTCTGGGATCACCCCGAGAAGCTGGTGTTGTGTAGCTCTTCACTGCATCATATTAGGATTGAACAGGATAAGGCCACTAACCCGTACTAGCAGGCCTGTGAGCATTGAGAAATCGTACGAGGTCAAAGTCAACTCCCCGATCGATGAGAAGTGGAATGAGTCTAGGGTGTCCCATCACCTCTTCACCATGGCCCCGTAGAGCAGTGGCTCAGCCCTCATCTATATGAGCCCTAAACAGAAAGGCTCGAAGCCGACAATGTCGACTAATGTGCAGACCTCCGCAGGAAGCCTCTCATACCAATGCTGGGGGTCAGAAATGAATCCATAGCCACCAATCCTCTTGGTTGTCACCTATAGGTTGGGAATGTTGTTAGTATTTGCATTAAAGGGAAACAAAGGAGTTGTTTACAAGATTCAAACAGTGTTCAAAAAAAAAAAAAAACAAGTAAAGGCAAAGGTTACTTACCATGAAGGCGTCATCGGATAAGTGCTTTGCGGCTGGCGTAGCAGAATGTCCTCGTCGATCCCTCAGATAAGGCCCTCGAATCGCAAGATACCGCTAGGGGTTGGAGCATGTGTGCAGGGCTTGTAGGTGGCTGCATCGAAAGGCCTATCGGTAAGGAGCGACAACTCAGGCTTAGGAACAGGATGGAGAACGTCCTCAGACTCTATGTCCTCACCAAGGATGGCACCAATATCCTCAACGAGGTCAGGGATGGGAACCTTGCCACTAACCATAGAGAGAAAATGACATAATATGAACAAAAGTGAGTGGGTAAGTGAGATTGAGTGAAAACCCCAAAATTCCCAAACCCTATGAGAGAGAAAATAAAAGAAGAAGAAAAAAAAACAAGAGAGGGTGTGTAAAACCTGAATAAGTATGTGAGAAATCAAGGAAAACAACAAGAAAATCCCAAAACTCAACCAAATCAATTTTCTTTGGTTCAAAATATAAAGGGGTAGAAGGGTTTTACCAAAAAAATTCGCGCAGGATGTTGGAATGTGAGGAGAGGGAAAATCTAGAGAGAGAGGAAGGTTAGAGAGAGAGGAGAGGGAGTTTCAGATAGGTATGTGTATAGAAATAAGGGTTGGGTTTTGTTTAAAACAATTGTGGCTCGTGAAATGACCGATCTGCCCCGCTGCTGCTATCGCGACCCAGCTGACTCTATTTAAGCCCGGTCGTGCTTCATTTTAACCCGGCCTGTCCCTAATGCAACCTAGTTTTCTTATTTGTTTCTTTTAATTTTGGGCAGCCTCAGTTTGCATTCGCAATGTGTTATTTCCAAATTAGCCTACTTTCAAAAGGAAACCGGCAAAATTGATTGTTAATTCAAGTATTGTTTTGATTTTATGTATCTATGTTTAAGTTTGTTAAAATTCACATTTGAAGCTTCGTTAAATTCGTGTTTACGTTTTGTACCTTGATTCGTGTTTGTGCTTGGTACCTTGATTTGGGTTACCTCTGTGGGCTTCATTCCCCAAGGCCTTCCCGAGAATGAGAGAATCTCACTCTATGCTAAAATTGTTTGCCTTTTTTGTTGATCTAGTTTCCCCCTTTCGCGTGAGACGCGTTAGGATTTTTGTTTTCCTTGGTTAAAAACGTCAAGTGCATTTGGTATTCACACCATCTTTCCTCCTTTTGTGTGAGACGCGCTCGAAGTTGTTTTTCTCCGTTAAAAACATCAGGTGCGCCTGGTGTTCACACCATCTTTCCTCCTTTCACATGAGACGCATCAGGTTTTGTTTTCCTCGATTAAAAACATCATGTGCGCCTGGTGTTCACACCATCTTGTCCTTCTTTCGCGTGCGATGAGTCAGGTTGTGTTTCTCCCTAGTTAAAAACATCAGGTGCGCCTGGTGTCCACACCATCCTCCACCCCCTCTGTGTGAGACGCAGTTTGGCATGGAGCTTTTCACCCTTCCTCTGTGAGACGTAGTTAGGCCTGCTTTTTCTTACATCCTTTCTACGTAAGATGTAGTTTGGTTTGTACTTTCTTTGTCTTTTTCACGTGAGACGTGTTTATTTACTCACTTCTTTCCGTGTGAGACACGATTGGATTTGTTGTACTTTGAGTTATGCTTTCGTTCAATGTTGCATTCTTGTTTTGATTGCGTTGTTTCATTGCTTGTTATTTTTATTCAAATGTTTCATTACATGATCATAAGTTATTCTCTGCATATCATTTTACATTTTTTTCCTGAACTACGTAGGTTTGATTTCTTGCAAAGGGATACGTAGGCAACCCTCGGGTTCAACCAATTGTATTTTGACCTATTTTCCTGCCCAAGTCTTACGACCTCTTCAAATGGGTCGTCTTTAGGCTTTGACATTTGCTCACGTCATTTCATGATTTTGAGCTCTGTTAAAGAGGAACAACTATAGACACCCCATTTTTGACCGCCCGCGAGACTTGGGCGCTTTGTCCTGTGCACTCGATGAAAGTTACCTTGCGTATGATTCGAATTCTCAACAAAGGAATCCAAGGTTGAGCTCTAAAACAATCCCAAAACCTTCATATTTACACTCTTCTTACCTCAAAGGTCCCTTTTTGAACATTGTGCCACCCTACACTAAGCCTGAAGCAGAGGAACAAGGGAGCACATTGGGGCCTGGCCGTGCCTCATTGGGAGCCGACCGTGGCCATTTGGAGTCGGTCGCGCCTTGTTGGCAAGAAACACTGTTCTAGGCGAGAGCCCGCCAACTGTCCATTTTTGAAGATATTTTTGACCTATTTTGCTTAAATTCTATAAATACGAGGTCATATCTCTGTTTTGAGAGTTAAAAAATTTCCAAAGAGCCCATACACTCATTTGAGAGCTCCTTCTTCCTTGCCAAGCCATCTTTGAGCAAGCTTACCATCCTTGAGCTATATCTATACACCATACACACCCTCAAACCTTAACCTTAGAGCCTTGGTTAAGCCTTAAGAATCATAATTCAACCTTGAGAGTGCTAGGATTGAGTTTGATTTGCAAACAAAGTTTGTTCTCTTCAAAACGTATAAGCTTGTCAACTTTGTTTTTGTTTTCATTTCGATTTATCTTTATCTATTTTTTGTGTTCTTGTGCTGTTTTGGATCCTTTTCAAGTGTTGAAACTTGGGTTGAATAGTTACCAAAGGTGGAAAGGATTAACACCATTTGATTAGTCCTTTTTTTAGTTACCTTTCCATTACTTAATCAATTTGTCCAATAATGAAAGTTACGTCCACTAAAAGAACAGAATCGTCAAATGAGAAATTGTTTTTGACATTAGAAAGATGTAATGCCTTGATAATGAACCTCTAATGAGATTAAACCATTTAGCATTGTAGGTGTCTTTCTCGTGTTTAAACAACACTCGATTGAAACAACGCTCAAAGAAAAGGAAAACCAATAAAAGCGGTATGTTGCAGAAATGATTATGCAAAATTAGTTTATTAGAAAAGTGAGACTCTCTATATGGAAGAAAGGTAAAGAAGGCTATCAACTCAAATGGCTCAGTATCTAAGGCCTAAACAACCGAAGCCATGAGGACTTACAACACAACAAGTAAAGTATTCAAAGCATGAACCAACTAAATGAAATAAAACATGCCTAAGTAGCCCCTAAAGCACAAGAAAATAGTAGCTAACAGTGTCTTAAGGAGCACAAAAAGATAGTAAAAGCAAGAAGATACTAAACTAGTAAACAAGAACAAGGAGAGGTGGCTAACCCCTTCACTTTTAAAACTTCAAACCATGTTTTTTAGCCCTTTTTAAACTCTGAAAAAACAGTTTAAAAGTCAAAGAAAAGAATGTAAAAACAAGAGTGTGAGCTATAACGTAAGGAGAAACTGACGTTAAAAAAATGTTTAGAATTGGTTGCATTTGGCTGGACTTTATGCTAAGTCTATCGCTTCGAGAATTGTCACTTATCGATTCATGATATGTTGATGAAACTTGAGGTGTGTCTGCCTCCCTCTTTGAGCCTCCATAATGAGAGGAAGGGGTGGTCATCTTCATTGCATTCATTAAATTTTAGTCCAAATTGTGTTCGAAATCATCAAGCCATCAACATGTGCTTGTTGATGATTTTGGAATAGAATTCGCTCTTTTCTTGAACTTCCACGTAACAGAGAAAAGTAGAAGGGACAAACAAGGCTTAAGTTGCTTTGTCTGTACTATTTTCACCTTAGAGCACAAAAACATAAAGCACGACTGGCTTTGTTTGGACCCGGCCGAGCCTCATTGGGGGTCGGCCGGGCTCCAATGTTTGGTAAGCAAAGTGTTTTTGCAGAAACAGAGGACAGTGACTGAAAGTGAAACAAGACAGATTCCCAGGGAGGTAGACAGAGTTGTTTCTGAAAACTGTCACGTGCATACAATCCTTGTGTATCTTTGTTTATATTGATGTTGTACATTAATCTTCCCATTATTGTTGTAGTTAATATGGTTGTAATTATTATTATTATTATTTATTTATAATTGTTATAGCTAATTAATTTAGATAGTTAGTTTATTGCTCATTACTATTCTTGTGTAATAAATTAGATAGCTAGTTTATTTTTTAGTTGTTATTCGGATTTGTAATAATTAGTTTAATTCGGATACTCATTCGGACCCTCTTGTACAAGGGCAAAATGTATAATAATTGTGTATGTCTTCCAACCCCCATTTCTTTCTCCATTTTATTTATCCGCATATAATGGTAGCATCATATTTACTTCGCATCTTCCATAACATGCATCCATTCGTCTAGCATACATGAGGTTCAGCTCATCATACTAATCAATTGTCAAAATTTAAATTCATTGCTTGAATACGTGATTTATCGCATGCCTTGAATTGGTTCATATGTCATGTTAGTGGCCGAGCTTATTAGTTACATAATGTATGTGTTGCATTAGTCATTTTGTATCGTTAGGATCATGCATTTTTTCTAACCATTTTATTTTTTTCGGCGTGCCTTGGAGTATTAGGTAAGCGTTTATTGCTTTAGCATTCTGCACTTATGTTTATGTTGTCATATCAAGCATATATTCCATGAGCCTAAATGCTTAAGTGATATACTTGTTTGAATGCCTGCAGATGAATGCCTTTTTACTTAAGTTGGAATAATTTGATTAATGTAAAATACGAGCTCACTTTTTCAAGTGACATGTATTCAAAACACTTTTTCCAAACAAATATAAAATCAATGCATTCCAAATTTTGTAAATTGGTCTATACCTATGTGCATCACTTAATAAAATTAGCCTAATAACTGAAACAAGAGCATATAATGTAAATAAGAATCACATCATTAATAGTAGAGGCCAATCTTTGATCAGGTGAGTGAGGTGCTCAATTAATGACCTTTCCCTCTCACACCTAGGTTCCCGAGCGGGACACTTTGGTGATGACGGACTAAAGACCTTTTGGCACGAGTCACGGGTTTCCTAAACTTTTCAAAAATATTTAAGTGACGACTCTGAAATCTGGCAAAGCAGTCCATTTTTGGCTTTTGATTCAAAAAAATTTTTTCCAAAAAAGTTGCCGGATTTGGACTCATTTGTATTTATCTATTTCACATTGTACTTGTGAAATCAGATTCAAAACTACAGGAGTCCGAACTGTAGTGTTGATCATAGCCAAAAAGAGCACGAAAAACAAGCTACACACTTGCATGTAATTCCCTTTTAAAAGAATCTGAAATCAATCTTTGAAAATTTAAATTCGATTTACTATAAAATAGATAAAATTATAAATAAAAAAAATATTTGGTTTGATTTTCTGAAACTATTTTCAGAATTTTTTAAAAAAATATATAAATTAATTTGACAAAAATAAACATTAAAAATATATTTTTAAATTTTGAAAAATTATTTCTACCCTCTCAAAATATAAAGTTACATAAAAATAATATAATAATTTTTTTTTTTCACCAAGTTAAATTTTAATAAAAAAAATTCTAAAAATCGAACAAAACAGAGAAAATCTAGAAATAATTGCAAAAAATAAGGAGAATCCAATTTAATTGCGAATAACATGAAAACTTTAAAAAAAAAAATGTTGCAAAACCATGGCAAATTAAACAATCTTTTCCCCTTTCAAATTTGCACTAAAACTCACCACACCTAAAGACAAACAACCTGAATTTGGTATGCAGATTTAGACACAAACTGTGGGTGTTGATTTTTGATTGCACAACTAAACAGGAAACTTAGCTGGAGAGCACGCGGTAGAATAGATTAAGCCCGAACACTTGCCAATAAGAAGATGAGAATACCGTGGTGGTTCGTCCACCTGGGGGCACTCCGACGATTAAGTCAATAAAACTTATCTCTTATAGATATCAATACAGTGCTTAAACTCACAAGTAAAAGCATAAAAGCATACCTTATACCCATGGGGGTGCCTCACTTTTATAATGGTTAGTGTCCAACTTCCCCTAGAAGTTTTACTTCATGGGACTCTATCATTTACAAGGATAATATCTATCACAACTCACACTATTTAAATTAAGATGAATTTCATCAAGAGTCCCATTTCTTCCAAATAGATAGTTTGATGTCATATAGGGCTCTAGTCCTCTATCCAAATATCTCGGATTCCGATATCCCAGCAGAATACCTCGATAGTGCCCTAAACATCTCGACAAACATGATCTACCCACATGGCACCTCGGCTAACACCTCAGCGTCACCTTAGCTATGTGGCGTCATCTTAAAATACTTCCCCACAACTGCCTCCAAGGTTCTATTACCTTAGCAACCTGAGGTGATGGAACCTACATCATTTCCTCTTCCAACATGCTAGAGATACTCTTCCGACCGAGATCATGACTCGCTAGCGTATCGAAACAATGACTCAAATGTCCACTTGTCAAGAATCAAGAACCAAGAACCAAGAACCAAGAATCAAGAACCATCATGCTCTATCTCCTCCAGGTCCAATATCTCGACAGAGATCATAACTTGCTAGTTTAAGAACATCAAAATCCCAATATCAACTCATTAGGAACCAAGAACAAACAAGTTCTGTCCCATCCAAATTCAACATCTCAACCAAGATCAACATCTCAACTGAAATCATTATCTCAACCAAGATCAACATCTCAACTGAGATCGCATTACTAGTCGAGATTGTAACTTGCTAGTTCAAGAACATCAAGATTTGAAATCTGTCGTCTCAACCGTCATCATGACGTGTCACCTCTTCATTGGTTCCCAACACGTCCCACAATTGATACACGTCACTTCCTTAGACGTCACCTAACATCAGCCATTACACGTCTCCCAAGAAAGTTGAATCATTACAATTTGTTACCTCTTTCCATTCCAACAAAACCTTTTCACTTTCCTATTTTGTCTTTCTCTGTGTCCTCAGACTCTCTCTCTCTCTCTCTCTCTCTTAGCCTCTACAAGCCATCATCGCTATTCTTGAAGCATTCATTACTATGAATACTTCATTCATGCCCAAGGTTCAAACTCTACCAGCTGAACCAAACTAGCAGCGAAGCACTTCATCAGCTGCTCCACACATCAACCCAACATCTCAATGGCAGTGCAAACGCCAACATAGCGACAATATTGCAGCTAGAACTAGGAATAGGAAACACTGAGGTCCTAAGCTTCCAGCCTTAGACCTAGATAATCCTCCAATCGCCCTATCTGCAAGTAACCATCGTCGTAACCAATGACGACATACACTACTAGAAAATTGGTTTTTTGCGTCTATTTTTTTGCGACGGTCTATTTAACCGTAGCAAAAAATATAATATTTTCTAAATCTAGTTTATGTACGTGCTTTATTTCACTTATTTTCTTTTATTTATATTTGCCCTAGTCAGCCTTGCTCAAACTCTCGACATCGCTCTCTTTCTCTCGCTTGCCCAAACACAGGTATGAATCACTCTTCCTCTCTTGATCTCTCAATATCTCTCGATCTCTCAATTCCTCTCTCTCTCTCGATCTCTATCGTCTCTCTCTCTCTGTATATATAATTGCTAGGGTTTAGATCGGTACATTCATCTGCCCTTCGCGATTTCTGTTCTTCAATTTCTGTTCTTTGCGATTTCTTCTTATGATCGATGCCTTCAATATCATTTGGAATTCTGTTCTTCGCGATTTCTTCATAGGTACGTGATTTCTGTTTTTCACTATTTCATTTCATGTAGTTTCAATTTCCGGCAAATAATCACTTTGTTCGCACTCTCTTCTTCTCTTCGATCATTGTATTTCCTCTTTCTATCTGCTTCTTATATTTCAATTGTTGTTCATTGAGGCCATAATTATATTTCAATTCTTGATAATTTTACTAATAGTGAGCTATAATCCTGTGTTAGGGAACAAGAGTTTCAGGGGAAGATGTAATCATTGGAAAAACTACTCCCATTGCACAAGAGGATGCTCAGGGTCCAGCTGCTCGTTACACAAAGCGTGATCATAGCACAAGCTTGCGCACGGAAACCGGATGGTAGATCGTAAGACTCGGATTCTTTGTTTGGGAGTGATTGATTCAAGAATTTTAATGTTTGGATGTTATTATGAAATGAATTACATTTGGAATATGTTTGTGCTTCTTTTCGTGTTGGAATCAATTTCTTGATACTATTGGTGCATTATTGTCTTTGTCATGGTGCTTCAGAGGTTTTACAAACGACAAATGCGGATGGGTTGAGATTTGTGAAAGTGAGGGTGAGATCAGTTAGGATACCTCAGATCGGGGACAAATGCGGATGATTTCACAGGTGGTTTTTTTGCTTGATTGTTCTCCTGCTTATGTTGCACGTGTTAATGCAATGGTTCGTGGTGCTGCAAGGGGCATTCTTCGATGAATTTGTCAAGATTGTGGAGCTCGTTGCATTGTTATTGCATGAAATGGATGGAGCCAGTGGTGTGGCTGTTGAGAGTTCGTTTTTCCAAACATTGTTCAATGGGTTGGTGAAGGATGGTGAGATTCTTGGATCACTTCGTGCAGGAGTACATTGGACACCCACAGTATGTGATGCCATTAATTGTTTCTATCAATTCGGTTCCCAATATATAAGTAGTTTTTATCTATCACCATCCGTCTTCTTGTTCTTATAACCTTGACCGGGTTTCTGCAACAGGTTTTTGCAATTGCTCAAAAAGAGTCTGTAGATTCTTTCTTTTCGCAGGTTTGAATTCATATTTTTGCACCTGTTTCTCGTGTTTTATTTTCTCGTGTTTCTCATTGCTTGGGATCTATTGGTAGATACACCCGAGGTGAGCATTTTAGTGGAAAAAGAATACATATATAAGCATAAAAATTAAAGGTAGTCATATGTGCATTTTATATTTATATATATATGTATTCAAATTTCCCTATCAGTGTGAGAAGAGTGATGAAATAGAAAAAGAAAATATAAAAAATTGAAACGCATTAATGGGTTGGCTGTGCATTTTGTTTTTGCAAACAATACCCTATTAGCCTGTTTTTGAATCTCTTAACAGTGGGATGCATTAGCTTATCGCCTAGCACATTAAGAATGAAGTGACTGGAGTGTATTTATGGCTTTGCTGTGTTTCTATCAATCGGTGTGCCTCTAGAAGGTTATATGTTCTTAATTTATTGTTTGGTATGGTTTCCCAATGCAGAATTCCTTCATCAGCTACGATTTACTGCATAAACTTGGAATTCTGACCCATTCAAGACTGCAGTATCTTTATCTTTGTTATATTATTTGTTTTTGTTTGCGGAATAACTACGTATTCAAGGATGCTTCTCTAGTTTTTATCTAATCAAAATTGTTGGCATATTTAGTCCAGATATCCTGAAGGTATTCCTCTAGTTACCGTATTTGTTCATCCATCAATGATTGAAATGTTGGATTACCTTCTGAGAGGATGCCATAGAACGCAGTAGTGGTAAGGGCCCAACTTTAGCATGGCCTATTCTCTTTTGTATTTCGATTCTCTCTTTAATTATTTTCTCAACTCATTGGATATTATTGAAGTAATTCGGAAGATGTGGACATAGCTATCGCTGAAAAGCACAAAGATCTTTGTTGCTTTAATGCCTTTCTATTTGATGGCATGAACTACAAAATTACTTAAAGTGATTTTGAGATGTTTTATGATTAGAATGCATTAAAATGGCATGTCTTTGGGCAACCCATTCATTTCAGATATGCATTTCGGGCACTCCATTTTATTAGCTTAGTTAAATGGCGATGGTCGTTTAGGTTTTGATATCTAAAGATATTTCATGATTCTAAACCCCGTCTCCCCAATTGAAAGTCGTCGATAAAATAAATCTCTATTTGATAATCATAGTATTATTAGATTATGTCCCATGAATGCCCTGTCGTATTGCTGCCTTGCCTTGGTGTGTTTATTGGGTTGAGGTGCTTCTCTAGAGCACATGACTAAATATAAAAGGATATTTTGTAAAGTGGTTCGTGAATGCATTTATAGAGTGCTTTTTCTTCAGACCTAATTGTAGAATACTTTTTCTTCAGACCTAATTGGTTGGACCACTGCAGGATTGATTCACTTCTAATTTTACCCGCATCCCCTTTCACTATTTGCTTATGCATTTAATCTCTTGGTATGTTCTATTTACTTTGTTTTATGTTGCTTTTCAGTCTAATAAAGCAATTCTCTTAGGAGAGTCATATGTTGTCAGTGCAGGCTTTGTCAAGGTAAAACCACTAGCCCCCTAATTACAAGGAACCATTCTAAATTTGTTGTTAATTTTGTCACATATGAGCCTTTACATATATATATAAACCAATTATTATGTGTGCACATTATGTTTTTATCATTGTTCGTACATGAGGAATTGTTCTCAAACTGGCATAAGAAGCCAGTTTGACCATTTTTTAGAGCTGATGGATGTGAATCAAATGGCTTGGTGCTGTCATCATCCGTGTAAAAGTTGCATGCTAACAAAGTGAAACTTGAAAAGGTTCAAAGGGGTTCAGTTGTCTACTTCAATGTGGTTTTGTGCTTTGTTATGGTGATGTTAAGGAATAAAAAAGTTTATTAATAAAGTTCTGACATTTCTCATATTACACCTCCATCCTTACGGCAGATTTCAGCTCAAGTGGTTATCACGGCATGGCAGGATCATTAACTCTTCTTATTTTTTTATTTTAATAGAGATTGGATTGGTGTTCATAGTTTCTGTGGTGAATATCTCCTAATCATTTTTTCATTTAAAAAATCTTATTGCATCCACCTTGTTTATTTGTTGGCAGAGATATGGGCCGCTTATATCCACCATTCATGACGATTGTCTAGATTTCAGTTCAACATGATCCTGCATAAATTTTGTGTACTCCACGAGCTTTTAGCGGATAGAGAACCTCAAAGGAGAGTTTAAATTTATTTAGTTTTCGATTCGAATTTTGCAGATGACAGTCCCAATCTAGATTATGAGACACTCTAACCTTGAGGCATTGTAACTTGTTATTTAAATTGTGAATGTTTGGGAGATTGGGTACTTTTGATATCATCTTAGACTCTGGTGTTTTTTAAGTTATGACAACAATCTTATGTTCTTTGTTATGTAACAAGTATGTTGCTGCAACTTCTTGCTCTTTTTTTTTTTTTTTTTTTTTTCAGAGTTAGCTATTGGTTTTGAGGATCCTCGTGTACAACTACATATTGCTGATGGTTAGCTAATAGTTGTTTTGATATATGTTTTTTCCAGAGTTAGCTAATAGTTGTTTTGATATATGTTTTTGCAGATTTTGTTGAGGAAATAGTTGATATCGGGTGGTTGATGGTGGGAGCCAAAGATTATGTTACTCTTTTTTTCTATTTTCTTTTTTCCTTTCCTTTATTTTTTTTTTTTTGTAAAGACTTGCATTTTTTAGTACAGTTTATTTAAGGATGATTAATGGATAATGTCTATTATAAATTTAATTAATTTGTTAATTTTGTTATTGTTCATTTACAAAAAATTGTTTGGTTCTTGTAATTGATTTTTTTGTTGTAGCAAACTCATGTATGATTTTTTTTAATAAATAATTATTTGCGACAGTGAAACAATGGTCGTTAAAAGTGGTTTTTATATTTTTAATTTTTTTGCGACGGCAAGATAGCTGTCGCAAAAAGTAGTTTAGGCAGTCGCAAATAATTTGCGACCGTTGCTTTGCCGTCGCAAAAAGTATTTGCCACCCCCACATTTGCGTCCCCCATATGCGGTCGCATAGGCCGTCGCAAAAAGTCTTTTGCGACTGTAATTTTATTATTTGCGACGGCATGTGGCAGTCGCAAAAAGTGTTTTTTTTAGTAGTGATATCTCGTCAAACTCTTGTCATAGAAGACCTTCTTGCTAACATTCTTGATGTCATAACTGTGCAATCCACTCCATCTCCTTATAGTCAATCCAACATATTCATGCCTTCAGCAACTTAATATCTCGGAAGAGAAGCACATGAAGCAAGATGACCAAGTTACAGCAAGGAGTAGACACCAAGGCCTACTCTGAGGAGCAGGCCGATATACGAGATGCGTATAAAACACGAAGGCTACTATCTTGGCTGGATGACAGCCCTCAAAAAGCTGTTTGTCCCCGAGAACTCACCTCTTTGTGACATTGGTTAACTCAATGTCGTTTTCCCTCCGTCTCCTAATCAATCTGAGGATGAGGCTGAGGAAGTAGAAGAAGCCGACGACGAGAAGGCCGAAGACAAAAAAGAGGCTGAGGCTGAAATTGCAGAGAAAGAATCTGAAGCTGCTACTAGGGCCAAGTCCCCTACTCTAAATGATCAAGTCCTGGACTTAACTGAGGAGGATGGGGATGAGGTATCCAAGAGCACCTCACCAAAGAAGGCCGACATTTCTAAAACTGAGATCACGGCCATTGCAAAGAGCCTAAACTAGACTTTTCTGGAAATCGACGTGCAATCGCAACCGAGAAATCTGTCAAGCCGTCTGTTAAGACCAAAACAATGCCAACAGCTGAGGTTGAACAATCTGAGATCAATGCCCAAGATCCTAGTGCTTAAGAATTTTTCTTTCCATTATACTTTTTTCTTTGTAGTTGTATTTTCTTCTCTGTTTTGAACAGTGTCTGCTTTGTCAGGCCGATGTGTCTGTTTATGTACTTGAACAAGCTGTCTCTTTTTCAATACAAGTCTTCTCTTTTCTTCTAAGTGTTGAATATTGCTTTCATGTATGCTTTCTATATTTTCTTTGTGCCTTGTATATTTTTTTCATACTTAGAATTTTTCTTAACTTCGCAAGTCTGACAACTTGGTTCCTCACCTCGGATCCCAGGACCTCTGATACATTCAAATCTCAGGTGACAACTCTTGTTAATTATCTCGGCCGAATTGCGCTTATAACATTTTTTCATCAACTTTTTACAAGTGTTGTTTCTTCACTTGTACTTGCTGTCTTTTGGCAAGACTTCACCCTTCCAAGTCTAATAACCTAGTTTGGTATCTCGGATAATTACACTTCGGGTATAGTACAGTACTGTCATCTCGAATTGACTTATCTCAGATAGTATTACTTGTCAATGATCTTAGATAACTTCAATTTTCAAAAAAATTCACAAGTGTTATGCTCATTCTCACTTCCTGCCCCCTAATGTGAACCTGAATACCACTTATGTTCACATTAAGGACGCATCACGTGGTTGTCGCCTAAGTCTCTCTTAGACATTCTAGGCCGAGGTCATCATGTTTGGCTCACCCAAACGAAGTATTTAAGGCTTAACCTTAGTGCACCGAGAGTACCATACTCCTCGGCTTTCTTTTCAAACTAACCAAGTCATGGCCAGTTTCGCTTTGTTTCATACTAAAACATCATAGACTTAGTTCAACTCTACCATCATGGCAAGTCTAAGTTATTCGCCATGCTTCATCTTGAAACATCATAAACTTAGTTCAACTTTATCAGCATGGCAAGTCTAAGTTATTCGTCATGCTTCATACTGAAACATCACAAACTTAGTTTAACTCTACCATCATGGCAAGTCTAAGTTATTCGTAATGCTTCATGCTGAAACATCGCAAACTTAGTTCAACTCTACCATCATGGCAAGTCTAAGTTATTCATCATGTTCGCCAGAGGAACATCGTCATAAGACTTTTCGATCTTATCACACAATCATGGATTCCAACAACATTTTCACGCTTCTTTACGTAAGCTTCGACATCCTTTTGCATGTAGGGCCACCAGAATCCCTGCAATATAGCTCTGTGGGCAAGGGATCTGCCCCTTGCATGGCTTCCATATACTTCTTCGAGGATTTCGTATAAAAAGTCTTCAACCTTGGAAGGATGTACACATTGCAGTAGAGGTCTAGTAAAAGTCCTTCTATATAGATGGCCTTTTACTAACAAGCAGAATCTGGCCGACTTTAGTCTGATCTTGTGTACTTCCTTTTTGTCTTATGGGATCTGGGATCTGCTCACTTAGATTGAGCTCTTCTCTTCTAGGACCTACTCATCTAGTCTAAGATCTTGTCTTATGAGATCTGGGATCTTTTCATTCAGGCTGAGTTCTTGTCTTCTCAGGCCTAATCATCTAGGCCCAGATCTTGTTTTCTAGATCTGGGATCTGCTTACTTAGGCTGAGCTTTTATCTTCTCAGACCTAATCATCTAGGCTGAGATCTTGTCTTCCAGATTTGGGATCTGCTCACTTAGGCTAAACTCTTGTCTTCTCGGACTTAATCATCTAGGTCGGGATCCTGTCTTCTAGATCTGGGATCTTACTTAGGCTGAGCTCTTGTCTTTTTGGACCTAATCATCTAGGCCGAGATCTTATCTTCTGGAATCTAGGATCTACTCACTCAGGCTGAGCTTTTGTCTTCTTTGACCTAATCATCTAGGTCGAGATCTTGTCTTATGGAATCTAGGATCTGCTTACTCAGGCTGAGCTCTTATCTTTTCGGGCCTAATCATCTAGGCCGAGATCTTGTCTTCTGGATCTGAGATCTGCTCACTTAGGCTGAGCTCTTCTCTTCTCGGACCTAATCATTTAAGCCAAGATCTTGTCTCACGGGCACCAATTTTGGCTGTTAGTGCCGGCGCGTCCTGTAATGGGGATGTCGGCTGCATCACGTTGTTCTGCATCATGAGATTGACTACTATCTGTAGATTTGTCAACTTATTCGCCATGTCTTTTAGTTTCCTCGTCTTTTCTCTAGTATCTGTCCCTCCATATCTGAAGGTCGCTTTCACAGTAGTACTCATCTCGGCTACCCTTTTTGTTTCGTTCTCGGCCTTTGGCGACATTATTCGCCTTAGGATTCACTTCTTACACTTTTTCGTTATGGTCCTCTCTTTCAGTGTTAAGATCCACATGTTCTTCCTCCTCACTGTGGATGCCATCCCAAATCCTTTCTTCATATCTGTTATTGCCCATCTATCATTACTAAGTTCTTACAGACGTCGCTAAATTGTGGATGTTAATTTTTGACTGCACATCCAAACAAGGAACTTAACTAAAGAGCACGCGGCAGAATAGATTAAGCCGAGCACTTGCCAACAAGAAGATGAGAATATCGCAGTGGTTCGTCCACTCAGGGGCATTCCGACAATTAAGTCAGTAAATCTTATCTCTCACAAATATCAATACAGTGCTTAAATTCACAAGTAAAAGCATAAAAGCATACACCCACGGGGGTGCATCACCTTTATAATGGTCATTGTCCAACTTTCCTTAGAAGTCTTACTTTATAGAACTCTATCTTTTACAAGGATAATATCTATCAACTCACACTATTCAAATTAAGATAAACTTCATCAAGAGTCTCATCTCTATCCAAATAGGTAGTTTGATGTCATTTATAACTCTAGTCCCCTATCCAAATATCTCGGATATCTCGGATTCCGGTATCCCAAAATACCTTGACAATGCCCTCAATATCTTGGCAAACATGACCTACCCACATGGCACCTCGACTAACACCTCGTCGTCACCTTAACCACATGGCGTCATCTCAAAATACTTTCCCAAACAAACTTAAGAGGGCCTGTTTGGTAAAACTCCAAAAAAATTTACCAAACACACTTCAAAGCACCCGTTTTCAAATTCTAAGCCCAAAAAACAGAACTAAAAATAAGTTTAGCCAAACAGGAATTTAGGTCCTCTTTTTTCAGATCAGTGTACAAAGTCAGTCCTTGCTTCCAAGGTCAGTTCAATTTACAGACTACAATTCCAGGAATAAATAAATAAATAACAGAAGCAAGAAACTACATTGTCAAAGAGAAGCTGAAAGAAATGCTAAAACTTGCAGCCTAATCAAAACCGGAATGAATTCCCATATTTGCTCCTCATACTGTAATGGTCAGTCTTCGGATCATCATAATTCGCTGGCTTCATCTCAACAGGTCTCTGTTCCATCCCAACTGCTTCAGAAACTACCTCTCCGCTTTTGTCCCGTTGGCGATGCTTTGTTCTATCTTTCTGGCTCTTAGACCTATACTGCCCATAAGGAGGGACCTCACCCAATCCATAGAATCCATCATATTCTTGTCGTTTTGAAGATCTGTGCTTGCTTGACAAAGATGGATCTTTGAAACTGGCTGATCTCATCTTTGGAGGTTTCATTTCTGAATATTTATCACCAGCATTTGGAGTATGGGCTCGCTGGGTTTCAGAAAGTGGAGTGGGAGTTCTCTGCTTTTGAACTACCGGGGGCTCAGCTTCGTCTTCGGGCATTATGAAAGAAACTTTCAATGGAGTGAGACCGTTCGTGGAGCCCTTGCGGTGGAATCGAAAGGGTATGAAGGAAAGGAAGGTGTTAGACAATGATTCGGTTGCAAGCTTGGATAGATTTATAATGAGCATTCCAAAAGAAGGCCACCCTGCTTCTTGTTCCTCTTTAATGGTTTCGACAATAGTTGATTTGTCCTTGGTCTGTTGGTCTTGAGATTCACTTTGTAATGGATGTTTATGCACCTGTAAATGACACAGATTCAGCCAAAAAGACAAGAAAACAAGAACAAGAAAAAACATTTGTAAGAATTCTAAAATGCACATCTTCACTTAGGGCATCAAAATGTTTAAGGTTATTTAACCCTGCATCACTAAACCAAAACACTTTCAGAACACTACAACCATAGAGGAAACAAATCCCAAATATTACTTTGCATAATGTTGCATATTGTTGCAGGATGGAGGAAAATGAAGAAATTTTGGAATCTTATAACCATTTGGTCCGAATGGTCGCTGTAATATCTAAATTCCCACTTCCATCTTCCATTACCAAATCTGAAGTGAAACTGCAAAATACGGGTATTACCACTTTCGAGAGAAGAGAGGATCCAAATCCCTGCTGAAGCATGCATGAAGCATATCCTATCAAGACAGCACCAATAACCATAATGACCTCTGCCAAAAAGAAAACTTAAGTATATCAATTTTATGTGGGTAATGCCATCTGAAATTCAATCTCAAGTCTTGAATTGACACATCAGGGTTTAGAAATTTCTCGTTGTTGTTCACAAAACTACATGCTAATCTCCCATCTATATGCACTTCTTCTGGTGCACTTGTGTGTCTTTGCTCAAATAAAAGCATAGTGGATTACAGTAATAACTGTATACAAGTCAATGAAATTATATTGTTTATGCATAGTAGCAGCAGAATCTAATGCTGATGTTTCAAGAATGCATAGAAGAATGTATCAATCAAATTGTATGGAATTCTGAACCTGTGGAAGAAATTGAATTGTATTGATAATCACAATCCTCTTGGTTAAGAGAGATTTGACGAAGAGCTGCATTTCCTCTATCAACAACTAGTAACGAACAGGTAGGGCGAACATATATCACATCAAAGTCAGTTGAGAACATTGCACCCTCACTCGGCCCATCCCTGTACCCTGCTACATTTGATTTTCCTCCAGCAATTGTTGTCACACCTGCAAACAATTTATAGAGTTGTGTTAATTTCAAAACCTCCAGTAATTGAGTTCCATTGTTTCACTTTAATTGTTGACTATTTTGTGTAATTTCATAGTACTTCAACTTCAACAATACGCAGAATAACACACATCATTTGGGATATCATCCTGGTTTTTACCGACTAATGTTTGCAGCGTTAAATCACAAAAGAGAAAAAAAAAATGATCTCCAAACTATTATCTTCCAGGAGACCTACCACAGACCACACGCACCTCCTTCTCCTATTTTCCTGATTGCAAGATTTGATGTATCAGCAACATAAACATTTCCTTTATCATCCATGGTCACACCCTTTGGTTGATTAAATCGAGCATCACTAGGCTTTCCATCTACATGCCCAGTGTAACCTTGGAATGACCCAGCAACCAATCTTGCCCTGCTATCTGCAACAAAATATTGAAAGAACGAAACAAATAAAAAAAAAATGTAAAAAATAAAAATCCTAAATTTTAAATGAAACTCAAAAAAAATAAAGAATCCGCAAGGCAAATGATTTCCAACCATCCCACAAGCATTTCTCACACAATACAAGCCCTCAGTCTGGTTGCTAAGGAACAAATGAAAATATATATAAAAAGGGAGTAAATTTTGAAGTTTAACATTTTCATCATTCAAGACCCAAGGAAACAATGATCTGCCATCAACTGTCCTAAGAATGGGTTTATCAAAAGTGAGTATTCATGTTTCGAAAACAATGCAACACCGCACAACAAGAGAATGAAAGTTCTTTCTTAGTTCGTTCCTTCAGTTTCAAATGCAATCAAATTAGGTGCTTGATGCTCAGAGACAACTTCTTTCTTTCTCTTTCTTTCTTTTTTTTTTTTTTTTTGGTAGAGCATCTCTAATCCTTCATCTTTTCTTTCATCAAATTTTAAAAGTACTAAAAAAATCATCTCCAATTCTTTCATCAAATTGAGAACCCATCAAATCTTTCATCAAATTTTAATTTGAAGAAAATTGAAAAAGATAAATCATTGGAGATTGAATTTTTTCTTTTCCCATCAAATTTGACGAAA
Organism: Camellia lanceoleosa; assembly: GCA_025200525.1. NCBI lineage: Eukaryota > Viridiplantae > Streptophyta > Magnoliopsida > Ericales > Theaceae > Camellia > Camellia lanceoleosa. The sequence goes on from CM045764.1 coordinate 161,988,961, forward strand.
AGGGAAATCTGGGATAAGAGGGGAATTTTTTTAAAAAAATTGAAGAAAGGATTGGAGTAGTTCGTATCGAATCAAACTTTTTACTCAAATTTGGAATCAAATTAGATGAAAAATTTGGTGAAGGGTTGGAGATACTCTAAGAAATGCTCAAATATAGAGTGACAAACAAGAGTAGGACATTACCCAATTAATCAATTCGCAGATATAGCAAGAGAAAACATAGGAAGAACAAGCTTACATTGGGACAATGGCGGAGTAATCCGGACAATATTGCTATTAACCGAATCGACAGCGAAAAGTTCACCGTCCTCGGAGACACGGATTTTGTAAGGCACAACTCCAAGTTCATTTCCCTCCACAACAGTTTCAACAAGGTACCCATTCTCAAATTGAAGAACATTTCCATCTGGGTTAAAAACAAAAACCCATAAAACCAATGCATAGATTTGTGTATAAACACAATAGAAACCATAAATTATGATTTTGGACTTGCCTGACTGAGGGAGTTTGGAGGAAGACCTTGTCCATTTGAGAAGAGAAGACAAGTGTTTTATCAAAGGTCCTGATTTATCACTATCAATGTATGTGAATAAACAAATCTACACCAATCAACTAAAACACAGAATGCATAGAGAGAGAGAGAGAGAGAGAGAGAGAGAGAGAGAGTAACCTGAAGGAGCAGCATGAGCTTGGAAATGGAGACCAAAAGTGAAGAAGAAGAAGATTGAGAAGGTGAGGAAAGGGAAGGATGTTCTCATGGCTAACTCAATCAGAACTCAGAGGAAGAGATGAGAGAAATCTAGGGCTAGAATGGGTATTCAAGAGATTTGAGTAGTTTGATGTTATGTGAATAGAGTGAAGGGGCATATGTATGTGAGAAGAGATTTGGCCTGGGAAAAGGGTAATAATCTGCTTTTCAGATTATTATCAACTTCTTCTTTCACAAAAAGAGTTGGTTATAAGCTTTTTATAAGTAATTTTTTACCAAAAAATTAATTATTACTAATTTTTCAAAATAGGCCAAATTGATTATTACTAATTTTTCAAAATAGGCCAAAAGTACTGCTTGTTTTTAGATTGGCTTCAGCAGTTCGGAAATGCGAATAGATAGATAATTGCTAAACTTGGCTTTTTAGTTTTTTTTTTTTTTTTTTTGATTATTTTTATTTGAGGTTAAAAAATTTTGTTTATGATGAATTTTTTAATTTTTAAATTTTTATGAAAAAAAAATTTTATTTTTTTTTTATAACTAAAATAATTAAAATGTCAAACTTTTTGACATGTCAAACCAAAACATAAATTTTATCAATCTTTTAATTAAATATCACAAATATGGAGAGTTTCACCAAATTTTTACAATCTTTAAGGTCTCGTTTGGGAACAGGTTATTTTAGTAACTTTTTGACTTTTTACGAAAAGATGTACAAAAAAGTAGAGAGGTGATATGACAAGTTTTAATTGATTTTTTGACTTTTTAACTAAAATAGCCACTCTCCAAACGGACCTAATATTATTCATAAAAATAATAATAAGGCAGAGTAGTACGGCATACAGGCTTTTTTTAATTAATTAATTTATTTATTTTTTGACTTCCTCTCTTTTTGCTTTACCTTTAATTTTCATTTCTCTTTTGTGTTGGTACTTTTGTTTTCCTTGGAAAGGTGCGTTTTTAATATGATGAAAAGGAAATTTGGAAAATTTGTATATCATAAATATAAAATATTGGTATACTTTAAAGGGTAAATTACATTGACACTCTCTGAGGTTTCAATTTAATACAGATCCCCCCCTAACATTTAAAAATAATAATAATTTAATAAAAATAAATATGAAGAAATATATTTAATTTATAAAAAATTATTTCGAACCACTTGAAAGATAAAAGTTATATAAAAATGATAGTAATTATTTTTTATTTTTTATTTCCTAACCAAATTAATTTTTAATTTTAAAAAATATATATAAAAATCAAACCATACATAGTCTAAAAATCTTTTAATAAGTCATTTCTTACATTAGTAACTTATTTAATTATTTGTTAATTTTACGACATTTTTACCATATGAAGCCTATTTGGTAACCATTTCGTTTTAAGTTTTCAATTTATATTTACAAAAAATTTAAAATTGTCATAAAAACTTATTTGATAATTCTTTTGGGTTATAAATGGTTGTCTTAGTTTGTAAATTTGGAAAAAAAATATAAATTCAAAAAATGAGTTTACGTTAGTTTTTAAACAGAAATTAAAAAATTTGACTAACAATTTTTTTTTCAACTAATACTAACCGAAGAGGCAATTGATAATGTTACTTTAAAGCTTGGGGAAGGGATTGCAATTTTTTAAATGTGAGGGGTGTCAATGTAATTTACCTAGTGAGGACAAAATTAGTATTTAAAAAAAATAAATTCCTGACATCAACAAAATCTGTTAGCTGACTTAACAGTCAACTGACCGATGGAGCAATCTATAATGAAATTTTAAATCTCAGGGAGGGAGTTGTAATTTTCAAAAGATGAGAGGAGAACTGTAATAAATATAAATCTCAGGGGGTGTCAATATAATTTATCCTAAATTTTAAATGAAAACTAGTAAAAAAAATTCTGTAATTTTGAACTTAGGTTTACTTTACATAAATTTATGAAATGTTTGAGTTCAATTTGTTTGAAATTTATTTGAATTCGATTTATTTATTAAATGAATGAATGGGAGTTTAATTTTGTAACTTGTTTATTAATTGAGTCAAATTTGAGTGTAAACCCAACTCCTCCTCCATAATACTTGTAAGAACAAATAATGTAAATTAATATTTATTTTTAATAATATATCAAATATATATTTTACATATGATATGATAATTCCTAAAGTATCATGTACTCTCTCAAAAATTATAGAATAATCTATAATGGTTGTGAAATTGAAAACAAAAGTATAAAATATTCAGTTAAATGGAGAGTGACTCAATAAAAAAGGTTAACTTAGTAAAAATAAAAAGAAAATTCTTCTCAAATTTTATAAATCTGAAAAAAGAAAAAAAAGAAAAAAAAGGCATTTATCAATTTGGGTTGATTCATCAATTGTAGATGTTATTGATTATTGATCTTTTTAGCATTGAATAAGACACATCATCTGGTTTTTAACTTTTTAGCCTTATTGTTTTATGGGAAAATGATTGATCTTATATTGTTTTGGTTCGAAAATGACATTAATTAATATGTGCCCCTAATAATTTGCATGACAAAGACAATAATTGAAAGGGATCCATCATACTTGTCCTTTTGCTTCTAAAAACTCAAGTATAGAAGCAAAGTCACAATAGTTTTGGCCTATTTTGGGAATAATATTAAAAGTCAGTTTATTGATTTTTGTAAATTTTTAAATCATATTATTTCTTTATTTTTATTTTTTTGCACCATTTTTTTTTAATAAAAAAAGTCAGAAAAAATCAAAAAATTAATTTTTAATTACTTTCTAAAATAAGCTTTTATAACTAAACTCATCATTCTTCAAAGTTCCAATTTTTTGGGTCTGACTATTTTAATATTGGCAGGTTTAGTACCGCTTCATTAATTTTGACGGTAATTTATATAAAATTATAATAAAAACGTTGTGACAATAATATTTTTATAATTAAATATATTTGTGCAAGTTTGTTTTCAATTGAAAGACTCCAAGTCATTAATATTATTTGGTACATAAATTTTATGTATTTTTCAGTTTTAAATAACATTATTTTATGCACTAATATATTTTTTTATTATTTTTTATTTATGATGCTCTTTTTTTTTCTTTTTTTTTTTTCTTTTTTATTGCCTTTGAATGTTAGAAATATAAATTTGAACGTACCAATAAAAATTAAAATTTACAAATTAATTTAAAATCAAATAATTATCAAACAATTATGTTAAAATTCCTTTTATTTAAATGAACAAGACTTAAAATATTACATGTTAAGCAATAACCAATCTCAAAGAGAAACATTCAAGGTAAAGGATAATAAAAAAATAAAGAGAAAATAATTGATCGATTGAACAATTCATCAATTACTAATATAAAAGTATATTATCTTAACACTACAAGTAAAATTTTGCTAAAAAGAGAAAAATAAAAAAAATTATAAAATAAATAGTATAAATTATTAAAATAAGATTTACGATGGATCACACGCCTCTCAAATTTACTCAAATTTAAATGAGCCCAATCCAAATTTGAATAAATGAAGACAGACCTATGATTGGGTCCATAAACCCAACAGCACCAGTGGACTTGGTCCCAAACCGGGGTAATAACCTGATCCAAGCGGACTATTCAAAGAATCAAAAATTTTGGTCAAATTTGACGGCAATTTTTGTTAGCGCGTGACAAGTAATACCATCGAGATCCCTTTTTTTTAATGCCAATCATATCTCCGTAGTTCCCAGATCGAAGTCTCTGAACCCCGTTTCGCAAATTCACAAGCATCAGAAGAATCAATCTTCAAACTCCAAGGGTTAGCATCTGATTGCTCTCTTCCTAGTTCTCGTTTGATTCGATAATTTTTACAGATCTGTAATTCTGCAATCTGTTTTGTACATAGATGCGTATTTAATTGTTGATGATTATGGTCTTAATGTTTTTGTATTTGATCAATTCACGTTTTTGTACAATCTGATTGAAGTCTATGATTATTTGATTTGAGAATCTGAAAATGGAAAATTCAGATCACTATTTGCGTCTCCTTGAAACGGAATTTTAAATTTAGGTTTCTATTCAACGATATCCATTGAATCGTAGATATGTTTATGTGAAGCTGCGGTCTTAAATCTGAATTCTCCGTTTTTGTTGGAGGTGTATGTTTGTTTGTGCATGTATTTCATGATGTTTTCGATTTATTCAGTATCTACATGATGTCTTCTAACAATAGTTAGGGCCATCTGGAATCCTGCCTATGAATTTGTTGCAAACTAACTAAGATTGTTCAAGCTTAAGCTCGTCCTGATATGATGTCAGCCTTTATTAGTCAGAATTTGAAATGAAAAAACATGACCCCAGAGAGCTGGAATTAATGCTCTATTTGGTTCATTGGAATGAGATGAAATGGAATGGTCATTCCTTGGACTCACCTGGGGAATAATCATTCTCTTACAATGGTGAATGATGATTCGATTTGCAATGTATTTTTCATTGTTTTGTTAATCAACCAAACTTGCGAATGGATACTTTCACGGAATGACCGCTCTATTTCACTTCTTCCAATCAACCAAACACTACCTAAGTTTTCATGATGTTGCTTAAATTTTCTTTTTTTCCCTTTTACCTATTTGAACCATAGACTGTTATATAGGTATATGTTGTATTTTTTGTTTCATTTTGTGGGGGGCGGGGATGGGGGTGGGGGAAACAAGCCTACCATTTCACTATTACTTTCCTGTTATAAGTTTTTTTTTCCTCCTATTATAAGTGACATTGCCCTCTGTGACTGTTGACTATTAAGACAGAAACCACTGATAATTACTAATTGGAAAGGTTAATGATTATATATTTGGATAGGGGGGTCAAAACCTTAAAACACAAAGAAATTTTTTTTTTCTCCTGCCATTGGAATGGGTTCTGATTGATGACACCCTTTGCATTTATGTTTTCTTTATAATTCAATGTGACTTAATCTTTTAGTGCATGAGCGCACTGGTGTGCATGGCTATTACTTTGTGTTGATATAGGTGTTTTCCTCTTTAATCATGGCCATTCTGAGGATTTGTTTCTTTAATGTAGCATTGATTATATTGTTTGCTGGGTTTTGTGGATTCAGTCACAATTTGTTAAGTATTGAGATTCGTGGTTTGAACTTTGTCTAGTTATAAAAAGTATTAAAAGATTGATTTTTTTACTTATCAAAATTTAAAAGAAAAATTAATATTTCACACTATTCCCTTATCAAAAGCTTTTTAAAAACATTTGAAGAATTGAGTTCAATCAATTGATGCAATTGTTCATGGGATGTACTTAGTTGTTGATACCTAGTGTTACTATGAATTCTTGATGCAGGTTGGATTGGTTTAGTTCGTACAAAACAAGATGGGAGGTGGGTTTAGGGTGCTTCATCTTGTCCGACCATTCCTTTCATTTCTACCTGAAGTTCAGAGTGCCGACAGGAAGATTCCATTTAGAGAGAAGGTTATATACACTGTGATCTCTCTTTTCATTTTCCTGGTGTGCAGTCAACTCCCTCTGTATGGCATACACTCTACAACTGGTGCAGATCCATTCTATTGGATGCGTGTTATTCTTGCCTCAAGCCGTGGGACTGTCATGGAGCTTGGGATCACTCCCATTGTGACATCTGGACTAGTGATGCAACTCTTGGCTGGATCCAAGATCATTGAAGTGGACAACAATGTACGCGAGGATCGTGCCCTCTTGTAAGTATTTTATGATTCTCATCTGTCTTTAGCTTTATGATCAGATATGACTAATTCCTGTTATAATTTTTCCATGAACATGAGTTAGTCATTCCTGTTATAACAGGATAGCATTCCCTGTTATAATTTTATGATGATTCCTTTTCTCTCTCAGAAATGGTGCACAGAAGTTGTTGGGCATTCTGATAGCTGTTGGTGAGGCAGTTGCATATGTTCTCTCAGGGATGTATGGAAGTGTTGGCCAACTTGGAGTTGGAAATGCCATTCTTATTATCGTTCAGCTATGCTTTGCTGGTATCATTGTGATATGTCTGGATGAACTTCTCCAGAAAGGATATGGTCTGGGCTCGGGAATATCCCTTTTCATAGCAACCAACATCTGGTGAGCTACCTTCCTTATTTATTTATTATACTAGGAATTTCAGTATGGAACATTTATAATTTATAATTGTTTTGCTGAAGACTTTTGTGGTTTCTCTTGTAGCGAGAACATTATTTGGAAAGCATTTAGTCCCACCACAATAAATAGTGGGCGTGGAGCTGAATTTGAAGGTGCCGTTATTGCTTTGTTCCATTTGCTGATAACTCGAACAGACAAGGTTCGTGCACTCCGTGAGGCATTCTATCGGCAGAACCTTCCAAATGTAACAAACTTGCTTGCCACTGTCTTGATCTTCCTTATTGTTATCTACTTCCAAGGGTTCCGCGTGGTCTTGCCTGTGAGGTCAAAGAATGCCCGTGGACAACAGGGTTCATATCCAATCAAACTGTTCTACACCTCCAATATGCCCATCATACTACAGTCTGCTCTTGTCACCAATCTTTACTTCATTTCCCAGGTAATGGAACTTTTTTGCTGGTGTATGCAAAAGTTTCATTTTTGTTCTGTTCAAACCCGCCTTGTAGTGCAAATATAGGATAATTTCTTTAAGTACAAAGCTTTAAATCCACCCTTCAGCACGTAGAACAGTTATATCTTTGTAAGAAGTAGATTCTGATGTGATCTAACTTTAATTCTCTCTGCAGTTGCTTCACAGGAAGTACAGTGGAAATTTCCTCGTAAACCTGTTGGGCAAGTGGAAGGAATCTGAATATTCTGGTCAATCGATCCCTGTTGGTGGCATTGCATATTATATAACTGCTCCATCAAGGTCGATACAGAATCTCTCTCTCTCTCTCTCTCTCTTGTCTGTTGCTATATGATAGCTTGCATATATGTCAATGTGCATAATTTATTAATGACATTAGTTCATGTTACTCACTACTAATGCTAATCACTGATTTGCAGCTTGGCAGACATGGCAGCCAATCCTTTCCACGCACTATTTTATCTTGTGTTTATGTTGTCTGCATGTGCTCTGTTCTCAAAAACTTGGATTGAAGTGTCTGGATCATCTGCTAAAGACGTGGCTAAGCAGCTCAAGGTATGGCTTATATGTGATTAATGTCTTCGTGTTTATCTAATTGGAGTAATCACAGAAATCATTATGAATTTATATCTTATTCAAACTGTTTTCACAAATTCCTGTGTGGTAATCTTTGACTATATGTTACTCCATATGATCACCCAAAAGGTTTAGTTAAATTATTTACTTACGAACACTGCTGATTCTCAGGAACAACAAATGGTGATGCCTGGCCATAGGGAATCAAATTTACAGAAGGAACTGAACCGCTACATACCCACGGCAGCAGCTTTTGGGGGCATGTGTATTGGTGCACTGACAGTTTTGGCCGATTTCATGGGAGCAATTGGTTCTGGGACAGGGATTCTGCTTGCAGTCACCATCATATATCAGTACTTTGAGACATTCGAGAAGGAGAGAGCCAGTGAGCTTGGTTTCTTCGGTTTCTAAGCTCATTTCGTTTGCCCATGAACTACCCTTCAATTTTGGTGAGCTTAGGGATGTAAGTAGATCCTTACTTCAACACTTGAGGATTCAAATTTGAGATTGTAGGGTAGTTTGTCATTAATCTAATATGCACTTCTTTTTGGGAAAGTGATACACCATGGAACAGTAGTGAGGGAACTGCTTCACGTTAAGGACCAATGTTTGTTTTGTAGTAATTTTTCTTCTTAGATTTTTTTGTAACGATTCCAATTCATCCTAAAAATATATAGCTTATATTTTTGAAAGAAAAAAACAAAAAACAAAAAACAAAAAAGAAGCTATGATGAAGTTCGTGTAATCACGTCAGTCATCTCCAACTTCAATCAAATTCCCAAAAAGCGGGATAGCATGAATATGCCATATCTTGTCGTGTCTGTTGAGATAGTGAGGTGGTGTCGTCGATTCATCCCTGAACCTCTCACGTGGTCACGGGTGAAATTGGGATGCTGCTGCGAGCAGCTTTCTGTGGTGCTCGAGGTCTTTCCCGAGTTTGTTTTTTAATTTTTTTTTTTAATGTATAATTTGAACAGATTATATTATAGAATTTGTTGATTAAATTATTTACGTAAAAAATTAAATTAATTGAACATCTATAACTCCGTAATAAGAGCACATTTATTAACTTTGTCTTTATAATTTTTTTTTTAAAAGTAATTAGTATTTGATCATGGGGTTATAAATTTTTTATTAATTTATTCTTTTACATAAATAATATACTCAATAAATTTTACAATATAAATAGTTTAAATTATCAAAAAAAAAAAAAAAAAAAAGACTTAAGAAAAACTTTCACCGGAGTACTACAGAAGGCTACTGTAATTTGCTTATAGTAGCATTCCAAGTATGGCATCTGGTGAAATTATAATTTTATTTCTTTTACCAATCACAACAGCGTGGATATCACTAAAGGTGTTTTTATTTGAACAGATAGGATAAGATTAGAATTTGTCGAACTGTGAGTCTTAAAATACATTATTCCATTATACTGGATTTGGCCTGCTTAAATCAGTTTACTTCTCAATTCTTTGGCCTGCTTAAATCAGTTAAAAAAAAAGGCGTACGTGGCAGAAGTTTATTGGTCACACCATTAAGTGGAAGAACCAAGTCACGATCTCTTTTGTGTTGTGACTGAACTAATGGATAATTATTTAATAATTTTTGAGAACCACATCATATTAATGTGTGTTGTGATTTGTGATAGAAAGTATCACATACAGTATTACATAATATTTTGAGAAATTTAATTTTTTTTCATAAAAATATATACCCAAAAACAATTAGAGAGTGATGATTTGTGTTTTGTTATGGAATAAATTGTTAATAGGTCTTACTTTTGAGATTTATTATTTATTAAGTCATATTTATTGGTCTTTTTTGTTTTTATGAATAAATTTATAGTAATAAATTTATCAGTTAGGACTTGAAAGTAAATAATTTTAATTAATAGAATTGATTAATAAGTTTTTCATTATTTTATTGACTAATTTAATTTGGGATTAACCATCTAAGGCCTTGTTTGGGAATATGTTATTTTAGTAACTTTTTAGTTTTTTTGGCTAAAATATGAGATAAAAAAAACTGCTATGTTTGGGGTATTTTTTGATTTTTTACGAAAAGATATGCAAAAAGTAAAGAGAAAAAGAAATTTTTTATTTTTTGGTATAAATTATAAACTTTTTAATTTTTTTAATAACTTTTTAACTTTTAGGCTAAAATAATTACTTGACAAACGAGGCCTTAGTCTCAAACACTCCCAAGTAAGTTATCCAACCACTTAAGGGTTGTTTCGCAATAAGTTAATTCAGTTTAAAAAATTTATTGAAAAAATTAAGAAGTCAAAAGTAGAGCCATAAAAAAAATTAAAGATTTATTTTTATTTTTCTTTATTTTTTGTACATTTTTGGTAAGAAGTCAAAAAAAAATTGTTCTCCAATAAATTTTTTTTTTTTAATTTTATATTTTAACAAAAAAAAAAAATCACTACCGAAGGATTTATGAGGCAACTAGATAAACTAACCAAATTTTGCCTCGGTTTGGCATTTGTTGTGGGGCTAAATAATCACGTATGGACACAAAAAAGTTATAAAATCATAAAATGCCAAAACACTTGAGTTGGGATGCAAAATTACTAAACTAACTCATATGCAAACAAAAAGTCAAAAAAATATTATTTCCAAGTGGAGGGTAATTTTGTCATTTCACTTTGAGAATATCATTTCCAATGCAAAAAAGTCAAATAAGAAAACCAAACAAACAAAAAGTCTCAGGTTAAAAAAATCAAAAAGCCAACTAAAAAAATCATTGCCAAACGAACCCTTAGTCATCAAAGTTCTTTCCAACCATTTAACAACCCACTCAAATGTATTAACCCTTTCTGTTATGAATTCACTCTTCTTATTTAATTAAGAGCAATAATTAAGATCTCTACAAATCTGGACTACTCATGATTTAGATCTCACACATACATGAGTGAGTCCTACACATATATGAAGAGTCAGAATCACTTTGAAGTTGTGAAGGTCATTACCAAAAAGAGTTCCAAACATTTTCCTTTAATTATTCTATAAATCTAGTCATCCAAGTTCTCTCCAACCATCTAACAACCAACTCGAAAGCATTAACAATCCGTTCATCTTGCAAAATCCATTTTGCATTATAGATGCTAATCAAACTATTCATGTGGATGATTTATTTCTTTTTCAATTTGTTTTTCATAATTGTTATAGTATTAAAATGTTATAAATGGATAATGAAGTTCCAATATTTCTAATTTCTCCACAATGCAAAATGCAATTGTCATTTTTAGATCTCATCGGAAGAGATGTAGATAAAAAACTTGCGCCAAAAAGGTTTTTATCCTTTCATTAGTATCAAAACTAGCGAAAACACACCTATCAAATATTTTGATTTTTGAATGGAACAAATTTCTCAAGAGAAAATGTAGATATTGATTTTTGACCTTACAATCAAACATATCTTCCTATCGAGATGTAAAAAACTTAACTGTAGACCACGCAGAAAAATAGATTAAACTAACACTTGCGCAGAAGAAAACAAGAAATACCGCGATGACTCGTCCATCCAGGAGCACTCTAACGATCAAGTTTGTAACTTATCTTAGAAGAGCTCTTGATTTGAGTTGATATCTTGTGAAACAAGTTACTAACTTGATCGTCGGAGTATCTCGAGTGGATAAGCCACTATAGTAGTCTTTGTCTTCTTGTGCGTAGGTATTGACTTAATCTATTATTTTGAATATTCTACAGCTAAATTTCCTAGATCTTGACAAAAAAATATGTTTAGTTATGAAATCAAAAATTAACACTCACAAAAAAATAAAAGAAATTAATATTTTCACAACACATCAATTCTTCCGCAATCTCCTCCCACATGATGGGACTCGCTCCATATGAGAGGATGTAACGAGAGGAGAAATAACTATGAAAATAACAATTTCTAAAATTATATTAATACCCCACAAATTAAATTTTTAAAAAACTTCAGAAAGTCAATTCCACTAACATCGTCTGCTTGTTTCATTGGATTAAAGGTCAATTTCACAGGATTTATCAAGGATTGATATCTTGCTTTGTTGGTTAAACTCGATTGGCAAGCATTGGGCCGGACTTTCGGCTAACACGTATTGGGGCCCAATTGACATGAAAAAGTTTATTTATCAAAAATACTTGACCCCTAAAATTGGAGACTCTCGTAACTTTAAAATGATGTGAATTAATCATGTATTTTTAGTTTTTTTTTTTTCTTCCAATTACAAGTGAGTAAGAATTGTGATTGTATTTTTTGAGAGTATATAACATTGTTATTTATTTAATTCCCTCCCCTCCCCTGATAATTTATTTAAGCTATGTTTGATTTTGACTTTTTGACTAAAAAAACACAAAAGACAAAATTAACTATATAAATCAATAAAATAAAATGTCATATTCAAACCATAATCATTATATTTTTTCTCTTATAAAAATCAAAAATAAAAATCAAACAAGGCTAAAAAAATCAAATTAAAATAATTGAAAAACCAAAAATTAGACTATTTTAATTACTCCCAAGCGAAGACTTCCGCCTTTATATTTCCATCTTATTCTACACAAATTTTATTCATGCCGATAAGAAAACAAGGAAAAGACGAGAAATAAAATATCAAATCATTTTCACCTTTTCATTTATTTTTAATTTTTTTACTTCTCATTACTTATAAATTTTTATCTTTCATATGCTATGTCACTTATCTCATTAGCCAATCTCCTTCTTAAAAATGACAAATTGTCCTTGCATCCTGCTCTCCCACTTTCTTGGTCGCCATTTGATATTCACTTTTTTTAATTTACTTTTTTCAATTGAGACTTTTGTAATATGAGATTAAAAAATTCGTTTGATTTGATTTTTTTAATTTTTTTAAATTTTTATGAGAAAAAAATAAAATAATTATAATTTAAATGAAATATTTTATCTTATTAACTTATTTAATTTATTTAAATTTTTTTTTTAACCCAACTAAATTAGCCAAATAAAGGCTTAATTTTCTTTGATTATCCCCATTACTTTTGTAATTTTCTCTGACTCGTCCCTACCCTTTGTCTTGAAAGAACGAGACACCACCATTCCTAATAGCAACCACATACCTTTCTTGTGGTGTTTGCTTGACGAAACACTAGTGATCATAGTTTGGGAGTGTTGGGCAAGTTAAATTTTAGCTTTTTTTTGTTTTGTTTTGTTTTGTTTTTTTTTTTTGGGTGTGTGTGTGTTAAAATTCACATAAAGATAAAATAGATTAAAATAACTAATATGACAAAATATCACCTTAAATCTATAATTATTTTACTTTTTCTCTTACAAATATCGCATGCAAATATAAAAAAATCTAACTATCATCTTAAACACAAAAATTTTAACCTATCAGAATAGTAAAAACTAAAATAACCTAATAAAATAACAACTTTCCAAACACAAACTTTGTACGTGTTTAAATTTTGAGTTGTGTTGCATTGATCCAAACGGCAATTGAATGAGATTACTTTGATAATGACTACTTACCTAACCTAAAACAACTCTAATTATAATGCTGAGTCATCCATTACGTGGAATTTTAATGTGTCTACTTCAACTTCAAATTGAAATTGTCTCATTTATGTGACAAGTTTCTAGTCATGTTGCATGTCATAATTGACCAGTATAAGCCGTGGGTTCACAATTGCATTTAAGCATGCTTTTCAATTTCATTTATTATTTTCAACTTGTTCCTCTTTTTATGTATTTATTTAATGTTTAAAATATTTTTATGATATTCTAAAAAATAAAACAGTGATGTAATTCTAAAAATAACAAAAATATTCAAAAAAAAAAAAACAAAAAACAAAAAACTGACCATTTTCAAACTCTGTCTGAGAAAGTATAGAAGTTTACATATAAATCAATTATTGGGCGAGAAAATTTTAAATACAAATAAAACTGTTATCGACACTAATAAATATAAGAGATTTTTTTTTTATATACATAAATCTTATTATTTAGTATGTGATTACTTAACACTCTATTTGGTTAATACATTTGTTAATATTATTATGAGTAATGTTAGACATATCAAATTTTCTATGAAATAAATGACCAAATATCTCATATGGGTGTGAGGTCTATACTTTTATAGACTCCACACTCATGTAAGAAATTTAGTCATTTATTTGGTAGAAAATTTGAGGCCTATATAGGGCTGGTCTTGAGATTTATGGGGCCTTAAGCGGGTTTTGAAAGTGGTGTTCTCGTATATATAATTTTTATTATTTAGTAATTACAAAAAAATTTCTTTATACATATAATCTTTAAAATTTATTTTCATATATTAAGATATAAAAAAAATTATTACAAAGATTCAAAAAAGATAAAATATGGTCTTATTGTTTTATAGTTTAGCAATAATCAACACAAACAACATAATTCACTGATATCTGATAACGAAATGATTATGTTATTGTAATATGATATCTAATAACACGGATCACAATCCACAAATTATATGATAACAAAACACAAATTATTGGGAAAAAAAAACCTGAGAGAAAAAATTAAGGCAAAATTATTCAATTAAATTATGATAAAGAGAGATGGCAAAAAAATTAAGATAAAGTTATTTATTCTATTAAATTCTTAACATTAGACTCTATTTGGACTTATTATATCATATATATTTATTTGGACTCATTATACAAATTTTTAATTGAGCCTAACAATGATTATATATATATATATATTAATTTGGCTCAACAGATTAAAATCTTTTAGACTGGGTCTCAAACAATGAAAAAAAGATTAAGCTTTTCACTTTTAGTCTAATATAAAATTAATAAACCTTATTTTGAGCCAAAATTTGAAAACCTTAGGCACAGGCTTTAGTGGCCTTAATCCAAGGCCGCCCCTCAGCTTATAGCATTTTTCTATTATTATTTATTATTGGTGCAAACGTACAATGTTAGGTAAGTGAAAACTTTTATGAACAGAAGAAAATGCATATTTAATTATATAATGGAAGAAAATCATTCCAAATAACAAAAATATACAAATGAAGAAGAGATAACGTATATTTGATTATAACACATTACTAAGGAACTCAAACTCATGATCTCAACAATTAAGATAATGAAATGAAAATTGAGACACTTGGAAGTTGGTTGTTGTATTATTGTATACGCCATATGAGGACAAAAATATGACTTTTTTCCTTGTTAAATTTTGTTGGCTTCATATTTTGTACAAGCCAGTTACAATTTAACACGTGGCAGTATAAGGGTAATATAGGAAGACTATTCAAGTCTTCGATCCTGATCGTACACGTGGCAGTTAGTATTGATTCTCACGTGATTTGAGTAGTATTGGATCAATAAAAAGGTGCAAGGTGACGTGACTTCAACAGTTACTCAAATTCAAATTCAAATTCAAATATAGGAGGGAAGCCTAACTGCAAGTAATGGCGTAGTGGAACTACTTATAAGGCAGCATGATCAACGATCATAAAGGAGCAGTTCGACGATTTGAAGTGCAGTTCGATGGTCATCCTTGAGAAGTATAAATAACGGGGAAGACCGCAGAAAAAAACACCAAACTCAAATCATACAAACCAGTCTTACTTTACATATTTTCTTTTCTAGTTTTACATTTCTTATTCTTTAAATTCCTGCTCTTTACATTCATGCACTTTAAATTCCTGCACTGCACTTCATTCATAGGAGTAGTTTTAAGTAGATTGTCGTTGTAAACCTCTACGAGGCTGAGTTCGGATCATTGTAAGTTTTCATTCTAATGAAATACTTCAATTGCTCTTCATTTAACTGTTATTTTGTTTAATTTCTCCTAAATCAAGCCACCAGTAAAAGTTCTCTTCATTGAGGCTGAAAGAACTAAAACACAATCGTCTGATAATTAGTTGGCAATTAACATTTCTATAAGGACTGATTGATCCTTGCTGGCACGCCCGCATTTACAAAAATACCCTTCAAAAGCCAAAAACCAAACAGACTTATTTATTTTGATGATTTATTTAATTATGTTTTTAATTTATTTGAAAGAGAAAAATAGAATCTAAAATTTATTTTAATAATTTATTTAATTATATTTTAATCAACATTTATTTTGATGATTTATTTGAAAGAGAAAAATAGAATCAAAATTTATTTTGTCCCATTATTTTTCACCTAAACCTTTATTCTAAATGTTGTTAGAATGTATTTAATATTTGATTAAATCAGGAGTTCAAACAGTCCAAAACAAATGTTCAAACAGCTTAGCACAGCAGTAGGCCAAAAGATTCAAAATGTTTAAGTGGAAGATATTCAAATTAGTAATGATAGAAGTACAACGGCTATAAACGGTTATAAAGGTTCAAAAGGCCAAACTGTTTAAAAGGTTCAAGTGAAAGATATTCAAATTTGTAATAATAGAGTGGAAAATATTCAAATTGGTAATGATAGAAGTATAACGGGTATAAACGGCTATAAATTCAAATGACTACAACGGCTATAAACGGCTATGTAGACACCTCATTTTTGACCGACCTTAAGATTCAGATGTCACCGATTGAGCGCTTGGTGATGTTGCATATCGTGCCCGTTCAGAGGTTTCAGAGTCTCAACTGCGAGCCTTGCCTTCGGACTTCCGAACTCTTTCATGCTTTGTCTCGGTTTGCGAACCAGGCTCTGTTTTCTCTTCCCAAAGGGAGGGAGAGGTCTCGTAGATCATCTCTCAGTGGCCGTAGGCTACGTTTTGTGGTCGTAGGCCATTTTGCCCGTTTGGAGCCTGGTTTCCAATTTTTTGGAGCCGTTGGCCATGTACTTCGGTTCGGGACCGCTTAACCACCTCCGTTTGCTCCGGTTTTTGGCATATACCTTATTTCCTCCCTTTTGAGGGACACTGTGGTCTGAGAAATCGACTTCGTGGTCGAACACCACTTCCGGTGCCTAACAGTCAGTTTTTGGGGCCCCGGGCTGCGCGTTTCGGCCCCCGAACCTTCATTTTGCATCGGTTTGGGCTCATTTTTGGTGGAGGCCTTATTTTCACTATTAGAAAGGTTGTAGAAGGGTGGGAGGCCAGTAATTGTTCTGACAACCATTTTTATTCCTTCATCGCCCTCCGTCGCCTGTTTTTTCCACTAGAAAGCCAATGTTGACCACCCTAAGGCCACTTTTTCTAGCCCTAAACCACATATTTGTGTTGTACACACCTGGGAGGCCACCAATATCATATGGTCGGCCAGTAATTCTCTTTGACCCTTTTGAACCCCTCCAAAAAATGGACTTTTCTCTCTCTTGGTTCGCTTTCTCCAGTTTTTGACCACATGGTTGTATTGTGCACACATGGGAGGCCAGCTTTTTGGCATGACCGGCCACTAATCAGTCTTGACCCTTTTGACCCTTGGCCAACCGGCCATAGGGGGGGCCGGCCGGCCACCTAAACCCTAAATAACTAGCCGGCCATGATCCTTACATCCTGTTCCTTCCAGCTGTGACCTCCTTTCCCCCTTCAGATTCTGTATCCAATGGGGGAAATTTTTTGGGGGAAAACTTAAATTTGAATCTCCTCCCATTTTCCACTCTTGTGCCTATATAACCAGGCCCTCCAACTCCCTTTTGAAGGGTTAGAAAGTTTGGTTTAAGTCTCCTACATTGTATCTCTCTCTCTCTACACTTCAAGTCTCAAAACCTCTTAAATCCTACACCCATTCTACTCCATCTTCAAGCCAACCAATCCACACTCCATTCCAGCAGCTTGAAGGCTCTTTCCATAGGCTAGGAGCACTACTTCTCAAGCCAAGAGTTGCTGGTTCATTGGTCTACAAGGGTGAGTCCCTATTCTCTCTCTTTTGTGCTTTATTTTGTTCTATATCTAAGCCATACTTGCTTACATTTTCGGGCTCCGACCCTAACTGAAAATAGTCATGTTTTGAGGTATTTTTCATGTTTGATTGAGGGTTCTTCCCTGTTTGAGGCTTCATACTACCACTTGCCTCTTTAGCTCTCATTTATGTCTCTTTCTTGCATAGTATTTTAGGCTTTTTTTTTAAAACTGTTTTGAGCTTGGTCATAAACTGCAAAGAGGCTTTTTTTGAGCCCTTATTCAACATTGTTGAAGGGCTCTTCACTGTTTGAGGCTTCCATCTGTCACTTGCCTCTTTATCTCTCTTTTGGCCCTATTTTTGCATGCTTTTTTGAGCTCCTTGTGCTTGTATTTTTGGGCTCTGGTCCAAACTGTAAATAGTCATATTTTGACCCACTCTTTATATTTGATCAAGGTTTTTTCACTGTTTGAGGCTTCCTTTTTGCTCTTTGTGTTAAAGCTCTCTTTTATGCCTTATTTTGTATAGTATTTTAAGCTTGCTTGTGCACTGTTTTGGGCTTGGTCATAAACTGTAAAATATCATGTTTTGGGCCCCTCTTCAACATTGTTGAAGGGCCCTCCTCTGTTTGAGGCCAGCAGCCATCACTTGCTTCTTTATCCCTCTTTTGGCTTTTTTCTTGCATAATATTTTAGGCCTGCTTGTGTTTATTTTCATGGCTTGATGTAAACTATAAAGTGCTTCATTTTGATCCCCTCTTCAACTTTGTTGAATGGCTCTTTGCCATTTAGGGCCAGCAGCTGTTACCTGCTTCTTTATCTCTCTTTCGAGGCCTTTTTTGCATGTTAGCTTAGCCCTACTTGTGTTCACCTTTTGGCCTTTCTTAAAACTGGAAATATGCTTGTTTTGGGACTTTCTTGATTCTGTCTTCATACTTCATGTTCAAATAATGCATGCTTTATATAGCTATAAGTCATTCCATGCGCCTAGTTTCGAGTTTCGAGTCTCATTTCATGTATCGGGTGCCATGTTTCCATGTTTCGGGGCTGTTTTGCATCATATTTTAGCGCTGAGATTTGCATGCTAGTATGCCATATTCCATGCCTTGCCATGCTTTGTTAGAGTGGCATTTGATGCCTTAGTGTTGGTCCTCGATTTGCGTGCACGTGTGCACGCATCTCGAGTGTCTCATTTTCATCTAATGGCCTCTTATGTGAGTGGGGCTGAGGTCCACTCGTGTTAGTGTAAGTCCATTATGCATTGTGTATGCCATTTCATTTCATAGCATTGTGTATGCTAGGTTGTATGTTAGCGCATTGTGTATGCCATGTTACTGTCACGACTCAAACCCGCCCCTATAGGTTTAGTGACGTAACCGGCCAGTAATCTGTGGATTACCTACGGCCTCCAAAACATATAACAAATATTAAGAGGCTGCGGAAGCAATAATATAAAATAGACAAGGTCCAATGAGCTGTGCTGACATACATGGGACAGAAAATTTAAAACTTATTTATATACATAGCATGCCAGTCAAAGTACACCAATATGTACAGAATATTTACATAAGTACGTCCCAAGATTCGACTTTACAAAACACTACCACTGACTAGCACGAGGTGCAAAACTGCCATAACATCAGGCCTCAGTGTAACCTCATGGGAGGCGCAATGTGGTGACCAAAAAAAAAAATGTAAGCCGTCAACTCGGCGGGGTCTTGTCACCTATATATATATAATAAACTGTGAGCGAAAGCCCAGTGAATAATAACAAAGTAAAGATTTTAATAAATGTTGTCCATCACGGAGTTAGAAATCAAGGTTCATATCAGAAATAGAGACTTATGCGTTTTCAGATTTCAATTCAGAAACAGATACAGATACATACTTGTTTTTCATATTCATACTCAGATTTTGCATAAGATCATATGTGGTACACCCATTAGCTAACAGATCAGATTGGTCTAGAGACCACAGACAGAGTTGGTACCAACGACCAGGAGGGTCCATATCTTGCGCGCAAGTAGCCATGGTATTATTTCCCCCAGGCAAGGGCCAGATACAGATAACCACGGTATTATATCCCTCGGGTAAGGGCCAGATCCACGGTATTATATCCCCCGGGTAAGGGCCAGATCCACGGTATTATATCCTCCGGGTAAGGGCCAGATACTAAGGGTGCCACAATTACTTTTCAGAAAACTGAACATTCATTCATTCATTTCCAACATATTATAGCTTTTCGAGAGTCAATCATTTCGTATCATAGTATACAAAAAAAGAATACATAACATTGAACATAACTTTACAGAGTTATTACTCACAATGGGTGTTGATACAAGTAGACGAAGTGAAGAGAGTCAAACGGGTTGCGGCACGTGACCTACATAACACATTACGGATACACACTTTGAAATATGCACTCAAATTGTACAAAACATGCATCCACGGTTCTAAGTGTGTACCTAACCCCTTACCCTTATTATGGAGCCCTAAACATGGCCTAGGAATGCCTAGGATGGAATGGGGGTGTAAAAATGTCTTAGAAAATGTTTTTCAAAAGTTGCTAAAAACAGGAGTCTCGCTCGAGCGAGCATTCCTTCGCTTGAGCGAGCTTCCAAAATCAAAGGCCTCGCTCGAGCGAGCATTCCTTCGCTCGAGTGGTCTGATGAAACAGTAAAAATACTAGATGTTGAAATTTTACGCGCGATGGTCGCTCGATGCTCGCTCGAGCGAGCTTCCAAAATCAAAGGCTTCGCTCGAGCGAGCCTTTCTTCGCTCGAGCGGTCTGATGAAATGAAAAAGTACTGGTTGCTGGAAATTTACGCGCGATGCTCGCTCGATGCTCGCTCGAGCGGAGCCCTGGACAAAAAGGTGCTCGCTCGAGCGAGGAATCCTTCGCTCGAGCGAGGAAGCCAAATCTGGAATTTCCAGATTTGTCTCCCAAGTCTGAACCAAGCATTCTACAACTCAAAGCTCAACCTCTTGGGCCCAAATTCTGGAAAAACACTTGAAACACATAGTACATTAAGTTCCAAAAGCCAATTTATAAAATCATTGCCCAAGAGTGAGTCAATTTTGAGCATCATGCCCATAAATTTCCAAGAACCAAATTTAAACATACATGCATGGGTTCAATTCCATTTCAAAGCTCCAAAACATGCCCCAAGGCAAAATTAAACTTAGAATTTTTTTGAATTCGTGAGCTTAAGCAAAAACATGAACATGCATGTAGAGATTTGATACAAAACAACTTCATATGCCAAGAACATGTACATGCATACATGAACTAGGCTCCAATTCTACATATTTGGACCAATTCAAGGCTCCAATCACTAAAGGCTCAAGAACTAAGCATGAACAAGTTCAAAGACATTAAACAAGGGTTGAATTCTCTTACCTAAGTCTTGTATTTAGGATAGGGAAGCTCAATTTACAATTATCTTCTAAGATCACTAAGTCTTCAAGCAATCCACAAGCAAAATTGAGATGAAAACAACTCCTCCAATTTCTCCTTCTCTAAAATTCGGTTGTACTCTCAAAATAAGGCTGATGGAATGTTGTTTTAGTGTAAGGCTAAAGCTCAAATATTTTAATACCAAAGGCCCACTCACAATGGCATTAATGTAAATAAGGCAACTCTTATAATTTGGCTTAAATTAATCTAGTTTAATCATACCAAATCAGTTTTCAGACAAATACACCATAAAATCACATTAATTCCAACGATCATAGAACTTCAATCGACGTTGGATTCGGCCGCCGATAAGGCCTTCAATTTGCAGTTTAAAGTTTAAAACACGAACAGATATTCCGACACTAAACAGATAAAAACACATAATTCATGCAATACACAGGCAATTTAATTCCAGATTTCCTCTTAATCATTACTAGGCACAATTATGTTCTAATTAGCGTTAGTCAGGGTCGGGGTTATTACAGTTACCTCGTGTATCGTGTATGCCATTTCATAGCATTGTGCATGTTAGGTTGTATTTTAGTTGCATTCATGCATGTCATGTATATTGCATTGTGTTTGGGATAGGAGTTAGCCCGAGCACGGGAAACGAGGGACGTTTCGTACTCCGAGTGACGGAACGTGTCTCAATTTCCAGTCACCGACACTCCGGATTATCCATGATGGAGTTTTGGTCTTGTTGTGTTTGTATGTGCATTCATTTCATATTGAGTTGTGCAATTCGACTCCTCGGCCATCGTGCATCGAGATGCGTGATTGGTGGCACGGGGATCGAGGCATGCATACATATGTAAAAATACATTGCTATACCCCTTTCCTGCTCTCTGTTGTAGCGAATCAAGAATCAACAGCCTTCTAGAGTTTGGCACGCTTTCCAAGAACAATTGCAAACAAAGGCTAATTGGGGCATCACAGTGGATTTCCGCGCAAGGCAGCCCGGACATACATCATTCATCAGAGTTGAGGCAGTCCTTGGCTTGCATGCCAATTTATTGCTTTCCTAGTTAAATTTGCTAATTAATTAGGGTTCTGTACCTATTCGGACTGTATTTATTTAGGACTGTATATTATTCTTTCGGACCCTCTGCGCGAGGGCATAATTGTAATAAGTGTGCGTGTGTGTGATGTATGTCTTCCAACCCCACGTCTTTCTTCTCTTTTTATTTACCTGCTTATGATGGTTAGATTAGGGCATGTTTCAATTAGCATACAGTATGATAACATGTTTGCATTCATTCATCTGTCTTGCATGTACCGGGCTCGGCGCATCATACTAACTGCATTTGTATTTCAATTCTAAGTTGAATACATGTTAGCTGTAGCATTTCATACGCCATGTTTAGAATAGCCGAGCTTGCTATAGTTGCATTTTTGCATGTGTTGCATTAGGCATTTTCTGTATATTTAGGATCATGCATGGATTTCTAATCGGTTTCTGTTTTGGCTTGGAGTACTCGGTGAGTTTTATGCTTTAGCATCCTTGCATGCGTGTGAGTGACTGCCATGAATAGCATGCTTACCATGAGGCTAACTACTTATGTGATATAACTGCTTGAATGCCTGTGGGTGAAGGTTGGGTTGTTTAGATTGGAACAAATTATTAACTGTTTGTTTTAAGCCCACTAGATAGTGGCAACAACATGTTTTCTAAGCCCTCCCGAGAGTGGCAAATCCACTTCTTAGCTTACCTGTGGGTAGCACCATCAAACCATTTTCAATCAAACAAACATGAAATGTTTTGTTCCAATTCAGGCGACCTAGTCTATACTTGTATGCTGTGCGCATCACATAATAAATCTAGGCTAATAACCGGAATAAGAGCACACAAAGTTTTCAAAACTAGATATCATGGTTAGTAGAGGCTGATCTTTGATCGGGCGAGCGGGGGTTGCTCACGAAGTGACCTTCCCCAATCGTACCCAAGTTCCTGAGCCGAGGCAACTTTGGTGATGACGGACATGTGGCCTTAGGCAAACGAGTCAGGATTTCCTAAATTTCTCAAAAATAAAATATTTAGGTGGCGACTCTGTATCTGGCAAAGCAGTCCATGTTTTGCACTTCTTTTCTAAAAATCTGTTTTCTCAAAACGATTTGCCGGATTTGGACTTTTTGGTTCAAGATTAAGAACCGTGACAAAATCGAGTCCGAGCTGTAGCGAGGTCTCCCCGCGGACTTGTTACAGGCTATAAATTTAAATGACTACAACGGTTATAAACGGCTATAATTTTCATTATATATACCAAAGCCTCTAATGTAAACAAGTTAACAAAAAATCTGAAAATATTCTTTGATCTATAATTATTCACATCTTTTCTCATAAATTATATACCGAGCCTTATAGTTTTAAGCCTATTTTTCCTGTGTGAGATTTACAGAAAAATCAAAGTTTCATTTTATATATCTATCTTTGAGAGATATTTATTATAAACTTTCTTTGAAAGCAAAAATACCATTTCATCTTGTAAAAGTGTTGCAAACACTGTATTCTTGAAATCTTGAGAGTGATTGTGAATCACCTAAGATTTGTAAAGGTTTGGACTTGTGAAGTCTGTGTAAAATCCGTGGAGGAGTGCTCCATTTGTAAAGAGGTTGCTAGCACCTCTATAAAGCTAGAAGATAGTGGAAAATGTCAAGTGAAACTTGAGAAGTGGTTGTAGGCTTGGTTGAAACCGAACCACTATAAATCTGTTTGTCTCCTCTTTCCTAATCTCTTTACTTTTGTACTACTGCTATAGCTATCTAATATTCATGTGTTAATTATTTGATTTACCCTATATGTTAGTTATATTTCTTTGTTATTTTTTTTGATCAGTTACTACTAAGTTCATCATTGTGCTTGTTAATAATTTGTTATACTAGTAGTTAATTTTATTGGGATATTATTAATTCTAATTTATAAAAATTTAATTCACCCCCTTCTTAAATTGTTTTTTTTGAATCACATTCTCTTTTTTTTTTTCATCATAAAAAAAGTACCGTTATTTGTGCTGCTTGGTATGGGAAGGCAAATGAAAATGAGAATATAGATGCTAATATGAAATCAACATTTTGGACAATAGTTGTGATAATTATATAATTACCCAATTATAATCAGTATTAATTACATCCAAATAAACTGCTTTTTGATTAAAAAATAAAAATAAAAAAGCTGTTTTGTTTAACTAAATAAGCCTCCGTTTGGGAAGTGGGTTGGCTTTTTGGCTTTTTGGCTTTTTTGGCTTTTTTAGCCTGGGCTTAAAAGTTTGGTTTGGGAAGGGCTTTTTGGCTTTTTTGACTTTTTTTGTGAGAGAGGAGTGTAATGATTATGGCTAAAAAAGCCTATTTTGTTTTTTGTGGCTAAAAAAGCCTATTTTGTCTTTTGTGGCTAAAAAAGCCAAAAAGCCCCAAAAAAGCTCTTGCCAAACATAGGCTTAAGTAATTCTTATCAAAAGTTATTTTTTCTAGAATTTCAACTACACAAAATAATTAGGGGTTGTTTAGGGATAATCTAATTAAGTGCCAAATTCGTGGCATCTGTCCTTTCGCGTCCTATTACGATATTGTTCACTTTGGGCAGCCCTTTGGGGTCGGCCCTCATAGCTTTGTTTTTCCTTTGGGATAAAGGTCTTGTAACAAGTGGAGGGGACCAATATGCTTATATGGTGAAAGTGAGAGTCCCTCCCAGGAGATGTAGGACATTGTTCTCATCAGTGTACTTATTCGATAAGCGCATTTATTTAAGTCATATTTTTTTTTATCAATATTTAAGTCATATCATTTCTTTGTTTTTATATATATCTTTTCATAAAAAATAAAAAAATACACTACGTTAAAAAAAAAACTCCAAACAACTCTTGAGTTAGATTAGAGTTCAACCATTTTATAAACGTAATATAGTAATTTTTATAAAAGGATAAAATTTTAAAAAGACTCACAAAATTTTTTTAAGTATCAATCAATTTATTTGGTTTGAATTTTTCGGATTCACTTTTTAAAAAATTATTTTTTTTTATTTTTGTTTTTGTTGAACTTTTTTAATATTTTAAGCTTTTTTTTTTAAAAAAAAAACTTAGATACACCCAACATAAATACACTTTAAAAATATAATATTTGCAAATTTTTTTTAGAGAAAATTCACTAAATACCCAAAAAAAAAAAAAAAATAATACAAGAATTCAGTACATTTTTCTTAATCTTATGTATTTATTGATTTTTTAAAATATTATTTTACAAATATTTTATTTTTTTGATACATCTAAATAAGGTACAATTAAAAAATTAAAAAAAAAATCTTAAAATTTAAAAAATATTCCCTAATATATATATATATATATGAAAAATTAAAAAATTAAAAAATTAAATTTCTAGAAATTGAAACCAAACGTACTGAATTTTTTTTAAAAAAAAAAAAATTAGACCGGGGTTGTTTGCGGTTCAGTTGGGCTAGGGAACTTTCAATTCGTCATCCATCATTTAGATTGATAGATTGGAAAAAATTAACCTGCATCTATCCGTCGAATTGGCATATGCAGATTGGTATTAATACATGAATGTAAATCGGTTTGACAGTTTGAGCTTTTACAAATTTTGAACATAATAAACAATTTGTCAATAAATTTTTTTTTTGATAACAATCAAACTCAGCATAATCAAAAGATCATTAAGTAAATTATCAAATACTAATAATAAATGCATACAAAAAAACTATGCATTATTAAAACTATTTCATTATTTTTTTTATTCAAAAACTATTTAATTTGATTTTTTTTTTAAAATAACAAAAATTAAGTCTTATATTTTTTATACAAAAATATCAAATATCAACACTTACCATTTGATAAAAGAATTTTCAAATTAAAAATACAACAGAATATCTAAATTTTTTTCAATTAAAAACATAAATAAAATATTTAAATAAATTAAAAATACAAAATTTTATGTTCGCAGTCTAATAATTCGACTATAGGTAAAGAGATTTTAAATCTACTATCTATCTAAAAGTAAGCGGATTAAAAAAACTCAATCTACAATCCTCTTCATCATCATATATCTGTTCAAAATACCACAAATCAATTCAATTCAATTGAATCAATTTGAGGGAATCAAAATATCCGATCAGCACCAAGGTTAGACCCAGGAATTTCATTTTAAAGGCCAATTACCCACAAGTAAAGAGCTGTGATTGGGAGCTCAAATCCGAGCTCCCCCGAATACCCCGAATCCTTTTTTTTTTTAAGAAGGCGAAGAAGGGGAGGAGGAGGGAGGAGGAGGAGGAGGAGGAGGAGGGACCTGAGGAGGCCATACCGAAGGCGAGGAGGCGGGAGGCGGAGGCAATGACAGCGTCAAGCTGACAGGTGGCGACTCTCTTCTTCTTCTTCTCTCTCTCTCCCTCTCCTCATCTGCGGGTCGAAAATGGAAAAAAAAAAAAACCGAAAGCCCAAAACGACGTCGTTTTGGGCTTTCGGGGGATTCGGGGGACATATTTTCGAGCTACAAATCTTTTTTCCACAAGTAAAATGTAAAACATTTGCATGTACTGGTTTAACCAATTTGATGTACACCCCACCTACAATTGATCAACCCAACCACTGAGAAGGTGACAGATAAGACTTAAAGTGTACAGGTGTCCTTCAAACCGCGTTATTCACCATGTGTCAATCAAATACATTACACAATCTTTTATCCCTGGTGTGAGCTACTACACACAAGTAAACCCTTTGCTCAGAGAATTGTGGACCGTCCATTCCTCCAACACACGTACTTCTGAACCAGTCCTCTCCTGAAATGACTAAACGACCCCTACCGACTTTGAACTGTCCATGGCGCCCGCAAATCTTAAGCCGTAATAATGTCTCACTCTTAGGGGTCAAATAGGAAATGCAAAAATAAGAAATTTGACTGTACGTTTTTAATTCCCAATGCTTCCGGTTCTATTTTTTTCCTCTCTTTTTTTCCCAATCGTTTTGATGTCTCTCTCTCTCTCTCTCCCTCCCCTATTTTTCTCTGTCTGAACTTTAATCTCTTTGTCCTTCGTCAACAGCTCAGCCTTATCAATCTCTGCTTCAAGTATACCAATTTCAAGCTCATTCCATCTCTGCTTCGGTCTATACACCGCCATTGAAGAGCTCAATCGAGCTTGGCCACGTCAAAAACGAATGCTTTCAGTGTCACCGTGATCCAAAAGGTAAGTTAAGATATGTCAAGCACATTTATGCAAGCTTGATCAAAATCACATATTTTTTCATTAATTAAAAATTCGATTTCCGTTTTCGGATTATCTTCTTCACAAAAAGCAAAATCAGTCCTTTATTGGCATTTGGTTTTATACTTTGTTTTTGGAGAATTTGCTAGAAAATCAAGATTTTAAAGCTCCAAGCTGTGGTCTGTGCTCTGTTTTACAGGTTTTTCTCTTTTTTGGTTTTTGTTTTTGGCTTCAATGTTGAATTCGTTTCTTCGTTTTGCCAAACAGAGCACAAAATATTGCTTTTGACTAGTATTTAAATTTGTTCATTCAAGTCTAAGATGTGTCTTTCAAGTGTATTGTATGAAGCTTATTGCTTGTTTTGGTCGCAGAGTTCGCAGAGGGGTCGCCATTGGAGGTAGTTTCATTTTTGCACTATTTTCTTGAGATTCACGCCATGATGACCAAAAGCTGAGTTGCAATTTCGCGGGGTATTTTCGAGGTACGTGGATTTATCGCGTTTTGCGAAACAAACTTTTGATTTTTGTTTAGCGTTTTACTCGCTCGCTCTCTTGTGACCGTCCGATTATCGATGATGTCGTCAGAGTAAAACAGAGAGAGAGAGGGTGGGATTCGGTGTGGATTGTGAAAGACCCCACCATAGGGATCTTGCCACGTACTATTGGTCACATGACCTACATCATGCGATCTTCTTTAGTGATTCCGTGATATTGTGGGCTCCACGTCGGAATCATATGCACTTCTGAAGAATGTTTTATGTCCGTTGGATTATGTCAGAGACTTTGCTCGAATCTCGATATTATCTAACGGGTATGAACGGCTAGTGATGAAAAATCATTAGAAATCATACATTTTTTTAATTTGAAAATTTAAGAAAAAACACTTTGTTCGGAATAATGTAAATAAGTGTATTTTTTATTTTTTTACAAAAGAATATGTAAAAAAGTAAAAAAATGATGTGATAAAAAAAGATAAAAAAATAAATTATTTTTAAGTTACCAAACTTGACCTAATAATATGAAAAATTAAAAAAAAATTAAAACCAAAACATCATTACACATTAATTAAAGTTATTGCAACTCTTAATTTAGGCCTCGTTTGGGAACCCTCCATTTTAGCCAAAAAGTCAAAAAGTTACTAAATTAGCCAAAAAGCCAACAATCCATACCAAAAAGTCAAAGATTCTCTTTTCTCTTTACTTTTTGCACATCTTTTCGTAAAAAATCAAAAAGTCATCCCAAACAGACTAATTTTTTTTAACTCATATTTTAGTAAAATAGTCAAAAAGTTACTAAATTAGCCTGTTCACAAACGGCGCCTTAGTCTCAATCTTTTTCGAAAAATCATAATCGGTGATAAATGTGTGTGTACAGTGTAATCTTTGGGGACCCACGTATTTTTTTTTTGTGTTTTTTTTTTTTGTTTTAGTGCACGGGTTACGTGCACGAAGATGTGAAACACAAGATAAATTTTTATTTTTTATAAATAATAATAATTATACACGAGGAGGCTAAGCAAAAAAAATCAATAGTGGGTTGGTTTGAGATTGGGTTGATTTTTTAATTTTTTTTATTATTATTTTAATTTGGGTTAAAAAAGCTTAATTTGAAATAGATTTTTTGACTTTTTTTAATTTTTATAAGAAAAAAAATAAATTGATTATAGTTTAGATGTCACATATTGTCTTATTAAATTAAAAATTTTATTTTGTTTTTTGTAACTGTTTTAATAAAAAATTCTCATATTAACTGATGCCAAACAAAGGCAAGATGAGTTTCATTCATTTTTATGTTAACGCCTCGTGTACGTATAGGTGTTGCAAGGATAGACCATCTCCACCCAAACCTCTTAAAATTAGTATGTTAAATTTTTGTGAAGGTTTAAGTGATATTAGCTTATACTGGACGTAGGGTTATTGCGAACTGCACAATCTTTTTTATTTGAATCGATCTGTATATAAATAGGTGATTTTGTAGACATAATACGGGTCGATGCAGTTTGAAATATGGTATTATTACGGATTTTACTCACGCCCACAAGAATCCGTCCACATTTAGACTTTTTATTTTTTAACCTGGACCATTGATTTCATGCATCATATCTTAGATATTTTTGCTCAACATTTGAATGAATGTAAAAGTTAACAAATAATTATTTTAGGTAAGTTTAAGATTTTAAATGATTTTACTTTAATTATATTGTTAGGTAATCAATGATTTTGATAATTTAGTTTAGGATTTTGAAAGATGTGCTTGTGTTACTTTATGATTTTATTAAGAAGTTTAGAATTTTGAATGATTTGCTTGTGTTAGGAATTGATTTTGTTGTATTTTTAATTTTATAAGTTTTAATTCATTAATTATTAATGTTGAGCATTTTAGAAAATGAGATATTTACCAATAAATTCTATCTCACAAACAGTTTTACTGATTGGTCCTAAAGTTATTTTTATTGTTCTGATTAGTCCTATTAGTGGGAAAATATCTTACCAGTTGATCCTATTTCCTTTGTTTAGTAACATTGAGTGGTCAATTATACCATTTCATGTGTGTGTCGCGTGACATACATCATTCCAAGGAAAAAAATCATAAAGAGTCTTAGTGTACTTTGTTAATGTGTGACACCCATTGTGTGTGTCACGTGACATACATCATTTCAAGGCAAAAAGCGTAAAGAACATTAGTGTACTTTGTTGATGTGTGACACCCATTGTGTGTGTCACGTGACACTCCAAGACAAAAAGCATAAAGAGCCTTAGTGTACTTTGTTAATGTGTGACACCCATTATATGTGTCACGTGACATATTGACACACCCTCATAAAGAGCTTTGGTATACTTTGTTGATGTGTGACACCCATTGTGTGTGTCACGTGACATATTGTGTGGCACGTGACACACTCTCATAAAGAGCACGCATCTAATAACATCTAAATGAGGGCATTAAGGTCTCTCAAAATATCTAAGGACTAAACGGCTTATTAGAAAAAAAAAAAAAAAAGGACCAATTGGGTTATAAGTTTAATATTTGGGATTTATTAGTAAATCTCTCTTAGAAAATAGGGGCAAAATGACCCAAAATAAATATTTACAAAACAAGGAAAAAAAAAAAATCCCAAAAAACCAAATTGGCTTTTAGCCATCTTTTCAAAAGAGCTCTTAATTATTTTAAAAGGTTGATTAAAAATTAATTTTTTACCTTTTTTGGGACACATAGTTCTCTATTTTTTTTATATATCCTTTCTATCAAAATCAACAAGTCAATTTTTAATCTATTTTTTAAAAAAAGAAAAAAGAGAAAGTGATCAAGATTTTCATGTCAAAATTAAGATAAAGGAGTGATGTTAAAAAAAGACATCAAGGATTTTCATGTCCAAATTGACGTGAAGAGGTAATGTTAAAAGTTACATCAGTTTTTTTGCAGGTCGGGTGGAGTTGGTATTCGAGTGTCTTTTCGCAAAACAACACCCTTGACAAACGAAATTAGAGATAAAGATGTGAAATCCACAGCCAAGTTTGGAATTGACATTTTTAATAATTCTTTTATGAGAAATTGTAAATCAATGGCATTTTGACAAAATATTTATAAATTGATGATCAAGTTTATAAGTATAAAATTGATACAATTTATCCCTAATTTGTAATTTTTTTTTTTTTGAAAAGTTATGTTGAAATGCAGTTCTTTCATTTTTTTAATTGAGTTCTTTTTTTTTTTATACAAAAAAGTTACATTTTTATTGAATTTTTAATTTTTTTAAATACTTTACACTTTTAGGTTTTAATTTGACTAATCAGAAAAATTATAAAATAAGAAATAAATTATTAAAGACAAATAAATCCAGAAGAATTGTTTTTGGGGGGAGTTTTTTTTAAATACTTTTTATATATTCTACACTAAATGGCTTGGAAAAGTAAAAATATTTTGATATAAATTTTTAAAAAATCACTAAAAGCAAAAAAATATATACATAAAATATTTTTGGGGGGGAGTTTTTTTTAAATACTTTTTATATATTCTACACTAAATGGCTTGGAAAAATAAAAATATTTTGATATAAATTTTAAAAAAATCACTAAAAGCAAAAAAATATATACATAAAAAATGTGATTTTTTAGCCCATGCACTTTTTGTCTTACATATATGTTTTATTTGTCAATTTTTTTGGAAATTAACTTTTGAAGAAGTTATTTGATGATTTTAATGCAATAATTCTCACCATTAATGTTGGACACTTATCCCATTAGCTCTCAAAAATTACATATTGTACCAAAGTAGAAATTAATTTAGAACAACATATATAGATGGCAACACCATAAATAAGTTACTTAGTGACTTATTTTTATCACATCACCTTTATATTTTTCTACACGTCTTTTATAATAAGTAAAAAAATCAAGAGAAATTTGGCTATAAACCCCCTTTACTTTATTTTCATGTTAGAAGGACTAAGAAAAAAATTATACTTTCTAAACCCCCTTATAATTATAAAGTCTTGCATAAAGGACAAAATTTATTATTTAAATATTTTATCAGACTATTATACCCTCACAGATCTCCTTCAACTGTTCATCTTCTCTCTCGTCTCTCTCTTCTAACCCTAGCTTCCTCCATGGCCGGAGCTGTAGAGAACTTTTCTTCTGATGCGTCCGTCGCCGCCGGTCGTCATTCCTAAGCTCCGACGATCTCTCTCCGCATCTTCTCAACTCTCCTCGTTCAACTCTCCTTCAACTGTTCACCTTCTCTCTTGTCTCTCTCTTCTAACCCTAGGTTCCTCCATGGCCGGAGCTGTGGAGAACTTGCAAATCGCACTGATACATATATATATATATATATATGTGTGTGTGTGTGTGTGTGTGTGTTTTTGTGTGTTTTGAGATTTGAATTCGAATATATATGTGTTTTGAGATTTGAATTCGAATATATATATATCTACATATTTTGATCTCTAATATATATATATATCTATATATGTGTGTGTTTTGAGTCTTTAAGATCGAAGATTTGAATGATTGCATAGATCGGTCTCGGCGATCATTTGATTCGAACTTAAAAGCTCAAAGATTTAAAGTAAAATCTGAAAAATCTGTGTTTATAAAAAATCTCAAGATTTTTGAAAGCTCAAAGTGTCAAAAATCTGTAAAATCTGAAGAACTGGGGTATGAAAAATTGAGATTTCTCTGAAATTTTCAAATTATAGGCCTGATTCAAGGATTATAGGCCTGATTTAATGTTTTTCAGAGTAAACATTGATTGATTCAAGGATTATATGCCTGATTCAAAGCTCAAAGCTCAAAGTTTCATCGATTTTTCAGAGTAAACATCAAATTTCATTTGATAGAACGAGAGTAAAATTTTACTCTGGTTCTATTGCTCTGTTTTTTTCATTTGACAGAATCAGAGTAAAATTTTACTTTTATACAGAGTAAAATTTTACTTTTAGCTTCAGAGTCTCACAGTTTACTTATTTTTCAGAGTAAAATTTTACTTTTATACAGAGTAAAATTTTACTTTTAGTTTCAGAGTGTAAAATTTTACTCTTATTTAGAATAAAATTTTACTTTTATACAGAGTAAAATTTTACTTTAGTTTCAGAGTGTAAAATTTTACTTTCATATAGAGTAAAATTTTACTCTGAAATACATAGTGAAGATGGCTTAATAGGAGAGCTGATTGATATGAATGTAATATAGTAAAAGAAACAAGTTTTAAAATATCAGGGAGTTTTGAAAGTGCTTATATAATTATTGTCCTTTTAAAAGACAAATTAAATAGTGAGGGGGCTATGACCAAATCTCCCAAAAATTAATTTATATGTCATATCCAAAACAATCTTTAACTAATTTTTCTTACTTTTGGGTGTGTACACAATGGAATCCATTGGTATGTGTGAAACCGCTAAAGCGGCTCCTGCGGTTTGACCCTGTCCAGCTATGGTTGTGCGGTATCATCCCTTTACATATCGTAACAAGTGTGTAAAGTACAACCAAACCCTCTCGTATTTTATTAGAGACTAACAAATCAAGTTGACTCTTTTGGCGCATATATTTTTGTCTCCCATCCTCTTGATTTTCAAGGCATTGGATTGTCTTGTCCAAAATTGCGCAAATTGTCTGGGTTTCACTTTTGTTCTACTAAATAAATATATAGGGTAAATTACATAGATTTATTGAGATTTAAAAAAAATACAGTAAGTTTTATAATTTTGACTTTAAGTACATTGGACTCGTTTAAGATTTTTTGATTTTTATAACACTGTCTTATTAATAGCTCTTTAGTCGTGTGAATCAAAAAATTATGTTGTCATCTATTTCTTATTGAAATATATATTTTATCAAACAATAATGATACATCCCACTAATTTGGGAGCACTAATGAACCAGTAATGAGGTGGAAATTCAAAAAAAAAAAAGAAAAAAAAAAATCTAAAACCAAAACATCACATCAGTCAGTGGGACCCACTCTCTAGAGCTCCTTTAGTGCTCCCAATTTAGAGCTCCCAAACATTTTTCTTTATCAAATTTTTATTTGTTTTCACACGTTTCAGTTTATTTAGCCTTACTAAAAAAAAAATTGGTGTAGTTATGTAAAAAATATGGGGTTTGTTGTATTATCTCAAATTCTGAAGAGAGAGGTCACTCTAATTTACTCAAATACATAAGACCTACAATCGTAACAGTTTAATTCTAAGCAAAATAAATTTTTTGTACACAATTTCTATATGAAATGATGTGGTTTAACATTTTATTTTAAATTAAAACATCATCCATTCTAATTGAATTTATAAAATATCACCGTCGCATTATTTTTTTATGACTTTCTTTACAAAATTATTTTTGGGAATGATTCTTCTATTTGTGTTTTGAAAAGTGCTGCCTTGTGATGCATTGATGCCTGCATTTTGTTGGTTTGTTTTTGTTCTTTTGGCATTGGGGATGGGGAATGGGATTGGACCTGGGTACTGTGACCGGCTTGACCTAAAGGTCCAATGCTTTTACCACGTACACTAGTCGCTTGCTCGCATTGTGGATTTAAGATAAAGTAATGCTATATAACACCATTCTAACTCAATTTCACTTGCACTAACACCAGCACCACAAAAATGTAGAAATGATTGAAGCTTTTCTATTTGGATTCATGTTAGGTCTAATTCATATTACTTTGGCTGGATTATTCGTAACTGCATATTTACAATACAGATGCAGTGATCAGTTGGACATTTGTTTAATTAATATTTTTCTTTTTACTTCCTCCCTTTTTCTTTTTCTTTCTTTTTGGGCTACCAACAGTCACTTGCTTTGTTCTGCTAACTCAATCACGTTTGCACTAATACCAGCACATTTATATTTAGGTAAATCATATAGTGATTTAGTTGCACAGGGTGAGAAGGGTGAAAAATATAGATATTTATTTACATAGATGAGAAAGGGAATTGGAGTATGAGCTCTAATAAATTTATGCATAATATTTTGGTGACAAAATTTGGATACTCAATTTTCTATATATGATCTTATTTGTCATCAATGTGAATACTCATTAAACCAATACATTGGTATCCAAAATTTGTATTCATATTTAGGGGACGTTTGGCAATGACTTTTTTAGTTAGCTTTTTGACTCTTTTTTTTTGTGACTATTTTAGTAATAAACTTTTTTGATTGTTTGGTTTTCTTGTTTGGATTTTTTGGTTTTTTGACTTTGAAATGGCAAGATTTTTTTTGTCCTGTGATTTTTTAGCGAAAGATGATAACCAAACGAGCGCTAAGTCATTGTTGTGTTATTTGGATTTCTTAGGTGACTTTTATTATTTTTCAGTCAAACTTGTGAGGTAGGTGTAGTTGAATATTTAGGGAGATATAGTGGGTATACTTTCATAATTTTATTTTTTTGGTACATGGGCATACTTTCATAAGTTAATTCCTCCAGTTACACATTTCTCCACTCAATTCCCACAGCCCATAATACTCATTTATGCATCCATGCATCATTGCGAAGACAAGTTCTATTTAATACAGCGGTTAATGTTCAGAATATTGAACTTTATACACCTCTTTTGAGCATTTCCTTGATCAAATATTTTCCACCCTCTTCTTTTTCTTCATCTTCTTCTTATTATCCTTCTATTCATGCTTTGGTTTTAGTTTAAAATCCACTTTTTTGCACTTCGAAGGAAAGCAAATTGGAAACTCTCAAAGGTAAAAGAAAAAGAAATTCCATATTCCCTTCATGTCCTCGGTCTAAGAGTTAAAGCGTGCTCTGCTTTTTTTCTTTTGCTGGAACACACTCATTATTGTCTTCATCCTCATCATCACCAAAATATTCCTGCTATTGTTTAGATTTGTTTTGTTATTTGAAATCACTCAGAAACTATTGATCAATCTCCTCCTATCATCACCATCATCATTTTTTTGGGTCTTTTGCTTCAGATGGATTCGGTTGACCGCAAGTCCGTGACTCCAAGTAAGAGCAGATTGGCACGCACGTTTGCTAAGGTTTTGCACATACGAGCTGTGACTGGTGTTGCCCCTGTTGATGGGATCCAGAAGACTAAGTCTGATGAAAAGGTCAAGCATGATCATCGCTCTGAAAAGGTCAAGCATGATCGTCACATGAGCGATTGGTCCGAGTCCTTTGATTACGATGATGAAAAGCTCCAGCACAGAGCGGCCGTTGAAGCTTTTCTGGCCAAATTGTTTGCCAGCATTTCAACTGTTAAAGCAGCGTATGCCCAGTTGCAGTTTGCTCAGTCTCCTTATGATGCTGGTGGGATTCAAGCTGCTGATCAGGTGGTGGTCTCGGAATTGAAGAATTTATCTGAATTGAAGCAGTGCTATCTGAAGAAACAGCTTGATGAGTCTTCTCCTGAAAAAACACATCTGTTGGCTGATCTCCAGGAGCAGAAGAGTCTTATGAAGACCTATGAAATTATGGGCAAGAAGCTGGACTCGCAGCTTAAGCTCAAGAACTCTGAAATCACTTTTCTTCAGGAGAAGTTGGAGGAAGCCAACAGAGAGAATAAGTTGCTTGAAAAGAGATTGAACTCAAGTGGGTTGATATCCGTTCCCGACAATCTTCACCTGTCAGGCTTGAGCCCCAACCATTTCATTGTCGTTCTTCAGCAGACAACCAAATCTATTCGGAATTTTGTCAGGTTGATGATCAATGAGATGGAACTGGCCGGGTGGGATTTAGATGCAGCAGCCAACACAATTGAACCGGGTGTTCGTTACTGCAACGCAAACCACAAATGTTATGCATTCGAGTCCTTTGTTTGCCGTGAAATGTTTGATGGTTTCAATTACCCTTACTTCTCTCTCCTGAACGAGTCTTTGTCTGAGCAGCAGAAGTGGCAACGCCTCTTCTTCGACAGATTCACAAAACTGAAATCCATGAAAACAAGGGAGTACCTTGTCCGAAAGCCCAAATCAACATTTGCAAAATTTTGCTCCGGCAAGTACCTCCGACTTGTGCATCCCAAGATGGAATCATCTCTCTTTGGCAACTTAAATCAGAGAAATCTAGTGAAATCCGGTGAACACCCGGAGACTACTTTCTTTGCCATATTCACTGAAATGGCAAAGCGGGTTTGGCTCTTGCACTGTTTGGCCTTTTCATTTGAGCCTGAAGCATCGGTCTTTCAAGTGGGCAAGAAGTGTCGATTTTCAGAAGTTTACATGGAAAGTGTGAGCGAAGAATCGTTCTTGTCATCTGGTGCCACAATGGAAACTGACCCACTAGTGGCGTTCACGGTGGTTCCGGGATTCAAGATTGGTAAAACTGTAATTCAGTGTCAGGTATACCTCTCTTGATCTCAAACTTCGGTAAACCAATGATAGACAGGGTGGAATTGTTGTCGATGTGGGCCCACAACATCATGAATCGAACTGGAAGCCACTCTTGGTATTATTTTAGCTAATCATAGAAAAATGGGATACATGGATTGCCTACTTTCTGTGTCCCTAGTTGTTGGGGTTTGAACATTGTCACCTGGGCTTTGTCTCTCTTGTTTTGTGTCCATTTTTAAAAAAAGCAAAGCGCGTCTACCGTTGTTTGGGAACAATCTCTGAAACTTTAAATTTAAATTTCTTGAAGAATCCCCAAAATTTTGTTAATATCAGGGCAAGTGATAGGGACTGATTAGCTGTAATATATATGATTCCTCTTTATAAAAATAGAAAATAGTGTTTTAAATATTATTTCGAATCTTGTAATATGCACTTTTTGTACCATGGGATTTTCTATGCCTTTCTCTGGTGTTTTCTTGCTGGGTATTTTCCAGGAAAATCACATATTCCTCTGGCTCAGATGAGATTAAATTGTGGGTCTCACTGTTAGGGCTTGTTGGTGATTGAATAGGACAGTAAGTGTTGGTGATGAAGAACGTGGTCTGCTACCTTACAGTCAATACAAAATGTTTGGTTCCTACTCAGTGCAGAGATGCTTTTCGGCTTGACAACTTGAAGTTTGTCGCTTCCATTGATAATAGCTATTTATGGATTAGGGATACATGTAATTTAATTTTAAAAAAAATATAATGAGACTAAAACATTATAATATTATTGTTACTATTGAATAGCAATAAGTTGTTAAATTAACCTGTTTTTGTTTCATGATTTTCTTGATTTATCTTGCTTTTGATATGAGTGTTGGGTTTTTACTCCAAGGGCGTGTTTGATTCGCGGGATAAGGGGGGTGGACTATCCACTATTTGGATTGTAATCCAAATAGTGTTTCTTATCCGCCGTTTGATTTTCTTTTAGTCCGCCGGACTTCTTATCCCCCATATAGGGGATTATTGTGTCCTGGGGGGGTATGGGATTGTTTTGGGGGGACTAATCACTGTTTGGATTAGATGATAAAATGACCATTTTGACCATCTACTATTTAATTATGTATTATATTTAATAAAATTCAATAAAATTTAAATGTCTCAATTTAAAAATAAAATAATTTTATTTAACTTTTTATTGATGTTTTATTTATTTAATTTTTTAAAATAATTTTTTATAGATTTTTTATTGATATTTTATTTTAAAATTTTGTTTATGTTTTATTTAATTTCATTATTTAAATTTAATAGATGTTTTATTTAATTTCATTTTTTGATTATTATTATTTTTAAAAACAAATTTATTTAAAATTTTAATTAAAAAAAATAATATATATTTTTATTGATATTTTATTTATTTATTTATTTATTTATTTTTAAAATAAATTTATTTAATTGTGTGAAAAATAAAATAAAATAAATTTTTATTTAATCTAGTTAAAAATAATTAAAATATTAAAGATATGTTTAATATTGCTACTACTTAGTAAACAATTAAAAAAGGGTAAAATAGTCATTTGTTCATTTATTCTATACAGTCCGTCCAACAAAACGTTGGATTCACCAAAAATAGTCATTTCCAGACATCTAATCCCATGAAAAAATAAACACAGGATACATATCCAATCCAGCCAAATAGTCTGGGAGATTCACAGTCCCAGGACTCAAGTCCGATGGATTCTAATCCCCCCTTATCCAGTCCGTCCAATCAAACACACCCCAATAGTATTTGAGATTATATGTTTTTTATTTATTTTTTGTTTTGACAGTAGATAATAAAGTTAAATTTGCACTTGTAACAGTAAAATTTGAATTGAATCGTCTCATTCACTAATCAAATCACACACAGTTGTGTGATGTTATTAAGGTAATGCTCACAACAAATGTGTGGTATGGAGGCAATGGCGACAACAAAAAAAACTCATCCAAATATAGAGATGGATCCCACACATTTCCTACACATTTATGTTGAGGCAACAATGGTGAGTAAAAATAGTTCGAGGGTTTATAGGTGATGATGCCTTCTTTATTGAGAGTGGGGTTGACAATTATTGTCTTTTCTCTTTTTTTTGAAAAAAAATTTGCGTTTGATAAATTACTGTGTTATTCTTATAGTATTGTGGGACACTCTTGAATATTCGAAAATAAGGTAAAATTGTCTTTTTCACAAATTTGTTTTAAAAAAAAAAAAAATGCTTTTTTATGATTTAAGCCTACCACAAACAAGGTTTGAAGCTTGACTTTGTTACCAAGAAATTACTTAGTTAAGAAATTTCAACTACTTTGCACACATCTGCATCTGCGACTTTATACTATGTTTAAATTATAGATTTATTAAATTTGCTTTTGAATCTTGAATTTGTGAAAGAATTTTTTTATTTGTTTATTTCTCTTCACAAATTTTCGGTCTCAAATTTTTTTCAAGCATAATCTAAAAATAAAAACAAAAGAATAAAATGAATTTCTTTAATTTTGTTTTTTATTCTTTCTTTAAAAAAATTTTTGCCTAAAATTATTAGGGCTAACAAGAAATCCGTATAATCCCTAATCCGATCCGGTCTATTCTAATTTGGTAGGTTTGGATTGATTTTTTGAATCTATGATTTGGTTTCGGATTGGAAATTTAAAATTTTGTAGGCCACGGATCGGTTCTGAATCGAACCTTACTGTTCCGGATTGAAATCGATCTGGACCATATACAAATAATCTATATTTATACTATAGTCTATGTTTCTTGCTCTTCTTCTAATGAATTTGAATCCCCATAGATTTCCTACCTTTTCTTTTTTAGATTTTTAGTTTTGCTAAGGTGTTTTTTTTTTCCGAACTATGATGCTCGGCTATGTATCAAGTTGTTTCCTGAACTTGAATCCCCATAGTTTTAGGTAATGGGAGTTTTCTGGCTATGGAGCTTTCGGCTATGGGAGGTGTGTTGGTGTTGTCTCGGAAATGAAGAGTGCAGCATTGGGTGAAGTTGTTTTGGGAGTGCAGCACTTGGCAATTTGTTTTGGTTAGTATGGGTTGTTTTGTGGGTTTCAATTATTTTATTTTTAGAGTTAAGTGCTGTAACTTTTAGTGGAAAAGAATAGCGTGGGTTGGTGGAAAAAAAAAAGTGACTTGGCTCAATTATGTTTATATTTTTATGAAATTAAAATATTATATATATTTTTGTTATTTAATTATGTGAATTCGTAGTCTTAAACTGATCAAATCCGTATTTAAACGGATTGGTTCAGATTGATTCTATGATTTAACCGGATTGAATTGACTCTAATTTTTCAAGAACTATAACTAATGAATTGATATTAATTTTACCTTAATCCAGGCCAATCCGAATTACGCATATCCCTAAAAATTATAAACCAAACATAATTTGAGAGGAAGGGATTGTGTCGTGGGTCTGCATCACCTGATATGGGCTCAGTTGAAGAAAAATCTATTTTCATGCAAATGATATGCCACTTTAGCACTTATTGTGTGCAGACCCAAAAAAAACAAAGTGAAATTACAAATTAGAGGTCATTTGAAAAAATAATTACCAATGAATGAAAAAATTTATGATTTTAATTATCAATATTTATATAAGTTATCATTGATTGGTAATTAATTTTTGCAAATATCACTGACATGATATTTCCCCAAAAAACAATGGAGAAATTACAAATCAATTATACCTTTTCAAAATAGTTACATATTCATGAAAAGTTTATGACTTTAACAATTAAAGTTTATGAAATTTACCATTACCCCCCCCCCCCCCCCCCCCCCAAACAAAAGCATACACTAATTCTTATTTCTCCAAAAATAATTGTTTGCTGAGAATGTTAAGAAATAGACTTTAATGAGAAGAAAAATATATGGATCAATATTAGAGATTTCAAATAAATTATCAAATATTTTACATAATAGTTATATGGGTGTGGGACCTATACCACAGGAGTAATGTTAGGTATCATGAAAAAAATATCATGAAAATGTTCATAAAATATTCTCCACCGTTAGATTGCACATATAAAAAAAATCATACACTAATCAAAGGAGGAAAAATCTTCATGAAGAATTTCATGATATTTTTTTTTTCATGATTTATAGTATATTCATACCACTTACATGGGTCTCATGAGTATTTGATAGAATATTTAATAATTTATTTTGGATATGTAGTATTTTTAAAATTTATTTTATGCAAATAATTTGGCACTCAAGTATTTATAGTATTCCAAAAAAAAAAAAAAAAAGAGAGAAGCATTTATTAGTACAAGAAATGGATTGTTGTGAGCTTGAAAAATATTGGGGGTCCAAGAATAGGAATGGCAAAGGTAGAGTTTCATCGAAAAGTCCATAGTGTATGGGCCGGTCCAACCCTCGTATAGCCTATGCTTGAGAATGGTCGGCCCATCCTTAAAATATACGAGTTGGGTTGGCCTTGGCTTTGGCAAAAGAGTAGGATCCATGGTCGGCCCATGGCTTGACCTGATGACCTTTTTAAGGCTGGACTTATATATTTTTAATAAAAGGATTTTTTACTGGCCGGTCCTACTTTTTATAGTTATTCCCTTCTTAGTCCTGAATATTGATGTTACGCACCAATAGGTCCTAGAGTTTTTTTTTTGTACCTGTTTTACCTCTGTTTTGGCGCGTTTCGATTTGATTTTTGCCATCAAAATACTGTGATGTGAGTTTGGGCTTGGGTTTGTGATTTGGATTTCTATGGAACTTCGCGATTTGTTAATGCATTATTGTGGAGCTTCGTGATTTGTGATTTCGCGCTTGGTGTATATTTGGATTTTGCGATTTACGATCTCATGGAGGGAGCTCGATTTGTGATTTGCTTTTTATAAATCTATAAATCTTCGTGTTTTGTGATTTCGTGTTTGGTGTATAGTTAGATTTTGTGATTTGTGATTTTGTGGAGGGAGCTCGACTGGTATGTTTGATTTTGATTTCAATTTCGATATTTTGGTATTTTTTAGTTTGAGTTTGTGATTTCGATTTTGTTTGTGATATTGTTGTTATTCTGTTGTTTCTGCGATTGAATTTGTATTTTGATCATGATATTGAAAGCTTTGAGATATGTATATGTAATGAATATTAGATTTTTTTTTTTGTTACGAAATTGTTTTGGTTGAACACATGTGCTGGTTTGTGATTTTCTACAGTGATAATTTTATCACTGAGTAGTTTGAGGGTGCTGTTGGATTAACTTTTTCAACACTGATAAATTTATCAGTGAGTATAGGAATAGGAGATGAAAAAGTTGCATAATATAATAGTAAGATTCAAATCGAGTTACCATGCCCAATAAGTGTAAGCCTTTTTCACTGTTCATGCTCTTAGTCTTTGGTAGTGTTAATTGTTAAATTTATCACCGTTGGTTATTGGATGTGTTTGAGTTGGCTAATAATTTTATCGCTGTATTAGATTTTGTTTTAGATTGTTTGAGTTGTTTGCTAAAATATAATTGTTGTTTGTTATAGGATTTATAGTGATGGAAAATTCTTTATTTCTTATGTACAAGTTTAAAGGTGTGACATTGATTATCAAGTATAATGATGGATTTAATTTCAAGGATTTAGTATATAAATTGTGTGCAAAGTGGAGTGAGTTAGTTTGTAGTTCTTTGAATATATTGTATTCAATGCCTGGACATTCTTCTTATGGTCTACAAAGTGAAGATGATTTGGAGGTTATGGTTGGACTCGCACTTTCTTGTGATATTCATTGTATTGATGTTTTGGTTAAGTGTTGTTCTTTGGGTGAATGTTATATGATTTGTGATGATAAAGCTGGTAGTAATAGTAGTGTTGTTTGTGAAACTGATTTTTTGCCTTCATTTTATTCAAATCAACGGAAACCTTTGCTCTATGATAGGTGGGTTAATTGTATAAAAGGAGTGGGTCAAAGGTTTGCTCAAGGAGTTGTTGAATTTTGAAATGTGTTGTCAAAGTATTCTATTCATTCCGGTTTTGATTTTGATTTTGTTAAGAATGACAAAGATCGTGTCACTATTCATTGTAAGAGAATGGCTGATTTGGGATGTTTATGGAGCGTGCATGCTAGAGTGGAAAATTCTAGTAAAGCTTTTGTTATTAAACAATTTGATGATGTTCATACGTGTGAATCTTCTTTTCGTACAATTAAAAATACTAAGATGACTTCGAGTATGATTGGTGGGCTAATTTCAAGTGAGATTCGTAATAAGGCTTTGACATCGGTTAGTGAGGTGGTTTGTGATTTCAACGACTATTATGGAGCAGAAGTTTCTTATCGGTGAGCTTGGATGGGTGTTGAAAAAAAGAGAGAGGTTGTTTTTGGTGACTATTCATCTTCATTTGACGATCTTCGTTGGTATGTTGATGCTGCTAATGATTGTAATCCAGGGAGTGTTTTTGATATGAAATTTGATATTGATAGTAAATGAAGACATTTCAAATGCTTGTTTTTTGCTTTTGAGGCATGTATTCATGGTTTCAAGTATTGTTGGCCTGTGTTGATGCTTGATGAAAGTTTCTTGAAAGGAAGACACAAAGGTTGTTTATTGACTGCTACGGCAAAAGACGGTAACCAAGGTATATTCTGTGTCTATTTGTTATTATTATTAAAATAGTGATAATTTTATCATTTTTGTTACTGGAGAGTGTTGATTATTGAGTATGGTCAATCAATTAGTGATAAATTTATGCTGTATACTTTTGTTAAATTTTTATATTTATACGGTGATAAATTTATTATGCATTGATTCTCTATGTTGTATGTTGTAATTGAATTGTTGTAGTAATACAGTGATAAAGTTATCTATGGTTAGTGCTATATGTTATATACTTTGCGTTTTGCTTTTGTTTTGTAATATTTTTTATTTGTTACAAATAATGTGTATATATTTTATTTATAGGTTTATATCCGTTATGTTTTACCATTGTTGA
This sequence comes from Camellia lanceoleosa, assembly GCA_025200525.1. Classification (NCBI taxonomy): domain Eukaryota; kingdom Viridiplantae; phylum Streptophyta; class Magnoliopsida; order Ericales; family Theaceae; genus Camellia; species Camellia lanceoleosa. The sequence goes on from CM045764.1 coordinate 162,032,992, forward strand.
TAGTGAACGTTATGACAATTGGCATTGGTTCTTGTCAAAGTTATTTGTTATTTTGACTCTGGGAAGGGATATTGCGTTTGTTACTGAACGGTATAGAGGTTTGCTGAAAGCTTTAGCTGAGGTCTTTCCGTTTTCTTCTCATTCTTTTTGTCTAATACATTTAAAGACAAACTTGAAGACTTATTTGTTAGTGAAAAGTCGCGAATCTAAACAATATTTGTTTACTCTTTTTAGTAGATGTGCATATGCTCCTACTATTGAGTTGTTTAATGAGTTATTTGAAGAATTTAAAGGTCGTTGTGGTCGTAGTGTTCAGAAGTTTCTTGAGGATTTGCCTAATGAGTTTTGGTGTAATGTTTATTTTCAAGGCAAGACGTATGGTGAAATGTGCACAAATGTTGCTGAATCTTTTAATTCATGGATTAGGGATAAGCGCCATTTGTTTTCAACTAATCTTGTTAACACTATACGGGTGAAACCAATTGAGCAATTTTCAAAAAGGAGAGAAGTTGAAAATAAGTGGAATCGTATTGTTTGTCATTTTGCAGAGAAAAAGTTGGAAGAAGCCTTTAATGATACAAAGGCATGGATAGTTAAGAAATGTAGCGATGATATTCATGAAATCCAATGGGATCATTCAGTTATGGTTGATATTGGGAAACGATCTTATTCTTGTCGATTGTTGGAAATTCATTCTTTTCTTTGCAAACATGGTTTTTGTGCTATACAGAGGAGTGAGAACGATCTGAATTGTTTTCTTGATGATTACTATCATGTTCGTAGTTATTGTGATTCTTATTCGCATTTTATCTATCCAGTTCCTAGTATGTGAAAGCCAAATGTAGTTCTTGACGATGACATTGTTTTACCTCATCTTTGTAAGAGACCAGCTGGACGTCCAAGAACAGAGAGAATACTTTTGAAGGGCGAGATCAAGAGAATTAGGTGCAGTAAGTGTGGAAAGATGGGAACTCATAATCGGAAGACATGTAAAGAAGCTTTGCTTTAGTTGTATTGATTTTAATTGTATTACTTTTGTTGAGAGTTGAGAGGTGTTACTTGCATTGAATGTTTGAGTATTTTTTGAAAGATACATCATTTCGGTAGTTGTATTGGATGATTGAGGAACTTTTTGAACGGAAATTATATTTTTTGTTGATATTTTTACAAGATTAAGTTTCATAGATTTATATTCTTTGATTTTTGTTAAATGTAGTTGCTGTTTTTGGTGTTTTATATAGTGGTAAATTTATCCCTGGTTGCTTTGAATGAGTTGGTGGATTATGTTTTTTTAAGAGTGATAAATTTACCATTGTCTGAAGGAAACAATCAAGCATTAATGAGGTTGTTGAATTTTGTTATTTTTGAGAATGATAAATTTATAACTGATTGTATGAAAAGAGTTGATTGTTTATTACATTTATGTTAGTGGTTGATAAATTTATCACTGTCATATCCAACCAAATGTTTTTTTTTTACAGTGATAAATTTATCAGTGGCTTAAACTCAAGAAAAATCAATTGTAGGTAGTTTGGGACTAAGTTTCTCAATCTGTGCTACATTACTGCCACTATGCAATTAACTATCAGTGGGATTCTTAAAGCAAAATATTTTGAGTTTGCAATTCATTTTCAGATTAAATTGTTCAAAATTTCAGTCTAAGAAATGCTTTAGATGCAACAGTTTATCATCAGGTCTTGAATAAGATCGTATTTCTTCATAAATAATTGGTTATTGGAGTTAAATGTTAAAATATATGTACGATTTGTTTTTTTGGGTTTGTTGTTAGGAACTTTATCTCCACTCCATATACCCAGAATGGCATGTTCTTATATTCATTCTCAAACTTGGAAATATCTACAAACTGCAACAATGTTTTAATTTTCAATTTGGACAATATAATAGTATTTGCGTTTTAATTTTCAATCTAGGTAAATTGTTTATTATTTTTTATATTGTTTTGTTTACTTGAATTAGGAAAAAAGAATAAGAGAGAGAGAGAGAGAGAGAGAGAGAGAGTCGCTGATTTTTGTTAGTTTGAACAGTGATAAATTTATCAGTGTAAAAAAAATGTCATGTTAGTAAATAAAGGGATCCAAACCTGTTATTAAGTATAAAGTAAGACTGATATCAAAGCCAGATATGGTAAAAATATAACTAAAAAAGACTGAATTTTCATTTAGTGTATTGTCTGTAATTTTAACATTGTAACAACCAAGCATTGTAATATTTATTGAAGTAAAGTACGAACTAAAATGATCAAAATATATATAACACTGTAACAACCAAACAAGCCAAATGTATGAAGTATTAACATTCTAACAACTAAATGAATCAATGTTTTCTTTTTGTTACACTGTAACACTATAACAAACAAACAAGCAAAATGTTTTCTTTTCTTCCAGATCTGTTGATTATTGCAGAGGCAAGTCATCAATGTTTTCATCAACTATTTATTGTTGAGTAGTTTGTTGGTCAGTCAAGAAGATAGTTAATATATCAGCTCTCAATTGATTGCATTCTTTCTTGGAAAAAGTAGACATTATATTGTTGTTGGAAACATATTGCCTTATGATATAGCAAATAATGATTCCACAATCAAGCCTGCAAAAACATTTTGAAAACAAAATATTATAATTTGATTTCGTTGCATTTTTTTTTTATAAAAGTGTTTTGTTATTGTTCAATTTACGAAATGTCTTCTTATTGTGGGTTGTTGATGACTTTTTTTGTCTTCTGTTGAAATTTATCAGGTGCAATGAGAGTTGGCTTCTCTTCCTTTATGTACTTGTCAATAATCTTTCTCTACAACATATAGATTTGTATAATTGTTCTATTAGAAAGTCAATTGAAACAATTAATGAGAAACCATAGATTTAAAGAATGATAAAATATATCACTATATAAATTTTTGATGTATAATTGAGCATGCATCAAGATTGATGTATTGGATTAATGGTAAGTTTGATAATGAAAACATTTTTACCACTTCATTTGCAGCATTGAAGTATGGATCTTTACGCATTGCACCCCTTAGTCTCATGGAATTGTAGAATTTTCATGAACCTTTTTCAATGTCAAGGACAAGTATTGTTCAATGAAAATTTTGGTGGATTGGAAAGAGAAGGTATCTTCCTTTCATGGTTTCAGACATCAACTTGTTCAGCATTCTCTTTGTTGCTTCCTTATCTTTTGTTGTCAATAAGTGCTAACTAATATAAATAAAAAAATAATATTAATTTAAGCTTTTTCAAATTAAGTAGGTGGCAAATATGCAATTTATAGTGATAAATTGAAGTACTTGTATTATAATATCAATTATAATACTTTGTTTTTAACTTAATTAAGCAAACAAAGTATTATAAAATCACAATAATGAACTCAACCACACAACATAAACAGAAAGGCTTAAATAATTTGCTACCACAAAATTAAGTAAATTTATCACTGTGATCAAAATTTTATCACTCCATATCAAAATTTATTAGTGTATTGCACAATTCATGACTCAATTAAGCAAATAGAGGTTATACATTAATAAAACTTATTTCTTGAATAATTTCCTAGCATAGATGAGATGCCATGTAGATTACAAAGAATTTTTTCATTAAACAATACATAAATATCTTGAAAAAAATGACAAATACTATGTATTATTTACATGGCAACTTGAAATGAATATGAATAATGTTGTTCCTTGTTTTTGTGCAAGCAAGTGTTTTGCATATGCATCTATTACCTGTGTTGAAAACAAAAAACAAAATAAGGAATTAATATAAATAAAAAACTAAAATGTTATTTTAATGAGTTACAAATTCAATTTACAATGCCTGCCAAATCTTCATCCTTCAATATTTTGTCAATGTCATTTAAATAGACATAAGTTGCATGGTCAACTCTTTTTGTCAATGTTATAACAAATTTTATTACTAAATTAGGCAAAGTAAGCAAATCTGTCATTGTATAGCAAATTGTATCATTAAATTAGCAAAAGTAAGCAAATCCATCATTGTATAGCAAATAAACATAAAGATATGATTATTATAAAGTTGAATATCACTGATAAATTAATAATATATGTACACATTAAAAATAGCTTCAAGTCGAATTTTATCACTTAATTATAGTTATGAAAGAAGAAGGGAAGCAAATCTATCATTATAACAAATTTTATCACTCAATTAGGCAAATTAAACAAATCTATCATTGTTATAACAAGTTTTATCACTGAATTAGGCAAAGTAAGGAAATTCGTCATTGTATAGCAAATTTTATCACTAAATTAGGAAAATTAAACAAATTTATCATTCTTATTGTAAATTTTATCACTAAATTAGGCAAAGTAAGCAAATCTGTCATTGTATAGCAAATTTTATCACTGAATTAGTAAAAGTAAACAAATTCATCATTGTATAGCAAATGAACATGAAGATATGATTATTATGAAGTTGAATATCACCGATAAATTAATACTGTATGATACACATTGAAAATAGCTTCAAGTTGAATTTTATCACTTAATTATAGTTATGAAAGAAGAAGGGAAAATGAGTATAACTCACATTTGATTGGCATGTTTGTTGAAGATGAACTAAACAGGGAGAGTAGATGTCCGAATTGGAATATAGATCGAAACAGTGGAAGATTTGTTGGGGATCTGTTCAGAATTGGTATGAAAACAATTGTCGATTTCTTTGAAAACGATGGGAGATTCGCCGAAAATCTCTTCGTTTGTTTCGATTTCCAAATCAAAAATCACCTCAGAATAGTTTCCAAATCTTCATAGGTTCGTCTGCAACAGAACTCTTGAAAAGGTGCATGTGTGTCAAGCGCGCAAGAGAGAGCTTGTGATGGCTTCTTTGCTTCACGCGTGTGGTGTGATATGGAGCGGTAAAATTGGAAATGAAAATAGGACAGGACTTGACTGGTATTAACCTATTTCCATGGAACCGGCTAGTAAGTCCCCCTTAATAAAATAGTAGGATTAAAATTGAGAAACTAAATGAATAGCTTGTCAACTATGAGATTAATAATTATAATGTGCCGTTTTGGCAAGTAATAAAAAAGCTGCGTTTTTATACTCCTTCCCAAAACGCCAAAGCTTCATAAAACGCCAAAACTCCCATTTGGCAACTTCCCAAAACACAACACTTGAATTTACAATTTGGACCTATGAGAAAAAAAGTAAAAAAAATAAAAATAAATGTTAAGGATATTTAGGTCATTTTGGAGTGATGTGACACTTTTAAAAAATATTAAATTAAAAATAAAAAAAGTCAGCTTTTTACCAACTTCCCAAATCACTTCTAAAAAAGTCAAAAAACTTGATAAAAAGTCAAAAATCAACTTTTTACCAACTTCCCAAAACACCCCAATTTCACGAGATTAAAAATGGATACAATCATCATATCATATATATATTATTAAAAATAATATTTATTCTCAATTTTTCTCTATCTTATGTAGAACATCTCTTTTTTTATTTATTTATTAAAATGTCACATCAATATATTCTTTTATTAAAATTATTCTTAAAATTTAATATTTAAAAGACTTCTACTTCTTCTAAAATACCCACAAACAAAACTTAATTGAATTATACATACTAAAAGTACTTTATCAATTAATTTTATTATAATTTTTTTCACTTTTTAAAATAAAATATTAAAATTATTTTTTATTTTTGTCTATTTTATTTATAATATTAATTATATTGAATTTCTTAAATAATTAGAATCACTTTTAATTTTATAACATTTATTTTTAATATAAAGTTATAATTTAATATAATATGAATTTATTATATATTTATTTAAGTCACATTTTTGTAAGCATTGGGAAAATGACCCATAAATTCCAAAACTTGAAATGGTAGTCCTATTAGTCCCAGCCTTTAGTTAACTAATGCAGAAGTCCTACTTTATGTTAATAGACATAATTGCCACTATTGAATGAATCTTAAAATGGAAACATTCCAGCTAATGTTGACCAGGAACATCCCACCATAATTTTAGATGTTTTCATCCGCCATATTTGAAAAAAGTTTTGTAGGATTTTGTACTTTTCTGTCTTTTTGTCCAAACACACATTGGAAAAAGTATACCATAGGATATTTTGGTTTACCACATTAGGGTGGGCCACATTTGAATCTGACCTACAGACGCACATTCTCAAAGTTGAGGAATCCACCACTACGGGTGGTGGCTGTAAAAAAAGATATCGTTTTCTACGAGCGTGACTCAGGTTTAATTTTTGAGAAGAGTGAAATATTGGATAATTTCAGTGGCTCGTTATAGTGATCTCATTTTGTACTCTGATCAAATTTTGGATTCGTTTGTGGTATATGATTGAATTTTGTTGGTGTTTCGGTGGTGGGTCTCTTCCTATGGATTAAGTTAAATTAGGTTGGCAACCGACTATCTTGAGGCCTAGGCCTACGGATGTAGTGATGACACTTCAAAACATTCTTTTTTTTTGTTAAAAAAAAAGAAGAAGAAGTTGAGGAATCCTACCAACATCTCAAATTTAGGCCTTGTTTGGGAAGACTAAATAAGTGCACTTTTTGTTTTTTTTGAATAAAAAATTGAGTTTGAAAATATGGATGTTTGGGTTAACTTTTTGACTTTTTATGGAAAAATGTGTAATAAAAAATTGTGAAAATTGGTTTTTAGAGGAAAATTTGAATTGGGAATTGTGCAGCCGTAATTGTTGACTTTTTGGTAAATAGTGTTAACTTTTTAACTTTTTGAGTAACTTTTTAACTTTTTAACTTTTTTGAAAGATCCCAAACAAGGCCTTAGTGTGTCTGTCAACTAAGTTTTCGTCGGAATAACGAATCGTCGTTCTTATTTTGATAATCCACAATTGCTTGGGTCTCTGTTTCACTAACTCCGATTATGGATTTCATTTTGTGAAAGTTCATCCTAATGTAACAACCACATCTGTAGGCGTTAACATTCTGAAATCAACTTTACATGTTTGTAGGGTTTTATGTAATCGATTTGTACCACAATTTTGTCATTATCGGATCCCACATTGTGCAGCGTAGTTAAGGAAATAAATTGAAACCTGTAAGAGGGACTGATTTGAGCCTACTAAATTATTTAGGCCCAATAGCCCAAGATTAGTGGGCTCGAATTTATCACAAGTCCAAGATTGGTGGGCCCGGATTTATCGCCGTCAAACGGGCTGAATGGCTTTAAGCCTTGAAAGGGTTCGGATCCACGAACCTAGAGACTTACTCGGGCCCGGACTCGAAAGGGTATTAAGCAAGCCTAGAGATCCGAGGTACTAAGCCTCGAAAGGATTCGGATCCACGAACCTAGAGACTTACTCGAGCCTGGACTCGAAAGGGTATTAAGCAAGCCTAGAGATCCGAGGCACTCAGACTCGAAAGGGTTCGGATCCACGAACCTAGACGTCCGAAGCACTTGGCTTCGAACGGATTCAAACACAATCTAGAAGTCGCTCCGATAATGAGTCCCAAAACACTTGCGGGCTCGGAGCTTTCCGGGATCTACACACCAGAACCATGGGCGTAATGGAGTTCGAACAAAGGACCCGATCCCGAGGACGGTGCGTGGAGATAAATTCACTCTTCGGTTAAACTAGCCTATACCCGGGTCGAGGTGGCACGATCTAGGGGTCCCTGAGACTCGGCAATATTTGCGGCAGGGCGTTCTCTTGAACTACCCCTGACCCTTTGGGATGATTGGGGATCATTGGTTAGGTGTGGCTAAGAAGAAGGGTTCGCCGAGGGGTTGATCTCCTCTTCGGGGTTTTTTTCTCATCCTCGGAGAAGTCACCTCCTCGGAGAAATCACCTCCTCGGAGAGGTCACCTCCTCGGACAAGATGGTTAGAGAGAATATCTCCCATGTGCCTTGCACATGGGCTCCGTCCTACATCATGAGGTACCTATAAATAGCACCCACCCACAGCTTTACAAGGGATGGATTTTGGAGATTTAACTTTTGGGAAAGAACTAATTTTCCTTCTCCATTATCAACCTTGAGAGTGAAAGTGGGAGATCCATGGGAGAGCCTTGCCATTATTCTCTCTCTAGCCATTTTGCCTTCTTCTTCACCTAATCTCTTATCTCCATCATCTCCTTTACTCTTGTGTTCTTGAGTTGAGACCATTGAAGAATCTAAGCCTCTCATAATCTTCTAGAGAATTCGAAGTTGTTCTTCAAGGATCTTCGAAGGTCTTCGAATTTTCCAACTCCTTTCTTGAACCCTCTCTTACAAAACCACATCAACAAAATACACACAATCCCCTCTCCATGTCCTAGAAAATTTGCTACAGCAAAAAATACACAAATTTGCTGGAATGGGTTTTGTCATGATCAGTGTGGTTGACACATTGGGTTCCTTGCGAAGATTTGGATGTCACATTCAAATGCAACGTTGACACAAACCATGTGAACTGAGCATCAACCATGACGGCGTTGACAACGTTGTTCCCGCACGAAGACAATAACATAATGTTGTCCCGCATTCCTACACCGAAACATAACATAATTAATTGAATATGAAATATACGTCCGCTGAGTCTTCATTGGATGTACCTAACTGAAGAATGTGTTAGTGCTATGTGGCAGCATATGTTCCAAGCAAATGTACCAATTACGGTAGACGTTAAAATCCAACAGAATACCACAACATATTTACTCGTATATGGGGTGTGAACTTTGCAATATGAATGTGTTTGGTTTAACACACTTCAAATGTGACGCACCTGTTGGAAATGGTTATAAATTCTGGGTAAAACCAGAATTTTTTCCTAAGTTTGGTCTAATTTTTAGGTGGGCCCCGTGCATCGATTTACACGGGTCAAAGTGATAACGCGTTCTATGCCGCGTTGTGATTCACGTGGTATATTTGGTTGTTCAAAACCATTACCGAGTGAATGGGAAATTGAAGCCAAAGTATGCTCCATGGAAATGGAGTTTTGGTGGAAATTCCTTAAAGGTATGTATAAGGCTTGTCCCACATTGGTTTGGTGGGAGGTTTTGAGAGGGTTTATAAGGCTTGGGTTTAATACTTGGGGTGTGCCCCAAGGGGTACCCAAGTGTTTTAGAGGGAGAGGTTATGGGCAAAATGGGCTAGACCCATTGGACCCAAAAATCACCACACACGCTTGCCATTGCCGCCGTCCGTCCGGGTCGGTCAGGCTTGGGCAAGTGGTGTGAGGTTGGGTTGGGCTTGTTCGCCCAATACTAATCTTTTGGGCCAAAAACATTTGAATTTAATTCAAATAAAAAGCTTTTGGATTTTCTGTTCATCCAAAGCAGGCCCTTCCTGCTTTCAAAGCAATTAAAGCTGTAGCGGTTTGGCATTTTGGTTCATCCAAACAGGCCCTTCCGTTTTACTGTTTAAATAGTTAATCAGATTCAAATCTGTTGAAATTCAAACCCAACGGGTTTCATACTGTTCAATTCAAATCCTGACCACCTTAACATCTATAAATAGACCAGCCTCCCATTTGGATAATGACACCAATTTTCGTATTCCATCTCTGCTTTATATCTCTGCCATATTGCTGCATTTTATTTCTGAAAGAAAGAGTGTAAACACTTAGTGTGTTCGACGAACAATTAAATTGTAGTCTTTGCATTTAATTGTTGATAAGATCATTTCATCTGGGAGATAGGCGTCCAAGTTACGAAAGCACCTTGGAGAGGACGAATCTGTCTTAAGGACACGGTGTTCAACACGGACTTGATCGAAAAGTTATTCCAAGTATTTAACCAAGTAAGTTGATTAAATTATTTTTACATTTTCTTTATTTGTTTATTAAAATCAGATTTTAATTTTGTTTTTGTAACAAAATAAAATCTTTTTATTGTTTTATTTTATTTTTATTTTGAGTTTGATTTTTGTAATCAAACAAATTTCTCTCATTTTCTTTATTTCTTTAAATTCTGATTGTTGTTTAGTACACAACAGAATTTAATTTATTTAAATACAGTGAAGATTGCCCAACAACATTAAAGCGCCACTCACACAGCACACAAGGGCCGATTACACGAACCACATGCTAACGTTCACATCCCAACCCCAACAACCAAAAAAAAAAAAAACAACGAAAAGAACACAACCAACACATTACCGTCGATGAAATCCAACAACTACTCCACAGACCATACAACTTCTCAAGCCGATGGCGTTACACACCACCAACCAGACGATTAAAAATAATTGACCCATTTTGTTAGTTTGATGTGTGGACAATCTATTATGAATGTACAACCGTGACAGTTATTTAGCAATTGGAATCATAAAGAGCACCACGGACAATCTGACGTCAGAAAAATGTGCAATGTGAAATGTGTGTTAAGTTCAACACATTTGTTTGTTGTGGCCTGCGAACTGTGCACTTGAAATCTGTGTTAGGTCCGCCACTTCTCGAACCGTGACCATGACATGACAGTGCCAACACACATGATGTGCCGATTGCACAAACCACACGCCAACATTCAAACCCCAACCCAAAAATGAATCATAATAAAAAAAACAAAAGGTATAACATAGCCAACCCTTACGCCGTGTTTAGTTACGCTGTGTTTGGTTAAAAAATTTGATGAGAGATTTGAAAAGGGAAAGGAAAAAGTTAGGTGAAATATGAATAAAATATACTTACATTTTACCTAGTTTCACACATATTTTTCTTTTCTCTTTCCAAATTTCTCTCCAAATCTCCCAATCAAACACAACATTAAGAGATTTGGAAAGAGAAATTGAAATGAAAAGAAAAGGAGGAAGAATTAATAGGATTCCAAATCCCAACTATGTTTGATTGCGTTGGGAATCGAATGAGGAAAAAAAATCATTTTTTAAGAACTCTCTCATTGTCCTTCATCACACACAGCATTGTACACGAATTGCAATAACAAAAAGGAGTTTTCTTAGGTGTGCAACCCACAAAAGGTGTAAGTGGGTTGCACACCATGTGCCACTAACACAAAAGGTGTAAGTGTAAGTGGAAGGTATAAATGTAAGTGGAAGGTATAAATGAAATGTATAAGTTGCACACCATGTGCCACTTACACAAAAGGTGTAAGTGCAAGGTAAAAAAGGTGTAAGTGTAAGGTGTAAGTGAATACAAAAAGGTGTAAGGTGTAAGTTGCACACTATAGCATTACCCTAACAAAAAATAAGGCTACACATGATCAAAATGTTGTTTGTTTTTTAGAAAAAAAAAAAAAGTTTTAATTTTTAAAAATAAAAAATAAAAAATTAATTTGATAAAAATAAAAAATCATTTTTTTATTTTTAAAAATTATTTATAGCCTCCCAAAAAATAAAATTGTATAAAAATGATAAGTATTTTTTATTTCCTTCACCTAATTAATGTTTTAGAAAAAAAAAAATTGAAAACAAGTTTTTAAAAACCAAACAAGTTTTTGAAAAAAGTTTGATTATGAGTTTTGAAAAGAAATTCTAAATTAATTTTGAGTTAACTGTTTAGTTATGAATTTTAAAAATAATTTTTTAATTGAGTTTTGAGTTATATATTTAGTTGTGATTTGAGTGTGGAGTTATGTTTTGAATTTAAAATATTAAAAAAATAAAATATTTAAAAACTATTTAAAAAATAGTTAAAAAATGAAAAAATGTTTAAAATAAAATTATATATTTAATATAAAAAAATAATTTTTATAAACATTTTAAAATACTTTTAAAAAATAAATTTTAAAAATTTTAAAATACAATACAAAATTAAAAAATTAAAAAATTTAAAATTCGTTTCAAAACTCAAAACTCTTTAAAATTCAAAGACTCAAAATTCTTTTCAAAACTCATAACTAAACAATTTTTTTTTTCCCCTCAACTTACCTCACAACTCCATACTTAAATCACAACTCCACATTTAAATTATAATTTTAAAACTAAACCAAATGGATTCCAAGAATTTCTTTACATTTCTAGGAAAAATTTATATACCTGCTTCAGAAGCATGATGACTGCTGTAGAGGCCTAATTCCAGTAGAATCTACCCATACACCAAATATGATCTTGTTCAAAAACATGACGTCTACCCATACACCAAATATGATCTTGTTCAAAAACATAACATCAACATGACGGAGGAGGATTAAACTTCAAATATACAATTGGACTTGGAATATACGACCTCAACACATACCATAAAGCTTCTGAACAACAACTTACATAGAACATAATATGAATCAAAGATATCCCAAAATCTCAAAAATATCAATGCAGGCTCCTCCATTAAATCAGACTCAACACCAGTGCATCAAAGCAGCACATCAAAACTAAAACACCACACCTCAATCCCTGTGTAATCCATATAAGCACAGAACCAGAACAGATGAACTAAGAGAGAAACCACTACAATCCAGGAGCAAAACATATGTAAAAAACATTAAAATAGAACTTGATAAGAAGTCAAAGCATTCATATCCACAATATCATGAAGAAGTGCAACAGAGACCATTTAGAATCTCAAGGACACATACATGCCCTAAATCTACCATTCAAGTGCAGCAAGCAACTAAGAGAGTCTACATACAAAAAATCCAAGCCTAATGATATTTTCATAGGTTCACCAAATCCCTGAAATATTCAAATAAAAAAGTACCAAAGAAAGAAAAATAGTACTATGCATCAAAGATTGAAGATCCAAATTTAACAGATGACCAAAGACCTTGGCGTTCAATAGGGCATTCTAGGTATGCTCGAGCATCACTTACTTCTTTAGCAAGAACTTGATACACCTTCATTCGAGAAGCATCACTCATGCCACTAACCTTCTCAATCTCCTCAAATAATTGTCTATTTGTGTAGTTCTGAAGGTTACCACGACCAAGTGCTGCTGCAATTGCATCTAGACCATCCTTAATTGACCTTATTTCCTCACTCAAAGTATCACCTAATTTATTCTTTCTCTTCTTTGAGTTAGAGGAACAAGATACTTTAGCAGTTTGGTCATCTTGAGTTCCAATCCCATCAAAATTCTCTCAGAGTGACTCTGTATGGTCAGTATTTTCATCGTCCAAAAGAATTTTTTGCCCAGCCCAACGAAGTCGCTCTTTTTTTGGACCTATAGCAAGACTCCTAGTTGCTCGATTCTTTTCGAAGAGTTGACATAACTTTTGAAAGTTTTGAATCAGAGCATGTCGAAACTGAAAAGCTTTAGGCTTTGCCTATAGAGAATAGCATATATAATATTATATTAAATAATGATGAACAAATATTTTAATTTTCTAGTACAGAACTACATCAATCTTACAATTAGATATACCTTGAGGTAAGCTGCCCATATACCTGCTGTAGCTTCAATCAATTGTGTTGAATGATTATATCCAAATCCACTATCAATTCTTAACATATCTTTAGCCATTGCAAGATTCCTATTTAAAGTCTTCAACCAATTCCTTACATGACTGGAATCACAATGTACACTAAATTTGGTACTTACCGCATTGCTTGCAGCTTTATAAGCAGATGATGTAAAACTACCACCAATTTTTTGCCCTTTGAGCATTTGGTCCAAGAGTGAGTCAATAAGAACAACATCCATTTGATTATTCCATTTCAAATGTTTCTTGTCAATTTCTACTGAGCATTCTTGGTCACCTTCCACCTACAATAAAAAATACCATAAAATATATTGGAAGAAGAGCATAGCTAGTAGCAAATTATCACCCAAACAAACGCAATGTTTCACATAATACAATAACAAATTAAAATATAATTCATTCCAAGATAACATTCAAATAATAATAATTAACTTGTCAATTTTTTGTTTTATCAGCAAAAGAAAAAGATTATATTGCTGTAAAGCAAATGAGTACATAATGGGTACATCGCAAGAACAAGAACAAGAATATCAAATAGCCCTTCCAGCCTCTCTGTGTTTTCCAAGATCCATATTATAATTTGATTGTCATTGAAGATTTATATCATAATCCCTCCACATGTCAGTAGCTATTCGTTCCCTTAACAATTATCCTTCCCTACATTCTTCAGCTAAACTCGATCTAGTTGTGTTAGTTTGCACTTGTGCACTTTTAAGCTCTGTATCAACCTCCTCAATAAGACTTTCATTGGGATCAATACCCATGAGGTAGTTGTGCAAAATACAACAGGCCAAAACAATATCTGTTTGAGTGTCAACATCATAATATGGCTCTGTCCCACTTCCTAAAATTGAAAACCTTTTCTTTAGGATACCAAAGGCTCTTTCAATTGCATTTCGCAAAGATGCATGATGAAGGTTGAAAAGCTCTCGAGGATTTTCTAGTTGATGAACACTATATTCCTTCAAATAGTAACGAGTACTTCTATATGGAGCAAGGAACATAGTTTTTAATTGAAATCCTGCATCTACTAAGTAATATTTCCCTAGGACCAACAAGTAACTAAATGATGTTAGTTTGAAAGAAAACAAAAATAGATTTATATTCATCAGAATATATACATGTTCAAAGATCACCTTGAGGAACGATCAATTTATCCATTTCTCTTGTTAATGCATTATCTAATATTCTTGAGTCTAAAGCAGATCCTTCCTATCCCGGAAGGATATATGTAAACTTTAAATCAAAGGAACATGCAGCCAAAGCATTTTGAGTGGGATAGTATTTTCGTCCTCGGTATCTTTGTGCATCCTTGTTTGGCACTCTTACACAAAAATGTGTACCATCAATCGCACCAACTTAGAAACAAATAAGAAGCTTGTCCTGTTCAAATCAAAGTTTTATAGTTCCAGTTTATGTATTGACATTGTATTGTTTCTACTTTAATGCTGGAAAAAACTCAAAAAGATTGGAATAGTAAAAGGCTAAATTGTGTACAGGTATTGAGCTGTCTTAGTAGGCACATCTGTCACTCTTGTAAAACTAAATTAATGTAGAAGTGTAATTTTCATTAGTTGTCATCCATCTATTGCTTAAGCTATGATTAAATTAACGACTGCTTTGATGATTTGATTCTTCAAGACCAAATCGGCTTTCAATTCTTTCTATTTGTTCTTCATGTTTGGAACCTAAAATAGCTTAGAGTCGGGATAAGAACAAATTAATTATGGGAGCTCAGAGACTAGAGAGGAGATTTTTCTACATGGTAAAATAACTGAAGGCACTAAATTTTGCCTGCATTAGTATTGAGATCATTGAATTGTTATTTAGCTTATGTGTTACCTTATTTTTTTAATATGTTCCTAGCTGGTTTTTAGTTGTCATTGCCCTTTTGATCGAATCACTTTGCAACCTCAATTGGTTCCTTGTGTCTACCCTTCTTTAGTTGCAATTTTGTTTTCAAGTTCCTAGGATCTCTTTGCTTGCAACTACCTTAGCCTCCATACTTTCTTGTCCTCATTATGCTGCACATATACCTTTAACAAAAGCTATGAGGCACTATCAGGAGCTTAAATTACTTTCTTTTTTTGTTTTCTTTTCACGGCTTCAATAAATTTTAAAAGTTGCCATTCTTTTGACAGTTTCAATCATATGCAAGGCATCTTGTCAAGATCTAGACCAGACACACACAGACACATGGGTGTATGCGTTTGTCTGCATGGTGTGATGTGTGCTTGCATGTATATAAGGTTCTTAGGGCGTGTACAAAAATAACTCCTAATTTGATGAGAGAGAGAATGCAATTCTATACGACACAGAGTTTTAAGTGTTCGTAGATGGACAAATAAGTAGTGCATAGATATTAGAGCTATTGGTTGGTTCTATACATGACTTGATTTGAATTAACACACTTCTTCACCAATGAAACATGAAAATTACCACTGAATTTTTTTAATTGACTTGGCTCATTTTGTCTTTTTCACCATATAAGCATGACAAATGAGTAGTGCACAGGTGTAGGAGCTATTGTTTCTATACATGAGCTATATATATCTAGTCATGAGCTATATATATCTACTGATACTGTTTCTCCTTTGATGCTGGAGATTGGAATAGTAATTTAAACTTTATTGTAAAAGCTTGCCTTACTATACAGCACCAATGCTGATCATACATTTTAATTGCAACTTATTCACACTTATCATTAAAAATCTTGTATTTCTTGTTGTTTAAATTATGAAATTAAATAAATAGATTTATGAAGAAAACAAATTATATACCAAGAACATATGCAGATAATAACAACTAAATTTCAACAGAAATACACAAAAAACAATAAAGGGTAAAGAGACAAAACCGAAGCCTGCACGGAAGTAGTTTCCTTAAAACAGATTTCGCCGCCTCACGGGTCGAGTGCTTGAGGAAACCCGGCGTTTGTCTCCCAGGATACGACGGTCAAAACCAGCTACGGCAAAAGCACTATCTGTCTAGCTTAGCGAACAAAACAATGGCAGCACTCTCTCACAATAGGAACTATCTTGCAAACTGACTTGTAAAATGGAAGCAAAAATTTTCTATATTGAAACTTGACAGGAGGGTCTCAATTTATACATGTATAGGGGAGAGAGGAAGAGCCTCCAGCCTTCAAGGCTAGTCATTAAAACACCAAGCATCCATAGCCCCTTTCTACAAAATAAAAAGTATGGATGCCCAAAGGATTCACACCCTTTAGCCAAGAAAAAAGATTTAAATACTCTTTAAAATCCTATTCATGAATCTAATATCATGAAGCAATTTCTTGGCAATTTCTTATTCAAAACCCAATGGTTTTTGGCTCACTTGGACCCAACACAAAAAATTGGTTAGGATCCACTTTAATATTTAATTAAAGTAACCACACTTTAATATTAAATTAAAGTCCCCAAAAAACAATTTTTCCAACAATCCCCCACATGAATAAAAATTGACCGAATGACTCAACAAACGGACAACGTTCAACAATAAAGACTCTGAGAGAGAGTACAACGGACTAACCCCGACATTAGAGAAGGTAGCTTTTGGCTTTGAACCTCTCCCAGTGAAAACCTATCGAGTTTACTGGTAGATCAGTGAATAAGACATCTTGAACTGCTCTACCGTTTATGTAAACTGAGACAATAGATCTCACACGGGAATTACTCCTACCACCATTATGTTCTCCTTTGGTTTTGCCTGTGTGGCCCGAACACTAGCTTTGGTTCAATGAGTGGTTTCAAAGAATCTTGGCTGCCCAATTCTTCTAGAAGCGGCCCCACTTCAAACTCACATAGGTGACTCGCTAAATTATCTGCAATACTTAGCTCAACAAACACACATAAGAGTCATTAAAAGCTCCTTATCCTCTACACTTGCGGTATCAGCGATAGAAGGAATGGTGGAGGTTTAACCTCCTCGATGACATACCACCGTTACACGCAATTAGGTTGTCCCATTGAACCTAGATCTTGGGATCTCCAGTCAACTAGGTTGGGTTTCCATTCCGGTAACTTCCAAAGGCCTTAACCCCATTCCTTTTGACGACGTTTCGACTAACACTCGACTTAACCCTTTGGTTAGCGGATCCACAATGTTGTCCTTAGACTTTACATAGTCTAAAGAGACAACTCCATTCGAGAGTAGTTGTCGTATGGAATTATGTCTACGACGGATATGTCTAGACTTTCCATTATACATATTACTCTGTGCCCTACCAATTGCAGATTGAAAATCATAATGAATACAAATAGCTGGCACAGGTTTAGACCAACGTGGAATATCTTCAATGAAATGGCGAAGCCATTCTGCTTCTTCTGTTGCTTTATCCAAAGCAATAAACTCTGATTCCATCGTTGATCTAGATATACACATTTGCTTAGAAGATTTCCAAGACACGGCTGCCCCACCAAGAGTGAACACATATCCACTAGTGGACTTTGAGTCCTTTATATCTGATATCCAATTCGCGTCACTATATCCTTCAAGCATTGCTGGATATCGAGTATAATACAGCCCATAATCCCGAGTGTAGTGTAAATACCTTAACACCCGCACAATGCCCTTCCAATGAGAAGCATCAGGATTACTTGTGTATCTACTAAGCCTGCTAACCGAGTAAGCTATATTTGGCCTAGTACAACTCATCAGATACATTAAACTTCCAATTACCTGAGAATATTCTAACTGAGAGACACTCTCTTTATTATTCTTGGTAAAGTGTAGACTTAAGTCTACAGGTGTCGATGACACACTCGTATCTGATCCACTAAACTTCTCAAGTATCTTATCAACATAATGAGACTGAGAAAGTACAATTCCGCCAAAGATGCTGGTAATCTTAATTCCCAGAATAACATCTGCAATGCCCATATCCTTCATGTCAAATTTAGAGTTTAACAACTTCTTGGTAGTTTTGATCATTTCATCGTTACTATCTATAATGAGCATATCATCAACATATAGACACAAAATGACATAACCTCTGTCAGTGTCTTTGACATAAATACACTTGTCACATTCATTGATTCGAAACCCATTTGACAACATTACATTGTCAAACTTCTCATGCTATTGTTTAGGCGCTTGCTTCAAACCATACAAAGATTTCACAAGTTTACAGACTTTCTTGCTTTGTCCTGTAGATTTCTTCATTCAAATCCCCATTTAAGAAAGCTGTTTTTATATCCATCTGGTGTATCTCATGATTGCGCAAAGCTGCTATCGCAATCACTATGCGAATGGATGTTATCCTAGTTACAGGTGAGTACGTATCAAAGTAATCCAGGCCTTCTCGTTGCCTGTACCCTTTGATAACGAGCCTCGCCTTATACTTGTAATAGACCCATCGGCCTTCATCTTTCGTTTAAAAATCCATTTGCAGCCTAAAGGCTTACAACCTGGAGGTAAATCTACCAACTCCCAAGTGTGGTTCTGTAAGATGGAGTCAATCTCACTTTTGATCGCTTCTTTCCATAAAGGACTCTCAGGAGAAGTCACAGCTTCGTGGAAAGTTTGAGGTTCGTTCTCAACCATATAAGTCAAGAAATCTAGACCAAAAGATTTGGATGTCCTAGCCCTTTTACTCCTTTTGGGCTCATCTAAAACCTCAATTTGATTATCACCTGGATCATCAACATGATCATCCTCACTAGCAAGCTCATCAAATTGCTCCAAAGACCTTGGAACCCCTGCATGGGTTCGGCAAGGAAAAATGTCTTCAAAGAAACATGCATTCCTTGACTCCATGATGGTATTCCTGTGTATGTCTGGAATTTCAGACTTATGAACAAGAAACCGATATGCACTACTATTATGTGCATAACCAATGAATATACAATCCATAGATTTCGGGCCTATCCTAACCCATTTGGGTATAGGAATCACCACTTTTGCAAGACACCCCCACATTCGTAAGAATTTATACGAAGGCTTAACGCCTTTCCATAACTCATACGGTGTCTTGTCCACCTTCTTCTGGGGTACTTTATTCAGAATGTAATTTGCAGAGAGAATTGCTTCCCAATCCAAAACTTATCAACATTGCATTCATCATTTCCTTTAGCGTCCTATTCTTCCGCTCAGCAATCCCATTAGACTGAGGAGAATAAGGCGTCGTGGTTTGGTGGATAATCCCAGATTGAGCACAAGTCTCAATAAACGGAGATTCATACTCACCACCACGATCACTTCTTAGAGCCTTAATCTTACGGCCTACTTGATTCTTAACTTCATTCTTATAAAGAACAAACTTGTCAATCGCCTCATCTTTGCTTTTTAGCAAATAGACATAACAATACTTAGTGCAATCATCAACAAAAGTGATGAAGTACTTATTGCCACCACGTGATTGTATAAATTTTAAGTCACACACATCACTATGCACTAAATCCAACGGTTTTGAACTTCTTTCAATAGAATGAAACGAAGATCTTGTCAACTTCGCTTCAACACAAGTTTCACACTTGTGTTTCAGATTAATCTTAAAAGATGGTATGTGATCTAACTTGATTAATCTACGTAAAGATTCAAAGTTCACATGTCCTAGTCTACCATGCCACAAATTGGAAGACTCAAGCATGTAAACAGAAGAAGATGCACATTTATTCATCTTTGGGATAACAGTCATAACATTGAGTTTAAACATACCCCCCAACATATAACCCTTACCCACATACATTCCGCTTTTGGTAAGAACAACCTTGTTAGATTCAAAAACCATGCGAAAACCATGTTTACTAAGAAGAGACCCTGAGACAAGATTTTTACGAATGTCCGGAACATACAGGACTTCGTTCAAGGTCAGCTCCTTTCCTGACGTCAACTTCAGGACCACCTTTTCTTTCCCCTCAACAATCGAGGTAGCAGAGTTTCCCATAAACAACTTCTCACCGTTTGTAATCGGTTCGAACGTTGTAAACAGTTTCTGCTCGGAGCAGATGTGGCGTGTAGCCCCAGTATCAATCCACAATTCTCTTGGGTTTGAACCCACCAGATTCACTTCAGAGACAACGGTAGACAAGTGCATATCATCCTCCTCATGGGAGTGCTCTTGTAAGTCTGCCAGATGAGAATGAGGTTTGGTCTTGTATGGCTTCTTCTGCTTGCGGCAGTCACTAGCCCGATACCCCTCGTTACCACAGTTATAACACTTCCCAAAGAACCGATAACCAGGTTCCTGCGGCTTGTAAGCCGACTTCTTTTGCAACACCACCCCTTGGCCCTAACTTAGAGCTCTTGTTCACAGGGGGCTTCTTCCTTATCTCAGAAGATTTGCCATGCTCAACGACATTGGCCTTTACTGAGGAGGTACTCCCTCATTTCTTTCTATTATCCTCTTCAATCTGGAGTCGGACAACCAGCTCTTCAACAGACATTTCCTTGCGCTTGTGCTTTAAGTAATTCTTGAAATTCTTCTAACCATTGGGAAGTTTCTCACTGATCATAGCAACTTGAAATGACTCGTTCAAAGGCATCCCCTCAGCATGAATTTCATGCAAGATCACTTGGAACTCCTGGACTTGGCTTATCACAGTTTTAGAATCTACCATTTTAAAATCAAGGAAACGGCCAATCACAAATTTCTTTGCCTCGGCATCCTCAGTCCTATACTTTTTGTCTAGAGATTCCCATAATTCTTTTGCTGAGCTCTTGGAACAAAACACACTATAGAGTGAGTCTGCCAAGCTGTTGAACACATAGTTCCGGCAAAGATAGTCTGTCTGCTTCCATGTGTCAAGCGCCATGACTTTCTGCCTATCAGGCTCATTCTCTGCCACGGCTGGAGGATCCTTACTCAGAGCCTTGGCAAGGTTTAGCGTGGTCAAGTAAAACAACATCTTTTGCTGCCATCTCTTAAAGTTTTCCCCAGCAAATTTTTCTGGGCGCTCATGGTGACTAAGCGGTTCTCCCGGAACAGCCGGAGTAACACCAGGGTTGACCACAGAGGTCACAGCAGTAGGGGTTGGCAATCCAGTTGCCCCGGGGTTCAAATCCCCACAAACATTAGCAGTAGCAGCAGTATCAGTGATAGTTTTCATTTCTGAAAATTACACCAGAATATCACTTATGTGTTTCCAGAAATTAAACTTAACCCTTAGAAAATCCCTTAGAAGAAAAATTAATTCAAAAATTAGTCTCACCACAAAACCTAGAATCGAACATGGTCAAGAAAGTTTCCAAGAAGACTGGAGGGGTCACATCGGCCTCACTTAAAACCCAGTTAACCTTTTGACAAAACTTTTAAGAGCATGTTGATTCCTAGTCCGTGATAAACAAATTAAGAATTAAATTTTCTTAGGGATGAACTAAGTTAAAGCAAACCAGGGTCCAAAACTTTTACAAGCATTGCTACAACAATATAAGCAAATAAAACTTGCTACTACAAATTGGTAAACAAATCAATTACATCTCAAGCAAACATGCTTCAAACATTTTGATAAAATAGCCAATCCATAAGGATTCTATTTAGTCCAAAAGCTTTTCCACGCTTAGGTATTCCTACTCAACACAAACATTAGTAGTCCAAACATTTTTGTTTTTACATCCCAAATTCTATTCATTTGGTTTAATATTTGTTTTTCGCATTGGTATCCCTATAAAGAAAGTTATTAGCAAACCACAACAAAATACAAACAAATAATCTAAAAAATTTAATTATAATAAATAATTGAAACTATCTAGCCAATTATTAATTATATAAGTAACCAACTAATATAAGGTACCAAAACAAAATACAATTTGTAACTTCAAAATTAAATTACAACTTTAAAATAAAGTTCAATACTCATGAGTCATGAATGAAATTAATTCATAATAAACATTTAAACTAATAACTCCAAATAGATAAGTCAAATTCAAAGTTAATGCACCCAATTAAATAATTCAGATTAATGCACCTAGTTAAATAATTCAGATTAATGCACCCAATTAGATAATTTAGATTAATCATAAACACAATTCATAAAACTCTATAACTCCAAATACATTAAATTATGTAATCTAGCCTAGAAAATAATAAGCATGTCAAAATTACAACATCCATAAATTATATCTTATAACCTTAAAATTCATGCAAATCATGGTAGGAGAATGATAAACCATACGCATAAAACAAGTTCATACTAATATAATTAAGTATGCAAATTATGATAGAGCATTCTAATTAAACTAAGCAATTAGAGAATAACATTGCATAATTTACAATCAATGAAATAGTGAGCAATTCCTAAACAATTCCTAGTAACATTATACAAAGCCAACCTAATAGTCTATATAAATCTATTCGATCAATTTTATAGAAAATATATATAAAATATGTTTTAAGCTTGTTGTTTAAATTGTGAAATTAAATAAATAGATTTATGAAGAAAACAAATTATATACCAAGAACATATGCTGATAATAACAACTAAATTTCAACAAAAATACACAAAAAACAATAAAGGGTAAAGAGACAAAATCGAAGCCTGCACGGAAGCAGTTTCCTTAAAACAGATTTCGCCGCCTCACGGGTCGAGTGCTTGAGGAAACCCGGCGTCTGTCTCCCAGGATACGACGGTCAAAACCAGCTACGGCAAAAGCACTATCTGTCTAGCTTAGCGAACAAAACAATGGCAGCACTCTCTCACAATAGGAACTACCTTGCAAACTGACTTGTAAAATGGAAGCAAAAATTTTCTATATTGAAACTTGACAGGAGGGTCTCAATTTATACATGTATAGGGGAGAGAGGAAGAGCCTCCAGCTTTCAAGGCTAGTCATTAAAACACCAAACATCCATAGCCCCTTTCCACAAAATGAAAAGTATGGATGCCCAAAGAATTCACACCTTTTAGCCAAGAAAAAAGATTTAAATACTCTTTAAAATCCTATTCATGAATCTAATATCATGAAGCAATTTCTTGGCAATTTCTTATTCAAAACCCAATGGTTTTTGGCTCACTTGGACCCAACACAAAAAATTGGTTAGGATCCACTTTAATATTTAATTAAAGTCACCACACTTTAATATTAAATTAAAGTCCCCAAAAAACATTTTTTTCCAACATTTCTTTCTGTTCAAATAACCAAAAGCACAACACAAATCACATTATTCCATAGAACTAGGGGCTTCTTAGTGGAACCAAAACCTCTATAGTCAACAACGAACGTTTAGGTACATGAAGCCAAAAATACCCAATACACAAAAATATATTACATTTTTGGACCAAAATACTAAATTAAAGCTATCCAGAGTGATCCAAACAGTTTTTCTATTTTTCCTAATGAAGAAAAGCATTGACTAAAATATATTAATGCTAAAAACAATGAAATTTTTGCAGGAGAAGATTGAAGAAACTAGGGACATAATGCATTAATAATTCAGCTATTATAGGATGCACTTCGAAATGTTTTACATGATTAATTTGACCATAAGAAATCTATACTCATATTACCCAAAACTAATTTAATCCAATGCAACAGACCATCCAAAAGCAAAAATTACTTAGAAAACAAACTACTTAGAAAACAGCTTGAACATGGATAAACAAACAGGGTTTCTGCAATTTCACTTCAAAGCAAAAATTGCAAAGCAGCTAAAACATGGATAAACAAATCCATGTATCTATAATCTCTAATTCATAATAAAATATATATAGGTGTATGTATGTATGAAATTTTCAATACAGATCTGAGTTTGATGAGAGGAGAAGAGAAAACGAAAGAGGGGGACCAATACCTGATCGAAATTTTCGAGCAATGAATTATCAATCGAGTTCAGTGATTGAAGATCACCAATTGAAGCAGATGATGATCCCAGATTGGAGCAATTTGCTGAATGATGTTGCGAATCAAAAATTGCTACCAGAGTTAGATCTATGTACAATTTCACTTCAAAGCAAAATTGTAAAGTAGCTTGAACATAAATAAACAAATCGGTGGAAATCAATAGAGATCTGAGTTTGATGAGAAGGTAAGAGAAAATGAAAGAGGAGCACAAATACGTAATAAAAAATTCTAGGCAATGAATCTTCAATCGAGTTCATTGATTGAAGATTACCAATTGAAGCAAATGATGATCCCTGATTGGAAGGGTTTGCTAAATGATGCTGCGAATCAGAGTTTGCTACTGGAGTTAGATCTTAAAAACTCTTCGGTGGTGGTTTTTTGAAGCTACTCATGAATGGTCTCCTGCGAGAAGCCATGAACAATGAAACACTCTCTCCCCGATAAATTTTTCCTCTCAGTTTTCCCAGTCTTTTCTCACAAATATAAAATAGAATTGATGTGTTTGGTTGGGGAATTTGGGAAGGGATTTAGAAAGGAAAAGGGAAAAGGTGTGTGAAACTATGTGAAATGTAGGTATATTTTTTTTTACATTTCACCTACATTTTCCATTTTCATTTCCCTTTCCAAATCCCTCCTCAAATCCCTTAACCAAATACAGCATAAAAATTCACCTATTTCTTTATTTATTTTTCACTCCCTTTCTTTTCCCATATATTTTTTATTATAACCAAACAAAAATAAGATTACATTTCTCTTTTCTTTTCCAAATCTTACCCCAAATCTCCCAACAAAAACACAGTATTACAGTTGCTGAAACCCAACCAATGCTCCACGTGCAAAAATACAACTTCTTAATCCGACGCCCAAAGAGACCAACCCAAACGTGAACACTTTGTCACAATCAGCTTATATTATTCAAAATGTGATCACAATATGCCCATATTTTAACTTTTCAAAACGTGACCACCATCCTAATGTAATCAATGGAATCTAGAAAATCCTTTCCAAATCAATTCACCCCCGAAGAAAGGGGTAAAAATGTCAAGAAATCTATTCCACAAATACCAAATGGGACTTGCGGATCACATTTCCAAAAATAAAAAAAAAGACATTAAAAAAAGAAAAAAGGACTCTTTGGACTAATATTCTCCCAACCCAAGTTTGATTTTCCAATAGTTTTTTCTTTAAAATTATCAAATGAATGTTTCTTTTTTAATGTTATAATTTAATATAATTTAAAATTATTATATATATTTACTTAATTTTTATTTTTATAGTACGATATATCTAAAATTATTAAAATATTTACAAAAAAATTATTTAAAATTATTATATTTGTTGATTTAAATAAGACTTTTATAAAACGAAAGAACAACAAGTATCAAAATAAATAAAAAAATACTATTTACCTTCAACTTTTTTTCTTCTTCTCTCCTTTGTAGTACATCTCCCTTATTTATTTATTGTTATTAAAATTCCATATCAATACCCTTACCAATTTTTTTTAATAAAATTTAATATTTAAAAGACTTCTACTTAATTTAATTGCCCATAAACAAAACTTAATAGAATTATACATACTAAAAATATTTTATCAATTAATTTTATTATATTTTTTCACTTTTTTTTTTAAAAAAAATTGAATATTAAAAATATTTATTTTTATGAAATTTATTATATATTTTATGTAAGTTACATTTTATAACATGATAGAGTTAAAATTATTAAAATACACATAAATAATTTATTTAAAATAAATTAGTATATGTGTTGATTTACGTAACGCTTTTATGGAATAATACAACTAAAATTATTAAAATAAATAATTAGAATCATTATTTGAATTTTAAATTATTGTTTTTTTCTCCAATTTAATGATTATTTTAAATATTTTATATATTAAAAAATATAAATAATTTAATTAAATTTTATAAAAAATATTTTAAATGTTTAGTCCGTGCGGTTAACAACTAGTTTAATAATATAATCATAATAAACTGATTTTAGGAAATTTTAGAAATACAGAATCCTAACTCAGCTGAAGACTTTGGCTGCTAAAGGACTCTCAAACACATTTGAAGTTGGATTCCTAATCCCACATGGATTAAGCTAATTTGTGTTCACTATAAATATACTAACCACTCTTTTTCTTTCTCCATTCAATCTTCACTACTTTCTTTCCAAAATCTTTAAGACATGTCAGATTGTCAAAGGACATCCAAGAACTCACATCTCTCTTCAAACTATTCTCGCCCAAAAAGTACTACTTCTTCTACCTATGGCTGCCACAATTGGGTTTCAGCAAAACGAGCCTCTATCGAATTCCTCAACAAAATCAGAAAAACTTTCCAGCATGACCACGATCAAACATACAAATCATTCCTCAAAATCATGAGTAGTTATGGAGAGAAACAGAGTGATATTAAGCAAATCAATCAAGAGGTCACAGCGCTGTTTAAGGACGTGCCTGGTTTGTTTGTGGAGTTCACAAAGTTTGTCACATATTCTAATGAGAAAAATCAAACAGGGCGCGAAGAACAGAGTTGGGACATGGATTGGATAACCAAAAGTTCTTCTAGCAAGAGAGATCATAACCCATATGAACAAAAGTTGCTTCAACGCGAAGATTATCTATTTGAGATTGACATGGTTTTGAGGCGTTTGAAATCGGCTAACAAAAATGCACAACGATTGGTAAATGATTACGAGAATGAAAACAATTGTGAGAATTCAATTATTGTTGAAAAGTACTTCACAATTCATGATATGAGGTGTATCGAAAAACTATATGATGAATGTGGTTATGAGGTGATAGAGATTCTAAGGCGTAATCCAATTGTTGCATTGAATAATGGAATATTGGCTCGGCTGAAACAGAAACTTGAAGAGTGGATAGAGTTTAGTTTCGATGTGGGCGCGAAATGGGGAGAACCAAGTTCGGACGAGTTCAAAAAATGGAAGAGAGAACCGAGGGAGGACCCTGATGATGTTGAATATATTAGTGATGACGGGAAGAAGATGATAAAGAGGATGATGAAGAGCCTTCTTTGATCATTGATGCTGATCAAGATCAACCAACAGTTCAGATTCCGATTATGGATTCTGGGAAATCTGATTTTGATTTTCAGAAAATTTAGATGAGTCTTGTCAAATTTTTTTTTTATGTGAATGGTTTTGCAGAACAGAGAACAACTTTACTATAAATACTAGAAATTTAATATTTATTTATTCTTTGTTAGGATTCAAATTGCTTTTATTGTTTCAGAAATTATTAATGAAACATGTCATTTTAAATGGAACTATATAGTGAGAATAATACAAACTATAATTCTTTGCTGAAGTTGAATAGTGTGCATCTAACTCCTTGATCTTTAAAGCATAATAAAAATAAAAATCACAGCTCTAAACAATTGAAGAATAACAAACTAAGATGATAATATAATTACGGGATTTTTTTTTTTTTTTTTTTTGGGGGGGGGGGGGTACCTATCCCTGGCATTAAGAAACTCTTTTTAAGTCATTAGTCTTTTCTGAACCCTTTTTGTGTTTTTAGTTTTATCTCAACAGTAATAGAAGAATACCATGAGAGTGAGTTAGAATCTCTTTTTGGGGGGTACCTATCCCTCGTTAAGAAACTCTTTTTAGGCCATTAGTTTTACAGGTTGGACCACTGATTTTTCTGATTTTTGCAAACAAGGCCGGTTTTTAGCCTAGTCCGATTTTTGGAGATTTTCCGGACGGAAACTAGATCCGGTCATCGGTTGAACCGGCCGGTCCAGTCCGGTTCGGTTCTTAAAACTTTACATTGTACAACTATTTTTTTTTTAACTATCATTGGACAACTATTTATTAGATCAAAACTATCTATTGTTTATAAAAAAATATTTGAGAGTTCTAATTGAGACAGAGTGATTTCTCTGCAGTCGTATCTGACGGGTGATATTAGGAAGAAAAACGATATCATTTTGTTATATATAAAAAGCAAAAGGGATTGAACTGATGAATTTCTCTTCCTTCATTGCCGTCAAAACATTGTCACCGCCGTCGCCAATGAACACTCATCCAATGATTGAGCCACCAAAACTATAAAGCTTTCGAACCTTTAGACGTTCCACCATTAATGGTTTGCATAACAAAGCATATTGTAGACACTCCATTTTTGACCGACCTTAAGACTCAGACGTCACCGATTGAGTGCTTGGTGATGTTGCATATCGCACTCGTTCCGAAGTTTCAGAGTCTCGGCCATGAGCCTTGCCTCCGGACTTTCGGACTTTTTTGTGCTTTGCCTCGGTTTGCGAACCAGGCTCTGTTTTCTCTGTTTTCTTTTTCCGAAGGGAGGGAGAGGTCTCATAGATCATCTCTCAGTGGCCGTAGGTTACGTTTCGTGGTCGTAGGCCATTTTTCCCATTTCAGAGTCCGGTTCCGGGTTTTCGGAGCCGTCGGCCGTGTGCCTCGGTTCGGGACCACTTAACCACCTCCGTTTGCTCCAGTTTTTGGCATACATCTTATTTACTCCCTTTTGAGGGACATTGTGGTCCGAGAGACCAACTTCGTGGTCGAACACCACCTCCGGTGCTTAACAGTCGGTTTTCGGGGCCCCAGGCTGCGTGTTTCGGCCCCCGAACCTTCAATTTGCATCGGTTTGAGTTCATTTTTGGCAGGGACCTTATTTTCATTGTTATGAAGGTCATAGAAGGGTGGGAGGCCAGCAATTGTTCTAAAATCCAACTTTATTCCTTCATCGCTCTTCGTCGCCCGTTTTTCTTGCTAGAAAGCTGATGTTGACCACCCCCGGGCCACTTTTTTGGGCCATCAACCACATATTTGTGTTGTACACACCTGGGAGGCCACCAATATGTCATGGCCGGCCAGCAATTGTTCTGAAATCCAACTTTATTCCTTCATCGCTCTTCGTCGCCCGTTTTTCTTGCTAGAAAGCTGATGTTGACCACCCCCGGGCCACTTTTTTGGGCCATCAACCACATATTTGTGTTGTACACACCTGGGAGGCCACCAATATGTCATGGCCGGCCAGCAATTGTTCCTAAACCTTTTGAACCCCTCTGAAAAGTTGGGTTTCCTCTCTCCTAGTCCACATTTTCAAGGTTTCAACCACATAGCTGTGTTGTGCACACATGGGAGGCCACCAATATGGGTGGCCGGCCAGCTTTCTCTGTTTGACCTTTTTGACCCTAGCCGGCCAGCTAGGGGAGGTGGCCGGCCGGCCACCTGAGCTCCTAGAAACTGGCCGGCCATGCTCCCCTCAGCAGGTTCCTTACAGATACACCCTCATTTTCCTCCCAGATTCTGTATCCGAGGGGGGGACTTTTGGAGGGGAAATTTGAATTTCATTTCCCCCCATTTTTCTCCACACCTTTGCCTATATAACCAGCACCCCCAGCTATGTTTTAGAGGTTACAAAAATTGGTTCTAAGGCTCTTGCATTCAATCTCTTTCCCTCTTTACTCCAAGCCTCAAAACCCCAAAGTCCTACACCATTTCTACTCCATCTCCAAGCCAACCAATCCACACTCCATTCCAGTAGCTTGGAGGCTCTTTCCAGAGGCTAGGAGCACCACTTCTTGGACCAAGAGGCTGCTGAAGTTTGGTTCTACAAAGGTGAGTCCCATTTTCTCTCTTTTGTGCACTATTTTGATCTATATCCTAGCTCCTTGTGCTTACATTTTTGGGCTTTGACCCTAACTGGAAATAGTCTTATTTTGAGCTCTTTTTCATATTTGATTAAGGGCCTTTCCCTGTTTGAGGCTTCCTTCTTACCCTTTGTGTTTAAACCCTCTTTTAGGCCTATTTTTTGCATAGTATTTTAGGCTTATTTTTGAGCTGTTTTAGACTTGGTTATAAACTGTAAAGTGGCTTGTTTTGAGTCCCTATTCAACTTTTTTGAAGGGCTCTCCTCTGTTTGAGGATAGCTACTACCACTTGCCTCTTTACCCCTCTTTTAGGCCCTTTTCTTGCATGATAGTTTAGCCTTACTTGTGTTCACTTTCGTGGCTTGATGTAAACTGTGAAGTGCCTTTTTTTGAACCCCTCTTCAACTTTGTTGAAGGGATCTTTGCCATTTGGGTCCAGCTGCTGCCCCTTGTGTCTATTCTCTCTTTTAGGGCCATTTTTGCATGATAGTTTAGCCTTATTTGTGTTCATTTTTGAGACTTGTTGTAAACTGGAAAAAGGATTTTTTTGACATCATCTTCATGTTTTATTAAAGGTTCCATTTTTTTTTGAGGTCATATGCTATCTTGTATGCTTGGTTGCCTCCCATTTTGACCCTTATATCCTAGCCCTTGTTGCATTCCTTGTTTGGCCTTCTAGCCACTGAAATCCATTGGATTTTTAGTGGCTTGGCCACTGTTTTGAGCTTCCAAATCAGAGGGGGGTGACCCCCTCTCACCTTGACTTGTTTGGTGGTAATTTCGACCTTCCAAAGAGGCCCTATCTTGCATGCTTTGTTGACTGATTTTGGGGCCAATTTGGTGAGTTTTGAGACTATCATATTTGATTTTCAAAGTTTATTTGGGGCTGCCACATGTTTATCTTGTACATGCTTAATAACCTCTTGCATAGCCCTCTAAAGGAGCTCATCATTTTTGCATGTGTTGGCTTCATTTCAGTGATTATTTGGGCATATTTTGGCATGATTTATTCATTGATTTTTTCTTGTTTGGTGATATTCCACTTTCTTCTTACACTTTCCATGTAAACCATGTTTGCCCGTCAAAATTGCATGCTAATTTAAGCCATCTTGCTAGCACCTTTTTGCCTTGCTCTAAACTAGAAAAATGCATGTTTTGGGACTGTCTTGACTCTGTCTTTACACTTCATGTTCAAATAATGCATGCTTTGTATAGCTATAAGTCATTCCATGTGCCTAATTTTGTGTTTCGGGGTCCATCTCATGCATCGGGTGCCATGTTTTCATATTTCGGGGCTGTTTAGCATCATGTTTTAGTGCTGAAGTTTTCATGTTTGCATACCATGTTCCATGCCTTACCATGCTTTGGTAGAGTGGCATTCGTGCCTTAGGTTCGGTCTTCGGTTTGCGTGCATGGGTGCACGCATCTCGAGTGTCTCATTTTCATCTCATGGCCACTGATGTGAGTGTGGCCGAGATCCACTCATGTTGGTGTAAGTCCATTATGCATTGTGTATACCATTTCATTTCATAGCATTGTGTATGCTAGGTTGTATGTTAGCGCATTGTGTATGCCATGTTACCTCGTGCATCGTGTATGCCATTTCATAGCATTGTGCATGTTAGGTTGTATCTTAGTTGCATTCATGCATGACATGCATATTGCATTGTGTTTGGGATAAGAGTTAGCCCGAGCACGGGAAACGAGGTACGTTTCGTACCCCGAGTGACGGAACGTGTCTCAATTCCCCAGTCGCCGACACTCCGGATTATCCATGATGGAGTTTAGGTTTTGTTGTGTTTTCATGTGCATTCATTTCATATTAAGTCGTGCAATTCGACTCCTCGGCCATCATGCATCGGGATGCGTGATTGGTGGTACGAGGATCGAGGCATGCATACATATGTGAAAATACATTGCTATGCCCATTTCCTGCTCTCTGTTGCAACAAATCAAGAATCAGCAGCCTTCTGGAGCTTGGCGCGCTTTCCAAGAATAATTACAAACAGAGGCTAATTAGGACATTGCAATGGATTTCCGCGTAAGGCAACCCGAACATGCATCATTCATCATCCGGATCAGAGTCGATGCAGTCCCTAGCTTGCATGCTAGTTTACAGCTTTCCTAGTTTAATTTGTTAATTAATTAGGATTTTGTATTTATTCAGACTGTACTATTCATTCGGACTGTACTATTCATTTGGGACTGTATTATTTATTCGGACCCTCCGAGCGGGGGCAATGTTGTAATAAGTGTGCGTGCGTGTGATGTATGTCTTCCAACCCCACGTCTTTCTCCCTTTTATTTACCAGCTTACGATGGTTAGATTAGGGCATGTTTCAATTAGCATACAGTATGACAGCATGTTTGCATTCATTCATCTGTCTTGCATGCACCAGGCTCGGCGCATCATACTAACTGCATTTGTATTTCAATTCCGAGTTGAATACATGTTAGCTGTAGCATTCCATATGCCATGTTTAGAATAGTCGAGCCTGTTATAGTTGCATCTTTGCATGTGTTGCATTAGGCATCTCTGTATAGTTAGGATCATGCATGGATTTCTAACATAGTTTCTGTTTTGGCTTGGAGTACTCGGTGAGTTTTTACGCTTTAGCATCCTTGCATGTGTGTGAGTGACTGCCATGATAGCATGCTTACCATGAGGCTATTTGCTTATGTGATATAACTGCCTGAATGCCTGTGGGTGAATGTTGGGTTATTTGGATTGGAACAATGCATTGACTGTGAGTTTTAAGCCCACTAGATAGTGGCAAAACCATGTTTTCTAAGCCCACCCGAGGGTGGCAAAATCTGCATTTTAAGCCTACTTGCGAGTAGCAAACCATCTTTCAAAAAACAAACATGAAATGTTTTGTTCCAATTCAGGCGACCCGATCTATACTTGTATGCTGTGCGCATCACATAGTAAATTTAGGCTAATAACCGGAATAAGAACACATAATATTTTCAAAATTAGATATCATGGTTAGTAGAGGCCGATCTTTGATCGGGCGAGCGGGGGTGCTCACGAAGTGACCTTCCCCAATCATACCCAAGTTCCCGAGCCGAGGCAACTTTGGTGATGACGGACACGTGGCCTTAGGCAAACGAGTCAGGGTTTCCTAAATTTCCCCAAAAATAAAATATTTAGGTGGCGACTCTGTATCTGGCAAAGCAGTCCATGTTTGGCACTTCTTTCAAAAATCTGTTTTCTCAAAATGATTTGCCGGATTTGGACTCTTTGGTTCAGATTAAGAACTGTGACAATTAGAGACCTGAACTGTGGTGAGCCCAAGACGAACGGAACAAGGGACTTATTCCCTCTCGGGGCGTTCGGGGACGTCTATAGTTTCTGGCGACTCTGCTGGGAATTTAGAGAGCTTGACTCGAACTCATGATATCTGGTTTTGACTACACTTGTGTGTTTCTTTGCATTACATTTGCATTGGTGCGCCTAGGACACCGTGTTTTCCATCTGCTATTCCTGAGTGGTTTGCTAGAGGCTACGTGCCATAAGGCTTACTGGTTACGGGCTCTGCCAGTATGGGAACACAAACCCCGGTTTTACCGGGGCACCCTTTTGACCATTCGACCTAGTGCATATTCGGAATCCGTAGTGACCATTCCAAACTAGGATAGGTTGCTTACCCGATATAGGTTGTTTGAAACCGCTGCGTGCGTAGTGAAACCCTAGCTCCTGACAAAATAGGACAGGGAAACCCTACCCCAACATAGGGGTGTTTTGGCTCTCACTTATCTATTATGTGATTTTAGAGTGCGTCTCTACAGGGAATGCATGTATCGGTTTATGAGTTTGGGCATCAGGCCTGCAGGCATCAGTTAGTGTTTGAGAATCAGTTATCCGCGGGTATCAGATTCAGTTTTCGGGGACAATGATTCAGGGATGATGATCAGTGTTTGAGGATAGTGTGTATTCAGCTTATCGACCGTGTGTTGTTATGACCAGCCGTGTGCTGTGTATTTATTTTAAGCTGTTATGCTGTTCGTTTATTTGGTTGTTTATTTCCTTATTGCTTTATTTATCTTTTTGCTAGGATAGTTTTAGAACAATTGCTTCAAACCCAGCAGATATTCCCCAAACACTTTGGGCAAGAGGTCGTCGGCTCAATCGATCTGAGGATCTGGTTGACGGACAGCCAGTGTTCCATTTTCTACCCCGGTTGTCGAGAAGAAGGCGAGAAAGCGCTGTGTCTGGCGAGAGGTTACCAGAGCAGATGGCCTACCTTAGCAGTGAACAGTCGGGCTGAGGTCTTAGTTTCTGCCATAAAGGTACACATACCAGTCAGTCAGCAAGATCAGCAGAATATGGCCGGGATGGAAGAAATGATGCGCCAACTCCAAGAGAGTATGAGACAGATGCAGGAGGACGCTGTCCGCCAAGCGGAGTTCGCTAAACAGTAGGCCACAATCATGGTCCAGCAAGCGGAGCTAATTATCCGGCTCCAGCAGCAAGCTGGAGCATCAGCCTCACATCCAAACCCTCCCCCACCAGGAGTCCTCCTACCCGAGCAAACACCAACTACCCAGAATGTCCTGCCAAACATCCAAAACACCTTGCCAAATGTCCAAAACATCCAGGAGGACACAGACATTCCAACGGGGCCAGCTCCGCCCCTACTTCCACCTTAACTGTCCAAAACCCATACACCCGCCAACCACCCGGACTCTCCCTTCGAGTTCGAAATAGACCATACAGCACTGAAATTGAGCAAGCTCGAGAAGTTATTCAAAAAATCCCAGGGGGTGAAGGCTATTCCGGATATCGAGGACGGATATACCGATGTGGCTGTAACATTGCCGGATAGATTCAAAATGCCATAGATCGATCGCTTCGACGGATCTGGGGATCCCATGGTCCACCTCCGACTATTCTCAGATATACTACGACCAATGGGCCTAACCAGACCCCAAAAGCTTTCGCTATTTGGCCGAACCCTATCGGGAGTGGCCGCTATCTGGTATGCAAAGTTGGAGGATGATGTCAAACGGAGTTGGGACGAAATGGCCGAGGCATTTGTTGCGCAATACTCTTACAACACCCAAATTAAGATTACAACTCGTGATCTCGAAACAACAAGGCAGGAACCCAAAGAGAGTTTCTCGGATTTCGTGACCCAGTGGAGGGCGAAGGCCTCGATGATGACTTTAAAGCCCACCGATAAGGACCAGATTAGGATGATTGTGCGCAATCTCCAGCCAAAACTGATGCAAAAGATGATTGTACTCCCCTTTTCCACCTTTTCGGATCTGCATGAGATGGGGGTACAAATTGAAGATGCGATGAAACAGGGTCTGATTGACCAAGACAGGGAGCAACCTCGGAGAACCTTTAACCGCAACAACAATGCAGGCCGAGTGGCGCTGAAACTGCAAGAACTTCGGAGGTTAGCATGGTCGCCACCATTCCCCCTCCCCTTCCAAGGCCCATAGCAGCCACACCCTTCTCTGGTGCATCCGGAAGCAGTACCCAGACCACTAAATACCAACCTAGAGGCCAAAGAACCTTCACTCCACTGTACATGCCCCTGTCCAAAGCTCTAGGGGTCTTAATCAGAAAAGGACATCTAAAACCCCTGGAGCCGAGGCCGTTACCAAATCCACTCCCCCTCACTCACAACCCAGCCAAGTATTGTGCATATCACCAGCAACACGGTCATGACACAGACCAATGCTTCAGATCGCGTCATGAGATTCAGGATCTCATTGACAAATAGGTGATTTTGCCACCAGAAAAACCCAATGTTACAACCAACCCACTCTCTACACACAACCCAGCTCCACCTCCCAAAAGAGTCAACTTTATCCAGACTAGGGTCATGTCTTACGATCCTAGCACCTATATCACTCCCTCCCATCTACCTAAGCCGGAGGTGCTCCTTCCCGACTGCATTGACTTTTTGTGCATGTTGGACATCTCTACAACCCAACCTGAGCCAATGGTGGTGGCTGTTGAAGACGGTACAGGGGAAATTGCAAAGGAGGATGGAACTGTTGAGAGCAGTTTGGGAATTTTACTGGGGAAGCCTACAATCTGAGTGAGTACATCCTGTCAGTGGGCCAGTCTGAGCCAAGTATAGAATTGCCAGAGAGAGAGAGGAAATGTGTGTGATCCGGGGGGATGGATTTGAGCAAGGGATAGGTGATCTGACGGCCGTAGAAGAAGGCTTTGCCAACCTACAATTTTTTGATGACCAGGAATCAGGGGGCGCAGCAGTCAACTGGTTTGATTATGAGGAATCGGCAGAGGCCATTGGATGGCTGGATGATCAACCAGATGTGGTGGAAGAGTTCCAACCAGAACAAGGCCCGGCAGGGGCGAGTGTATCAGTTGTGGTTGGAAGGGCCGAGAGTCAGAGTATATTGCCGGAGAGCGCTGGTACGAAGAATTTCGCTCAAAATAGAGGCATTGTGAATGCAGAGAAAGCTGAACAACAAACTACGCTAACGCAGGTGGAACAAGAAAAGATTTGGGATTCTGAGAGAATCCGGAAAGCCAAAGCCCATGAAGGGATTAAAAGTGCTGTAGGCACGAAGATAGAAGATGCTGTGAGCATAGGGGCTGAAAGTGCTGCAAGTACAATCATGCCAGAGCCAGACAGGTGCCTTTCGAACGCCAATGGAATGTGGTGGGAAGACGATGATTTATGTCTTGCCCACACAGATGATGATTAGGGAAGCAATCAACCAGATGACACCTGGTATCTCGATGAGGTGGATCACATGACAAGAAGTGGGCGGTATTTCAAGCCCCCACACCTAGACCAGCTAGAGGCATCTGAGAAAGATAAAGAAGCTGAGAAGCAGAAAGAGAAGCAGATTGAAGAGGAAGCTGTGCTGAGGCAGTTAAAGAAGATACAAGCAGACATCTCCATCTGGGGACTACTTATGGCGTCACGAGTGCACAGGCAGGCTGTCCTATCTGCTATGGACAAGGCTAAACTCTCTATAGATACCACACCAGAGCAGCTAGTTGGACTGGTCTTTCCGGGAGGGGGTTCCCCGACGATAACCTTTTCAGACAAGAAGCTGCGCTGAGGCAAATCATAACAAACCCCTTTACATCTCTGTGGAATGTAGAGACAAGTGGGTGCCAGTGGTTCTTGTCGACACGGGATCCGCCATTAACGTGTGCCCGTCGAGGACAACATATGCAATCGGGTTAAAGCCAACGGATTTCGTGCCAACTACTCAAGTGATCAGAGCCTATGATAACACCAGCCGGGAGGTGATGGGGACTGTCAAAATTCAGACCCAGGTTGGTGCAGGACAACACAATGTTGAATTCCATGTCTTGGACGTTCCTGCAACCTTTAACCTACTCTTGGGGCGACCATGGTTGCACCAAGTAAAGGCAGTCTCTTCCACTCTACATCAGATGGTGAAATACCCCTATGGAAAGGGAGTAGCCATTGTTTTCGGTAATTCATCGATCCATCCACCTCCGGAGGTATCTACACCAGTCTTGGAAATCGAGCATGGCGCGGAGGATATGTTCTTATCAGGGTTTACTTTGGCTGAGGCTCAGGTTGTGCAGAATATCATGGCTGTTAATGAGGGAGTATACGTCAGTGCTCAATCTGTATACCTCATGAACAAGCTACAACACATCCTCGGGATGAGATTGGGAAGGAGCGGCTGGAAGGGCGTCGCAACATTGGCCGAAGTGCCACACAACCCTCATACCTTTGGATTCGGTTATCAGCCCACCAAAGAGGATTGGTTAAGGAAGGGAAAATAAATGGCTGGAAGAGCCAGAGCAAAGAAGGCCGGGAAGCCATTTGAGCTGATGCATAGGCCCATTCAGGGCACCCTAAACGGATGCTTCGTCCGGGAGGGGGAAGACTTTCCTTTTTGTGGCTTCCCAGAGCACCCCCGCTCACCCGATCAAAGGATCGGCCTCTACTAACATGATATGTTGTTTTTGAAAACACATGCGTTCTTATTCCGGTTTATTTGCTAGCTTACTATGTGATGTGCTCAACATACAAGTATAGACTCAATCACGCGGATTGGAACAAAATAATTCATGTTTGTTTGTGAAAGTGGTTTGAAAATGCTACTCGCAAGTAGGCTAAGTCGCGGATTTGCCACTCTCGAGTGGGCTTAGAAAAACATGATTTTTTCACTTCAAGTGGGCTTAAAACTCACAATCATCGAGTTGTTCCAATTCAGGTAATCAAACCTTCACCCACAGACATTTATGCAGTTAAACACTTGAGCAGTTAGCCTCATGGCAAGCATGCTATTATGGCAACATTTACACATATGTAAGATGCTAAAGCATAAAAGCTTACTTAGTACTCCGAGCCAAAACAGAAGCTAGTTAGTAATCAATGCATGATCCTAGCTATGTCAACAATACCTAATGCTACACATGCAAAAATGCAACTATGATAGGCTCGACTATTCTAGAATGTCATATGAAATGCAACAATTGATACATGTATTCAAATAGGAATTGAAATACAATGCAATTTGTATGATGCGCCGAGCCCGGTGCATACAAGATAGATGAATGGATGCAAACATGCTAGCATAAGGATGCTAATTGAAACATGCTCTAAAACTAACTATCGAAAGCTAGTAAATAAAAGGGAGAAAGAAATGGAGGTTGGAAGACACGCATCACACGCACGCATGCTTATTACAACATCGCCCTCTCAGAGGAGGGTCCGAATGAATTTAGCTAACTAGCTATGCTAATTAAACTAGTTATTACAAATCAACTAATTAACTAACTTAGCTAATTAATTATTACAAAACTTTAACTAATTAAATAAATAAATTAAATTACAAAACCAACTAAGTAAGAAACTAAATAGGCTGCCACAGCTCTGCCTCAGAATGATGAATGATGCATGCTCGGTCGCGTCCTCCCGGAAATCCACCACCGTGTCTCGTGATGCCTCTGTTTGCACTGTTTTAGACTTCTGAAAATTGTGCCAACCTCCAAAATACTTTTGATCCACCTTATGGACATGCTGAGAGGTCATCGGCCAAGAGGAGTGGCCATCGGCTAGAGTTTATGGCTATCGACTAATTTTGATAGCCGATCGGCAGACTAAGTGGTCGATCGGCCATTGCTTCCTGCAAATTCTCCCTTTGCTGCAACAGAGCACTAACAGAGGTATGGCAGTGTATTTACAAGAAAATGTGTGTGCAACCATGCTCCTTATCATGTCTTAAGCTCAAAGGAGTGTAGTGCTCGGCTCTCGAGCCACCAATCACGCATCTCAATGCATGATGGCCAAAGAGGCCAAGTTGCGCAAATCAATGTTAATGAATGCACACAAATACTGCATAAGGGACCTTAACCTCTATCATGCTTGATCAAGAGGGTCGGGGACCGAGAATTGAGGCACGTTTCATCACTTTAAGTATGAAACGTCCCTCGTTCCTCGTGTTTGGATTGACACCCTATCCAAACACAATGCAATGCAAGGCATGCACACACAATGCAATGCAACAAGCATGCAAAAATCATGCAATGCAACAAACATGCAATAACATGCAATGCCACAAGCATGCAACAACATGCTATCTAATCAACATGCTAAACATCATGAACATGCAACAACATGCAAGTAATAATGTCATGCAACAACATACAAACAACAATGCAATGGTAAGGGCCATGTAATGCAATATTCAATGGACCAAAACAACTCCAAACAAGCCTCATGCATGCCAAGACAATGGCCAAAGCATGCTGAAAATGGAGTCCGAAAGTACATACAAGCATGCATGCCAATTGGTTCACAAGCAAGGCATGAAGACACCAACTCTCAAGCACATTGAAGGAGTGGAAAATGTGAGAGTGTGGCAGTGAAATAGGTTCTGAAATCACATTCTAAAGGATGCTAAATCATGCACATATGACCAACAAAGCATGCTAGTGGGCTCAAAGCTTAAAGCTAGCCAAGGGACTTACACCATGGCCATATCAAGCAAGCCCCAAAGGGCCAAGGTGACTCAAAACAGTCCCGAGGTAGGTCAAAACAAGACCCAAAACATGCTCGAACATAGCCAACACAAGCTAGAATTAAAGGCATGAAGCATGGAGCATACTAAGCCAACAAAGAGGATTACACTACACCCACCAAAACCAAGCATGAGATGACTTCACCCACTAAAATTAGAGTTATGGCATGTCAAAATAACACCAAAAATGCACTGATATGACAGCCCAAAAGGTTAGGCAATAAGGTATGCATATAGACTCATACTTAAGGCATAAAGCATGACTCACCAAAAGCATTGAAATAATGAAGTACGAGAGACTATGGCCACACTATACATATTGAAATCATGGTAGAAATGAGACCAAGTAAGCCATGCTTGAGACCATGATACTCAAAGCTAATAAGCAAGAGTGCACTTAGGCTAATGAGCAAGGAGCATGTATGAAATGATCAAACCAAGCCAAAAAAGTGTTATATCATGGCAAAACAAGGCCTAAGACATGCTAAAATGGAGCCACAAAGAGGTAGAAAAACATGCCAACTTGGTGAGCCATCAAAACAAGCACTCAAGAGAAGAGGAGGGGGGACAACCCCCTCCTATTTGAGGTCTCAAAACACACTTTCTACTACTAAAAATCCACTAGATTTCAGTGGTTAAAAGGCCAAAAGGAGATGATCTCGAAGGCCTAAAGAGGTGGCTCAAAACAAGGCCAAACAAGGCACAAAGGGGAGGGGGGGGGGGTAGACCACCCCCAACACCAAAGAGGCCTTAAACAAACATGTTAAGCACTTCAAAACAAGACTTTTTTTAGTTGAAAGCTAAGCCAAAAGAAGCATGCAAAGTTGGCTAAATAAGCTATGAAAATAGAGCCTTAAAGAGGTAAGGGACTCACCGTTGAAGAACCCCTTTAGAACAGCAACTTCTAAGCCAAAGAAGCAAGCTTTGAGAGTCCAAACAAGGTCCTCTAGTACCTCAGTAACAAAGCAAAGGTGCTCTACTAGGTGTTGTAGTGCAAAAGTGAAGACAAAAACACACTTTAAGGCACAAACTCACACAAATATAGAGGGAGAGTAAGAAATATAGAGAGATATATATATATCTTGTATATCAATTTTTAGAACCTCTGGAAAGGGAGAGGGCCTCCCTTCTTATAGAAAATGAAGTCCCAAGCTTCCTTAGCAAGCTAAAGCTTGGTTCAAATCCATCTATACACGTGTATAGAGGATAGACCAAGTGACCAACAGCTGGCACCAGCTGGAAGAAAAATATCTGTAAAAGTAGAAAAAGGGGTCTTGGCCAATAAATGTGCCGACCGGCCAAAAAAGGTGATGACCGGCCAACACTGATGGCTGATGGATAGAAAACATGGCCGATAAGCACAAGGCTTGGCTGATGGGTTGTAGGGAGGCCAACAAGCCACCCCCTTCCCTCAGAAACAAAACCACAGGCTCTTGGTCCACAAGGAAGCACCAAACAGACAAGTTGAGAGGCTCTAAGGCAGGGCACGCGGCGGAGACCTTCACAAACTTAAAACGAACACGAGCATAGATAATTATCGAGTGTTCAAACGATGACGTCCAAGTCCTGAGGTCGGTCAAAAATGCGGTGTCTACAGGGCCAATAGACTAGGCCACGAGTCGGGGCTTCAAAATGATGGCTTGGGCCGCAGGCGGGTTTTAAGCTGCCCACGGGCCGCAGGCCATCTTCACACTTCTATCTTTAATCGTTAATGGTGCATTTCCACCGCCAAGGTTGTTCGTACAGTATATTTAAGTTTTATATTTTGATAATTTTTAAAAATAAGAATATTGTTTTATGAAATTGAATAAAATAAATTATTAGATATATGATAGAATTATACAAAATATATTATAAATAATAGCAATTGTAAAAAATATAATAAGTCCTATCATTTTAACATAATTATACTCTTTTCTTTTTTAGTAAAAATAAAATGATTAAAATTATTGCAAGAGGTGTGAAGAAATAAAGATAAATAAATTAAATTTACGTTTTAGTATAAAAGAAATAAGATAATTTTCCATCTAAAAAAAAACTGAACTAATAAAGAAGCAGAAGAGAATACATATATATACTAATGATCAATTTTATTAATAAACAAATAAATCATACTCGCATAACAAATGACTAATTTTATTAATAAATAAATTATTAAGTTAATTAATAATTTTTAATGATATGAAAAATATCTTTCAATTAATCATTTTGTTAATAAATAAAGTATTAAGTCAATTAACAGTTTTTAATGATATGAGAAATATTTTACAATGAACAATTTGATCATTTATTATTACATAGGAGAGTAATTTTTTTTCTAATTATTGTGTGAAATTAAATTTATAAAAAATGATAGTTGTAATTTTTAATATTATAAGACTAACTCATATGTTAAACAAATTTTATGAGTGTATTTGTAATTTGCTAAAAAATAAAATATTTATGTTTCATAATTGACCAAGAATATTTGAGTATTTACAAAAAAAAACCTTCACTTAAATTAGTACACCATTAGTAAATTATATAAAATAAAAGGATAAAATAGGAAATTCAAAAACAAGTTAAGGGTAAAATAGGCAACTCAAGACAAACATTCTCAACCAAAGAAACCAAAATTTATTACATAATTTTTAAAATGCCACCATCCAAATTGTTTCACCGACCAAACTAAAAGGCAAAATAGCAATTTCAAAACAAGCCAAGAACAAAATAGGAAAAAAACAAAAGAACACGCCACAAGCAGCAAAACACCTCTTATATATAGGATATATGTAAAGTGATTTACAGAGAGATGGAATTGAAGTTTGATTACAGGTTATGAATGGTAATGAGGAGGAATATAATCTCTCGAAGCCTTCAGATGAAGCAATTGTAGGGTTTTGCAGTCTGAAGCTCTTAGGCGGACTGCGACGGGAGAGTGTCAGCTGGTTATGGAAGCGAAGTTCATCAGTTCAGTTTTTTATTTTATTGTATTGTTATTTTAATAACAAAACGACGTCGTTTTTCTTCCTCTAATATCAGCCGTCGGATGTGACTATAGCAAGATAAAGAGTGGACTCTAGAGGGTTCGATTATAGAGAGATAAAAAGGGGACTCTAGAGGATCCCGCTTGATTGAAAGATGTTATTGGTTGGTTAGTCTTGGGGTACCGCCATCTAGTGTCTTAACGGTGTTGTAATTGGTGGAGAAGTGGAGTTTATGAATTGATGTTGCGTGATTGAAAAATATGAGAGCACATAATGAATTGTGATTGGTAAGAAGTATCGTCAAGTCTTGTCCGTAACTAACCAATAATTTTTCCTTTGTTGAGGACCTTAACGCTGTATTTGGTTGAGAGATTTGAGAAGAGAAAGGGAAAAAGTGTATTAAATTAAGTGAAATATATGTATATTTTATTCAATTTTCACCAACTTTTTTCATTTTTTTTTTCTAAATCCCTTCCTAAATTCTTTAACCAAACACAACGTAACTGACCCAATAATTTTTCCTTCATTGAGGACCTTATAATTGATCCTTGAAACAAAAAGGGTAGACCCACCTCAAAGCCGCCTCATCAAAAAACTTACTCAAACCTGCCTCATAAAAAAACTTATTTGATATTGTTGGGGCGATATGTATTCATGCCCCTCACTAATCATCATATATTATACTATTCGGTTGTTATCTAATTACTCAATACAAAAACATAGACCTCTTCTTCTTCACTAATCACAAATCCATGTGCACCATGCGCTCATGCCCCAAAACACCAAATAACTTCTCCACCTCATCTCTTCTATCTATTCTCTTTTTCTCTCATCTCAGCCAAACAGAGATATGATGTCACGACCCAATCTCAGCAAGA
Organism: Camellia lanceoleosa; assembly: GCA_025200525.1. NCBI lineage: Eukaryota > Viridiplantae > Streptophyta > Magnoliopsida > Ericales > Theaceae > Camellia > Camellia lanceoleosa. The sequence continues at coordinate 162,076,605 of CM045764.1, forward strand.
CAAATCCCGCCAAGAGGGCACACTTCAACACTATAGCACCTATACACAATAATCACCTGTATAATTCTTATATCACATCACCAATAGTGCATAAGACCTTTCAATTGGCCAACATATATGAGATGATCCATTCAAAGACAAAAATATCATCATGCTACTAAACTAGTTCCCATGCACCACTACCCCAATGATGAAACATACTATTCATGAATCCATCAATACATCTAACTTCATAAAGTAAATATTTACAATCAACCTCCTTCATAAAAACAAACGATAAACCTACATCCTAGAGTGACCCTAGGCAAAAACCTCAACTACAAGATGCCCACATTTGATCCTCTAGAAACTCTAATCTTCCAAGTTGAGGCGAGGCACACAAAAGTCTAGGGATCTAAAAAAAAATTAATTTAAAAAGAATGAGCTAGAGCCCAATGAGTATACCAATCCCATGGAGTTATAAAACTTGCTCCTTCCAATTGGGTTCAAAATAAAGATAATAAACATAAGAGCTTAATTGGACTGAAATTTATACAAATTGAAAAAAATTGCATAAACCGTTATCAAGATTTTCCCAAAGAGTCTCAGAATGCAAGAAAAATACATTTGAATAAGGAAAGTAAACAAAAATACAACTTTTCAGTACATTGAGATTTCATATCCATCATACGAACTGTTGGAACAATCTTCTGTGTAAATAAAATAAATTGAAACAACTTCAAACAAAATAAATAAAAACTTACAAAATTTATTTTGTCGAACCAAATAAAATTACAAGACCAAGTCGAATGTGTGACACTTTGTCCTTAAGACAGATTCGCCCTGCTACGGTGCTTACGGTTGAGTGGCGTCTATCTCCCAGGATACAATGATCTTAACCAATTTGTAGTAGCACTCCAAAACAAATTGTTCGGTGAACCAAACCTGTGTTCTAACTCTCTGATTATTTAATCTAAATCTAATATATGAAGAATAAATGCGGCAGAGCAAAATCTGGACAGAAAAGGCAAAGAGCAGACTGATTTTCGGATCTCCTACAATGCTGGACAGCGCTGGTATATACAGAGCCGAATAGGTGCAAAATTTTGAACTGAACAGGTATGTTTTGAATTGAACAGATATGAGTTTAAATTCAAACAGATCTGAAACTGTTTCAACAGATGCAGTAGTTAAAAACCTGTTCCGAAACTGCCTGGACAGTTTGGAATTCAAATATGTTCGAAATTAAACTTGTTCGGGTTCAACAGAAAAAACCTGTTTGGACTGTTATAAAAGTTGTGGAATTTATCTGAAAGACATGAACAAAAAAATTTTGAATTTCAAATTCAAATTCAGAATTTAAATTCCCGCAAATTATTTTTGAAAAAATTCAAATGAATTTTGTCTAAAAAATTAATACAAAAATCGACCCGACCCACAACCCACGGCCACGGCTCGGCGTGAGACGGCTACGACGATCTTGTGCACAAGATGTTGGTTTGGGCTAAGGTTCACTTTGTCCATAACTTCCCCCTTCTACAAACTTGGGGTGCCCCTTGGGGCCCAACCCAAGTATTGTAGGCTAGAGCTTATAAACTTAACAAAACTCTCTTCAAGTTTTAATGTGGGACAAGCCTCACAAGGAAACCCACTACAAAGGATAGGTAGCTTTTGGCTTTGAACCTTGCCTTGTGAGACACTATCGGATTTACTAGCTAACTAGTGAACATGATGTCTTGAACTGTTCAGCCGTTTGTGTAAACCAAGACAATAGAACTCATACAGTATATTCCCAGACACAGTTTAGTTCTCACTATTGTGTAACCACTACATAGCTTAGGTAGTGACGGTACCGTTACCTAAAACATAACCATAGGAACATAACTCATGTCATCGTAGTACTTCAATTCTCATTTCAATGTTTTGGTCCCCCGTACCCCTTATGTACAACGACCCTTATGGTTCTTAAAACATTTTGGTCCCTAGGACCCCAAAGCATTTCGGCCCTTGTGGCTCCAAAGGCTATATTCGGTTATATGATCAATAAAAATAAATACTCTCACATGACGTTTCGTTGTCAATTAATCATCATTATCATAAAATTTGAAGGACTCAACTTAACTAAATTCTTATAAAAATCAATGATCCATTATGCAAATGAAATCATATATTTATTTAAACTCAACCTTTGACCTCAATAAATTTATAGATTTTCTTCTTATACATATATCATGATGAAATGTGTTACTTGCTTTAATTCAAAAATATTTTCAAACTTTTCATGGTAAATATACACACCTCCAAAATAGAAAAAGTGTAGGTTTGAAACCCTACGAGTTAATTCCCAGTGGTGTAGAGATGCCTTTCTCCAATCCTAACAATTAGTAAATAAGATCTAAAATTAGGGGAAAGCTTTCAATGAAAATTACAACATCAACAAAATTGATCCTAAATAAGACATGGTATGGAATGAGAGCTAAAACTAAGCTAAAGAACTCCTCCACCTTCAAGTCACCCAAACAAATAACTTATCTAATCTCCACAACACAAACTTGAACATTTTTGAGTTATTAACTTTTTTAAATATCCAACCAATTTATATGCACAATACCACCATCAATTAAACCACAAAAGTCAAAAGTCAAAAATTAATATTTTCATAAACTCAACAACTTAGGTAAAACCACTTCAATCATTAATAAAATTCCACCTAAATCGTTTATAGAACATAGAGATACCCAATCCACCATTTATCAAATCAATTTCAACATATAAATTTCCTAACACCAAAATTTCCAATTTTTACATCACATTCAAACCTAGATTAACCCAAATCTCAATGTCCAAAACAGCCATCAAATTGATCATTTTTCTACATGTAAAACATTCATAGAAACGAATTGAGAGTATTAAACTCAACAATCAAACCCAAATCATAATAGATCTAAAATAGAAAATTTTCATCATCTCTAACTCAAAATATGTAAAACCTTAAACTAAACTTTTTAGAGAAAGATTCTTACCAATTAAAAGCCTCTAATCCATCAAGAAAATAAACCCCAAGTTTTGATTCTTCAAAAGATTAAGAAAAATCTAAAGTTGGTACTTCCATTGTGCTATTTTCGGATAGAGTGAATGAGTGGCCGACTAGACCCTTTTTCCAGCAAGATGGCTAGCGGTGGTGGAGATGGTGGGTTAAGGTGGTGGTGTAAGGGTGGAGCAAAGGTGGGGTGTTTGGCCACCAAGAAAGTAAAGGAAAATGAGAGAATGTACAGAGAAGTTAGAGATAGAAGACTAAAGACAATGAAGTAAAAAAAATTTGCACTTTTTTTTTAGTTGACATGGAGTGTTTGGTCACACCTACTATCCAGTTTGGAGTTGGGTTTTGATATCCTAAGTGGAGTTTAACTTAGGAGTGTGTTTGGCTTTAGATGAATGTATGGAATATTATAATTTTACCCCTCTAAAGGAAATTTTGTTCATGAAATTTCTTTATTTATTTAGTCTAGTTCATACCTTGAAAAAGATGTGGATATCGAATTTTCATATCATCCTCCTGCTCTAAGTAACTTCCTTCAAAGCATGATTTTTCCACAATACCTTTACTAGTGGTATAGTCTTAGAACGTAGTACTTGATCCTTCATGTCCACAATCTCTATGGCTTCCTTTTCATAAGACAAATCATCCTTGAGTCGGATTGGTTGGAAATCTAACATGTGTGATGGGTCAGGCATGTACTTTTTCAGCATAGATACATGAAACACATTGTGAATGCGAGATAGACTAGGTGGTAAAGCCAAACGATAAGCTGTCTTGCCAATGCGCTCTAGTATCTCAAATGGCCCAATATACCTTGGACTTAGTTTGCCTTTCTTACCAAATCGCATCACTCCCTTCCGTGGTGAGATTCGTAAAAATACATGATCTCCAACTTGAAATTTCAAATCCCTCCTCTGATTATCTACATAGCTCTTTTGTCTACTTTGAGCCGCTTTCAACCTTTCTCGAATAAGATCCACTTTATTGGTAGTAATTTGAACAATCTCTGGCTCTAACAATTTTCTCTCTCTAATCTCATCCCAACACGTTGGAGTTTTACATCTTTACCCATATAAAGCTTCATAGGGAGCCATTCCAATACTTGATTGACAACTATTATTATATGCAAATTCTATTAATGTCAAGTGTTCATCCCAACTACCTTGAAAATCTAGGACACAAGCTTTCAACATGTCTTCTAAAGTTTAGATTGTCCTCTCAGATTGCCCATTGATTTGGGGGTGAAAAGTTGTACTGAATCTCAATTTAGTACCCATGGCATTTTGAAGACTAGGCCAAAAGTGGAATGTGAAGCGTGAGTCTCTGTTTGAAACAATAGTTATTGGCATACCATGCAATCTCACAATTTCATCCACATAAATTTTTGTTAGTCAATCAAGTGAAAAGTTTTTCTTAGTAGCCAAAAAGTATGTAGATTTGGTCAACCTCTCTACAACCACCCAAATAGAGTCATGCCCCTTTTGTGTGCAAGGCAGGCCCGAAACAAAATCCATAGTGATATGCTCCTATTTCTATTCAGGTATAGGAAGAGGTTGAAGTAAACCGACTGGGCGTTGATGCTCTATTTTAATCTGCTGACATACCAAATACCTTGACACAAATTCTGCTATCTCTTTCTTCATATTTGACCACTAATAACTTTTTCTTAAATTTCAATACATCTTTGTACTCCCCAGATGCATTGCATAAGGTGAGTTATGGGCCTCATATAATAGCTCCATTTTTATCTCAGGCTCATTTGGAACACATAATCGATTTTTAAACATCAACACACCATCTTCTTTAATAATAAAGTCTGACAGAGTACCATCTTTCACTCAAGCTCGGGTCTTCCCCAAAATTGAGTCTTTCCGTTGGGCTTCTCGAATGTGGTCCACCAACAAAGGTCTCACTTTAATTGTAACTAACAAGGATCCTGAATTCCCAACTGCTAGATCAACTCCAATAGATTTTATTTCATGTAAGAGACCAAATTGAATGCCCTGAATGTAAGTTAATCTCCCTGTAGATTTCCAACTAAGAGTAGCTTTTCCTGGATGATAATTAATGGTGTAGTCATAATCCTTAATCAGTTCAATCCATCTCCTTTGCCTCAAATTTAAATCCCTCTAGGTGAATAAATATTTCAAACTCTTATGATCGGTAAATATCTCACATTTTTCTCAATATAAATAATGTCTTCACAACTTCAAAGCAAAAGCAACTGCTACGAGTTCTAAATCATGGGTGGGATAATTGTGTTCATGATCCTTCAATTGCCTAGATACATAGGCCACCACCTTTCCATCTTACATCAACAACCAACCGAGCCCTTGATGAGAAACATCACTGTAAACAACAAGTCCTTCACCACTTAACGAAATAGTAAGCACTGGGGAAAAAGTTAATCGCTTCTTTAATTCTTGAAAACTCCCTTCATAATTCTCCGTCCACTCAAATTTGGTATTTTTACAAGTCAAACGTGTTAATGGTGCCACAATCAATGAAAACCCCTCTACAAATCTACAATAGTAGCCTGCCAAACCTAAAAAGCTCCTCACCTCGGTCATGTTAGTAGGACGATCCCAATTTACCACAGCCTCTATTCTCTTCAGATCCACAAAAATGCCTTCACTCGAAATCACCTGCCCCAAAAATACGACACGATCTAACCAAAACTCATATTTGCTAAACTTCACATACAACTTATTTTCTCGCAAAGTCTGCAATTCCACCTGCAAGTGTTGTTGATGATTCTCTTGACTCTTTGAATAAACAAATATGTCATTAATAAATACAATCATAAATTGGTCAAGAGACGGTTTAAACACTTTATTCATAAGGTCTATAAATGCGGTAGCGAGTTCAAAAAGCAGTTTTCGATATGTCTTCTTCCTTAATCTTAAGTTGTTGATACCCTGATCTAAGATTAATTTTGGAAAACACACATGCTCCTTGAAGTTGGTCAAACAAATCATCTAGTCAATGCACAATCTTATGGTGCCATCTTTTTTCTTCAAAAATAACACAGGTGATCCCTAAGGTGAGACACTTGGCCTAATGAAGCTTTTATCTAATAACTCTTGCAATTGCACCTTAAGCTCCATAAGTTTCGCTGGGGCCATACTGTAAGGTGCACTAGAAATTGGGGCAGTTCCAGGAATTAAGTCAATAGCAAACTCAATTTCTTAATCTGGGGGTAATCTAGGCAATTCATCGGGAAAAACATCTACGAAGTCACACACAATTGGTATATCCTTCTACCTTGGACCACTCAATTCGGAGTCAACTACATAGGCTAAGTATCCTTGACACCCTTTCTTAAGCATTTTTCCAGCTGTAATAGCAGAAATAGTATAAGATGGGGACGTACATCAATCTCCACAAAATCTAAATTTAGGTTTCCCAAAATTGGAAAATACTACCTCTTTCCTAAAACAATCCACCGAAGCATGGTAGGAAGCCAACCAATCTATTCCCAAAATCAAATCAAAATCAAGCATCTCTAAAAACAATAAGACCGTTACCATCTCCCTATCTCCCAACTGTAATACACAACCTTGATATATGTGATACCCCTGTTCCATAATATGCAAATTGGTCCTTAATTTGAGTATGATTATGTGTTTAGCATGATTTTATGTGCCATTATGTGAATATATGTGATTTCGAAGTTTTATCTGTTTACCGTAGGCATATCTGTTTGAATAATCTTCTTTGGAAATTAAATTGAGGGCCTCATTGGCCACAGAACCCGAAATCGATTACGCCATTGTGATTGGCATAATTTTTAGAGCCTACGGTGAAATTTAATTGAAAATTTATTCAGGTCAAATTAAATGGATTAAATCAATGAATAGTGCCAAATTGCCTTATTATTATTATTTTATTGTGAGTGGTGATTTATGTAAAAAGGCACTAGAACCATTCCCTCTTATATCCTCATTTGGCTGATCAAACACTAAGGGAAAAGGGGAGAGGGTCGGTTAGAGGGAGAGAGAGTGTAAGGAATTGCAGTTTTGGTTCAAGACTTGAATCTTTTGAAGAGTTAGCTCAAGAATTGACTAGAGCTTAGAAGATCAAAGCTTCTAGGTGAGTAATTCTTGAAGTATAAATTGTAATTTTATGTGTTCAAGCTAATTTGTTGATCAAGAGTAAGATTGAAAGGAAATTGTGTTGGATTTGTTGAATTGAAGCTTAATATGTGCATGCATGTAAAGACTTGCCTTGAAATTGCATGTTTGAACACAAATGTGTATATTCCATGTGAAATGTTAAAGGAAACTCATGTCTTGATCACCATTTGTGTTACCTAAGTTGAGAATGTGGCTAATTCATCACATGCATGTACAATTTGAGAAGATATGAGCTTGAAATGCATGAATATGTATGATAGAGTTGAAGTTGATGTCAATTTGGAACATGCAAGTGTGTAATCCTTGAAATTGAGCTTCCTAATGTTGTAATCTTGTATGGTAGCATGTTAACATGTGTAAATGTGTAATTTGAGCCATTGCATGCAAGTAATGTGGTTGAAATGTCGAAGTTGAGCTCAAGAACACATTCTGGGTTTTCTAGAATTTTGAGGTTCGCTCGAGCAGGAGAACCTCCGCTCGAGCGTAAATTTCGTGCTCCCAGCACTTTTTCAAGAATTGGGTATTCGCTCGAGCGGGATGCTTCACGCTCGAGCGGGGAGTTTTTGTAGACAGGCCTTCCGCTCGAGCGCTCTATTCCACGCTCGAGCGTATTTTTCATGCAACCAGTACTTTTGCAGGCCTTAAGGGTCCGCTCGAGCGGGGAAGTTGACGCTCGAGTGGGGACCCTATTTTTTGAAATTTTGTATGCTCATTCTGTATTTCGTTTTCCGTTCTCTTTCACTTGTAAGCACTCTTAGGCATATAATAAGCATTGTAAATGAGTTAATGAGATAAGAATAAAGCCTAAAGAGGAATATGTGAATTAAAGAATGGATTGAACTGTTAGTGACCCTTTTGTGTTCATGAAATGTGTAGGGTCAAGCTCCAGGGCAAATCCACAAGCCGATCACTGTGAGTAATATCGATATTTGAATGCTTGTAAATGTCCAATTGTTTATTCCTTTATAAGCTCTATGAGTTGCTAATTGGGATTGTGGACAGAAGTCTGACATGAATAAGTGAATGGACCAAAGGTCGTTTTGATAAACACAAATGGACCAAAGGTCGTTTCGATAAACACAAATGGACCAAACATCGTTTTGATGGACACAAATGGACCAAAGGTTGTTTTGATAGAACTGAATGGACTGAAGGTCGTTTCGATAGAAATGAGTGGGCCGAAGGCCGTTTTGACATGAATGAGTGAACCGAAGGCCGTTCTGACATGAATGAGTGGGCCGAAGGCCGTTTTGACATGAATAAGTGGGCCGAAGGCCGTTTTGATATAAATGAATGGGCCAAAGGCCATTTTGACAAAAATGAACGGGCCGAAGGCCGTTTTGACAAAAACGAATGGGCCGAAGGCTATTTTGACATGAATAGAAATCCGAATGGGCCAAAGGCCAGGATGTTGAAACTACAAGCCACTTGATTTGAAATTTGCATAGTTATATATCCGTTAAATAGAATTATGAATTGGGCCCAAGGCCGTTTGGAACCTGTTGTCCTACATTGTTATGTAACTTCTGTATTTGATATTATTCACTAGGCTATCGCTCACGCTCATTCATGTGTTTGTAGGTGAGCTAAGAGAAGTCCAAACCCAGCCCCAGTGAAGTCTGCCATGAACAACACGAATTTTGGAAGAGTCAGCCTAATGTCTCATGCACGAGACCCATCCTTGCCATTTTGTTATGCATTTACGTTTTGTCTTGTTGGCGAGGACTTTGTGTATATTGTATATAGTCTGATATGGGTTGGCTCAGTTTAGATGATCCTGTCTGTAAAGAAATTTATGCTTCTGTACTTTTGATGTGGGTTATTGACATATATGAGTATGGTTTGTTTGATGTGCATCTAAGCACGGCTTTATGGACAAAGTTTTAAATTTTTGCTTCCGTTTGGCCCCATTACTCTGACGAGTTATGTCTGTTTTGGTCTGAGGCCATAGGTAATCACAGGATTACTGGCTGGTTATGTCCTTAACCCATAGGGGCGGGTTCGGGTCATGACATTATACTTCCTCAATTATAACACAATCCCCAATAGGAGTAACAATGGATAGATAGTAGCCTAGAGGTTCACTAGGTTTACCAACATGCAAAGAAAATGATTGAGATACGAAAGAATGCACAGAACCCGAATCAAGAAGTACATGTGCCTCTCTATTGAACACATAAATAATACATGTCACCACCTCTAGATTAGCCTGAGCATCCCGCTGAGTCAAAGCAAAAACACTCCCCTGTGAGGTTTATCTATCGAATTGAACACCTCCTATATTCTGCTTGCCAAACCTAGTCCCAACCTGACCTCCCCGCCAGCCTTCCCTTCGGCTTCCACTTGAAATTCTATTACTACCAACTCTAGTACTAGAAGATGAAGCGGTTCGAGTGCAATCTCTAGCCAAATGTTCGGGTTGCCCACAATTGAAGCATGCTCGTGTATCTCCCAAATTAGTCATCTTAGGAACTGTGCAGTCTTTCACCAAATGACCCTTCTGGCCACAACAAAAACACAAGTCGGTACCAACATGACATACGCCTGTATGTGCTCACCCACATTACTTGCAAACACTTCCAGTAAATTGAGATGATGTCCTCCTAGACTATCCATGACACTAATTAAAAATGATTTGGGTTGGGTTGGGGTGGGATGCTCTCTAATTTTTTAATATGCACTTGAGCTCTTGACTGAACCATAAACATGACCACCTCTCTTGGACGGTCTATTGGATGTGTTCTCATGATGGGATGAACTAAGGTGGCGTTTCTTCTGTTGTTCTGCTAACTTCATTTTTATGACATCTTTCTCAACTGTTAAGGCTTTATCAGCTAAGGTTGGATAGTTAGTTATTCCTAATACTCGAATACAAGATTTGATATCCAAATCTAATCCATCTGTAAAATGACAACATTTGACCTTCTCATTATCCACAAATAAAGGGGCAAAACGAGATAAAAAAATGAACTTAGCTTCATACTGGGCTACAGTCAATCCCCTTGCTCTAGCCGAAGGAACTCTCTCTCTTTTTCATACTGATAGGTAGTTGGAAAGTACTTGTCATTGAAAACCTTAGTGAATTGGTTCCAGTTCAATCCTCCGGTGCCACTTGCCGTAAGTAGGCGTTGCGTTGCCTCCCACAAATATTCGGCCTCCTTCACTAGCATAAAAATAGCAAGTGCAACTTGCTACTCATCTGATACTTTCATCACTGAAAATATATGCTCTACCCTCCGTAACCAAGCCTCTGCCTCCATAGGATTTGGCGATCTAGAAAATGATGGAGCCCCTAAATTCTTAAACCTCTCAATTGGAGTGAGATGGTTCTTTGTAGGTTGCACCATTGGCCTACCCTGTGCTACTTTATGTTGTTCAAAGATGTGAGTTTGCCTCTCTGCTAGGCTAGCCACTGACTCTTAAAGGCGTTGCACACTAGGGTCTAAAAACGTTGGAGCTGCGTTAGCCCTTGGTGGTACAACTCCATCTGAATGCCCCACTTCTGGGTTGGCACTTAACTCTTGAGTTTGCTCATTATGCGATTCATGTTCAATCTCTTCTTCCTAAACCTGAGGTGAAACTTCATTTCCAGCACTATGATGTGGCTCTCACTTAGCCTCAACTACTTCAGTAAGGGGGCGACTCTTATGAACTTTTCGCCTTGCCATACGTGCCTGTATAACATGACAATTAAATCTTAGAGTACTAAATCACCATTAAACATCATCAATAATTGAATTACTAACTACAACATCTTATCAATTTTAATTCTAAAGTAACTAGTCTACAGATTCATAACCTAATGCTCTGATACCAAAAATGCCACGACCCAATCTCGACAAGGCAAACCCTGCCAAGAGGGCGCACTTCAATGCTATAGCACCTATACATAATAATCACCTGTATAATTCTTATATCACTTCACCAATAGTGCATAAGACCTTTCGATTGGCCAATATATATGAGATGATCCATTCAAAGACAAAAATATCATCATGCTACCAAGATAGTTCCTATGCACTACTACCCCAATGATAAAACGTACTATTCATGAATCCATCAATATATCTAACTTCATAAAGCAAATATTTACAATCAACCTCCTTTATAAAAGCAAACGATAAAACTACATCCTAGAGTAACCCTAGGCAAAAACCTCAGCTACAAGATGCCCACATTTGATCCTCTAGAAACTCTAATCTTCCAAGTTGAGGCGAGCCACACAAAAGTCTAGGAATCTGAAAAAAAAAATTAATTTAAAAAGAATGAGCTAGAGCCCAATGAGTATACCAATCCCATGGAGTTATAAAACTTGCTCCTTTCAATTGAGTTCAAAATAAAGATAATAAACATAAGAGCTTAATTGGACTGAAATTTATACAAATTGAAAAAAATTGCATAAATCGTTATCAAGATTTTCCCAAAGAGTCTCATAATGCAGGAAAAATACATTAGAATAAGGTAAGTAAACGAAAATACAACTTTTCAATACAATAAGATTTCATGTCCATCATAAGAACCACTACATAGCCCTAGGGTCGCGTTACCTCGCGACTTAGGTGGTGACGGTACTATTACCCAAACATAACCATAGGAACATAACTCATGTCATCGTAGCACTTTAATTCTCATTTAAATGCTTCGGTCCCCAGGACCCCTTATGTACAATGACCCTTATGGTTCTTAAAACATTTCGGTCCCCAGGACCCCAAAGCATTTCAGCCCTTGTGGCCCCAAAAGCAATATTTAGTTATATGATCAATAAAAATAAATACTCTCGCATGACGTTTCATTGCCAATTAATCATCATCATCATAAACTTTGAAGGACTCAACTTAAATAAATTCTCATAAAAATTAATGCTCCATTATACAAATGAAATCATATATTTATTTAAACTCAACCTTTGACTTCAATAAATTTATAGATTTTTTTCTTATACATATATCATCATGAAATGTGTTACTTCCTTTAATTCAAAAATATTTTTAAACTTTGTATTAAAGATAGAGATAAGGTAAATTTCTATGGTAAGTATACTCACCTCCAAAATAGCAAAAGCGTAAATTTGAAACCTTACGAGTTAATTCCAAAGAGGTGTAGAGATGCCTTCCCCCAATCCTAACAATTAGTAAATAAGATTTAAAATTAGGGGAAAGCTTTCAATGAAAATTACATCTACAAAATTGATCCTAAATAAGACATGGTATGGAATGAGAGCTAAAACCAAACTAAAGAACTCCTCTAACTTTAAGTCACCCAAATAAATAACTTATCCAATCTCCACAACACCCAAACTTGAACATTTTTGAGTTATTAACTTTTTTAAATATCCAACCAATTTATATGCACAATACCACCATCAATTAAACCACAAAAGTCAAAAGTCAAAAAATCAATGTTTTCATAAACTCAACAACTTAGGTAAAACCGCTTCAATCATTAATAAAATTCCTCCAAAATTGTTTATAGAATTGTTGGCTTATTTTTTCTACGAAGGAAAATATCATAAATACGAGCGTACCAGCAAGGATTGAAAAATCCTTACATATTAAATTCAAGCCAATTATCAAGCGATTGTGTTAATGGTTCTTTTGCCTCAATGAAGAGGACTTCAAAATTGTCAAATGTAGAGAAAAGAAAAATTAAAAGAAGAATGAGGGAGACGGAGAAAGACGATTGAGTGAACAATCAAAGTAATAATTACTTACCTCTACTCATATGCTTCGAAAAGGAAATGCATAAAATGCTTTGAAAAAGAAATGCTGAAAATAAATGCTTCGAAATATAAATCTATGTTAAACTACTCCTAAGATAAGGAAAATGACAAGAAATATTGAAATCAATTGTCTTTGATTATGAATTCTGGCCCCTTTACAATGTAGCCATGAATGGCTATTTATAGGTAAATATTTGTAGGAAAAAACTTCCAGCAATAACTACCCAATAACCACCTAAAACTACCCATTCTTCCATCTTCATTCCCACAATGCCACATCCTTCCATGTCTTCATAACTTTCTTTAACTTCCAATTCATACTCCATGTTCTCCACTTTATTCTCCATCATCTTTTTACATTTCATAACTTATCATAACCTCCAAATGAGTAGGAGGATGCCACATGTCTTGCAATTATATAAATAATAAATAATAATAATATTGCAGATTTATGGCGCCAACATTACCCCCCCTCGCGACCCTTAAAAATGATGTTTACTTGAATTTTTGAAGGGCCGAACCAAGCACATGACTAATCTAAGCAATAAAGTACTTCGAATAATATCAACAAAGTGCTTCAAATGATATAATAGCACCAATAAAGTGCTTCGAATGAGCATGAAATTATGACTAGATGTTGCGAATTATATATATACGCATTGAAGGGATATTATTGCAGAAAAGCTTCGAAGGATAACCACATATTTTCAAGGCAAAGCCAATGATTCACCTTAGCAAACTGTTACACATGCTAAATAACCAGCTTCGAAGGTGGTATAGATGACCCAAATCATCATTCGAAGGTCGAAAGTGCCGACAAAGGACGAATTACATCCTTGGAAATACTCGGCAAAGCTTCGAAGGTTCACAACCATCACTATTTTTTCTTCGAAGCTGTTGTTGATGCAAGATGGAGTGCTTTGAAGCTTACAAAATTATGGCAAAAGGGCTTTTGAAGCAACTTTTGGCTAACATTGTGGTTATTCAAATTTTATATGTTTTGGTTCACACATAATTAATGAAAATATTAATTTTATGCTTTAAACCAATTATTAATTCTCCGAAGACACCAAAAACGTTGTTCTTCGAACCAACTTTTGTAGAATACTAGTTACATTTTCATGTAACAAATGGCTATAAAAATGGCTATCAGTAAAGCCACTAATTATCATGCCAAAAATAGGCATTATTTGATAATTAATTAATTGCCATTTTACATATATTTGAAGGACGGTACACATTTCGAAAGTTTTCTCGTCCTATGTTACATTTCGAAGGTGTTTATTGATGATAAAACCACCCTTTGAAAGTCACATATGTTACTAAAGGATCAAAGTCGTCCTTCGAAAGTGTTCACGACATCTCTTCGAACCAAATCCAAATAGTTAGATTACTATGAAATTAGTTTGGCATTTTAACTAGCCATTAATGGCTATAAAATGATATTTCAATGAATAACATGCTTCGAAGGTAACCACAAAACCAAATGGTGATGATTTTATGGATCAACTAATAACAATATTTTTGGCTCAATATATTGCAATAATGAAATATTATTTGTTAGCCATTCCATCAAAGTCAACGTTTGATGTGATCCACAAATCCAAAATGGATTTCGAACAACAAAAGTCATGGTATAGTGTGACCATGAAAATTCATACTTTTTGAAACTTTGAAAAATGTCAAAAATTTTGAATTCATGAACAGTGGCTTGTTCATTATTCTTGACCATGTTTGTTTAAAAACATGACTTTTGCCGAATTGATTTTCATAATTATTTGGCAAAGTGAGTTGTTTTTCCATGTTAGCCATTAATGGCTTATGAAAATCATCCATGGATATGTTATTTTCATGACTTGACTCTCTAAAAATTGGTTTCGAAACCCCCCGAGCCATGCATGGAACATCACTTTTAGCCAAATTTGGTTCAAGAACATGCTCTTTTGTTATGTTAATTTCATAATTTGGCTTTTTAAAAACGAACTCTTGAACTCTCCGAGCCATTGATGAAATTAACTCTTTGCTTTTGTTATTTTTAACCATGGAAAAATTCTGAAAAAATTCACCAATTCTGGCCATTAAAGCCTCAGTTAAAGACTTAGTAGTGAGAGTTGATAACTCATCATTTCATTGACGAATTTCTATATCAAGTTGATGAATTTCTCTAATTAAATGGTGTCTTTTTTCTTCCACCAAATAATATTGTAAGGGATGAAAGTTTATTTCATCAAGAAAATGGATCTCTTCTTGAAGATCCAAATTTTTTTGTTTATGCCAATAAATTTCATCTAGGCTATTTGAAATGGATAAATCCAATTCATTTTTCATTTCTTACACTTGACGTCCCACTGGGCGTGCCAAAAATTGTTAACTTATTTTTCTTACGAAGGAAAATATCATAAATGCGAGTGTGCAAGCAAGGATTGAAAAATCCTTACAGATTAAATTCAAACCAATTATCAAGCGATTGTGTTGACGGTTCTTTTGCCTCAATGAATAGGACTCTACTCATATGCTTCGAAAAGGAAGTGCATAAAATGCTTTGAAAAGGAAATGCTTAAATTAAATGCTTCGAAATATAAACCTATGTTAAACTACTCCTAAGATAAGTGTTACCCAAAAGACAACCTAAGAAGGGGGGTGAATTAGGTTTTTATAATTAAAAATAATAATACCCTAATAAAAATTATGACTAGCACAATAGATAAATATAGTTGATGAAATAAAAATAATTAAAACAAGTGTTCTAACAATTATGTCAATTAATGATTTTAGCACAATAAAAATATAAAATATAGCTATGGCAATTTAAATAAAATAAAGAGATAAGGGAGAGAGAGGCAAACAAATTTATAGTGGTTTGGCTTCAACTCGGCCTACGTTCACTCCTCAAGCTTCACTTGAGATTTTCCACTATTCTCTAGCTTCACAAAGTGCTAGCAACCTTTTCACAGATGGAGAAATCCTCCACGGATTTTATACAAACTTTCTAAGTTAAGAACACTGAGTGTACTACACTCTTACAAGGTTAAAAAGAAAGTGTTTTTACTTTCTCAGAAAGCTACAAGAATTATCTCTCAAAGATAGATATAAAAATGAAGCTCTGGTTTTTCTGTAAACCTCACATAGGAAAGATGAACTTAATGCTATAAGGCTCAGTGTATAATTTCTGAGAGAGGATGTAAACAAAAATTGAAGAACACTTCTCAGATAATTTTTCAGAGAATAGATGTGAGTAATTATAGATCAAAGAATATTTTCTGATTTTTTTTATAACTTATTTACATTAGAGGCTTTGGTATATATAATGAAACTTATAGCCGTTGTATTCATTTGAATTTATAGCCGTTTATAGCCATTGTACTTCCATCATTACTAATTTGAATATCTTTCACTCTATCATTACAAATTTGAATATCTTCCACTTGAAACTTTTGAACCTTTTGGCCTGCTATTGTACTGGACTGTTTGAACCTTTGTTTTGGGCTATTTGAACTCCTGATTTAATCAAATATTAAATACATTCTAACAACATTTAGGATAAAGGTTTATGTGAGAATTAATGGGACAAAATAAATTGTGATTCTATTTTTCTTTTTCAAATTAATTAAAATATAATTAAATAAATCATCAAAATAAATTTTAGATTCTATTTTTCTCTTTCAAATAAATTAAAATTGAGAGGGTAATTTATACAAATAAATTGGGCCGAGCTGGGTGTTGGGCCGAGATAAGCCCAAGCACGAAAGATTGCAAGTACACAAGTTAGGAGAACACTGAGGGGTAGTTCGGTTGACAGACGGGTACCAGTAGCTCGGTCGCAGCATGTCACAAGTTAGTCCAGTCTAAGGTATTTCGGGAATAGACCGGTCTTAGAGTGACACCGGTTCGGACGTGTCAGTCCGGTTTAGCCACGCCATAGTTCGGCTCAACTCTCTTATGGTTAGCTCGGTCGTGGCATGGGAAAGCCGAGGTAAGAGGTAGGAAAGTAAGGGCCGGAGTATATGTTACTTCGGCCGTATTGGAGTCCGGCCGTGGTAAAACCATCTTACTTGGTTTAAGCAGTGAGGGAGGGTGTTGGAAGATAAGCGTTACCTTCCAGGAGTGTGAATCCTAGGAGGACTCTACGCAAGGAGGAGTAATCCTAGAAGGACTCTACATGGGGATAAGAGTCCTACCAGGATTGTGCCCCACGAAACCTATAAAAGCTCACCCAAATCACCTAAGGAGAGGTAATGCAACTTTTGTTCCCTGATTACATTGAGCTTTTGCCAACTTGTCTTGCTTTCTGACTTAGGCATCGGAGAGGTTTCCGGCACACACCCGCCGGCCAGCTCACGTTTGTGTTTTCAGGTGACCAAGCGACGCTGTACGGAGGAACGCAGACTTGATCAACAGGATTATACGAGAAGGTATATTTCTTTCCCGACCGAATTGGCGCCGTCTGTGGGAATTCAGACAAGAACAACCTCTTGATCAAGCTCTCTGTTGAACCTCAATGGCAAACAATGAAGAATTACCTCAATCCGCTGTCGACGGACTGACTCCAGATGGGGGTACAAGGCGCGAAGGCCTACCAGTGATCACTCCCATGGCGAACCTGTAGCAATGACAAACCTCCAGGAGGGATGCCAGGGGAAGAAGGAGGAATAACAGCCCTCATCCCTCTCGTTCGCAAAGCCCAGAAAGACAAAGGCGCAGGGTTGATCCTCAAATTCTGGAGGATCGCATCAGAGAACAAGACGAATTAATACGGGAGATGGCGGCGGACATGGAATCCTTAAAGCGCCAGATGAAGGGTAAAGAAGTAGCGACAGGAGAGGGGCGCAACAACAAGACGCCTCCTCGCCACTCCGAGGGTCGTAGTAGGAATTCTACACCCTCTCAACCAGATAACAGAAGCCTCAGGACAGGCGACACGCTATCCAGATCTTCCAGGACTCGTCACTCCAGGTCTGAGAGGGCGAGGTCTGAGAGGTCATACACTGAGGGAAGTACCTATTGGCCCTCACATACGCACCAGACGAGGTCTAGACAGACGGAATTACCCAGATCGTCCGACCTACGATCCATGCTAGAAGAGAAGGCACGATGGAAGGAGGACGCCAGAGCGCGCGATCCACACAGGGTTCCTGCCTTGCAGCGGTTGGCTCCTCGGACGCATGGAAGCGTCGAGGTTGGAATGCCAATGCCGCGCCCGGCATACGAACCAGCGGACAAGGCATTGGCGAGGCTGCAGACCTCACCATTCGTCCCAGCAATAGAGAACGCGCCCCTTCCGTCAGGCTTCCTACAGCCTAAATTCACAACGTATGAGGGGAAGACGGACCCCTACTCGCACTTAAGCCACTTTCGCCAGGTCATGGCTATATATCGGCGGAACGAGGCCTTGATGTGCATCCTATTCCCTTCAAACCTTGGCGACCTTGGCTTGACTTGGTTTGAAAAACTACCAGAGGGCAGCATAGCCTCCTGGGCGCAACTGGCGGAGGCGTTTGTAACGCGGTTCAGAACAAACACAAAAACCCCGGTGGAGATCGACCAGTTACTCTCCATCGACATGGGCGACAAGGAGACCCTGAGGTCATACAACAGTCGCTACTGGGAGACATTCAACCAGATTGGGGACTGCCGAACCAATCTCGCCATTGCGCAATATAAAAGAGGCCTTCCAGTCGGGAACAGACTGAGGGACTCTATCACCATGACACCGCCCCTAACCATGGAGGCCCTGATGGAGTGAGTGCATCAGCACATCAGGGTAGAAGAGGATGGCGCTCGTGCCAAAGCAAAATCTGGCGCGACCCCAGCCCCAGAGAAGAAGACCTCAGCAAAGGTCAATACGGTAGATCGCTAAAACCGAAACGGACGAGGCAGGCGGGACAACGGCGAGGACCAGGACAAGAAATGGTTGAGAGTCCGCACTGCCATAACCACGGTTTTCAAGAAACCGATCTACCGTATACTTAGTGAGATTCGAGACGAGCCTTTCGTCAAGTGGCCAGCCAAGCTAGGCGAAGCCCAGAAGGACTATGATGACAGATCCAGATGCACCTTCCACAAAGAAAAGGGGCACCGCACTGAGAATTGCACGCCGTTGAGGCAGCATCTGGAAGAATTGGTGGCGAGAGGCCACCCGACAAATACATAGAGGAGGGCGCAAAATTTCAGACCACAACAACCCCAATGGGATGCCGATCGACGCCCCGCCCCAAGGCGTCATCAACGTAATACATGGAGTCTTTGAACCTGAGCGTGTATGCGAGCTCAGAGGTTCAATCAAAAAGGCTGAGCACTTAAGGGAGGTGCTATGTGCCCAACCGGTTGTTAAGAAGGGGAAGATAGAGGCCACAAATGTCATGTCTTTTTCGGATAAAGACTTGGCAAGGATTTATTGCCCTCACAACGATGCCCTGGTCGTCACTCTCCGAGTCAAGGATTTTGACGTCAAGCGGATTCTGATTGACCAAGGTAGTTCATGCGAAATCATGTACTATGAAACTTTCAAGCAATTCAAGTTGCAAGATAAAGACTTGGCACCGGCAGTATCTCCCCTCATCGGATTCAACTCCATGCCAGAATGGCCCGTCGGCAAGATTATTCTCCCGGTCAGAGCAGGGAGTGTGACAAAGCAAGTGGAGTTTTGGGTGTTGAAAGTCCCCTCCACCTACAACATTATCTTGGGCAGAACATGGCTGCACGCCATGCGCTCGGTGGCGTCCTCCTATCACCAAGTGATGCGGTTTCCTAACGACACCGGAGTGATAGAGGAAGTTTATGGCGATCAGATCATGTCAAAGCAGTGCTTTGTGACAGTGAACGGCAGCCGTGCTGCTAAAGGATATGTTCATTCGGTAGAAGAACCGGAGAGTAATGAACTATTCGCGGATGTTGGCAAAGCGGCTAGTCAGAAAGCAGTGGAGGACTTGGTTGAAGTCAGGATAGACGAGAAGAACCCAGATAAGTTCTTCTTACTTGGTTCGTCGTTGACCAGCACTGAGAGATTGGAAGTCTTAGAATTCCTGACCTCCAACATCGAAGTGTTCGCCTGGACCCCATACGACATGCCAGGCATTGATCCCAACTTCATTTGCCACCAACTCAATGTCCACCCTTCTGCCAGGCCAGTCATTCAGCGCACTCGTAGATCGGCACTCCATCACGTCGAAATAGTGGCAGAGGAGGTAGGAAACCTGCTGGAAGCAGGGGCAATTAGAGAGGTGCACTACCCAAAATGGATCTCCAACACCGTCGTGGTGCCAAAGAAGAATGGCAAGTGGCGTGTCTGCATCGACTACAAAACGGTCAATAAGGCGTGCCCAAAGGATAGCTTCCCTCTACCAAGGATAGATCAATTGGTGGACTTGATGGCAGGACACAACCGGCTTAGCTTTCTGGACGCATACAGAGGCTATCACCAAATCGCCATGCATGAACCAGACCAGGAGGTCACATCCTTCACAACTCCAAGGGGACTATACTGCTACAAGGTCATGCCCTTTGGCCTAAAGAACGCAGGGGCGACATTCCAGAGAATGGTCACTAAGATGTTCGAGCCATTGTTAGGCAGAACAATGGAGGCTTACATCGACGACATGGTGGTCAAAAGCAAGGATGCGGATGACCATCTAAAGGACCTAGATGAGATGTTCCAGATCCTGAAGAAACACAAGCTGCGCCTTAACGCTTCTAAGTGCGCATTCGGTGTAGGGTCTGGCAAGTTTCTGGGTTTCCTGGTGACCAACCGGGGTATTGAGGCAGACCCCTCCCAAATCAAAGCAATTCAGGAGTTAGAAAGGCCTAACTCAGTGAAAGAAGTGCAGCATCTCACCGGCATGGCAGCAGCACTTAACCGATTCATCAGCCGGTCTTCAGACAGATTGCGTCCATTCTTTCAGTCATTAAAAGCTAAGTTTGAGTGGGACGAAGAATGCGACCGAGCTCTGGAGAGTTTGAAGGAATACATGTCTTCTCCACCACTACTTGTCACCCCAATACCTGGAGAAGAACTCTTCCTCTACTTGGCAGTCTCTCAGCACGCGGTAAGTGCAGTGTTGGTTCGAGCAGAGGGAATCCAGCATCTTCCAATCTTCTATGTCAGCAAGACATTCTTTGGTATTGAAGCAGGTATTTGCCACTGGAGAAACTGGCATTGGCCTTAATGATGGCCTCAAGGAAGTTGTCACATTACTTTCACGCCCACACCATAGTTGTTCTCACAGCCTTCCCACTCAAGGCTTTATTTGAAAGAGCTAACTTCTCTGGACGAATTCTGAAGTGGGCAGTAGAGTTGGGACAATACGACATCAAGTTCCAACCTAGGACCGCAATAAAAGCACAAGCATTGGCAGATTTCGTCGCAGAATTCACGCCAGGGAGTCATCACATCTGCCCGGTCGACCTAACTGAGACGACCGAACTAGGGATGGAGATTGACGCCGGAATAGCGCAACCCCTAGTGCAGGTTACTCAGCCAGGGCCCAAGGCAGACCAGAGTAGAGAAGGCTAGGAGGAAGCAGACCTTGCTACACCAAGTCAAAACTCACCAACAACTAATGACTTGGTCCCATCAGAAGACAAGGGGCAGAATGCAACTATGGATCATGAAGAAAACTCCAGCGATATTCCAGACTCCACAACGTCATTCGATCCCTCCATATGCTGGAAGTTGTTTGTAGGGGAGATGTGGAAGGTCTTCGTGGATGAAGCATCCAACAGGCATGGAGCAGGACTTGGCATAGTCCTCATCTCTCCAGACGGCCTAGTAGTGGAGCAGGCAATCAACCTTGGCTTCCCAGCGTCAAACAACGAAGCGGAGTATGAAGCGCTTCTAGCAGGTCTCAAGTCAGCACTCTACATGAAGGCCACTGAGCTAATGGTTTATAGCGACTCACAGCTAGTGGTAAACCAAATATCTGGCGACTACGAGGCAAAGGATGACAGAATGGCCAAGTACCAAGAACTGGTCAGAACGGAGATAAAGAAGTTTGAAGTGGTGAGGATCGAGCAGATCGGCAGGGAGGAAAACAGCAGAGCAGACGAACTCGCAGGCTTCGCCTCAATGGCAGACACCTCCATTCCTCACCCACTGCTAATTGACTACCTGCCTAGACCAAGCATCGAAGACCCAGAAGCAGAAGAGGTATGCTGTGCAGAGTTAGGCCCTTCTTGGATGGATCCCATTATACTATTCCTAAAGGACGGCACCCTCCCAGAAGAGAAGAAAGAAGCCAACAGAATAAGAGCAAAGTCGCAGCGATTTTGGCTCTCTCCATCCTTGGCATTATACAAGAAGTCGTTCACAGGACCTTACTTGAAGTGTGTTCACCCCAGCAAAGTGGAGACATTCCTGTTCGAAATATATGAGGGGGTATGTGGCAGCCATCAAGGAGGAAGATCATTAGCATATCGGGCGATTTCACAAGGATATTGGTGGCCATACATGCAAGCGGATTCAGAGAAATATGTCAAAAAGTGCGAAAAATGTCAAAAGTTCGCACACCAAATACACCAACCGGCCAGAGAACTACTACCATTAACTAGCTGTAGCACGTCCGCGGGGGACCTCGCTACAGTTCGGACTCCCTTTGCTTGTTGCGGTTCTAAATCTTGAACCAAAGAGTCCACCTCTGGCAAATCGTTTTGAGAAAAACAGATTTTGAAAAGTAGTGTCAAACATGGACTGCTTTGCCAGATTACAGAGTCGCCACCTAAATATTTTTAAAATGGGGAAATTTAGGAAACCCTGACTCGGTGCCAAAGGCCACGTGTCCGTCATTACCAAAGTGTCTTGGCTCGGGAGCTTGGGTACGATCGGGGAAGGTCAGCTATGAGCACCCCCTTTCGCCCGGTCCGAAAACCGGCCTCTACTAACCATGATATCCGATTTTGAAAACATTACATGTTCTTATTCCAGTTATTAGCCTAGAATTACTATGTTATGCGCACAGCAAACAAGTATAGACTAGATCGCCTAATTTGGAAACAAGCATTGCATATCCGTTTGTTTTGAAAATGCTTTGGAATTTGCTACTCGCAAGTAGGCTAAAACACGGATTTCAATGAGTTTTTCCAACTCAAGCAATTCAACCTTCACCCACAGGCATTCAAGCAGTTATATCACATAAGCAGCTAGCCTCATGGTAATCATGCTGTTATGGCAACATTCACACGCATGCGAGGATGCTAAAGCATAAAAACTCACCTAGTACTCCAAGCCAAAACAGAAGCTTATTAGAAATCCGTGCATGGACCTAAGCATACTGAAATGTCTAATGCAACACATGCAAAGATGTAATCTAGGCAGACTCGGCTATCCTAGACATGGCATGTGAAATGCTACAACTATCACGTATTCAATTTGGAATTGAAAATACGATGCAGTTTGTATGATGTGCCGAGCCCGATGCATGTCAACAAATGCATGGATGCACGCATGCATAGCATAAGGTATGCTAAAATAAATATGCCCTAATCTACCATCATAAGCAGGTAAATAAAAGGGAAGAAAGAAGTGGAGGTTGGAAGACATGCACACCACTCACCCACACTTATTACAGATTCGCCCTCACTCGGAGGGACCAAAATAATAATACAGTCCAAGAAAAATAAACGAATAAATAAATTATTACAGAATTCTAGCTACCAAATTAAACCAAATGAATAAAGGAAAAGGGGCCTCAGCCCTGCCTCGGGATGCGCGAATGACGCATGCTCGATCCAACTTGCCCGGAAAGCCCACACCGCACCATCGCCGCCTCGCTTTCACCGCTCCGCCTCGAAAATTGCCGAGTCCCGTAACACCTTCCAAATTCATCGCAGGCACCACCGGCTAGAGGAAATAACCACCGGCCGCTGAGGTGGCCACCGTCAGGGAGCTTATCGGCACAAAAAGATTGCTTGTCGGCACTAAAGAGTGCTTCGGCACTAAATTCTAGGAGACAGTTTTGACAAAGAAACAAGAAACCAAAGAAGGCATAGCATAGAATTTCTAGGCAAATGTATGCATGGACACACTCCCTATCATGCAATGGACTCAAGGGAGCATGGCCCTCGACCCCCGGGCCATCAATCACGCATTTCAATGCATGATGGCCCGAAAGCCAAGTTAGCAACTTTGATATCAAATGAAATGCATACAAACAAACAAGAGGCCCAACCTCTATCATGGTGATTCAGGAGGCAAGACATGCATGCCAAATGCAACCTAAACATGTGAACTAAACATGCAACATGAACATAGAGGCAAGTATACAAACATGCAATATGTATTAGGCACACGACCTAAACTAACAAGTATGGCATGCAACAAAACATACAATGGTGGTCTTAAACTAACACGGGTAACTCGCAAGCATGCCAAAATCAGCGGCCATAAGATGAAAAAGAGATGCCTCGAAATGCGTGCATACGGGCACGCAAATCGAGGCGATGGCATACAAGCATGAAATAGCGTACAAGATACAAAATGGACTTATACTTAACATGAGAGCCTCAGCCACACTCACATAAGAGGCCGGTGGGTGAAAATGGGATGCCTCGAAATGCGTGCACACGGGCACGCAAACCGGGGCGATGGCATACAAGCATGAAATGGCACTCTAATGAAACATGAAGCATGGCATACTACACATACAAATTTCAGTAGCTAAATGAGGGGCAAAACAGCCCCGAAACAAGGCGAAATGACACCCGATGCATGGAATCACTCCCGAAATGCAAAACTAGGCCTCCGAAATGGCCTATAGCTATGCTAAACATGCATTATATGAACATGGTATGAATAGACAGAAGCTAGACAGCCCAAATATAAGCACATTTTCAGTATAAGACAGCCCCAAAATCAGTAAGCATACAAGGCTAACAAACCATGCAAAAATGAGGCTAAAACAAGGATTTCAAAGCAAGTAGCATAAGGATCATCCAAACAATGTTGAGCCCTTCAACAATGTTGAAGAAGGGCTCAAAATAAGCCTACTTACAGCTTACATCAAGCCCCAAAACAGATCATACATCAGCCAAATATTCTATGCAAGAAACATGGCATACAAGAGGATATTGAGATAGGTGCTATATGCAATCACCAAACAGCAAGGGGTCCTCAATCAAACATGAAGAGGACCCCAAAATAAGACTATTTGAAGTTTAGGTCGGAGCCCAAAGGTACAAGCAACTGTGGCTAAGAAAAGAAGCAAGAAAAGGGAAGAAAAGGGAAGAGGATGACTCACCCTTGAAGACCAGCAAACCGGCACCTCTTGGACCAAGTTTAGGTGCTCCTAAGCTCTGAAGAACAGCCCCAAGTCGCTGGAATGGAGCAAGGGTGCCTTGTGCTATGAGTTGTAGGGGAAATGGCCCAAGAACAAGGTTGTTTGGAGGTGAAATGAGATAGATATAGAGAGGGAGGTGAGATATATATCTATATATCAGATATGAATATATAAATCTCTGGTTTTTTTGTTCAAACCATCCAACCCTTGAGCAATGGAGAGGGGGCATGCTTATATAGGCAAGTATAAGCCAAGACTTAGAGGCTAAGTCATTCAAAAGGGGTCAAGGGGGGCCAAAGCTTATTCAAGAAGCTTGGACAGCTGGTAGGCTTCTTGAGAAAGCCAAGACAAGGGGTCAAGGCTTCCTCAAGAAGCCTTGAGCAAAGGGTGCACCAAAAAGGGCCAAAAGGTGGTTAAAGGGATAAGTGATAGCTGCGGGTCTCAAATGGCCGAGAGCCCTTCAACAAAGTTGAAGAGGGGCTCAAAATAAGAAACTTTGTAGTTTACGACCAAGCCCAAAACAGCCCACAAGTACACCTAAAATACCGTGCAAAACAGGCCTAAAAAGAGGTAAAGAGACAAGTGACAGATGGAGATGTCAAACAGTAAAAAGTCCTTAATTAAACATGAAAAGGACCTCAAAATATGACTATCTCGAGTTCGGGTCGGGGCCCAAAAATGCAAGATGAGAGTTCGGGAGCCGAAACACGCAGTTCGGGGCCCCGAAAGTGGTCATTAGGCACCTAGGCGGTGTCCGACCACGAAGTTGGTCTCTCGGACCACAGTGTCCCTCGAAAGGGAGGAAATAAGATGCATGCCAAAAACCGGGGCAAACGGGGGTGGTTAGACGGTCCCGAACCGAGGCATACGGCTTGACGGCTCCGAAAACTGGGAACTGGGCTCCAAAATGGGAAAAATGGCCTATGACCACGAAACGTAGCCTACGGCCACTGAGAGATGATCTACTAGACCTCTCCCTCCCTTTGGGAAGAGAAAACAGAGAAAACGGAGCCTGGTTCGCAAACCGAGGCAAAGCACAAAAGAGTCCGGAAGTCCGGAGGCAAGGCTCGTAGCCGGGACTCCGCAACCTCAGAACGAGCGCAATATGCAACATCACCAAGCGCTCAATTGATGACGTCTGAGTCTTAAGGTCGGTCAAAAATGGGGTGTCTACATTAGCCCATGGCCTTTCGCAATGTGGGGCTTAGACATAGTAGGTCCACTTCCAACAGCACCAGGCAACAGGAAGTTCTTTCTTGCGGCAACTGACTACTTCACAAAGTGGGTGGAAGCAGAAGCCTTGGCGTCAATCAAGGAAAAAGATGTAAAGAAGTTTGTTTGGCAGAACATCATTACTCGCTTCGGCATACCAAAAGCACTGATCTCAGACAACGGCACTCAGTTCGACGGTAGAATTTTCAGAGGCTTTTGTGAAGAGTACAAGATAGAGTTCTACAATTCTACACCGGCATATCCCCAAGCAAACGGTGAAGCAGAGGCGTCAAACAAGGTAGTCTTAGATGGATTGAAGAAAAGACTAGAGAGAGCAAAAGGCAAGTGGGCAGAAGAGCTCCCTCATGTTTTATGGGCTTACCGCACCACGCCTCGACGTTCAACAGGAGAAACACCATTCTCCTTGGCTTATGGCATGGAAGCAGTCATCCCATTAGAAGTTGGACTCCCCACAATTCGGAGCGAAAACTTTGATCCAGACTTAAATGGCGAAGCCATAGCATTGGAACTTGACCTTACAGAAGAAAGAAGAGACAGAGCATTGGTTCACATCGCCTCCTACCAACAAGAACTATCCAGGAAGTATAACAAAACGGTGCATCCAAGGCAATTCAAGATCGGCGATTGGGTACTTCGCAAGGTTATGGGAAACACATTGATCCCAGGAGATGGCAAGTTAGGGCCTAATTGGGAACGTCCTTACAAAGTGGTCGGATCAGCAGGCAAAGGGGCATACCACTTGGAAGATGAGGATGACAAAGCAATTCCTAGGCCATGGAACACTGCCAATCTTAAGTTATTTTACTTTTAGCTTTTTCTTTTTTAAGTATGTGTAATTTTTTACTTTCTCAATAAAACAAGTCAATTCTTTTTTAGTATATCTGTTTTCCGTAGAAAATAGCTTTAGTTAGTAGCATTGTAAGTCACAGTTGGCCGGAACAACCAACTGTTAACCCTTCCTAAGCCCAGGATTAGGATCCAGGCTGCAGGACGTTTGTCGGAATAACCAAACATTTTATTCTAAGTTGGCTGGAAAAACCAACTTAGAGGTTGGCTGGACTAAACCAACATTTGTACTCTTCAGCCGAAGTAAGTGTATGACTGAAGAAAGGTTGGCTGGATTAAACCAACACTTTGTACTCTTCAGCCGAAGTGAGTTATATCGGCTGTAAGAGTGGTTGGCTGGATTAAACCAACAGTTTGTACTCTTCGGCCGAAGTGAGTTATATCGGCTGTAAGAGTGGTTGGCTGGATTAAACCAACAGTTTGTACTCTTCGGCCGAAGTGAGTTATATCGGCTGTAAGAGTGGTTGGCTGGATTAAACCAACACTTTGTACTCTTCAGCCGAAGTGAGTTATATCGGCTGTAAGAGTGGTTGGCTGGATTAAACCAACACTTTGTACTCTTCAGCCGAAGTGAGTTATATTAGCTGTAAGAGTGGTTGGCTGGATTAAACCTACAGTTTGTACTCTTCGGCCGAAGTAAGTTATATCGGTTGAAGAGTGGTTGGCTGGATTAAACCAACACTTTGTACTCTTCAGCCGAAGTAAGTTATATCGGTTGAAGAGTGGTTGGCTAGTAAGATAGATAGCTAAATCGGGACCATAGTTGTGCAAATAAGTTTATGGAAAATTCATTGCAAATGCAAGCATACATACACAAAACCGGAATAAGAGTTGAAGAAAATTTTTCATTAAAAAACAGAGAAGTACAATTTGGGGGGGCTTCAGCCCGGTTACAAAGTTCAAAAAGCAAAGAAAGAAAAAATCAACCAAGAAGTGCATCCAGTTCGGCATCATATTCTGCATCAGCATTCACCTGGAGGCCGGTGTCAGAGGGGAGCACGGTTTGAAGTGGGAGTTCGGTGTCAGCCTGAACTTTGGTATCAGTCGGCTGCAGCTCAAGAGTTGGATCTTCAATAACTGGCTCAGACCGAACTGCTTTATCATTCTGCTGTTCGTTGACAACCGGAGTATGAGATGGCTCCTCATCTTCTTCATCATCATCGTCATCATCATCACTGGACCCCTCAAGAAAGGCTTTTTGGAGATCGGCAGCATATTGTGAGAGTGAAGTTGGAATGGAGTACGGTGGAGCGTTGTAGACCTCGGTGTCAGGCGTACAACCGAGCTTCTCCACCGCAGCCCTCCAGCCACATTTAAAAAAGAGATCTTTGGCTGCGTTGCATTGCAGGGTGTAGGCGTCTTCGGCCTCCTTGAAGCCCCGCTTCTCGGCCTTCTTCACCTCCCCCTTCAACTGGTTTATCTCGGCGTCCTTTTTCTTCTCGATGGCAGACAAGATACGTAGGTATCTATCTTTTGCCTCGATGGCAACTTTTTTCTTCTCGGCCTCGACCGAATTGGCGATCTCGGTCAGCCGACCGTTCTCTTCCCGAAGCTCGGCCAGCTGTTTTTTCGCCTCCTCCAGTTCGGCCGATTTCAGTTCGGCCTCAGCCATGGCCTCCCTCGTACTCCTCCTAAGCTCCATGACCCTCCTGTGAGTGACTTGGTTTTTTTGGATGGCCTGCAAAGGAGAAGTAACGTTAGCCAGACTCCAAGTTGAAAAAAAAAAAAAAAAAAAATCTTACATAGAGAGGAATACTGCTTACCAGGATCATGGACTTAGTGGAGGACCGGATTGACTTTAGCTCGGTGTTGAGCTGTTTGTAGTGGTGCTCCATGTCCTTGGGGAGGCACACACCCTTGGCCAAATTGAAAGCCATCAGATGGTCCTTCTCTGAGACCACCGAATCAGACGCGGTGATATCTCGGTCATTGAAGGTGAGTATAGGAGTCCACTTGGAGGAAGCAGTTCGGTCGGTGGGTTCCGGTTGGAGGCTTGGCCGAGGGCTTGGTGGAGGACTTGTTGGCAGGACGGTCTCGTCTTCATCAGCAAGACGTGGCTCGGTTTGGCTAGTCCGGGCACGTTTGCTTGGACGTGATGAAGACGGCCGTTGAGATGGGAGTGCCACCACGGTCTCAAAGGGTACTACCGACTTCAGACTTGGTGGGGTTTGTTGCGGTCAGTAATGCCTTCAGTCGGTTTTTCTTCGCCATTTCCTGTTCGGCTGTAAGAGGTATTAGGTTGATTTCGGGCAAGGAGGGGTCTGGTTGTGGTGCTTCCTCCAGAAGGAAATCAGTCACCCTCGCTTTTCGGCGACCGGTGTATCTGTAGGTCGTTTCGAAATTGAGGAGTTTAGCCCAGCTTCTCTCCTTTACTCTTAGTGCGGCGCGCAGAAGACTGAGCTTGGGGTGGCCGTAGTTTGAAAGGAGATGGGCTTTATCTGCAAAGAAAAAACAAGTGTTAGTTCGGTCCAGAGTAGAAACCGGAGTAAAAAGATAAGAATGCATTGAAACCGAAGTAAGTATACCAGGGATTCCTTTGTTCCAGTTTATGCTCCCGCCTGGGATCTGGGCCTGGTGGTCCTCAAAGTTCCCAGACACCCAGAAGTAATCATCGTCATTTAAGTCTTTGTCCGGTGTGTTTTTAATTATTTTCTCTCGGCCACGGCGTATTCTCAAATAATAGCACCAGCCTTCATCTTTGGATCCTATGGAGTATTGGTGCAATATTTCGGCTAAGCCTAGGTTGAGACCGGTTTGGAGGTTAAGTGCGGCTATTCCCATTATGATTCGATAAGTGTTGGTGGAAAGTTGGGTTGGGCATAGCCTGGTTTGCCTAAGAAATTCACAGATTAGTGGTTGGACTGGGAATCGTAGTCCAGTTTCAATTATTGACTGAATGGTGAAAGGGACAAAGCCTGGGTTGCCCCATGGGTCAACATCTAGTTCGGCGAGGGTAAGGTTGACGTCGGCAGGAATATTGTAGTCCTTGCGGAATTCGGCTAAGCCTCCTGGAGTTTCTACTAAAAATCTATACTTCCCCATTTATTATATAATTTAATAATAAATTATCTCGGTCAAAAAAGGTTGCTCAATAGCTCGACTGAGCGCAGGGAAGTGTCTGGCAACCTATGTCTGCAAAGTGGAAAGCAAGGTGTTAAGCACAGATCGCTGACCGTGCTACAAAAAACAAAGCAAGAGAAGACAAGTCCTACTTCGGCTATGCAGTATACTACAGGATCTACCTCGGTTGTTCCCAGGGGATCTTCTTATCTCGGTCTGTCAAGATGTTTTGGTTATCTCGGTTCTACCTAAGGGTTTGTTATTCCGGCTGGGCTTTGAGGGGCAGCTTTCTCAGTTCGGTTTAGAAACTGAGAAAGCTGGTTTAGCTCCCAAGGCTTTGCTCGGTTAAGGGCCATAATTTCTAGTGTGTTGCGTTTTCATTTCGGCTACAGTGAATCAGATTGTTACTTATTAAAACTACTGTGATGAGTACAAGTGCTAGTTCGGTTCCAGTTTACCTATATTGTGCAAACAGTTTTTTACTTCGGTTGCTTCATAATTTTGGATTGAAAGTGTTCTATGGCTAAAGTTTTTCCAGAAAGAACACAGGTGGAAAAAAGATGTTTTGCAAAAACACACGAAACAGACTGCTATGAATCAAATAAAAACAAAATCATAGGAAACAAGGAATAGTGTTGAGAAATGCTTACCAGAAAGAGAGGAAGACTTAGGGCTGGAAGCAAGGCAGTGGAAAACACAAGCTTCAGAGGTAGGAGGCTGAAGAACAGTATGAGCTCAGGCACGAGAGAGAGAAGATGAATAGTATTGTGAATGATTATGAGATGGCGGATATGTTTTGTAAAAGGGACTAAAACCGGCGGAACTGCTCAATTTTTCTGAGTATGAGGGCTATAGCAACCAGAAGAGCCAATCGGGGGCTGCCACGTGTCCCTGGAAGAAGAAGCGTTTCAGTTGCTGTCATTGAAGAGACGTTTTGACCGGACAAGGACGGTTCGGCTTAAAAGTAGCTCGGCTCTGAAGACTTCAGAGTGTTAGCTCGGCTGGAAAGGCTAACAAGTTTGTTGGCTCGGTGGGAAAGGTTAAAAACTTTAGCTCGGCTGTTAGACAGGTAATCCCTATCATGCTACGCAGATGGAATTAAGGGGCAATTGAGAGGGTAATTTATACAAATAAATTGGGCCGAGCTGGGTGTTAGGCCGAGATAAGCCCAAGCACGAAAGATTGCAAGTACACCAGTCAGGAGAACACTGAGGGGTAGTTCGGTTGACAGACGGGTACCAGTAGCTCGGTCGCAGCATGTCACAAGTTAGTCCGGTCTAAGGTATTTCGGGAATAGACCGGTCTTAGAGTGACACCGGTTCGGACGTGTTAGTCTGGTTTAGCCACGCCATAGTTCGGCTCAACTCTCTTATGGTTAGCTCGGTCGTGGCATGGGAAAGCCGAGGTAAGAGGTAGGAAAGTAAGGGCCGGAGTATATGTTACTTCGGCCGTATTGGAGTCCGGCCGTGGTAAAACCATCTCACTTGGTTTAAGCAGTGAGGGAGGGTGTTGGAAGATAAGCGTTACCTTCCAGGAGTGTGAATCCTAGGAGGACTCTACGCAAGGAGGAGTAATCCTAGAAGGACTCTACATGGGGATAAGAGTTCTACCAGGATTGTGCCCCACGAAACCTATAAAAGCTCACCCAAATCACCTAAGGAGAGGTAATGCAACTTTTGTTCCCTGATTACATTGAGCTTTTGCCAACTTGTCTTGCTTTCTGACTTAGGCATCGGAGAGGTTTCCGGCACACACCCGCCGGCCAGCTCACGTTTGTGTTTTCAGGTGACCAAGCGACGCCGTACGGAGGAACGCAGACTTGATCAACAGGATTATACGAGAAGGTATATTTCTTTCCCGTACAAAAATATAATTAAATAAATCATGAAAATAAATAAGTCAAACAATAAGGAAAATGACAAGAAATATTGAAATCAATTGTCTTTGATTAGGAATTTTGGCCCATTTACAATGTAGCCATGAATGGCTATTTATAGTTAAATATTTGTAGGAAAAAACTTCCAGCAATAACTATTCAATAACCACCTAAAACTACCCACTATTCCATCTTCATTCCCACAATGCCACATATCCTTCCATGTCTTCATAACTTTCTTTAACCTCTAATTCATATTCCCTGTTCTCCACTTTATTCTCCATTATCTTTTCATATTTCATAACTTACCATGACCTCCAAATGAGTAGGAGGATGCCACATGTCCTGCAATTATATAAATAATAAATAATAATAAAAATTGTAGATTTATAGTGCCAACAAGAACATATAGATACCCAATCTACCATTTATCAAATCAATTTCAACATATAAATTTCATAACACTAAAATCCCCAATTTTTACATCACATTCAAATCTAGATTAACCCAAATCTCAATCTCCAAAACAACCATCAAATTGATCATTTTTCTACATTTAAAACATTCATAGAAACTAATTAAGAGTATAAAACTCAACAATCAAACTCCAAATCATAATAGATCTAAAATAGAAAAATTTTATCATCTCTAACTCAATATGTAAAACCTTGAACTAAACTTTTTAGGGAAAGATTCTTACTAATTAAAGGCCTCTAATCCATCAAGAAAATAAACCCCAAGCTTTGATTCTTCAAAAGATTAAGAAAAATCTAGAGTTGGTACTTCTATTGTGCTATTTTCGGATAGAGTGAAGGAGTGACTGACCGGACCCTTTTTCCAGCAAGATAAGATGGCTAGCAGTGGTGGAGATGGTGGGTTAAGGTGGTGGTGTAAGGTTGTAGCAAAGGTGGGGTGTTTTGCCACCAAGAAAGTAAAGGAAAATGAGAGAGAACGTAGAGAGAAGTTAAAGAGAGAAGAATGAAGACAATGAAGTAAACAAAATCTGCACTTTTTTTTTTTTTAGTTGAAATGGGGTGTTTGGTCACACCTACTATCAAGTTTGGAGTTGGGTTTTGATATCCTAAGTGGAGTTTAACTATGTTTGGCTTTAGATGAATGTTGGGAATATTATACATGAGCCTACTCTCTCTCTCTCTCTCCCTCGCTCCTCTCTTCCCAATGGTGAACGACTCTGACTTTGACTCTGACTCCGACAACGAGACCTCCATGGCCAAACAATACCCACCTCACTCCTTTTTCATGCTTTTGACACAAACTTTCTTCTCGACCACCAATGACAACCACGACGGATCTCCTCTAAGTGACCCAATCTCTACGTTACTGTCACATTGAAGACCCCATCCCCCAAAAAAGGGACATCGAGAAGAGTTGAATTACCAATCTACCATAATTTTTGAAGGGACTTACACGTAGGACCTAATAGATGGACTTATTTTTTAATAGGTCCTATAATAACCACTTATAGTTTTAAAAAAAATTCCTAAAAAAGTCATTAATTTTCAACTTTCAGCCATTGTTTAAAAAATTTGTCACAGAAAAAGTCATTAATTGTAAGTTTTAACAACAATTTATAAAAATTGTGATAAGAAAGTCACTAATTGTCAATTTTTAGCGACAAAACCAAAAAAAAGGCCACAAAATTATTTTTATCAACGATTTTATTAAGACTTAATTTCAATAGGATCAGATGAGAATTAAATCCAGCTTGTGCGGGCCAAATAATGGGGGTTGTAAAGAGGCCGAATGGTTGAACTTGGAGAGTTGGAATATAAATATAGCATTCGGCTTCGTCCCGCTGTTTGGAATCCAACCCTATTCCGTCAAAAGGCCGGTTGGGTAAGGGGCCGAGAGAAAAGCAGTTTGCTTTAAAAGAAGCCGAATGGCGAAGTAAAGATGGGCCTGGGCCTGGCCCTGAGGCCCAAGAAAGAAAATATATAAATAGAAGAACATCAGCCAAAAAGAGGTATGTGAGAACTACTACACTTAACTTAAAATATAAGTAATCCAGAGAATAGATACTGACTTGCCTGTCGGAGTGCTAATTCTGGCACCCCCGACCGGAGTGTTGATTCCTTTTTAGGTGGCTAGCTGAGGATCACGAGCGTTCCCCAGGATCAGAAGAGTATTTCCAAACCACTTTTCCACAATTGGCGCCGTCTATGGGAATACTCAAACACATCTATGGTGGGCGTAACAAAAGACCCTCCGATAGTTACTGATGAAACCATGCAGAGAGATGACCTCACTCCAAACAACATGAATGGACCGGAGACTATCCCCGCAAGATGCGCTTTGAACTTCGCCTCACCCTCGACTCCAGAGCATGAAGCAATGCAAGCGATCATGGAACAAGCAAAGCAAAACGAACAAAGGTTGGAGAACATGATCACAGAGAACGAGCGTCTCCGTCAGGATTTGGCCTTGGAGGTGGCGAAGTCCAAACAAGCTATACCCCGAGGCCCGAAACGACCTGTGAGGACAGGTGGTCGACGATCTCGAGCCTGACAACAAGACACTGATAGCAGCTCCGACTCATTATCCCCGGAGCCCAAGAAGAAAGGGCGATCTGAAACTTCCATTTCCTTTGAAGAGAGTCCACGTATAAGGCATAAGTGCAGAAGAAACAGCTCAGATGAAGAAGACCAGCATGATCCCTTTGTACGATGGATCGCCAGGGCGGTTCTGTCCAAAAAGTTCAAAGCTCTGCCATTCACTCTCTATGATGGAAAATCAGACCCAACCGATCACATCCGTCACTACAAGCAAGCCATGACATTGCATGCAGACGATAAGGCCCTTATGTGCCGAATATTTCCTAACAGTTTGGGACCATTGGCTGTCAGGTGGTATTATAAACTAGAGTTGGCTTCAATCAAAAGCTTTCATCAATTACAGAAATCTTTCAGGGCCAGATTCATCACTAATGAGGTCCAGCCGAAACAAGCCGACTCTCTCTGGGCAATGCAGATTCAGCCAGGAGAAACACTAAGAGCGTATTCGGCGCGCTAATGGAAGTGCTTTAATCTTGTTGATGACGCTTGCAACGACTCTATGGCCATCACCGCCTTCAAAATAGGTTTGCATCCTGACAGTGCTCTCCGTAGTTCTTTGACTAGAAGACCTCCCAAGATGATCTGGTCGTTGATGAAAAAAGTTGAAGAATACTGCAAAGTGGAGATGACGTTTTGCGGGTTAAAGCTGGGAACACGGCCAACAAGACAGCTCCTGAAGAAATTGCTCGGCCAATAAATTCTTTACCACCTCAGAGCCCAGAACCATGGCATCGGGCCAAACGGGACAAGAGACGGGATTCCCGCCGATCAAGCGACCAATGCACCCACAGAGAAAGGGAACAACTGCAAGTTGACAGCAGGCGCACGAGGCGCGCTAACAAGAAATATATGGAGTTGACAGAGCCGATCACTACGGTTATGTCCAAAATCCAACACCTTTCGTTCTTTAAATGGCCTTCGAAAATGATAGGACCTCCTGACACGAGAAGACGGGATAGACGGTGTGAGTATCACAAAGACCATGGGCATGATATTGAGAGTTATTATGCACTGAAGGATCACTTGGAGGAATTGGTACAAGATGGCCGGCTACAACAGTACGTCTGAAAAGGCAACCTGACCAAAGCAATAGCCTTAAAACAGGATTCACCTCTGCTTGGCGTGATCCACATGATATACAGCCTACCAATGTCATCGGCAGTGCATATGATTCAATCGAACTCCGACCCTCAAAACCAACTCACTCCGGCTTAACGGCCCCATGAAGCCACGGGCATTACTTTTGATGATTCAGATTTGGCCGAAGTAACACTGCCCCATATTGATCCCTTAGTAATTGAGTTATGCGCAAACCGGTTCACAGTTGAGTGCGTACTCATTGATCCGGGGAGCACTTCGGAGGTTATGTACTATAAGACATTTACCAAACTCGGCTTCCCTGAATCGGATCTCTCTTCAGCCCCGTATCCACTATTCAGTTTCAACGCCAATCCAGAGTACCCGTTGGGGAAGATCACACTACCCGTTCGAGTAGGCTCCCGAACAGTGGATGTGGAATTCTTGGTCGTCAAGCTGCCGTCGCCGTATAATCTTATCATGGGGTGATCTTGGTTGCATACTATGCACGCCGTTCCAAGCACCTATGATCAGCTGCTACGCTTCCTGACAGAACGCAGTATTGAGCAAATCCGTGGCTCCCAGAAATCGACACAAGCATGTTATCTTCTTGCTGAAAAAACACCAAGGGAGTTGCAGGTGAATTCTATTGAGGTGCCAGATCTCGAGAGCCTCGACGATGTTGGGCGGCTCTCAAATGAAAAGGCCACGGAAG
Organism: Camellia lanceoleosa; assembly: GCA_025200525.1. Classification (NCBI taxonomy): domain Eukaryota; kingdom Viridiplantae; phylum Streptophyta; class Magnoliopsida; order Ericales; family Theaceae; genus Camellia; species Camellia lanceoleosa. The sequence goes on from CM045764.1 coordinate 162,113,125, forward strand.
GCTTAGACCGAGTTGAAATCGATGGAAGCCCAGACAAATTCTTCATGGTCGACGCATCCTTGAATTAGGCCGATAGACAGCAGCTAATCTCTTTCCTGCTCAGCAACCTCGATGTCTTTGCGTGGACTCCATATGAGATGCCGGGTATAGATCCGTCCACCTCACAGCACTATTTGAATGTTAATCCTAAGTGCAAGCCAATCATTCAGAAAAGCCGACGGTCAGCCGCAAAGCACACTATCGCCGTTGTTGAGGAAGTTGACAGGCTGCTTCACGCCGGGGCAATCAGGGAGGTGACCTACCCTACATGGCTCTCCAATACAGTGGTGGTGAAGAAGAAAAACAGGACTTGGCGAGTGTGTGTCGATTTCACGGACCTGAACAAAGCCTGCCCCAAGGATTGTTTTCCCCTACCCAAAATTGACCAACTTGTAGACACGACGGCATGCCATCAACGTATGAGCTTCTTCAATGCTTACAGAGGCTACCATCAAATCGCGATGCATCCAGATGACTAGGACAAAATTGCATTCCTCACCCCAAGAGGAACCAACTGCTACAAGGTTATGCCTTTTGGGCTGAAGAATGCAGGGGCAACCTACCAAAGACTAGTCACCACCATGTTCAAGGGGCAACTCGGCCACACTATGGAAGTGTACATTGACGATATGGTGGTCAAGTCCAAGGAAGAGAAGAATCATATAGCCGATCTGGAAGAGACATTCGGCATTTTTTGCAAATATAGAATGAAGTTGAATGCTTCCAAATGTGCGTTTGGGATCGGCTCTGGCAAATTCTTGGGGTACATTGTCAACTACCGAGGAATCGAAGCCAACCCAAGACAAATCACAGCAATCCTAGAACTCGGCTCCCCTCGATCGGTGAAGGAAGTTCAGAAGTTAATGGGGATGGCCGCCGCACTCAACAGGTTCATCAGTTGGTCCACAGATCGCTGCTGACAATTCTTTCATACACTACGGCAGGGCAAGGCTTTTGAATGGTCCGCCGAATGCGAAGCCGCTTTCAACGGCCTCAAGACCTACCTCCGCTCAGTACCACTCTTGACAACACCTGCTGTTGGTGACTCGCTCATTTTGTATCTGGCAGTTTCCGACAGGGCCGACAAGGTCGTTAGCGCCGTACTGATAAAGGAAGAGTTGAGGGAGCAACGACCAGTGTATTATGTGAGCAAGGCAATGGTTGACGCCGAAACACGCTACCTTCCGCTGGAAAAACTCATCCTAGCCTTAGTCATGGTGGCAAGAAAACTGATGCATTACTTCCAGGGACATAGCATTGGGGTGTTAACAGATTATCCCCTCCGATCAGTACTACGAAGTGCAGAAGCATCAGGACATGTTTCAAAGTGGGCTCTTGAACTCGGCTAGTATGACATTCAGTTTCTACCTAGAACCTCAATCAAGGGACAGGTGTTTGCCGACTTTGTTGCCGAATTCACTGGGGGTCTTGCCGATTTCAAGTTTGATAAGATTCGACCGGAGCCGAATTGGAGAATTTATGTTGGGGGCATTTGGCAGTTGTATTGTGATGGATCGTCCAATCAGCTGGACAGCGGAGCCGGAGTTGTAATCATGGCTCCCGACGGCGCAATAATTGAGCAGGCCGTCAAGCTCGGCTTCGAAGCATCAAATAATGAGGCAGAATACGAAGCCCTTCTAGTCGGTTTGCAGAATGCACATCTTCTGGGTGCTTGGCATTTGCTTGTATTTTGCGATTCAAAACTGGTGATCAATCAGCTAAAGGGGAAGTACGCGGCAAGAAACGACCGTATGGTGGCTTACATGAAAACGACCAACTCCTTGCTGGCAAAATTTGACCATCATGAATTCAACCAGATAACATGTGATCAGAACGCATATGCAGATGCCCTTGCTTGCCTAGCCTCTGCCATTAATTCAGAGATTAAATGGACCATTGAAGTAGGTTTCGTCTCAGAGCTGAGCATTGGCCCTTCGGAGGAAGTCCAGGTCAATGTTATAGAATTTGGACCGAGTTGGATGGATGCCATCGTTGCATTCCTGTCTTTCGAACAGCTCCCACAGGACAAGAAAGAAGCGCACAAGCTGCGAAACAAAGCCGTGCGTTATTACTTGGATCTGCAAGGAAAGCTTTACAAAAAGTCCCTTTCTGGCCCATACCTAGAATGCGTGCATCCGGACAAAGTTGAAGAGCTTCTGGCCGAAATACATGAAGGCAGCTGCAGCGCACATTCTGGCGAGCGTTCTTTGGCCCATCGAGCTATAACACAAGGGTATTATTGGCCGACAATGAGATTTGATGCCGAGTGTTATGTGAAAAAATGTGAACGATGCCAGAAGTTTTCCCCGTTAACCCATCTACTTGCTGAAGAGTTGAGCTCTATCACCAGTCCCTGGCCGTTTGCCCAGTGGGGGCTTGATATCGTAGGACCATTGCCGAGGGCCCCGAGACACTGATGTCAAGCGCTTTGTGTGGAAAAATATCATAACTCGATTCGGCATTCCAAGAGCTCTTCTCTCAGACAACGGCACCCAGTTTGATTGTGGCGTATACAGGGAGCTATGCAGCAAGTATAGTATCCGGCCTTACTTTTCCATGTCAGCTTACCCCCAGAGCAATGGTCAGGCAGAAGCCTCTAACAAATCCATCTTGGGCGGCATCAAGAAGAGGCTGGAGAAAGCTAAGGGCAAATGGGTTGAAGAATTATTGAGTGTATTGTGGGCATATCGAACTACGCCAAGGCAATCCACTGGAGAAACGCCGTTTGCTTTATGTTTTGGTACCCAGGCGATCATACCCCTAGAGATCGGCCACCCAACCCTGAAAACGCAAGTTTTTGATATGGGCCGAAACGACATGATGCTGGCTTTGGATTTTATTTTGATCGAAGAACGAAGAGACCGCGCCCTCGCCTCCATGGCACGATACCAGCAACAACTTGCCAAGTCGTACAATCAACGTGTTCAACTTCGCCGCTATAAACCAGGAGAGTTGGTCCTGAAGAAAGTACTTCCGGCGGCTACGAAACCGGCTGATGGAAAATTGGGCCCCAATTGGGACGGCCCTTATCAGGTCGATTAGATCGCAAGGCTAGGGGCGTATCGGCTTAAAGACATGTCTGGAAGGGGCCTTCCACGACCTTGGAATTCAACGCACTTACGAAAATTCTATCATTAAACCCGACTTGTGGGGAATGATACTAGTTCCGAATGGCTTAACGTGTACGTGCACCACTCTTATAATGCAAAGATCATTGCTTACTCACTGCCAAATCCAGTTCAAAAGTGTTCCGAATACAGCTTCTGGATTCAGAGCGCCCTTCGTGGATATCACGATTGTCCAAATAAAGTCTCCGGATTCGAAGCCCCATCGGCGCATGACGTTTTTGGGCCGATAAAGCCTCCGAATTCGAAGCGCCCTTTGTGGATATCACGATTGGCCAAATAGTCTCCGGATTCGGAGCCCTATTGGCGCATGACATCTTTGGGCCGATAAAGCCTCCAGATTTGGAGCGCCCTTCATGGATATCATAATTGGCCAAATAGTTTCCGGATTCGGAGCCCCATCGGCACATGACGTCTTTGGGCCGATAAAGCCTCCAGATTCGGAGTGCCCTTCGTGGATATCACGATTGGCCAAATAAAGTCTCCGGATTCGGAGCCCCATCGGCGCGTGACGTCTTTAGGCCGATAAAGCCTTCGGATTCGGAGCGCCCTTCGTGGATATCACAATTGGCCAAATAGTCTCTGGATTCGGAGTCCCATCGGTGCATGACGTCTTTGGGCGGATAAAGCCTCCGGATTCGGAGAGCCCTTCGTAGATATCACGATTGGCCAGTCTCCAGATTCAGAGCCCCATCGGCGCATGACGTCTTTGGGCCGAAAAAGCCTCCGGATTCGGAGCGCCCTTTGTGGATATCACGATTGGCCAAATAAAGTCTCCAGATTTAGAGCCCCATCGGCGCATGACTTCTTTAGGCCGATAAAGCCTCCGGATTCGGAGCGCCCTTCGTGGATATCATGATTTCCCAAATAGTCTCTGCATTCGGAGCCCCATCGGCGCATGACGTCTTTGGGCTAATAAAGCCGCCGGATTTATTGCCAGGGCCATGTGTAACACGTATGCTGAATAAAAATTTAATGAAGAGCGCTCCGTTTTGACGAGCTGGAAAAAATCGTTTGCACATTAAAGCATATATACATTTGAAATTAACTCCAGATGGTCAATGCGTATCCAATCATTTAAAACACATTTATCCAAACATTCATGCAATAAAGCACAAAACATGCAAACATATGTGTGCCAAACAAAAATTACAAAGAAACACGCACATTGAAAACAAAACATTTTATTCAATCAGCCAATGATTACATATTTTTTAACGCAATCTGCGTTTTCAGCATCACAATGAGTGTTTTTATCTGGCGTTTCCCTTATCATCACTCTTTTCGACTTCAAAAGCAGAAAAAGGAAAATGATCATGCTGGTACAATGGCAACGCCGAATCAACACCCTTTGCACGGAGAGTGTCCGCGGACCGAAGTGTCTCGATCCAACTGTGCCTAAATTCCCGGTTCTCGCATCGGCAGACCTCCTCCGCAAGTTTCTCTTTGGTTTTGTCAATGCCGACCTTCCGACCCGCATGGAAGCCTTGTTTGTAACCCATGGTCCTCGCATTCTCCACGGCGAACATGCTTGCCGTGTCTCGATCGGCGATGGCATGATTCAACAGCCGTTGAGTTACCCTCTCCTCTACGATCAGGTTGGATTGATGCACCGCACGCGGCTCAGTGGTTTGAGCCTTCCTAAGCTCCCTGAGCTCACGCTCGGCCTTCTTCGCACGGGCCTCCAAACTGTGGATTCTTTCCTCCTTCTTCTTTATTTCACGTCGTGCGGCGTGTAGGCGCGTGCCGACTTCATAGGCGTTATACAACCCTTTCATCGCCCCATGGATGCCCTCTCGAAATACATCAAAATCCTGTCAACCAACCATTGACTACTGGACCTCCGGTGGAAAAATCTGTCTAGCAAACTCGACTGCCATACCTAGGTCCTTGATAATGGAGTCCGCCTCCGTCATCGGTTTATTCCTCACGAAAACTGCAAAACTCAATGGTCGTAGCGCCACGTCGGCCTCATTTCTCGGTCGCAGTCGAGGAGAACTTCCCTCTTGCTATTTCTCCTTTCGGGGTGATCTGCTTTGACGACTTGGAGGCTGACGTTTTTCCCGTTCTCTGGACGCCCTACCTCCCGCGCGGGTGGGTTCGCTGTTGCGATTCATTGCAATATCAAGCTCAGCCAAAGTTCCTGCTTCTCCTCTGCTGTTGAAGAAAACTCTATTTGACATTCGCACTTATCTAACCCCATGCAGCAAATTGTTTTAAATTAAGTCTGAACACAGTAAGTGAAGTTACTGGCGTGAAGAGTCCATCCCATTTATTTACAATGCTTGCAGCGACTCCGAGGAGATTTCATTAGCGCTAAACTCCAAAAGACAGATGCCGATCAAAATGTGCCACAGCCACTCCATGTACTAATTTTTGACTTTTTGGAGTTAAAATTGCCTAATCATCTAAACGGCAATTATACACGAATGTCTTGGAGTTCATGCACTGGTTGGGGCAAGGGCAGATTTATTAATCTAACCGGCCAAACATCAAGGCCCTATGCTGATCGATATGTGCCATAGCCACTCCATGTACTAATTTTTGGCTTTTTGGAGTTAAAATTGCCTAATCATCTAAACGGCAATTATACACGAATGTCTTGAAGTTCATGCACTGGCTGGGGCAAAGGCAGATTTATTAATCTAACCGGTCAAACTTTAAGGCCCCATGCCGATTGATATGTGCCACAGCCACTCCATGTACTAATTTTTGGCTTTTTAGAGTTAAAATTGCCTAATCATCTAAATGGCAATTATACACAAATGTCTTGAAGTTCATGCACTGGCTGGGGCAAGGGCAGATTTATTGATCTAACTGGCCAAACTTCAAGGCCCCATGCCAATCAATATGTGTCACAGCCACTCCATGTACTAATTTTCGACTTTTTGGAGTTTAAATTGCCTAATCATCTAAACGGCAATTATACACGAATGTCTTGGAGTTCATGCGCTGGCTGGGGCAGGGATAGATTTATTAATCTAACCGGCCAAACTTCAAGGCCCCATGCCAATCGATATGTGCCACAGCCACTCCATGTACTAATTTTTGGCTTTTTGGATTTAAAATTGCCTAATCATCTAAACGGCAATTATACGCAAATGTCTTGGAGTTCATGCACTGGCTGGGGCAAGGGCAGATTTATTAATCTAACGCAATAACACAATTTAGCTCAAATAATAGTAAAGTGCAAATGGAATTTTCATTAAGTAAATTGGACACAAATTGTAGCCATTTTACATATGAAAACTACTAAACCAAGGACTACAAATTTGCAGGGAAATGCCTAGAGAAAACTTAAAACCTGTAGCCATACATAAAAAAAAAAAAAAAAAAAAAACTAAACAAAAGCTGTAAACAAAAACTACTGTCGCCCTGATCAATCCTCGGAGTCAGACTCCAGCGGCTCAACGTCCACTTGCTCGTATGGAATTGGCATAGCCAATGTCACATTAGCAGCAGCAAGGGCTTTGAGCCAGTCGTGTTTGAATCCCTGATTCTCGAATTTGGGGACTTCTTGCACATAATTATTGAGGGCAGCGCCTTACTCGGCTTCATACGCCTTCGAAGCTTCAGAATCGGCAACTTCCTTCGCGCCTTCGATTCCGCCAAGTCCGCCTCAAGTTTGGCGATCGCCTCTTGGGCTAACTTGAGTGCAGCTTCGCTCGCGTCCGCCCTTTGCTCGGCAGCCAATCTGAGTTGGTTCGCATTTCTGGCCCTCTTCAACTCGGCCTCAGCCCTTGCGGCTTCCATTCTCGTCCTCATTGCTTCAAACTCAGCCCGACTCCTTTGGCCCTCAACTTCGGTATGTAAACGGCCAATTCGTTCGAGGGCGTCGTGCTGGCGTCAGTCTATCTCGGCTATCCTTCCGACCGTTTGCAAAATAGGAGATTAAACCCAAAAATATATGCATAGAAGGGAAAGGAGATTAAATCCACAAATTTATTTTTATCAGAAGAACCGATTGAGCGGCTAACACTAGTGCTAAAACATTTGGCTTCGAGTGAAAAGTCGCCTTGTCAGACGGCAATAAAACTGACAAAGCCATACTCAGGGCAACGGCTGGGTCTTTTATAGCCGACGCGTCAGAGAAGATCGGCATATTTCTTATCTTTGGCTGAACCACAAAAGGCACAACTATTTCCAACTCCTCTAAACGCGGCCGTTTGTCGGCGGGCTCTTCTCCAGAGTCGACCTCAACCTCGGCAGGACGTTTCTCCGCCCATCGTTCAGCATCCTCATTTGCCGGCATGATCGGCTCTGAATCGGTAACTCGTATTTGAACCGTCTCCTCAATAACAGGCATGGGAGGCTCAACATCTGCAACGGGCGGCACCTCGAATAGATTGGCCTCAGCTCGAATGGCCTCTGCTCTCCGCCACGCAGCCATTCGCTCGGCGTTTGCCTTTTTGGCGAGCTATGTGAGCTACAACCCGGCCATATCTTCGGGGTACGCGCTGGGAAGATCTTCTAGTCCGATAAAGATGTCGTTGTAAACTTCCCCTCGACCCGAGGTGGATGGAGGGTTAGTGTAATTAAGGCCGGCTTCTTCAAAGGCTACCTTTAAAGCCTTATCAACTTCGGCCTCGAATTGGCCAGATTCTTCAGCGACCTCAACTTCCGCACGCTCTGAGTCGGATCCTTCGATGCCGATTTGGCACAGGTTTCTGAAGTTTGTCAAAATAAGAGCCGTTGGAAACTCCTCGCCCCTTGGAATCGGGATTTTTTTGCTGCCGAGAAAGTCGTGTACGTCGGCTCGTATTTAAGCAGAATATGGGCCGCCCTCCCTTATTTTTGAAGGCTTGGACGGCCGAAGTATTTCAGCGCGACTTTTATCTCCGAAAGAACGGCGTCGTCGGTCGAGATCAAAACTTTCTTCAAATCGTTTCCTGCACAAGCAAAACCATTAGGTCCCAAAAATGAAGCTTTACAAATATAACAAAGGAAAAATAAACACAAGAGGCTATACGGCCACCTAGTTCGCCCCTCCGCCTAGGAATAGGATTGAGGCGATCCTCGCCTTCGCCAAATTTCTAGTTGCCTTGGACAACAACCATAACGTCATCGACTCGCTTCCTAGAGCTGGAAAGCATAGTCACTAGTTGATGGTCGGTGTCCTTGGCCCTAAGGAAATAATGACCGTGCCGACCGGAAGACTTGGCCAGGGCATAACAATGCCGAATGGCAGGAATGCCGAGGTTGATCCTAAGGTGATGGTTTAGCTCTACAATTCCCATTATGATTCTAAAGAAGTTGACATTGGGTTGGGAAGGAATTAGACCCCAATGAAAGAGCACAACCCTAAGGAGTGGGTGAAGGGGGAATTAGACACCACCCTCTGCGATTGATAAGAGAGGGAAGACGATCGTGGTTTTGTCAGCCCTCTCCATATCGAAGGTGCCGTCTGTCATGAGAGACAGACGGATGTCATCAGGAATGGAAAAATTGTGTCGGAAGCCAGAAATTCGATCCGAAGAGAGGAGATCTTTCAAATTTTTTGCCATTTTCCTCAGTTTATAGGTATATTCTAAACCAAAACAAACCAAGAAAAAAGGATTTAGAGTAGAGAGGGAAAGAACTTACAAGAGACGAAGAGGATAGTGAAGGAAAGGAAGTTGCAGAGATAATTCGGGAGGAAGTCCAGAGACAAGTATCTGAAAGTGTGTATGTATTTGAAAGGACGTCCAAATTTTAAATCATAATAAATAGAAGTGTACGAAGGGGCGAGAAGTTGAAATGATGACCGAGAAGCGTGTGTTCAGACATCTGCATTGGAATGAGGTCAGCTGCCGAATTTCGACCTTGACTTTTCGAGTTCGAAACCAAACACTCCAACCAACTGTCATTAGTGGGGTGCTTGGGGGGCAATTGTGGGGGCCGAATAATGGGGGTCGTAAAGAGGCCGAATGGCTGAACTTGGAGAGTTGGAATATAAATATAGCATTCGGCTTCGTTCCGCTGTTTGGAATCCAACCCTATTCGGTCAAAAGACCGGTTGGGTAAAGGGCTGAGTGAAAAGCAGTTTGCTTTAAAAGAAGCCGAATGGCGAACTAAAGGTGGGCCTGGCGCTGAGGCCCAAGAAAGAAAATATATAAATAGAAGAACATTAGCCAGAAAGAGGTATGTGAGAACTACTACACTTAACTTAAAATACAAGTAATCCAGAGAGTAGATACTGACTTACCCGCCAGAGTGCTAATTCCGGTACCCCTGACTGGAGTGTTGATTCCTTTTCAGGTGGCTAGCTGAGGATTACGAGCGTCTCCCAAGATTAGAAGGGTATTTCCAAACTACTTCTCCACACAGCTATTAAGATCTATTGGTAATTTACCCTTTTTTTACTATGAGATAGATTTTTTTGGATTTCAATTCAAAGGATTTTTTTGGATTTCCAGAGATTCTACTGCATATTGTGCTTTAAGTCAAAATATTAATGGAAGTGAAATCCAAATAAATGCAAACAGAGTTTCTTGTCAAATAGCACAATTGGATTTCATTTTGAATGAAATTCTGTTATTTCAGACTCAGATCTTCCTCAAAACCCTTCAATTCAAGTAGCGATCTATGATTGAAATTGTTATAAAACTTAAAGAAATTAAAAATTATTTGTTAAAAGGGTCAAACCCTAATTTTTTGTTTTTATTTATGATTTTTTATAATTTTTCTATTCCTCCATTTGTAGTGTTCTCTCAAGCCTTGAGAGCCCAATAAAAGAAAGTCAGAGAAAGTTGGGACTAGAGTTTGGAAGAACAAGAAGAACAGTAAATAAAATAATCAAGGTTAGTTACCATTCCTCTTTTTAGTTTTAGGATTAATATTTTATGGGAGTAGTCTCCACTTTGCTTTTCTTTTAAGGGTAAAACACCAATAAGTCCTAAATGTTAATGTGTTGAACCATTTGGTCCTACCTTTTATTTAGTAGACTAGTAAGTCTTGTTTGAACGTTAATTACGTATTTACCCATTTAATTAATACATGACCTTTTGTTGGTAGAGGGTAAATGTGAGATTTTAGTGATGTTGTAGTGACCAAAATACCCAAAAATTTACTATATCCCTTTTAATGTGTTTCCATTAGTAGCAAACATCAGTAATATTACGGTGTGAGTTTAGATGGGTATATAGGCAAACATCAGTAACATCGGTGAGCAAACACAAACACAAAACATCAGTAATGTTGGTGAACAAACATCTGCTTCGTTACCCCCATTAACATCGCCGTCGTACACAAACACTGCAAATTACACCGACGATTCAGTCATCCCTGGAGTTGCTGACGTTGTGATGTTGCTAACGTTAATCAAGTTGATGATGTCGCTGAAGTTGCTGATGTTGATAATGTTATTGATGTCACTGATGAAGGCCAAATGTTGATGATGTTGCTGATGTTCCTAATGTTGGTGAAGTTGATGATGTTGATGATGTCGCTGATGTTGGTGATGTTGGTGATGTTGATGATGTCGCTAGCGGATTCGCATCCATTGGAGTATTTCTGATGAGCAATGGAAGAGTGAGAGAGAGTATAGACGAGTGTGAGTTCTTTCTTCCCCTCTTCAAACGGTTCGAACACTACACCCGTAAGAGGCTGATTGTCTGAGCCCTTGGAAGAGCAAACCACAAACCTATTTCCGATCTTGGCTTTCGAAGAAACCCCCAAAACAGAGGTCCAAAATGGCCTCAGATTGTATAATGGTGTTTGTATATATATATATATAGAGAGAGAGAGAGAGAGAGAGAGAGAGAGAACCATTACAAATATGGGCAAAAATGTAAATTTCATACATAATATATCAAAAACATATATCATATCAAAAATAAAAAGGACTAAATGGTTTAAGAAAAACACTCAGAACTAACTAGAGTAACATTTACTAAAATGTAATTTATGAGTAATTTTTCCTTCTTTTAGAGGATAATTATTTTTTTTTATGAGTATATAGTAGTGAGTAATATAGATAATTAATCCTATTTTTAGTTGTGTATGTGTGGGACTAAATATTTTATCATTATTTTCTAATTTTTTTTTGACCCTACCATCTTCTGCTATTGATTCAATGTGATTTCACTTAAATGTTGGTTTTTTTTTATTGATTCATTAGATCTATAATTTATGACTTTCTTTGTCATTCAATCCTGTCATACTTATGTTGGTTTGGTTAAACATGAAAAATCAGAAAAATCATTAACGTGCTGATTCATTAATTTCACCGTTCATCCAATTATTCCCCACTTCCATTTTCGTTAAAAATTAATTCAATTTTACAAGATGAATCGTGGGAAACTTTCTTCTAAATTTGCTTGATTAGATTAAAAAAATTATTTATTTCATTCAAGCACAATTGTGATTGGATAATCTTTTTTTCTATATGCATATTAGACGATAATATTATAGATTTTCAGTGACGGAAAATTTTGTAAGTTTTTGTGATTGAGATTTTAATTATGATGGGTCTCATTTGTTCCGTAAAATTTCAAAAAATATGATTAGTTTTAATTTTGTGTTTTAAACAAAATTATAGGGAGTGATTTAATAAATTTTTAAAGATATTATTATAGCAAATATGATAATTACGTAAATTTCTTTTTATTTTTACAAGTAAGAGGTGAATTTGAAAGGTAAAGTAAATACGGTGATAAATAACATTACTATAAAAAATAAAAAAATAAAAAGCAACAAAAAATTTGAAATATAAAACAAAATCCATTTTTAAGTGTCACGGCAATAAATAAGAAAAAATTATAATTTTTTTTAATTTGTATAATATTATTCTTACAAGAAATTTGGACGAACTTTTTATACAAAATTGTATGCCCATCTTATTGGACTTTCTTCGTTGAATTTTGGACGAACTTTAAATACGGTCATCTTTATGTTACCGTCATTCTTTTGAGTTTTAAATTCAGGTCTCTTCCAAAGTGAAGAGGAATGGCCCTAAAGAAATTTGGAGGGACAACAATTATAGGCCTTTTCAAATAACCTCATTAGAGGGTCTTTTTATTTACAGGATGAAAGTATAAAAAGTGAATTCAAATAAGACTAGCTGGACAGATAAAGGTGATGCCTGACCTAACTAAAAATATAAAAACATCCCCAAATCCCTTTAGATGGATTCTCTTTGAGGCCTTTAAAGCATCGTATTGAGGTTGAGGAGTGACGTGTACAAGTCCACAAAGGCCATGAATCACTATAAACAACTCAAGCCCATCACTCGGAGCCCAATACATAACCCAGCTGGTGAGGTGAAGAACAGCTGGAATCCAACATGGCATAAAGAGCCAATGGCACTCAGACACATGGCAGGTGAAGGACGAGCCACATCAGCAGACAAAAATCTGCAAAGTTATTGCCACTGCATATCACCATTAATGCAGTCCATCACAGCATTTATTGTGACAACACCTCCCCGTCGGAACACGACCCCCTTACCCTGAACAACGTAAGCTACAGCATAGACTTTCGGCGAGGAGGGCAGGTCGGAAGGGACAGCGAAATGATTACCAAAAGATATAAGCAAACGTTGAAGACAAGAAGAAGGTTGAGCTTTTCTATCTCTAAACTCTCCCTACACCTTACTTCTCTTTCTAACTTGCTCGTCGGAGGGTCCACTAGGGGACTACCCTGTTCCCCGTTGGACTTGTTTGCAGGTTACCCGGTGGGCTCGATCGTTCGGACGTGGGCATTGAGGAGCTTGGACCTGTCTGGCCCATTCACTGGAACAAATTGCATCATCAGTTGGCACCGTCTGTGGGAACGTCTTTGCTCCGCGCGCCAGTTGTGCTCATTGTCGCCGGAGACCCAATCCCAACAACCTTTTCCTTCTACCCATCAAAGTGTATGGTCACGACTAGATCCATGGCTTCTCATAATAATGCTGCCGACCATCAGGCCGACCCCCCCAATCCAAACAACCCCCCGCAGTATTTTATCGAGCTTACCAACAGCATTAACCGCATGGCCGAGCAAAACCAGGCCCTGATAAATGCTTTACTCCAAAGAAACCTTCCGATGCCCCCACCACCACCTCCAGATGTCCCACCCAACCAAGAAAGAGCCCCGAGCCATACTGCTCCGCAACCCTATCCACCCAACCTAGAAGGTTTGCAACCTCCTCATCCTCTACATATAAATCTACCACCTTCACCCCCACGCCCGTCGGTCGTGGTACCAACCCTCGAAGGGGAAGCCAGCAGCGTCCAGCCCCCATTGACTGACCATGGTGACAACATTCCCCTCTGGGACGCTGAACTCCGAGCCAAGAAGCTCCAACTCCAAGGGGTCATGCAGAACATTCAGGATAAACCCTCTACCACGGCAAACTCACCATTTGTTGCCTCTATCCGGGACAAACCTCTGCCCGCCTAGTTCAAGATGCCCACTATTGACTCTTTTGACGGTACGATGGACCCAGTCAACCATCTGGAGACCTACCGCACCCTCATGATCCTCCATGCCTTCCCTGACGAGATCATGTGTCGGGCTTTCCCCGTGACATTGAAGGGGTCAGCTCGACTGTGGTTCAGTCAGTTACCAGCAGACTTTATCTCCACTTTCTAGTACTTCAGCTACTCCTTCCTTAGCCATTTCATTGGAGCCCAGCGCCAACGCTGCCCGGCGACCCAACTCCTCAACATCCGTCAGATCGAGGGTGAGTCGTTGCGCAATTTCATTACCCGTTTCAACACCGAAGCCCTGCAAGTAGCGAAAAACGATGACAAGGTCATCCTCACGACTTTCATGGCTGGGTTACGATCGTCCGATTTCCTCTTTTCCCTCTCCAAAAACCCCCCGACCTCCATGGCAGCCCTACTCTCTGTAGACGCGCCCTTGGGCCTCATGCTACAGTTCGGACTCGATTTGTTACGGTTCTTAATCTAAACCAAAGAGTCCAAATCTGGCAAATCGTTTTGAGAAATAGATTTTTGAAAGAAGTGCCAAACATGGATTGCTTTGCCAGATACAGAGTCGCCACCTAAATATTTTTTAATGGGGGAATTTAGGAAACCCTGACTCGGTGCCAAAGGCCACGTGTCCGTCATCACCAAAGTTGCCTCGGCTCGGGAACTTGGGTACGATTGGGGAAGGTCAGCTATGAGCACCCCCTCTCGCCCGATCCAAAGATCGACCTCTACTAACCATGATATCTTGTTTTTGAAAACACATGCGTTGTTATTCCGGTTATTAGCTAGAATTACTATATGATGCGCACAGCAAAATAAGTATAGACTAGATCGCCTAATTTGGAACAAAGCATTGCATATCCGTTTGTTTGAAAATGTTTTGAAATTTGCTACTCGCAAGTAGGCTAAAACACGGATTTCAATGAATTATCCCAACTCAAACAATCCAACCTTCACCCACAGGCATTCAGGCAGTTTATCACATAAGCATATAGCCACATGGTAATCATGCTATTATGACAACATTCACACTCATGTGAGATGCTAAAGCATAAAATACTTACAGTGTACTCCGTGCCAAAATAGAAAACTAGTTAGCAATCATGCATGATCCAAGTCCATGTTAAGTGCCTAATGCATCGCATACAAAATGCAATCTAGAATAGGCTCGGCTAATCTAAGATGGCATGTGGAATGTGACAAGTAACACGTATTCAAGTTAGATTTGGAATACTATGCAGTTAGTATGATGCGCCGAGCCCGGTGCATGCAATACAGATGAATGAATGCACGCATGCATAGCATAAGGTATGCTAATTGAAACATGCCCTAAACTAACCATCGAAAGCTAGTAAATAAAAGGGAAGAAAGACGTGAGGTTGGAAGACATACACACACTCACACACACTTATTACAATTCGCCCTCGCTCGGAGGGACCAAAAGAATATACAGGCCAAATAATTAACTAACTCACAAGCTAATTAATTATTACAAAACTAAATGAATAATTAGCTACAACTAATTATTACACAACTTAATTAATTAACAAATGAATTAACTGATTAATGAATGACCACAGGCAAGTAGGGAAAGCAGTAAACGGTGCTATTCCAGCTCTGTTTGAAGAAGGGAGGCATGCATGCTCGCTTCGGTTCCTCGCCTCGAAACGCCTTCCGGTTGCTCTTTAGAGGCTCTGTTTGCAGGGTGTCTTTTAGTGCTTATTGCTGAAACTTACCAAAACACTGCAGGGGAAGTCACCAGTGGCCTGCCGGCCATGGAGAGAGGTCTGCCGGCCAGAGATGGCCTATTGCCGGCCAAGGGTGGCACACTGTTGGCCATCAATGGCAGGCTGTCGGCCATTGGTGTGCTGTGACACCAAACTGCAACGAAGCACAAAATAGAGAAAAGGGAAGGTTTCCCAAGGACATGTACGCACCATGGCACTCCAAATCACCTCAAAACATCAAGGGAGAGGCCAAGTCGAATCCACGATCATCAATCACGCATCCCGATGCATGATGGCCAAGGATCCAACTTGTGCAAATCAATATGAAAATGAATGCACAAATACAACAAGTAAAGCCTAGAACTCTATCATGAATCATCAAGAGCTTCAGCGACCGAGAATTGAGACACGTTCCATCACTTGGAGTATGAAACGCCCCTCGTTCCTCGTACTCGGATTAACACTTAATCCGAACAATGCAACACATAAGCATGGCAAACATGCAATATGAACTACATGGCATACTCGGTGCTAGCTTGAACATGCAATCATGTAATGTGACTTAAGTATGCGAAATGAAGGGTAATGAACATGCAACAACATGTAATGTAATTAGCATGCGACAACATGCAAATATGAGGCAAGCATACAACAATATGCAAGACAAGCATGCAACAACATGCTAGGTATGGACTTAAACCAATATGGGCAGCTCTCAACTAAGCCCAAATTAGTGGCCATAGCGATGAATTAAGCCACAAAACACACTCAAGCATGCAAAATGCGAAAGGTTAATCAAAGAGGCTTAAAAGGGCAACTCTCAAAAGTACCTAAGAAGTGACAAATGTGCAAGTGTAACAACACTATATGCACTGAAATGAGATGATAAATGATGCCAAATCATTTAAACAACACAAGTAAAGCATGCGAAGGTCCTAAGTCATAAAAGCTAGCAAAGAGCAATATAAAGGAAGCATGCAATACATGGCATGAATGCATGAACGAAGCATGGACAGAGCTTAATTAAGCCTAAACAAGGACTTAAACATGCTGGAATGAAGGCTCAAACACCTAGACATGCAAGCATACAAGCTAAGCCTTAAACTAGGCAATAATGCGCGACATTCAAAGACACTTGAAGCATGACTGAAGTGGGAATGTGGCAATGGTACATGCTCTGAAATGAAGTATTAAGTGATGCCAAATCATCTAAATATCTCAAAGATAGCATGCATGAATCACTGGAACACAAAGCTTGCAAGGCCAATTACACTACAGCTATACAAAGCATGGAGGATACGGCAAGGGCAACCCAAAACAGTCCTAGAACACTTCAAAATAAGCATAAAATCAAGTTTGAGCAAAGCCAAAATATGCTAGTATGATGAGTCAAAACATCATGCACAAAAGGCTAGTAAATAAGATTTGTTCTACACCTATATGGAGCATGCAAAGGATGATCAAACCAACTATGGATAGGGCCATAACATGCCAAATGATGACCAAATACATGCTGAAATGTAAACTAAACAAGCTAAAATAACATGGCATGGCATGAAGCATATGAAGTTAGTTTAGGGGATTTACACTACAAGTGCATCAAGCAAGCATGGAGTAAAAAAACCAACCTAAAACAGGTTTATGGCATGGTAAAACATCACCAAAAATGGACTGAAATGGACCCAACAAAGACTATGCACACATGCTACTTTGATGAGCTATGGATGGAGTTACACTATACATACAAGATGCAAGCAAGGCATGATCAAACCAGCCTTGGACAGGGCCAAAGCAGGTCCTAGAAGTCACAAAAAAGAGGCCTGGACCAACCTCAAAAATGCGTAGAGGGATGGTCCTTCGGAAGGCCAAATATGCAAGCAAAGAGGAATACAAAGAGAGGGGACTACCCCCTCTGATTTAGGACCTCAAAACCACACCTCTACCACTGAAATCCCATTGGATTTCAGTGGTAGGAAGGCCAAACCAAGGCTAGCTCGGAGGCCTCCAAATATGGCTTAAAACAAAGCCAAACAAAGCATGCAAGGGGGGGCTACACATCCCAAACAGCAAAATGACCTTAACCAAACTTAAAAAGTACTTAAAAACAAGACTTTTTTCAGTTATAAGAAAAGCCTAAAACAATATGCAAAGAGGGCTAAAGCAAGGTGCAAGAAAGTGCAAAAATGGGGAAAATGCTTACCCTTGAAGACCCTCTTCGAAACCATCAATTTCAGGGGGTGGAAGCTTGCTTTCAGACCTCAAGAATTCCTCCCAAGAAGGTTGATTCAATGGTGGTGGTGTATATCTATGTGTTGTAGTGCAAAAGTGCAAGGAAATCCAACTTCAAAGCACAAAACTCAAGCAATATAGAGAGAAAGGGAGTTTTTGCTCTTCAAAAACTCCAGAACCTGGACTAAGGAAGAAGCCTCTTCCTTATATAGAGGAATGAAAAGCCAAAGCTTCTTCAAGAAGCTTTGCAAGGCCTTCATCCCTCCATACACGTGTATGGAGGGGAGCAAACAAAAATCCAGCTGGCTCAAAAGATCTGAAGGAAAACCAGCTGAGATAGGGGGGGTGCCGGCCATCAGTAATGGCCGGCAATGGCACACTGATGGCCGGCAGGGCCCCATTAGTGGCCGGTAGGGTCAAGGTCATGGCCGGGAGTGCCATGCCATGGCCGGCAGTGCACTACAGGGTCCACTCTAAAATGACCTAGTCAAGGTCCAAAAACGGGACAGAAAGGATATAGGGTCCGGGAAGCTCGAACCAATGACGTTCCGCCGCGATAGTCGAGTGCTGGGCGAGTAATCGAACCAGTTGTTGGGTGTACCTACAAGCACAACCAAGTCTAGAGGACAGTCAAAAATGGGGTGTCTACACTCTCCAAAGCCCAGAAGTACATGAATGCTGAAGATTCACTAGCCGCTCGGTAGGATCCAGTAGCTAAAAGCCCGACCCTCAGGGAAAAGAGAAAAGACTCAGAACCCAGAAACACCCAGTATAATAGCCAAACACCCCACTATACAGATCGACCCCCTCGTGCCGACCGGTCGGCACCAGCCCGACCGCCCGGTCGGTTCGAGCGGTACACCCCCCTTAATTCTGCCATGGAACAAGTACTCAACCAGATCCAACGGGACTACCCTCTCAAATGGCCCCTATCCTCACGGACCCCTTCCAATCGGAAAGATCAGTCCAAATATTGCCGTTTCCACCAGGACCATGGCCATAACACTGATGACTGCATCAACCTCAAGGATCAGGTCGAGGCCCTAATACGTCAGGGGCGTCTCAGCCGCTTCACGGACACCCGCCCACAGCAAAGGCAAAGAACCGAGCCCCCCCAGAAACAACCGCCGGCGTACCCCACCCAAGCAGCCAGCTCAACCTAACCAAGGCCATGATTGCCCTCCACAAACAGCCTCGACCGCCAGGTAATCCCCCTCCGCTAGTTGGTGAAATCCGAGTCATTTCAGGTGGCCTTGCTTGTGGGGGGCCATCCCGCTCAGCTCAGAGGGCAGAACTCAGAAAAATAAGGCAAGGCTCAGACAAAGCAGTTGCCACGGTAGACCGACCCTTCAAACAGCCCAAGTAGTGGACAGAGCCCATCACCTTCACAGGTGCCAACTGTACAGGTATCCGTTATCCTCATGATGATCCCCTCATAATTTCTGCCCTCCTCTCCAACTATAATGTCAGATGGGTTCTCATCGACAACGGCAGTTCTTCAGACATCATATTCCTCAACTGTTTCCGCCAGCTCAAGATTAGGGAGGAAAGTCTGTCGCCCCTCCAAACCCCTTTGGTCGGTTTCACTAGCGACCGGGTGACCTCCATCGGCTCCATTGATCTCCCTATTACCATTGGTGAATACCCATGGTAGACTACGAGGTTGCTCACTTTCCTTGTGGTCGACTGTCCTTCCGCTTACAACATCATCCTTGGATGCACAGCACTCAACGCTTTCCAAGCTATCACTTCAACCTATCACCTCGCCATAAAGTTCCCTACCGACCTGGGCGTCGGGACAGTAAGGGGGGAGCAGACCGTAGCCCGGGAATGTTATGTCGCCTCACTCAAGGAGGCCAAGTTGAAGGAGGCCATGATCATTGAAGGACTTGACGTGCGAGATGAGAACGAGTTGGTCAGAGGGGAACCGGTGGAGGAGCTCGTTGAGGTTCCCATCGATCCCACCAACCCAATTAAAACGGCCAAGATCGGTAGCCAACTATCCCCCCAGGCTAAGGCTGACCTCACTACCCTTCTGACCGAGCACAATGATGTATTTTCCTGGACTCACTCAGACATGCCGGGCATTGACCCCTCTTTCATAACTCACCGCCTCAGCATTGAACATCATTTCCGACCTTACTGCCAGAAGCAACGTATTTTTCATCCCGAGCGTAATACTCTTATAGCCGCAGAAGTTGACAAACTCCTTGACGCCCAATTCATCAAAAATGTAGATTACCCTAAATGGTTGTCAAACGTGGTCCTAGTCCGCAAGAATAATGGCAAATGGCAACTCTGTGTCGATTACTCTGACCTGAACCGAGCTTGCCCCAAAGACAGCTATACTCTTCCCCGCATAGATCCGCTGGTCGACGCCACGGCCGGTTATCAGATGCTTAGCTTCATGGATGCTTTCTCTGGTTACAACCAAATCCTGATGCACCCGTCCGATCGGGAACATACATTCTTTATTACTGACCGAGGTACCTACCACTACCGTGTGATGCTATTCGGTTTGAAGAACATTGGGGCCACCTACCAACGGTTCGTCAATGCCGTTTTCCATCACCAGATAGGTCGGAATATGGAAGTATATGTCGACGACATGTTGGTCAAGAGCAAACTCTCCACTGATCATCTGACCGACTTGCGAGAAACCTTCGCCACCCTCCGCAAGTACCAAATGAAGCTCAACCCCGAGAAGTGCGCCTTCGGCGTAGGATCTGGGAAGTTTTTGGGTTTTACGGTCAGTCAGCGGGGCATTGAAGCTAACCCTAAAAAGATCAAGGCCTTGATCGAGATGCAGTCACCCAGAACGGTCAAGGAGGTCCAAAGACTCACTGGCCGAGTTGCAGTCCTTAACTGCTACATTTCCCACGCAACAGATAAATGCCTGTCATTCTTCAAAGTTCTTTGGCAAACTTTCGAATGGACGGCTGAATCTGAAGAGGCTTTTCAACAGTTGAAGCAGAGCATGGCTAATCCTCCCCTCCTTTCACAGGCAATTACGGGCGAGCCCCTCTTCCTTTATCTAGCTATATCCAACACCACTGTTAGTGCAGCTCTTATCAGGGAAGACGGCCCCGTCCAACGACCAGTCTACTACATCAGTCGGGCCCTCAAGGGAGCGGAGCAGAACTACCCTCTGTTAGAAAAATTATCCTTGGCTTTGGTCACCGTCTCCGGATGACTCCGTCCTTACTTCCAAGCCCACTCCATAGTGGTCCTCACTGACCAACCCTTGAAGAAGGTCATGCAGCAACCAGAACTTTCCGACAGACTCATGCAATGGTCAGTGGAACTCAGCCAGTTTGACATCTCTTACCGGCCTTGAACAGCAATTAAGGGGCAAGCTATCGCCGATTTCATCCTAGAATTCACTAATCCTACCCCAACCACTGCCTTGACACCCCCACCAGCTCCCATCGAACCAGAAGACCCTCATTCTTGGACTCTCAACGTCGACGGATCATCCTGCATGGAAGGTAGTGGGGCTGGCCTTATCCTCACCGCCCCTAAGGATGGTTATTTCAAATGCACTCTCTGTTTCCTGTTTGAGGCCAGTAACAATGAGGCTGAATATGCATTGATTGCAGGTCTTCGCCTAGCCAGGGATATTGGTGTCAGCCACATCCGAGTGTTCAGCGACTCCCAGCTCATCGTCGGACAGATCACGGGAGAATTCGATGCCAAGGAGGACATAATGCGGGCTTACAGGGATATTGCACTTCCCCTTGTTCGCCTCTTCAATTCCTTCCACATCAAGCACATTTCTCGGGCAGAAAACTCTAAGGCAGATGAGATGGCTCAGTTGGCTTCCGCAGACCAGTCTGACCTCAGCCGTGGTGTCCACCTAGAATACCTATCCCACCTCGCCATTTGTCCCGACCAGCACGAAATACAATTCCTCCAAAATGAGCCCATCCCTTGGGCGTCGGACATCTTTCTATTTCTGAGAACAGGGGAACTCCCAGACGACCAATAGTAAGCCGCCAAAGTCAGGGCCCGGTCGTCCAATTACATCCTTGTCAGCGGTATTTTGTACAAACGTGGTTTCTCACGCCCCTATCTGCAGTGCCTCAAGCCGACTCAAGCAACTTATGTGATGCAAGAAATTCATGAGGGTATCTGCGGCAATCACTCAGGCGGCAGGTCCTTGGCCCACAAGATACTTCACACTGGATATTTCTGGCCTACTCTCAACCAAGATGCGGTTGACTTCGTGCTCAAATGTGATAAGTGTCAGCGTTTTGCCAATATCCCCCATGCTCTTCCCACTGAATTGATCACACTTTGCAGCCCCTACCCGTTCGCCAAATGGGAGATCGATCTAGTTGGCCCTTTACCCACCGGCCGAGGCCAGACCAAATTTGCCATTGTTGCCATTGATTATTTTACTAAGTGGGTAGAGGTAGAACCCCTTGCCATCATTACCGAGCAGAACACAACCAAGTTCATCTGGCAGTCGATCGTTTGCAAATTTGGCATTCCTTAGGCCATTGTTTCCGACAACGGTAAACAATTCGACAACGCCAAGTAAAGGAAGTTCTGTGCAGACCTCTAAATTCAGTCATGTTTTTCTTCCCCCGGTCATCCCTAAGCTAATGGCCAAGTTGAGGTCACCAACCGTTCTCTTCTGAAGATCATCAAAACCAAGCTAGAAGTTGCTAAGGGGCTTTGGGTTGAGGAACTACCAAATGTACTCTGGGCATACCGAACTACAGCTTGGACTCCTACTGGGGAAACTCCTTTCCGCTTAACATACGGCGCTGAGGCGGTGATTCCGGTAGAAGTCGGTCTGCCTACCCCTAGAGTTTTACATCCGGATCCAGCACTAACGGAAAAGCTACGCCGGGCAGAACTGGACCTAATTGAAGAACTCAGAGAAACCACTGCTGTCAAACTGGCCTCATACCAACAGAAAATGAGAACACACTACAACCGCAAAGTCCGACCAATGGAGTTTGCTGTAGGGGACCTTGTCTTGAGAGAAGCAACCCTTGCCACTAAAAATCCGATTGAGGGTAAACTGATAACCAAATGGGAGGGACCTTACGTTGTGAAGGCCCGACCACGTCCGGGCACTTACCGACTTCAGGACATGGAAGGTCGAGATCTCCCCCATCCCTGGAATGCTGAACACCTGAAGCGCTACTTTCAATAAGTTCCTACTGTTGTATTGCTCAGTTGTTGTATTTTTTAGTTGTTGTATTCTCTTTTTGTTACATAATGTAAACTTAGATTGATTGGATTACACTGTCCATGACAACAACTCTATACCTTAGCTATCTGTGTATTGTCTCAATAACATTCTCATTTGCAGCACTTATTACAAGCCTCAGCCAGACTGAGCATTACAAGAGCCTCAGCCAGACTGAGCACTCAAAGCCTCAGCCAGACTGAGCACTAAAATAGCCTCAGCCAGACTGAGCACTACAAGAGCCTCAGCTAGACTGAGCACTCAAAGCCTCAACCAGACTGAGCACTAAAACAGCCTTAGCCAGACAGAGCACTACAAGAGCCTCAACCAGACTGAGCACTAGAAGCCTCAGCCAGACTGAGCACTAACAGCCTCGGCCAGACTGAGCACTAAGAGCCTCCCCCAGACCGAGCATGAAGCACTCGACTCGTCTAACAAGTCTCAGACAGACCGGACGCCACAGTTTCAGGGTCAGACTCAGGTTTTTTTCTTCTCAATCAAACTCGCACAAGTCAGCCTTCCTCCTCACAAACCAAGCCTCACTCCATAAACCACTAACCTACTCGAGCAGTGTGGCAAACGCAAACTCATAATTTTACTACAAGTTTAACTTCACTCTGCATTATTACAAGTCCAACTTCATTCTGCATTATTACAAGTTCAACTTCACTCTGCATTATTACAAGTTCAACTTCACTCTGCATTATTACAAGTCCAACTTCACTCTATATTATTACAAGTTCAACTTCACTCTGCATTATTACAAGTCTAACTTCACTCTGCATTATTACAATTTCAACTTTACTCTGCATTATTACAAGTTCAACTTCACTCTGCATTATTACAAGTTCAATTTCACTCTGCATTAAGGAGTTCCCAACTTTACTTTGCATTGAGTTTTTATTACAAGTCCAATTTCACTCTGCATTAAGGAGTCCTTAACTTTACTCTGCACTCAGTTTTTATTACAATTTCAATCCCACTCTGTCTTGAGGAATTCCTAAATTCGGTTTTTATCACAAGTTTTCATCCATTTCAGACGCACAAGCAAACACAGTCAAATGCAAAACACAACTGAAATTTTATTCATTCACAACTTTGTACATAAGCTCATTACAGCAATTCAAAAAAAAAAAAAAAAAAAAAAAAAAAAAAAAAAAAAAAAAAAAAAAGAGAAAGAAAAAAAAAAAAACAACCAAAACAAAACAAAACAAAAACAATGTCTGTACAAAGTCTTTTTCTTCTTCTTCTCCAGTTACTCCTCCTCACTGGAGATGAGGTCTTCTTCTTCAATACCCTTATCCAGGGGGGTTTGGGCCACATCGTCCTCCCCAATTGTCACACTACTGAGGTCTAAGTCTGGGAATAATTCTTCAGCTCTGCGTTTGAACATCTTCCAGCCACTGTCCCAGAACTCAGCCATTTCGTGCTTATAGAAGTTTGGCTGTTGGAAGCTCTCAATAACTTCTGCTTCAGTTCTGTCTCCAGCAGTCGTCCTCGATGGGCCCGCCCCGCCCCGCCCCCCCTTCAGATTCTTGCCTAGCCAGGCTGCTGGCGACCGCGGCATCAACTGCCATCTGAAATTCAGCAGACCCTTTGAATTCCTCCACTGCTGCGACGCACAGATCGGGACAAGCCGCCCTCTCAGAGGTTGCCTTCGCCCTCTCTTCATCCAGCTCCTTCTGCAGGGTCGCCCTTTCAGACGCAGCCTTTGCCCTTTCCTCTTCCAATTCCTTCTTCAGGCTCTCCTTCTCCACCGTCGCCTTCGCCCTCTTTGCTTCCAACTCCTTCTGAAGCCCCCCCCTCTCCTCCACTGCCTTGGCACGCTCACCTTCTAGTTCCTTCTACAGATCGCCAATCTTGACATCTGCCTCATCTTTTTGCCAGACCAGCTCTTTATTACTGCTCATTGCCTCTTCATGTCGCTCGACCGCGACGGCGCAGGCTTTTTGGGCCTCATCCAACTTCTTCTGCTCGCCAGCCAGTTGGAACTCGAGCGACACAACCTAGCGGTGTGTGTTCTCCAGCTCTCTCTTGACCGCTTGTAGATCAGCGTGGGCAGTCTCCCAACTTGCACTCTCCTTCTTCAACTTTGCAAGCTGAGTATTAGCCTCATTTGCCTTGAGTTTGACAGCCCCCGCTTTCTTCAGTAGAGCCCCTGCTAAGGTGGTTACCTCCATTTGAGCGGAGCATAACCCCCTCAGCAGTTCAGCCTCGTTGAATCTGGATGCTGAGCTCAGGGCTGCCTCTTCTATGATCCCCACCAGGCGGTCTGCCCCTGCCCTAGCTGGGCTTTCTTCTCCTTTCACCCGCCCAGCCACCGCACGAGCGTGGTAGATCGTTGTGGTCAGACTGACTCCCCCACCTTGGGGTGCAGGACCCCCCATGGGGCTGTTCTTCTCTTCTTGGCCCAGGGTCACTTGCCCCATCTTCTACTTGCCCTTCAGGGGCGGTCCTCGAGACCCCTGCGGCGATCGCCGCTACCACTGGCACCACTTCCATGCCCTCTGAGGCGACGTCCACCACTTTTGGGCCATTTACCCTTCCTGGGGCCTCCTCCACTTCTCCCCCCTCTAACCCCTTGGCAGTACTGGTTTCCTTTACAATCATCTCACTCCTCCTTTTCTGGGCAGGCTCTTATTCACTTCGCCTCACTCTCTTCTTCTTCTTTCCCACACCCAATGCCTCTATCTCCTTCAAAGAGCTCTCTTTCAAAGGGTCTATGGGGAGCGGTCCTGGTACAAATTCGCCTAAGTTTTTCTCTCCCAAGGGTTTGGGGCGAGGTTGAATCCCCTCCCTTACAACCGATTTTGGTGGTCGGTCGGCCTGGGACTCTTTGAATTTTTGGGCTTTCGCAAGGATGGTCTGATCCTCCGCCTCTTGAGCCCTTCTCCTCACCTCCAACTCCGCTCGGTCGAGATCCCCACTACTCGGCTTTGGACCCAACCCTGCCTCAAACAATGCAGACGGCTAAACGAGCTCATCACATTTGGCCCCTTCTTTCTCCCTCCACTCCTTCACCCTCTTCACCCTCTCCTCTGATGCTGCCTCCAACTTTGGCTCCATGGACTTGGTGGGCACCTTCCAAATGGTGCGCACCCCAACTCCTTCACTGGTAGATACGTAAAACCACCGTGGTCTCCATTCTTTGATCGACAACGGCAGCCCCGCCACCAGTCATTTCCCTGCTGCGGCCTGCAGAGTGACCCACGTCTCTTGCTGCCCTGAGGCCTTGTAGCATGCGAAGAATTCGTCCACTGTCATGGCCACCCCTTCGTTCGCCTTCGGCCAGGCACTTGCACAAGACAGCAAGATCTTCCATGCATTGGGCATTAGTTGGCCCGGCGCCACATCCAAACGGTTTAGGACATCTACTACCACCCGTGGCAGGGGCAGCCTCAGTCCTCCTTTCAATGCCTCTTCATAAAGGGCAAACTGCCCTGGCCTGGCATCGAATGGCCTCTCCGTCGACTTTGGCAACGACAAATCTACTTCGGCAGGCACCTGGTATTTTTCGCGAATAGCCTCCAAATCCGCTGCAGTAACCGTTGATTTATCTGCCTTTGTATGCCAGTGATCAAGTTCTGCCTGGTTGATAGGCTTTGGAGCTGCTATCATGGTGGAACTGTGGGATCTGTATTGTTGCGCTAACTCCACATCATCATCATCGCCAAGGGGATCTACCCTGACATTCGCAGTTTCTTCTTGGGCCATTTCTATGGTGTGTCTGCGAATCGCTTTGGAGGCAGGTACAAGGAAATTGAAAAAGTGTTGCAGAGGTGTATCGTGAGCAACAAAGGAATTCATGCTTGGAATATTTTGATTTTTCGTAAACAAGTAGGTGAATCGAATAATGCCAAAAGCCCACGGTTTACTCGTATTCCAAGGATCCCAATTAATTTTCGCCAACTTGAAAACTTTTTAAATCGTCCGCCAAAACTGTCTTTTCAACACCCATAATGACCTAACGTTTCATTTCAACACCCATAGTGATCTATCGTTTCATTTCTGATCCAATGCCTAATCTTCCCCCATCATGGGGTATTACCACGTGTACGACCACGATCCACTGTCTCCTGCCCTTACCCTGTCTTTTCCACTTCAAATCACCACATGACACGCCACCTCTTGAGCCCCACGCCCCTCCACCTCACCCTTTGCAGTCAGTCCTCCTCATGGTAGGCTCTCTTGCCCGGCTCATGCTCAGCCCTCCCGCTCGGCCAACCCTCATGGTCGCCCCTCCTTGTGGTCGACCTTCCCACTCGGCCAACATTCACGGTCGGCCCTCCTGCTCGGCCAATCCTCATGGTCGCCCCTCCTCGTGGTCGACCTTTCCACTTGGCCAACATTCACGGTCGGCCCTCCCGCTCGGCCAACCCTTATGGTCGCCCCTCCTCGTGGTCGACCTTCCCACTCGGCCAACATTCACGGTCGGCCCTCCCGCTCGGCCAACCCTTATGGTCGCCCCTTCTCGTGGCCGACCTTTCCACTCGGCCACCATTCGCGGTCGACCCTCCTCGCGGTCGGCCCTTCCACTCGGTCACCTTGAACGGTCGGACCACCTCCCGATCGGTTCACCCGCTCGGTCACTCCCTGACACCTTCACCCTCTTCATTACTATTCCCATCGTTGGACTAAAGCTGCACTCGGGAATGGAGGACTACTGACGTGTACAAGCCCACAAAGGCCATGAACCACTATAAACAACCCAAGCCCATCACTTGGAGCCCAATACATAACCCAGCTGGTGAGGTGGAGAATAGCTGGAATCCAACATGGCATAAAGAGCCAATGGCACTCAGACACATGGCAGGTGAAGGACGAGCCACATTAGCAGACAAAGATCTGCAAAGTTATTGCCATTGCACATCACCATTAATGCAGCCCATCACAGCATTTATTGCGACAACACCTCCCCGTCGGAACAGGACCCCCTTACCCTGAACAAGGTAAGCTGCAGCATAGACTTTCGGCAAGGAGGGTAGGTCGGAAGGGACAGCGAAATGATTACCAAAGGATATAAGAAAACGTTGAAGACAAGAAGAAGGTTAAGCTTTTCTATCTCTAAACTCTCCCTACACCTTACTTCTCCTTCTAACTTGCTCGTCGAAGGGTCCACTGGGGGACTACCCTGTTCCCCGTTGGACTTGTTCGCAGGTTACCCAGTGGGCTCGATCATTCGAACGTGGGCATTGAGGAGCATGGACCTGTCTGGCCCATTCACTGGAACAAACTGCATCATCAAGGAGTTTAGGAGAATAGAAAGAGAAAGTGCTAATGATCATTCACGTGATTGTCATTAATGTCGGTAGACATGTATAAAATGCACTAAAATGTGTAAAAAAATATAGAAAAATATGTAAAAATGTCTTGGAAATTTTAACTTTTGGACATTTTTCTCTTTTTATTCACGGTCCACTAAACTGTCATGAACATGATTTGAAAAAGAAAAAAAAATGGAACAATGGCACACTACAAATGATTTGGATATTTTAAAAATGAAAAAAAAAAAAAAATTGTCATGAACATGATTCGAAAATTTTAAAAAAATGAATGTTACGAATGAACCAAATAGACCTGAAATGGGCCAAAAACATGCCTAAACTGGGGGGAAGCTCTATCTCTTATAATGTGAGGTTTTGCCTTCAACAATGACACACTACCTGCATTATTTGCTGAAGATCTAGTGCATGTAGTGGTTGTTGCATTCACACTAAAGGCCTTTCATTGATGGATTTTATTTCTGAAAAAACAAGAGGCCTATTTACATAGTGTAGAAGTAGCTAAACTTCTTTTTTTTGGGTAACTAACAGTAGTAGATAAACTTCAAGGAAAGGGAGTACTGTACTAAAAAACATACCCATGGCTATGGCCGGCTGGCTTTTAGAGCTGCTGTTTCTCCCACTCTTTCTTCACTTCCCTTGGAACATAAATGCCTATGATGCTGTCTTTCCGTCAACCAACATCTCTACTTCGTGGAAAAACAACCCCTCCAATGAAAAAGGATGTGTGAAGTTCTATGATCACTACTACAAAAAATTACACTTTGACAAAATCACACTTTTGCTAAAGATCACACTTTGACAAAAAAAAAAAAAATCTCATTTTTATTAAAAGTGTGATAAAAAAAATTAAATTGATATTTTAATCATACTTAATTTGATTGAGTGTGATAATATTCATTTTTTTATGGCACTTTTCAATTAAGTGTGATTATATATATATATATTTTTTAATCACACATTCTAATTAAAGTGTGATTATATATACACTACTACTTTTTAATCACACTTTTTAAATAAGTGTGATTAGATATATATTTTTTAATCACACATTCTAATTAAAGTGTGATTATATATACACTACTACTTTTTAATCACAATTTTTAAATAAGTGTGATTATATATATATATATATTAATCACACATTCTAATTAAAGTGTAATTATTTATATATTTTTTTAATCACACCTTCTAAATAAAGTGTGATTATATATACATTACTACTTTTTAATCACACCTTTTAAATAAGTGTAATTATATATATATATTTAATCACACTCCATTACAAGAAAAAGCATCTTTGGCGACTAAAAAAGCACATTTGGTCACTGAAAGTATAGGTTTTGGTGACTAAAAAAGCATTAGTAGCCAAAAGTAAAGATTTTTGGCGACTAAAAAAATTTAGTAGCCAAAAGTATAGGTTTTGGTGACTAAAAATCTATTTGGTTGCCCATATATGGCTTTTACCGACTAAAAAAATTTTAGTAGTCAAAAGTAAAACTTTTTGGCGACTAAAAAAAAATTAGTAGCCAAAAGTGAGGTATTGGGTGACTAAAAAGATGTTTGGTCGCCAAAAGTGAGGCTTTTACCGACTAAAAAAATTTTAGTAGCCAAAACTAAGGCATTGGGCGACAAAAAAGATGTTTAGTAGCCAAAAGTAAGGCTTTTTGGTGACTAAAAAGAAGTTTAGTTGCCAAAAGTGGTAATTTTAGCCTAGGAATTAAATTTTTTAACGACTAAAAACTAATTAGTAGCCAAAAGTATAGAATTGGCGACTAAAATTATGTTTAGTCGCCAAAAATTGTCTCTTTTTTTCTAGTAAATAATTTATTTTTACATAAATTATGTTCAATAAAAAATAATTATCTTTATATATATACTTTTATATTAATATGGGCCTATGTACTATATAAATAATATATGTTGCATATATAGTGATATGGTGTTATAGAGGTGTAGTGGAAAGAGTGTGTTGTATAAGGTTTATGGTGTGAGAGGGTTGATGGTTCGAATCTTCACAAGAGCAAATGAGAAGTTAGTGAGTGTAATATTTTTTTTTTAATCTAATTGTTATTAATCACACTTAAAAGGTGTGATTAAAAATGACCCATTTTAATCACAGTCCCAAAGATCACACTTTAATAAAATTTAAAAGATGTGATTAAATAATATACATCACACAAAAAAAGTGTGGTCTTTATCTGTTTTTATAGTAGTGGATGCCTGCACCTTGAGGCCAATTCTTCTTGTGTACAATAAGTCTTATCCCCCTTTCGGTCTGTAGTTCTTCACAAACAAAACTTCAATTTCTACTACTACGTCTCTGTGGACCGACTTGGTTCCTAGATCCCGCTAGGACTATGGTTGGGTGATGATCAAGCAAGGGCTCATGTTGTTCCCCCATGAGTGGTACCCCATGTTGTCAAGCCCTTCTATGCCCCTCCTGTCCAGTTCCCCCATAAGTCAGATATCCTTTGGTCACGCCTAAGAAGAATTTTTACAGTTGGTTGCATCTCCTACCTTTTTTTTTATCAAGGAAAGATAGGAAATTAACTTATCAAAGGACAACCATCTTCACTATGAGTGAAGGCACTTAATCAGACTTGGAGGCTATCAATTGAAAGTGTATTAGAAAATTTTTGACATCCAATTTGATAAACACCATAATTTAATTTTGGCATTAGGAGAGTTATTTAGACCAAAGTTTTTAGTTTTAGTGGTCGTCTTTGCCAATGCCCCCTGGCCCTAAGCCTATGTGATTTCTGATTTATTGCGCATGAAATTTCTAGGTTAGGGATTTGAACCTCTTCCTTGTGGGATTTGGATGACCCATCGAGACTTAGTAAGATTATTAATATACTTAGAATTGTTATTTGTTGATACTTTGTGAATGTAGCAATGCTACACGTCTAGAAAAATATCTAAAAGATATTTTAGATATCTAATCCTGCTAGAGCTTACACTTCTATGGCTTAAGGTTTAGCCTCAAGCATTGTCTATAAATAGCTTCAAAGTACAACATAATTGTATCAAAAGCATTCAGAATTTCAGATTGATGCAAACTTATTTTAAAAGCCAAAACTACATGGACAGTGTGGTCAGCTAAGGTAAAAAACAAGCTGCAAATTTATTAGAAATGAAATAGATCAGATCCAATTACAGACATGCTAATAATGGAGACCATACTACTGCCACGGCCGGCCCTAAGATTTAGGGGGCCCAAGGTGAACTTTGAAAATGGGGTCCCTCTTACATTGAAAAAAAAAATAAAATTCATGAATAAAATGATAAATTATAATAACTTTTTTATTTGTTTGTAGTTACAAAAAAAAATTTACTTGCATATATTAAGATAGGAAGCAATCATTACAAATACTCAAAAAAAATAAAAATCTGGTCTTGTTACTTTGTAGTTTAGCAATATTCAGTTTACAATTCAACCATCACATAAACATTAGTCTTCTCATAGTATTTAACTAAATTAATTTTTTATTTATTTTTATTTTATTTTATTTTATTTAGTTTAGTTTGGCGCAACAAGCTGTAGCTCTTAAGATCTGTGGACTGTGTTTCTTTTTCTTTTTTTTGGCCCCATGTTCAATTGGCCTATAGTATTTGGGCATTTTTTTTTATATTTAAAGTACAAAATTATGTTTAAAGGCCCCTATTTTCAGCCCAAATTTGGGAGCTTGAGGCGCAAGCCTCTCTTACCTGCCCTCAGGATCGGGCCTCTACTGCCAATATGGCACGTTATGAACTTCGAGTTCTTCATATACTTTGCTTGGCACTACTCCTGAAAAATTCAAATGTGCATGCCAACAATCAGCATGAAATCCTAGACTGCGTTTGCTTGCATCAACTTGACATGAAATTCAATAGAAGCTTTCAGAAGAGAAAAAATGAAAGAACAAAAATTATGTCTGCAATTATTTTTCTCTACACATTTCATATTGTATTTATTTCACATTTATATGTGGAGGAGGCCATTAAATTACCACAATAAAATTATTATAAAGAAAATTATGACAAATGATCTAATCTCATTATATACGAATGAGGGTTTGACCTCTTCTTTTTTTTTTTTTTTTTTTTTTTCTCATTTAAAAAATCATGAATAGCTGTCAGATAGCAACATCATTAGATTTTACAGTAACATTGATTAACCTCACAAAGTTCTAACAGCCATAAACAACTATACGACGCCACTGGACTAGTATAAAGTGCTAGTGAGGAAGAACTTTCATTAATTAATCAATACAGCCATTATCCATATGTCCTTGCTTTAAATCAAGGAGTAGTATAACAATGTTATAAAATTAATACACTGCCTAAGCTGCAATCCCAATGGACCCAACATATAATATGAGACATAAGTTGGACTATCCTGGTACATGACAAATAGAATATAAGAATTCATTTTACTATTCTTATTATAAACTTGTATATATTGGTTAAGTCCTTAACACATACATCGAGCTAAATATATGATATGGCTTCACGTTTTTGCAAGAAAGTCAGAATTGCAAGAGGTTGATGAGTCTAATGGCCGACCCCAGGGCTAGGGCCTGACTGCAAAAACCAATCAACACCCATGAGGGAGCGAGGGAAGGGCAGCATTGCATGACCTTTGCCACTTGGGAAAGAAGGTGGAGCAGTACTGCCCTTGGGAAGGGCACTTAGGACCAAATTGTCCTCCAGCTGAGAAGGCACCTTCTTCTCCTCCACACTCAAAAGCTTCCTTGCTTCCAAAGATGGTGCACCAAAGATCAAGATGGCAATGAGAACAAGTAAGAGGATGTTGAAGCGAGCCATGTGAAAAAGTGTTTGAGAGTGAAAGTAGAAAGAGTGAGTAAAACAGAGAGAGAGATGGGATGAGTTTTGTGTTGCCAACTTTAGTGGAGGGTGTGACATACTTATAGGTATATATACACATGTGGGGAGAGAGAGGGAGAGAGAGAGGCGTGAGAGTGGAAGTTAGTTTGGCTGGGTCAAGATGTTCAAAATTGAAAAGGAACATTGTGCTTGCGTTGTGCAAGTGTGTTTCGGATGTGCTTTGTGGAACTTTGGTAGGTACATTACACTAGACTTGAGTCGCCGGTCCATGTTTGTCGGTGGTTTATGTGTTTGTCGTTTCTCTCTCTTCACCCTCCAAATTCTGTTTAGATTAAATTATCAATGGGTTTTAATAATTGAATTTAACTTAGGTGAATTATCAATAAATTATAATAATTAAATTTAATTCCTATCAAGTCTTATTGAAATTAAGTCCTAGTATAATCGTCTCTAAAAATAATATTTTGTGATAATTTTTTACATATATTGTTAAAAATTAACAATTAGCTACTTTTTTTATCATAATTTTTATAAATTGTTATTAAAACGTACAACTAGTGACGTTTTTCTATGACAAATTTTTTAAATTGTCGCTAAAAGATAAAAATTAGTAACTTTTTTTTTGTGACGAATTTTTTAAACTATCACTACAACTTATAATTAGTGATATTTTGTGTGACAAAAATTTTAAATTGTCGCTGAAAATTAACAATTAAGTACGTTTTAAATAGTATGATGAAAAATACCATTAATTATCATAGGACCTATTGAATATTATATTGCAACATGACTTAATCACTACATGAAAAAGCACTATTGGCGACTAAAAAATCACATTTCCTCGCTGAAAGTATAGCATTTGGCGACTAAAAATGCATTAGTAGCTAAAAGTAAAGATTTTTGGCTACTAAAAAATTTTAGTAGCCAAAAGTATAGGTTTTGGGGACTAAAAATATGTTTGGTCGCCGATATATGGCTTTTAGCGACTAAAAAAATTTTAGTAGCCAAAAGTAAGGCTTTTTGGTGACTAAAAAAAATTTAGTAGCCAAAAGTAAGGCATTCGGCGACTAAAATCTGTTTGGTCGCCAAAAGTGAGGCTTTTACCGACTAAAAAAATTTTAGTAGTCAAAAGTAAGGCCCTTTGGGCACTAAAAAAAAATTAGTAGCCAAAAGTGAAGCATTCGGCTACTAAAAACATGTTTAGTAGCTGAAAGTGAGGCTTTTTGGCGACTAAAAAAAAGTTTTAGTCACCAAAAGTGGCAATTTTAGCGCGGGAAATTTTTTTTAATGACTAAAAAATAATTAGTAGCCAAAAGTATAGAATTGGCGACTAAAATTATGTTTAGTCGCCAAAAGTGGTGTTCTTTTTTTTTCTACTAAATAATTTATTTTTACATAAATTATGTTCAATAAAAAATAATTATGTTTATATATATACTTTGATATTAATACGGGTCTAAGTATTATATAAATAATATATGTTGCATATATAATCATATGATGTTATGGAGGCGTAGTGGAAAGAGTGTGTTGTATAAGGTTTATGATGTGGGAGGTTGATGGTTTGAATCTCCACAAGAGCAAAGTGTAATTTTTTTTTTGCCGGAATGAGCTTTTGGCGACTAAATCTATTCGGTCGCCGATTCCTTGAGTATTGGCGACGAAAACATTAGTCGGTAAATGTATAATTTAAAAAAAATATAATTGACTATTGGCGACTAAAAATTTAGTCGCCAAATGTATAATTTGAAAAATATAATTGACTATTGGCGACCAAAGTTTTGGTTGGTAAAGACTTACTTTTTGATGACTAAAAGGTTTTTAGTTGCCAATACCTCTCCTGACCGTTTTCCAGCGACCACACTGGCGACTAAAAAATTTAGTCGGGAAAACTTAAAAACCGTCTTTTGGCGACTAAAAATTTAGTCGCCAAATATATTTTTTCTTGTAGTGAATCCAAGAGTAATAAAATAAATATTTTCTTTTTCTATATATTTCATGCTTATTATGCATAATTATATATATTAACAATGAAATTATCAGGTTACTCATGCTGCTAGGCCAAATTTAATTTAAAAATGAATGTTGTTAATGTGTGTCTTTAGGGCACATATTAAGTAATTTAAAAGAATTATACATTTTTCATGAAAATGAGTAATAAAAAATGTATCGTTTTTATAATAAAAAAAAAATTACCCATTAAATTCTAAATTATACAGTTTGAATTATCGAAACGAGCTTCCAAATAAATTCATATGACTGTACAACACTATAAGTAGCCACCCATTTCCAAAGATTGTACTGCCTAACCCTGGAGAACTTTATAAGAAAGTATGCAAATACACAAGAAGTAGATATGCAAATACACAAAGCTTTGATGGATATTAATGAAGGCCCGTGTATGTTCTTCTCCACCCTTCTTTATCTTTCCCAGAGAAATTCTTTGCCCAGAGAATTTCTCTGAGAATTTCCTAGAGTACCAAAGAAATCCAGAAAAAATCTAGTCTGAAGAAACCAGAGAATGAATGTCATGTCCCCCTCCCCATATCCAAGGGTTAAGCATCGTGATGGCCAGTAACTGAAGTTACCTTCGGTCAATTCTTAAACAAATTAGTAAGTGTGAGCGGAAACAATATTTAAGTGAGGGTACCAAAATAATTGGAGTTTCTATTTTTATTACAAAATTCATTGACCAAAAAGGTCGATATTTACATAGAAAAATATCATAAAAGTGCTATGTGTGTCTTTTCCACAGCCCCGCGCCTAAGACTTTCCAAAAGCTATTTCTGAATTGTATTGTTTCTTGAAAATTGGTAAACAGCTATAAGCACATGGCAAAATGAGAAATATTATACCAAGAGTATAAGGGACACAAAATAACCATGAATAGTTATGTAACTAAAATATTTAAGATAGCTTAGTTTGAACAAATAATCCTTTAAGTAGCAAAACTGAGATTATGTAAATAAATAACCATAACCACGGTACCGAACAGAACAGAAGAGAACAGAGGTCACAGGAGTGACTGTCATGGCCCGAACCCGCCCCCGTGGGTTAAGGACATAACCGGCCAGTAATCATGAGATTACCTACGGCCTCAAACCCAAACCAAATGTATTTTAACAGAGTTAATGGGGGCCAAACGGAAGCAATTTAAAACTTTGTCCATGGAGCTGTGTGCTTACATGGCACATCGTAACAACCATACATATGCACATTAATAACTCACAACAAAATATGTACCACACAAGGTTCTGTACATACAGGATCATAATAGTCTAAG
Source organism: Camellia lanceoleosa (assembly GCA_025200525.1). Classification (NCBI taxonomy): domain Eukaryota; kingdom Viridiplantae; phylum Streptophyta; class Magnoliopsida; order Ericales; family Theaceae; genus Camellia; species Camellia lanceoleosa. The sequence goes on from CM045764.1 coordinate 162,149,243, forward strand.
TCAACCCAGCAAAACTATGTGCGATAAATACAAGGTCTTCGCCAATATGACAAAACAAAACAAAAGGGCAAAACAGCGAAGACGAGTCTCATGCGTGAGACGCGAGGGCTGACTCTTCAAAACCTTTGTTGTTCCACACAGACCTCACTAGGGCTGGGTTTGGACTTCTCTGGGCTCACCTATAAACACATGAATGAGCATGAGCGATAGCCCAGTGAATAATATCAAATACATAAGTTATACAAACTATATGTAGAACAACATGCTTCAAACGACCTTGGGCCCAATTCATATTTCTATTTAACATATATATACATAATTTAGGTCAAGTGACTGTGGTTCCAAACATACTGACCTTTGGCCCATTTATCTTTCATTTGTCAGACTGGCCTTTGGCCCATTCAAACTTTCATGTCAAACTGACCTCTGACCCAGTCATTCATGTTAAAATGGTCTCTAGCCCATTCATTCATGTCAAACTGGTCTCTGACCCATTCATTCATGTCAAAATGGCCTCTGGCCCATTCATTCATGTCAAAATGGCCTCTGGCCAATTCATTTATTCAGAACAAATATTTGTCCATAATTCAAACTAGCACTTATAAGGCTTATAAAGAAATAAGCAATTGGACAAATGACAAGTTTCAAAATATTGATATTACTCACAGTGACTGGTTGGTTGGTTTGCCCTGGAGCTCGACCTTACACATTGCATGAACACAAAAGGGTCACAAACAATTTAATCCGTTCTTAAATCCACATATTCCTCTTTAGGCTTCATTCTTATCTCTTTAACTCATTTATAATGCTCAATGTATGCCTAAAAGTGCTTACAAGTGAAAGAGAACAAAAAACGGAACACATAATGCATTTTCAAAATTTCAGAAAACAGGGTCCCCGCGCAAGCATGGACTTCCCCGCTCGAGCGGACCCACGAGGCCTGCAAAAGTACTAGATATGTCAAATTTACGCTCGATCGCGAACTCTGGCATTCGAGCGGAAGGCCTCTCTACATGGCTCCCCGTTCGAGCGGACACCATGTCTGCAGAAAATACTAGGAACACGAATTTCATGCTCGAGCGGCGGTTTCCCTGCTCGAGCGAACATCAAAATTCTAGAAAATCTAGAACATGTTCTTGAGCTTCAATTTGATGTTCAAAGGTTTCAAATGCATGATTTTGGCTCAAACTTCACATATACATATTCTAACATGGTATAAACACCAAATTACAACACAATGAAGCTTAATTTCACAATTTAATCACATGCATGTCTCAAATTAACTCAAACTCATCACCAACACACTAGATTCAAACATGCAAGACTCAAACTCCCATGATTTGCACTTACATGTGAAATATACACAATATCCTCAACTTAATTGATGAAGAGATGATCAAATACATGGTCATTAATCAAAACTCAACATGGATTACATACTTTATGCTCAAACATGGAAATTTATGGCAATTTCTTACATGCATGTGTTCTAAGACTTCAAATTCAACAAAACCAACTCAATTTCATCATAATCAATCTAACTCATGTTCTTGGCCATTAATCAAACTTGAATTCACAATTTACAACATTAAACTCATGAATTCCCTTACCTAGGAGCTCAATCTTCCAAACTATAGCAAATTCTTGAGTTTAATCTTCAAATTCCCCAAACCTTGAGCCAAGATTACACAATTCTCTCTCTCTCTCTCTCTCTCTCTCTCTCTCTATAGCCGGCCCTCTCTCTTCTTTGAGTTCAAAATCAGCCAAATAAAGCTAAAGAGAGAATTGAGGGTGTAGTGCTCTATTACAACCAATTCCACTAATTCTAATATAATAATAATAAAGTAAGTAGGCACTAATTCGTCAATTTAATCTGATCCGAATCAATTTTCAATCAAATTTCACCGTAGGCTCTAAAAATTACGCTAATCACAATGGCGCAATCAATTTCGGGTTCTGTAGCCGATAAGGCCTTCGATTTAATTTCCAAAGCAGATAATCAAACAGATATTCCTACGGTGAATAGATAGAAATTCAAAACCACATATTTTCACATAATGGCACACAAAATCATATTAAACACATAATCATACTCATATTAAGGATCAATTAACATATTACGGAACAGGGATATCACAGTGATAGTCAGAATAGAGGTACGGATTCAAGAAGTGGCTCGTACGGATTATAAAGGTGGCTCCCACAATAGTGTAGCACTTACCTCCGCACAATACTTTACTCCGCATAGCACAGAGGTCAATAGATCCATGACGACAGAGGGCCACAAAGTGACCAAACAGAAGCCAATTGCTATTTAAGTCCCCCAAGGTGTGAGACTCCCGTGGTGGTACTTACAAAGCATAATTATTAATAAGGTTATAGTCAAATATTTTTTAAAATGTAAACAAACATTTCCATGGGTTTCATTTAAACAAACAAAGTTTAGAAATTAATCCACGTAACTGAAATATTAATGTAGTTTATAATAATTTATAAAACATAACTTGTATAAAATAAATTATGGTAAGTCAAAATATATTATGATAACTCAAGGTATAATATAACTCACCTTAACTTTAATATATTACTCTTTCTTTTCACTATCAAAGATTATCTCAGCTTCTATTATTTTTTCTTCCTTTTCTTCATTTCTTTCCCTCATTCCTTCCTTTCTCTCTTTCTTTTCTTTTTCTTTTCCTAGGTTATGAGCTCAATTCACTATTTATACCAAGCTTCTTACCGTAGCTACTATAATTATCCTATTGATAGACCTCCACGTTGCTTGCCTAAGGTAATGCCACCTTTCTTCCCTATATAGATTCATTGATTAATGGATAACCCAAAAGGGACAGCTCATGCAATCCTTTAGGTCTTATTAACTTATGGTAGGAATGGCGAAGCTAATGAATATTGGAGATAATATGGAATATTACAAATAATGATTTATAATTGATGAGATTTAAAAGGTTTAAGATGAGAAGTAAATTAGTGAAAATGAATGTTAAATGCAATATTTTAGGATTCTAATATTATTATATTTAGGAAATATAATCGATTTGGTGGTGTAGAAATTCAGGGGTGGGGGAAAAATTGTCATTCCTAGCTTATGGCCCATGAGTTGACATAATTACATAGGTCATCTTTTCTTTTCCTTTTTTTGATTACACACTATGATCCCTAATTAAATTACATTTGGATGCATACAATTATAAAATTAAATATTCTTTTCCAAGTATTAATTTAACTATTTTATATTAATTCAGATTAAAGTATTCAAAAATAGGGATGTTACAATGAATCTGAATCTAGTGTGAACTATGAAACTTATGTATAGTTGGTATAGATCTTTGATAATGGTCTTCGATAATTGCAAGCTCCTCACTGCCTGGTAAGCCCATACAACCTTGTTGTCTTCAATTTTTTGTCTCAGTCCATATGAGCTCCTCTTCTTCTTCTTGTTCAATTCTCTATCTCTCATACAAATCGGCAAAAGTATATGTTGGAAAATTTGGTTTATTAGGCTTATTTTGGGCCGACTTTGAGCCCAAAATTAAGTGGGCCCTGAACGTCTTTTGGGCCGGGTCTGAAGAGGTGAAGTGTTCCTTGCCGCGTGGCAAGTCACACGGTGAAGATGGTTCGTCAAAACCATTTATGAGTGAATGGGAACATGACGTCGTTTTCGGGTTCGTGGAATGGACATTTAAAGTCTTTAATGTGGGTTTCCTTGTGAGGCTTGTCCCACATTGAAACTTTAAGAGAGTTTTGTTGAATTTATAAACTCTAACCTACAACACTTGGATTGGGCCTCAAGGGACACCCCAAGTTTGTAGAAGGGAGGAGTTATGGACAAAAAGAACCTTAGCCCAAACCACCACACACACGTGTGCGCGCCGCCACTGCTACTGCCGTCTGTCCCTCTGTGCCGGTTGTGGGTCGGGTCGGTTCTTGTATTAATTTTTTAGACAAAATTTGTTTGAATTTTTTCCAAAAATTATTGCTGGAAATTAATTCAAAATTTGAATTCTAGATTTCTGTCCATTTCTTGTCCGAAATTAAAACAGTTCATTCAGGTCTTATCTGTTGCAACCGGACAGATTTAAAATTCAAATCTGTCTAGGCAGTTAGCGATTTCGAGAATGATAGGTAATAGCTAGATTAACTGTTCCACACAGGTTGCATCTGTTCATTTCATTTTAGTACCTGTTCGGGTCTATATATTGCAGACTTATTTCTACAAATTGGGTTGATAACAACATCCAGAAAATTCTATCAAGACATATTTTAATCTGTTGAAATTCTGACATATTCAAATCTGCACAGTTGCAGATCTGTCCAATTTCCAATCTGAATCTGTCCTTGAACAGTGTCATATATGTTCGGTGGTTTACATACCTGTTGGGACAGAATATTTTGCCTATAAATTCATACCATTTCCAGCAGTCTTGGGCACCGAACAAACAGTCTAAAAATAATTCTTTTGCTGTCCAAACTTTTATCTTTGGTGCATTATTCTTCATATTAGTTTTAGAATAAATTCAGAGAGTGAGAACACAGGTTTGGTTCGCCGAACAAATTGTTTGAAGTGCTACTACAATTTGTGAAGATCATTGTATCCTGGGAGATAGACGCCACATAACCATAAGCACCGTAACGAGGCGAATCTGTCTTAAGGACAGAGTGTCACACACTCGACTTGGTCTTTTGATTTTAATTTGGTTCGATAAATAAATTTGATACGTTATTTATTTATTTGTTTGACTTTGTTTTAATTTATTTTATTTACACAGAAGATTGTTCCAACAGTGTATACAAAGCAGCGAGCATACCAATATAGATACCTTTGACCCAATTCTATGTGTTTGCAATGCTATACTGGGTATATACCTTACAAATTGATCCAACCAAATTTAGCTAACATAGAGATTACCAAATATACTGAAAATGCTTTGAAAGTCAATCCCAACCTTCCTCTTGGTAGTTAATATCCACTAAATGGGTACCCTCACAAAAGAAAATATGCATTCTACAATGACGTCTTTAATTTTACGTTGTTTACAAAATAACAAAGAATACCTTACCGAAGCATTTATTTGCAATAGAGAGAATTTCTCTACTTAAAGATAATAGATCAATCATTGGGGGATCACCCTTTAAGCAGACAAGAATCAACTTAAAAGTATAGTTGGCTTATTAAATAAAATTATAAATAGTAGGTTAGTTCCTCTACTTCACTGTAGAAGTGGATTTCACTTTAATGTTTGAGAGAGATGTTGATTTCAATGACTCACATTGGCAGCAAATTGTGTAAAGAAAATTTTTATGGCTTTGTGTGCCTCTATCCCGAGAAAATTTGTGTGGCTTTGTGTGGCTCTACCTATAAAAAATTGTGTAGAGAAAATTTGTGTAGCTTCGTGTGGCTCTATTCAAAGAAAATTGTGTTAGAGAAAATTTGTGTAGCTTTGTGTGGCTCTATCCAAAGAAAATTGTGTAAAGAAAATTTGTGTGGCTTTGTGTGGGTCTATCCAAAGAAAATTTGTGTTTTTGATCAAACCAGAAAAAATTAAACAAAAGACAAAAAATCAATTTTCTCTAGTTGTTCAATTTTCTATGGATTGAAATTTTCTCTGGTTGTTCAATTTTCTCTGGATTGAACTTTTCTCTGGTTGTTCAATTTTCTCTGGATTGAAATGTTCAATCCATGTTTATGCGCGCCAAGTGTTTGATTATTTCTCTTCAATCCCTCTCTCCTCATCTCCACCAAATTTTTCTGGTTTAAACTAGAGAAATTCTCTAATATGGATTGAATTTCTAACTTAGGAAATCTTAGAAATACAGACTCCTAACTCAGCTGAAGACTTTGTCTGCTAAAGGACTATCAAACACATTTGAAGTTGGATTCCTAATCCCACAGGGATCAAGCTAATTTGTGTTCACTATAATATACTAACCACTTTTTTTCTTTCTCCATTCAAATCTTCACTACTTTTTTTTCCAAAATCTTTAAGACATGTCAGATTGTCGAAGCACATCCAAGAACTCATCTCTCTCTTCTAACTATTCTTGCCCAAAAAGTACTACTTCTTCTACCTATGGCTGCCACAATTGGGTTTCAGCAAAACGAGCCTCTATCGAATTCCTCAACAAAATCAGAAAAACTTTCCAGCACGACCAGGATCAAACATACAAATCACTCTTCAAAATAATGAGTAGCTATGGAGAGAAACACAGCGATATTAAGCAAATCAATCAAGAGGTCACAGCGCTATTTAAGGACTGTAGACGTCCCTGAATGCCCCGAGAGGGAAATCCCGTTTTGTTCATATGGGCTCACTACAGTTCAGGACTCAAATGTCACGGTTCTGTATCTAATCTCGCAGAGTGCAATGCAAGACCAATGAATCATCAAAGAGTCCAAATCTGGCAAATCGTTTTTTGAAAATAGATTTTTTTGAAAGAAGTGTCAAACATGGACTGCTTTGCCAAAAACAGAGTCGCCACCTAAATATTTTATTTTGGAAAATTTAGGAAACCCTGACTCATTTGCCTAAGGCCACGTGTCTGTCATCACCAAAGTTGCCTCGGCTCGGGAACTTGGGTACGAATGGGAAAGGTCACTTCGTGAGCACCCCAGCTCGCTCGATCAAAGATCGACCTCTACTAACCATGATATCGAGTTTTGAAAACATTATGTGCTCTTATTCTGGTTATTAGCCTAGATTTACTACGTGATGCACACAGTATACAAGTATAGATTGGATCGCCTGAATAGGAACAAAACACCTCATGTTTGCTTTTGAAACGGTTTGCTACTCGCAAGTAGGCTAAAATGCGAATTTGCCACCCTCAGGTGGGCTTAGAAAACAAGATGATTTGCCACTCTCAAGTGGGCTTAAAACTCACAGTCAATGCATTATTCCAATTCAGATAATCCAACCTTCACCCACAGGCATTCAGGCAGGTATATCACGTAAGTAGTTAACCTCATGGTAAGCATGCTATCATGGCAGTCACTCACACGCATGCAAGGATGCTAAAGCATAAACACTTACCGAGTACTCCGAGCCAAAACAGAAACTAGTTGGTAATAAATGCATGATCCTAGTTCATGTTAAGATGGCTAATGCAACACATGCAAAATGCAACTAGAAATAGGCTCGGCTATCCTAAGAATGGCATATGAGATGCTACAGCTAACACGTGTTCAACTTGGAATTGGAATACAATGCAATTAGTATGATGCGCCGAGCTCGATGCATGCAATACAGATGAATGATGCAAACATGCAAGCATAAGTATGCTAATTGAAACATGCCCTAATCTAACCATCATAAGCTGGTAAATAAAAGGGACAAAGACGTGGGGTTGAAAGGCATACATCACACACACGCACACTTATTACAATTGTGCCCTCGTTCGGAGGGTCCGAATAAATAATTAACTGCTCTAGCTAATTAAATATTACAAAACCCTAATTAATCAACAAATTAACTAGGAAAGCAAATAAATTAGCATGCAAGTTAAATGGACCGCCTTAGCTCTGTTCCGAATGATGAAAGATGCATGCATGCTCGAGCCGCCTCGTTGGGAAATTCCTCGCGATGCCCCGATTCGCCTCTGTTTGCAATTGATCCCGGAATGTTGTACAAAACTCCAGAAGGTTGTTGACCAGTTTTTGCTGTCGGTTTCCAGTTTGCTGCAACAGAAAGCAAGAAATGGGCATGGCAAAGTATTTTTACATATGTATGCACGACCACTCTCCCTGTCATTGCACAAGCTCTAGTAAGTGTAGACCTCGATCCTCGTGCCACCAATCACGCATCTCAATGCATGATGGCCGAGGAGTCGAATTGCACGACTCAATATGAAATTAATGCACATATAAACACAACAAGGCCTAAACTCCATCATGGGTAATCCGGAGTGTCGGCGACCGGAAATTGAGACACGTTTCGCCACTTTGAGTATGAAACGCCCCTTGTTTCCCGTGTTTGGACTAACCCTACTCCAAACACAGTGCAATGACATGACATACACAATGCGTCTAACATGCAACCCTAAATGCAATGCAACCTAATCATGCTGGCATGCGATGGATGATATGCACACATGCAACCTAGCATACGCAATGCTATGGACTAAAATGGCATACATAATGCACATGAGCTATATGGCATACATAATGCACACATACGAAGATGGACATACACGAAGGCATAATCAAAGCATACACAATACGATGGTCAAACATGCAACAACATGAACCAAATGGCATACACAATGCAAGGTGGACTTAAACCAATATGAGTGGACCTCAGCCACACTCAAATCAGTGGCCATATGATGAAAATGAGACAACCGAAATACATGCAAACATGCACGAATGCAAAGAACCGATCCTAAGGCACAATATGCAACTCTAACAAAGCATGGCAAAGGATGAAATATGGCATAGAATGGCACATGATCCAGCACTAAAATATGATGCACAATGGTCCCGAATCATGCAAACACTTCACACGATGCATGCTAGATAGCCCGAATATCGAAACTAGTAAAGTGCGTTACACTAGAGTGTAGACACCCCATTTTTGACCGTCCTCAAGACCTGGACGTCACCGCTTGAACACTCGGTGATTATCCATGTTCGTGTTCGTTTGGAGTTCCCGGAGTTCTCGGCCACGCGCCTTGCCTCAGGACCTCCGAACTTGACCATTTTGTGTCTGGTTTTGCACCAAACACTTGTGCTTTGCCTTGGAGGGGTAGGGAATGCTTTGTGAGGCATCCCCACACACCACCGGCAGTGGCTAGAGGCCACCGGCTGGTTGGTGTTGCCATCGGCACTATATTGTGCCGGTCGGCACTCTTTTGTGCCGGTCGGCACTCTTTTGTGCCGGTCAGCAGTCAATTTTGTCAAAATGACAATTTTACCCTGCCGACTACTGTGCAGTTGCTTTATGAGATATTTTGAGGCAGCTGTCTTGCATTTGTTTCCCCTCCATACACGTGTATGGAGGGATGAGCCTTTGATTGACTTAGCTTGTAAGCTTTGTTGTCTATAAGAGAAGGCTTCCTCCTTTTGGCTTAGGGTTGAAGAAGTTAGACATTTTTGAGAGAAAAGACAGAGAAGAAGCTCTGGTTCTAGGTTAGAAATTTTGTATCTATCCTATCTCTCTTCTTCTCTCTTATTTTGTACACTAGGTGTTTGTGTCTCACTATTGCACATCAACACCTAGTGTTTCACCTCCCCTTGGCTACTGAGGTTCCAAGAGGTTGTTCTTAGAGTTTTTGGCTGGATTAGAGCTTAAGGAAGCAACAACATCATCTTTGGTGAAGAAGGTCAACAAGGGTGAGAAACTTGCTTTATTTACCCCATTCTTGCATTCCATTTTTACCTATCTTTGAACTGTTTTTGTGCTTGGTGTTTAATACAAAAAGGTTTTGTTTTTTAGTCCTCTTGATAGTTTATTAAGGGTACTTTGTGGTTTGGGGAGGTTTGACCACCCTTAGGCCTTGAAAAGGCCTCATTTTGTGCTATTTTGTGGGAGCTCTGGGATTTTGGTGTTGGGGTCTCTTCACCACTGAAATCTTGAGGGATTTCAGTGGTGTAGATGATGCCTTAAAGTCCCAAGGAGGAGGGGGTCACCCCCTCTCCTTGTTGTCCTTGAAAAGGGCAAGTTTTGCCTCTTGAGGGAGCATTGTGTTTGAGTGTGTGTTGAGCATGTATGGACTGTTATTCATGTTTAGAATATCATGATTTAACATTGCTATGTGTTGGTTTTAGTACTCCTTGCATGTTTTGCATGGTTGCTTTGTAATGCCTCTTTGGTCCCTTAACATGCTTAGGTTGTTAGCCCTAATTTGAGCATGCTTTAGGCTTAGATTCATGAAGATTTTGTGCTTATCTTGACATGTTTTAGGTCTGTCTATAAGTGTTTGGGTTGATCTTGGCATGCTTAGTATAGCCTCTTTGTATTTGGCTTGTTGGCCTTAAGAGCATGAGTGTGTGGCACGACTTGCTTGCATTATTTTGATGGTTTGGAATCATCTAGCATGTCATTTCAGTCCCTTGGACATGCTTGAATGATTGCCTTGCATGCCTCTTTAGTGCTTTGGAAGCATATGATTGTATGCCTTATGTTTTGGCCCTTGTATGTGCCTTTATGCTTGGACCATTTAGATGCAATCTAGATGTTCCTTGGGTGTTGTTTAGGTCTGCCTTTGACCTGTTTTGAGTCCCCTTGGCCTTGTGAGGCTTGGTGGGTTTGACCTTGGTTTAAGCCTCATTGGTTTGCCTTAAGTACTTGGGCCACTTGTTGCATGCTTAGCCTACTTTGTTGCTTGGTTTAGCATCATATTTTGCATGATTTTCAGAGCTTTCTATGCATGCTAATTGTCCATGTTTAACTCATTTCAAGTGTGCTTGAATGTTGTCTTGTTTATGCCTAAGTGTTGGATTATGTATGCTTACATGTGTACGTGTATCGCATGTATCTTAGTCTTCACTTCTATAGCATTTGGCCACTGTTTTGAGCCTTTTTAGAGTTGCCCAATTCATGTTTAAGTCCATCCTTCAATTGGTTTGCATGCTTATCTTGCATGTTCATTTGCATGTTTGCATAAGTATATTGCATTGCTCATATTGCATATAGACGACATGCTTAGGACTTCATTGCATTGCATTGTGCATGCTTGGCCTCTTGAAGTGTGTGTGATAGAGGTTTAGCACCCTTATGTGCTTGTTTGCATTGCATGCATTTGAAATCAAAGTTGCACACTTGGTTCTTTGGGCCATCATGCATGGAAATGCGTGATTGGTGGTTCGAGAACCGAGGCACATCTTCCTTTGAGTCATCAACATGATAAGGAATGTGTTTGATGCATAAATTGCTTGAATTGCATTGCCATGCAAGTTGTTGTCCTCTCTTCTTTGTGAGTTTGCAGATATTCAAAGGTTTTAGCTTGGCCGTGCGATCAATCAACAACGATGGGTATATTTTGTGCCGATGGCCACAGATAGCAGCCGGTGGATGTTCTGTTTAGCCGGTGGTGATCCCCAGCATCCAAGAAAGTGGTTCTGAGACTTTGGCAGCTTTCAAAGGTGAAAAGCAGGGAAAACAGAGGCAAGCTAGGCATGGCAGTGCAATTCCGAGCGGAATCCGAGCGCGCGTGCATTGAGCCCTCGCCCCGAGGCGGTTTACTGTTTTTCCTTAGATTAATTATTTTGTTGATTTAATTAATTTGTAATATTTAATTAGCTTGCGTAGTTAATTATTTGTATTATTCTTTTGGTCCCTCCGGGCAAGGGCGCAATTGTAATAAGTGTGCGTGAGTGGGTGTATGTCTTCCAACCCCACGTCTTTCTTCCCTTTTATTTACCTGCTTACGATGGTAGATTAGGGCACGTTTATTTTAGCATACCTTATGCTATGCATGCGTGCATCCATGCATTTGTTGACATGCATCGGGCTCGGTACATCATATAAACTGCATTGTATTTTCAATTCCAAATTGAATACGTGCATCGAATAAAGTGCATTCCACATGCCATCGTTAGGGTTAGCCGAGCCTACTCTAAATTGCATCCTTGCCTGTGTTGCATTAGCCACTTAACATGACCTAGGGACATGCATGTCTGCTAACTAGTTTCTCGTTTTGGCACGGAGTACGATGTAAGTATTTATGCTTTAGCATATCGCATGCGTGTGAATGTTGCCATGACAGTATGCTTACCATGTGGCTAGATGCTTATATGAGATAAATTGCTTGAATGCCTGTGGGTGGAGGTTGGGTTGCTTGAGTTGGAAAACTCATTGAAATCCGTGTTTTAGCCTACTTGCGAGTAGCAAATTCCGAAACGCTTTCAAAACGAACAGATATGCAATGTTTATTTCCAAATTAGGCAATCTAGTCTATACTTGTTTGCTGTGCGCATAACATAGTAATTCTAGGCTAATAATTGGAATAAGAGCATGTAATGTTTTCAAAATCAGATATCACGGTTAGTAGAGGCCGGTCTTCGGACCGGGCGAAAGGGGGTGCTCATAGCTGACCTTCCCCGATCGTACCCAAGCTCCCGAGCCAAGACCACTTTGGTGATGACGGACATGTGGCCTTGACGCAGTCGTGGTTTCCTAAATTTCCCATTTTAAATATTTAGGTGGCGACTCTGTAATCTGGCAAAGCAGTCCATGTTTGGCACTACTTTTCAAAAATCTATTTTTCTTCAAAACGATTTGCCGGATTTGGACTCTTTGGTTCAAGATTAAGAACCGACACAAATTGAGTCCGAACTGTAACCCGCGAGGTCCCCCCGCGGGGCGTGTTACATAGAGGTACACAAAGCAACGCACAAATGGCAAAACCAACTCCAAAAAAACCCTAGGTAGGTCCAAGATAGTGGGAAATTGGTCTAAAACGATGGCTCGGAATGCATTCAAATGAAGCCCATGCAATGGTCGGTAAATGAGGCATACAAGCCTGACTCTCTAATGCACTTAAAGAGTGGAAATCATGGGAATGTGGCATGCATATAAGCTCTGAAATATGATGTGCAATGGCCCCAAAACATGAAAACACCTCAGTATATGCATGCGATGGACCTCAAAACTCAAAGTTAAGCGTGGATATTGAACTACAGGCATGAAAAACAAGCATCATTCGACCATGAGACCCAAAAACAGAGCTAAGGCAGTCCAAAACATGCACAAAATCAGTTTAAGGCAAGGCCAAAATATGCTAGGAAAGGCGGCCAAAATATCATGCAAAACAAGCTAGTGAACCATGACTTACACTACAACTATATCAAGCATGTGAAGGACTACCAAACCAGCCAAAAACAGAAACATGGCATGCCAAAATATGACCAAAAACCCACTGGAACTCAGTCAACACATGCGAGAATGAGGTGCTCCTTTGAAAGGCTATGCAAGGGGTTACTCTACACATGCAAGATGGACATTCAATATGACAAAACCACCTATGGAAAGAGGTTATGAAGGCCCTAAAACTCACTGGAAAGGGCCTGAAATGAGGCTAGGAAGCATGCAAGTAAAGGCTCCTTTGAAAGGCCATGAAGAGGGTTACTTTACACATGCAAGAGGGACACCTAATATGGAAAAAACAGCTTTGGATAGAGCTCATGCAGGTCCTAAAACTGATCAAAAATGGCCTGAAACATGGCTTGGAAACATGCAAATAGGGGCTCCTTTGTAAGGCCAAAAAAGGTAGTAAACAAGACAAGGGGTGAAAGGGTCACCCTTCTCTGATTTTGATGCTCAAAATAGCATGCTAGCCACTAAAAATCCACTGGATTTCAATGGCTAAAAGTCCAAACAAAGCACAATACAAAGGCCTTAGTGCATGGCTCAAAATAAGATGAAAACAAGCATGCAAGGGGGGTAGATGACCCCCAACGGAAAAATAACCTTAAACAAACTTGTTAAGAAGCTCAAAATAAGACTTTTTTTAGTTTATTCCAAAGCCCAAATATGCTCAAAAATATAGCTAAGATATGAAGCAAAATAAGGACCAAAAGGGAGATAAGAGAGTTACCCTTGTAGCCAAGAAAGGCAGCAGCTTCTGGACCAAGAAAGTGGCTTCTCAACCTCTGAAAATAAGCTCCAAGGTGCTTAGATGGATGATGGAGAGGTTAGGCTAAGAGGTGTAGTGCAAAGGGGCCAAGAACTTAGCACTTTTGGGACCAAAATAGAGAGATGTACAGAGATAGGTGTATGTATGCCTTGGTCAAAAAATCTGAACCTTTGCTAATGAGGGAGAGGGTTTCTCTTATAGAAGAACATAGGTCCAAGCTTCTCTTAGAAGCTTGAGCAAAAGCGCCAAGCTTCTCTAAGAAGCTAAAGCAAAAAGGGTTAAGCTTCTTGAGGAAGTTATAGCAAAGGGGTCAAGCTTCTTCAAAAAGCTAAGAAAGGTTCAAGCTTCTCTTAGAAGCTTGGAGCAAAGGGTCAAGCTTCTTTAAGAAGCTAAAAAAAAGGGGCAAGCTTCTTGGAGAAGCTAAAAAGGGTCAAGCTTCTTGGAGAAGCTAAAAAAAGGGTCAAGCTTCTGGGTCAAGCTTCTTGGAGAAGATAAAAAGGGTCAAAAGGTTCAAGCTTCCTCAAGATGCTAAAAAAAGGTTCAAGCTTCCTCAAGAAGCTAAAAAAAGGTTCAAAAGGTCAAGCTTCCTCGAGAAGTTAAAAAAAAGGGGTCAAAAGGTTCGAGCTAAAATAGACTCGGGAAAATGGGCACTGACAATGCATAGCCAGGCGCGCGTTTGGGTGCCTCGAAAACAAGCTGTTAAGCACCGAGAGCGGCGTATGACCACAAAGGTGGTCTCCCAGGCCATAGTGTCCCTCTAGAGAGAGGAAACAAGGTGTGTGCCAAAAACCGGAGCAAACGGAGAAAGTTAAGCGATCTCGAACCGAGGCGCACGGCCGACGGCTCTGAAAAATCGAAAACTGATCTCCAAATGGGAATAGTGGTCTACGACCACAAAAAGTAGCCTACGGCCACTGAGAGATGGTCTACGAGACCTCTCCCTCCCTTCGGGAAGAGAAAACAGAACCTGGTTCACAAACCGAGGCAAAGCACAAAAGGGTCCCGAAGTCCAGAGGCAAGACTCTCAGCCGAGACTCCATAACCTCAGAACGAGCACAACATGCGCAATCATCGAGTGCTCAGTCGATGACGTCCGAGTCTTAAGGTCGGTCAAAAATTGGGTGTCTACAATTGCCCCTCTTTGACAGAACTTGAAAGTCATAACAATGACGGGAGTGAATGTCAAAGCGCAGAGACGACCCATTTTTGACGAGGCCAAAGACTTAGACAAACAGGCAAGATAATCAAAGAGATGTGCCCGCAGGCAGAGGCAAAATGCAAAATGATATGTGATATTACAAAACAATGTAGTAAACAATGCAAATGATATGCAATGCATTTGAGATGATCAAACCACAAGCAATATAAAACCACACAAATATCATAAAGATGATGGAGATGCAAAATCCGTCTACCATAGAAAAGGTGCCGACACCCTTAAACCACAATCCCATCAGTGGAATAGGCGCGTACACATGCAGAACTATGTGTGTGTAGACAGAACACAAGATACAAGTAATTGGGTGGCATGATATAAGTGAGGAATGATCTGCTGAGAAAAGATCACGATCTTAAATGCTGGATGCAACACACTACACTACAATGCAATGAATGCAACGGATAAGGCGCGCGGCCAAACCGTATCTTGCCTAGGAAAGGCATGGACATAAACAAACCACGTCTAACATGGAAATGGTGCCGTCACCCTCAAACCACAATCCCTTTAGTGGAACAGGTGCGTACACAAAATCACATAACCATGCTTTGACGTGAAAAGTATGGATACATGCCAGACCAGGCTTAACATGGAAAGGATGCATGCGATAGATGCTATATGCAATGCAATAAACATAATGTGATGCAATAGATAGGAAGTGAAGGTACCTTACAGGGGCAATTGGCAATGACCTACCTCAACAATGTCTTACCTCATGCTGATGTGGGAATCTTTCCCTTCTTTTCGGTTGAACCACAGGTACTATTTTTCTCCCTGACTGTGGTCGCAGCTTTCCCTATTCTCCAACAAGGTGACAGACTAGGTTGGTTCAGTATCCAGAATTGAGGTGCATACACATGCTATCTCAATCTATGGGGCTGCCATACAGATTTCAAGCCGAGGATATACCTCTGGGTATTTAAACTAGACTTTAGTCTCGGAAATCCCGAACTTTTGCGTTGTAGGCAAGAGCCATTCGAACTCTAGTTTCCACCGTCTCAGTTGGCCTCCTAGGAACTCACCGCAAACACAGGCAGGTGGCTATACCAGACCACTGGAAGTCGTTCGGGCATGACAAACACCAAAGGAATTGCACCTTTAGAGGATTTAAGGTCTTCTAGACCAGAGAGTGCACAAGACAGTGCGAATAAAGATGCAGGATTTAAGGTCTCCCAGACCAGGGAGTGCACAAAATAGTGCGATGAGATGGGTGCGCAAGACAACGTGAGCAATGCAATGCACTAACAAGTGCAGGTAAGATGCGCAAGAAAACGCGAACAATGCAATGTACCGACAAGTGCAGGTAAGGTGTGCAAGAAAGCGCGATGCAAGTTCAAAGCAAAAGATACAAGCATTTTTTTTTTTTGTAAGATGAAAGTATGTAATGAAATGCACAGGATAGTGCGATGCGCAAGAAAGCGCGAGTGCACAAGACAGCGCGAATGCACAAGATAGTGCGAGTGCACAAGATAGTGCAAATACAAAAGACAGCGCGATGCGTTAGACAACGCGAGTGCACAAGACAGTGCGATGCGCTAAACAGTGCGATGCGTTAGACAACGTGAGTGCACAAGACAGTGCGATGAGTTACAAAGTGTAAGTGCACAAAACAGTGTGAGTGAAATACAATGTACAAAAAGTGTGAGGAAGGTGCACAAAAGAAGTGCGATAAAATGCATTTTCTATGCAAGTGAGGTGCATGTTCTATGCGAAAGATACGAGCATTTTCTATGCAAGTATGGGGGAATGCATTTTCTATGCAAAAGATACAAGCATTTTCTATGCAATATGGAAACCATATTCTATGCACAAGACAAGAGCATATTCTATGCAATAGTGAAAGCATATTGAGGTAAATGAGCAACACTCAGCGTAATCCGTCATGTACATTATGAGATGAGTATAGGGCATTCTGCCACAACCTATTGAAATGTACTACAGAGGGAAGCAACTCAACAAAACTCTGTTAAGTACAAAACAAAGTCGATAGCAAGAGCAACCAATTACGCAGTTCAAAACAACCCATATGTATGAACATGTAGGCATAAAGTACATACGTTAATCAAAGGGAATATGACAATCCCCAAGAGAGTTTCGAAATGGTCGGAGACAATTTTCGAAAGTTGAATCATATCAGAATCATCATGGGGGTAAACCCACCCTAATTCAGGGGAAAGTGCCCAACAGATGGCTTTGGCAAACTGAGAGATAGGTTGGATCTAAACCCCTTGTTCAATTGATGACTCGATCGAATGCACTGAAAGTTGCCCCTAGTGTCCAGCCAATGGGCACCATTTTAAACATTATGCAGGCATAGGAAATGGGGATCATCGGATCTGTTGCCAACCCATCAGACTCATGCTTCTCTTCTGACATATTAAGAACCCACTGATCATAAATGTGTTGCCCCTTGCGTGGGCACTCTCAGCTCATTTATGAATTCCACACATGGACTTGTTTCTGAGTTAGAACGAACATTTGTGTATGGAATTTTGACCATGCCACTCTGTTGAACTTTTTCGAGCGACAGACTCGCTACTTGTGACTCGATGGAGAGAACTTTTTGACAACACATCAGACGTATTATGGTGACTCAAATAACTACATGCTATGATGACTTGATACAGAGCGCAAACTGTGACAAATATTAGGCACAACATAACAGAACTCACAACTGACCCAAAAGCAGAAAAAGACTCAAGGTAATTGATCATTCATAGTGCCCCTAGTTTTACTTATGCTCCTTTTAAAAATCAATTTTAATTCCTGTTTTGCTCAAGAAAGAGATTCTACTGATAAGTTCAAGTATTGAAAATTGCTCCTCTTGTCGATTCAAGTTAGTTCTTTTTTTACCCAGTGCAAGTATATGATATGCGCAGCAGTCGGTGTAGCTCATGGATTGATGTCAAGCTGACGACAGGACTTGGGCAAGGTGATTGAGTTGAGACAGAATGAGATGGATATGATTGAGACCGAACTTCAGGATGAAGCTGCCTACGTATCCCAAGAATGGGAATCAGGTCAACGTAGTTCATGGTAGAGGTTCCCTTGGGTGTTAACACTCTCCTTTTACACTCTGACTTTTGCCAAAGTCGCCCCTTCAGGGTTTTCAACCTTGCGAGCTCTATTAATTTGATTTCTCATTTTTCATGTTCTAACTTTTGCCTAGGTCGCCCTTTCGGGTTTTTGGCCTAGCGAGCCCCTCAAGGATAATGTTACAACATTTGTGGTGAATGTGGTGAGTGTGGTGAATGTGATCAATGGTCACCCTTGCCCTAATCACTAGAACTGACTTCGTCTTGATTTGAGTCTGGTTCTCCAGCATGTCTTCTTCTTTTCTCTTGCTCCATTTTGAAGGTTTGCTCTTCTTGCACTGTGGTACCTCCGCACACTGGCCTTCCCGAATTCATACAGAAGTTCCTTTCTAGATAGTTGATTGGATTTCATTCCAATGGATGCCCCTGGCTTAACGATTGACTTCTTTCTTCTTCTTCTTTTTTTCTCTTTTTTTTTTTTTTATTCTTTTGTTATTTTTTCTTTTTTTTTTCAATTCTTTCCTTCTTTCTTTTTCTTTCAATTTTCTTTTTCTGTTGTTTTTTTTTTTTTGCTTTTTTTTTGAAGTAATAAAAGCACCAGGGAGAGATTCTATGACTCATGGAATCTGAAAGTTGCTTTGTGCTTGTAGGTCTGAAAGCTGCTTTGTGCTTATCAAAATGATCGCCTGATGGCGAAGAGAATCCCCAGGACAAAGTAAGATACCACACACAATTCTAAAACTAACTTCGCAAGCTTTGCAAAAAAAGCGGTTGAAAATTCTTGAAATTGTGGATGACTTTGTGCTGGCAAGTCAGAATTCACTCAAACTATTCAAGGGATCCTTCTCAATACTCGAGCTTATTAGCGGAATTTCATTCAGAAAACAATTTCAAAAACAAATTCAAAGTCTTTTTCTATTTGCCAAAGGTCACACATGCATCACTATAGGCACAATAAAATGATCAAAAACTTGACTCCCATTTTCATATAAAGATAAAGACCTAAGGGTACATGAGAGCGACTCAAAGGAAAAGACTCAACTGACGCTACAACGCAAGAAAAGGAAGAAAATAGCACTCACAACAAAACTATTTACAAGACACACAACTCAAAACAAAATAAAGCATTTCTGAAACAAAAAGGGGATTACCCTTCTCCAAGTCCATCCGCAGAATTCAAAACAACTTGAAATAGCCCACAAGAGGGTCCAGACCTGCCTTCAGTACACATCCACGCCCAAAAAGGTTGGTTTCAGACTTTTATCTTAGTTGAGACTGAGGTTTCTCATTCCAACCACCAGTGTTGGCAGCACTGTTTCATAAATCTTCCATACATCGAAATCAAGTGAATTTTCTATCTCTTCAACGATGTCGGTCAGACAAGAAGATTTTGGGATAAACTTAAAGGGTTCAGGCTCATTAGCGGGTATGATATGTTGGCCAGAGGAATAGTTAGCCATTGGCAAGCTATTGTGGTCAGGGAGGAGGTTACTGACAACTTTGGGATCTTCAGGTGGAGCGATGACTTTCTTATCAAACAGGTCTTGAATTTCATGGCGAAGGCGGAAACAACTGTTAGTGACATGACCGGCTTGTTGATGAAAGGCACAATACTTGGCCGAATCATGTGAGAGATGGAGATTCTTCGGGAGAGGCCGAGGCTCAAGGGGTTTGAGATGCCCTTTTTCGATCAACACGCTCGTGGCTTTGGATAAGGACATATAAAGCGGTGCGAAGAACCTTTTGCCTCGGAGTGGGTACTTCGAGGTTTGTGAGGTTGTGTTGGATGTACTGGCGAAAGGGTCAGCAGGTGTTGATTGGGTTTGTCAATCTCTTTCGAGTGTAGGAATGGAACTGAAAGGAGTCTTTCTGGTACAACTTTCCTTGTCCCGGCTTGCCTCTTGACTCAGAATGCCCTCATCTCGAGTAGCAAAAGTGTCATCCACCGTTTTTGCCACAACTGTAAGCACTTGCTGCCTACTTAGCCCTTTGACTTTTAATGCCTTGATAACCCACTGAAGTTGTACATGAAGATCAATACCTGCCCCGGATTTGTCTCTGCCACTTGCTTCTACTTGACCAAGGGATTGGATTGCTATATCGGAGAGGAGCCCAGTTGTTGTTGACATGTCATCACCCAGACTTGGAATAGTTTTGAAATGACCCTTTTCTCCTACAGTTCGCCCCAAGGTTGAGGACCTTGGTGATGGGATCGAAACGCCAAATGTCAAATCTGCCACTGTTCCCTGAAGGTCTTCAATCATTCCCAGCATTTCAGCGGTAGTGGGTTCACTCATGTTGCGCCCTCGGCGTTCCTGAACCGGATTGGGTGCATCCATCATACACAAATCAGTACTTTCCAGAATGAACACCTCAGGCTTGGGTAAATGGGTCGGGGTGATGTATATACTGGGGTTAAAGGTGGGCAGTAGTGTATAGATGAGATTAAGGTAGGCAGGAGATGTTTGGTCATTGGGATCTGGAGGTGGAGCTATTGTCTGGTTGTCGATGAGATTCTGGATCTCATGACGAAGACGGTAGCAACGATCGGTGCCATGACCGCGCTGCTGATGGTACACACAGTACTTGGTGGGGTTATGTCTGGCTAGGAGTGGGTCAGGCAGAGGTTGAGGGTCGAGGGCTTTGAGATGCCCTCTTTCCATCAAGACTTTTAGTGCGCTAGTTAGGCTCATATAGAGGGGGGTGAAAGTTCTACCCTGAGCTCGAGCTGGGCCGACTGTTTGTGGGCTTGGATTGGCAAAAGGGTCGGCTGTGGCGACTGTATTAATCTCAACGGGTTTGGTAATAGTGCTACTACCTGTATTGGTACTCCCGGCAATCACCTTCCTTATCAGTTTACTTGTTCTGGGAATGATCCCACTGTTGAGCGCACTCTCGATCTGAACCCCCAATTCATGCAAACTTTTGAAAGTGGATAGTGGGACGACCATCAACTTTTGAAACATATCATGTTCAAGGTTCCGTACCACCATTCGCACCTGATCCTTCTCAAAAGGGCTAGTTGTCCCCAGTGCTGCCTTTGCTCTCCATCTTGCAATAAATTCTGCAAAAGACTCTGTAGGATTTTGACGGGTTGCTTCAAGCTCTTGGATGGTCACTTCAAGTTGCGTATTGTAATAGTACTGATTGACAAACGCCTCAGCCAACTCTTTCCAGTTCTGCTTCACTGCATCCTCCAACTTGGCATACTAAGCGGCTGTTATACCCGACAGGGTTCTCCCATACAGAGAGAGCTTTTGAGGCTTAGTCAGACCTACCGGTTTCAGGATGTCCAAGAAAAGTCGAATGTGTACCAAAGGATCTCCAGACCCGTCGAAATGGTCAATATATGGCATTTTAAATCTGTCTGGGAGCAGTACGGCAGCCTCGGTGTACCCATCTTCAATGTCGGGAATGGAATCAAGTCCCTATGCCTTTTTAAATTGCTTCTCAAGATTAGCAATCTTTACCGAGGTCAGGCTGAGATCATTAACATCACAGGAATAAAGCCTCTCATTAGGCTGTACCAAGGGTCTAAAAACTCGGGCTGGAGCCAACCCTTCTCGGGGATCCGAGCCATGCAGATCTTCAGCTGACGGTAGTGGGTCAAAATTCGGCTGGGGTCCCAAAGTTGGATGTGAGGCAGATGCCCCAGACAGGCGTTGCGTTTCAGCATTGGTCTCATCTTGTATAGCAATTCCCTGGTTTAGGGCCGTTCTCATGGCCACAACTTCTTCTGGACTCTGAGCCATCACGGGTCTGCTGAGTTGGATAGGGGTAACCTAAATGCTGACCAACAAGGATTTCGACCTGGCTATAGCTGATGTATCTGAATTGGATCAGTTTAGTCAGGTTTGACTGGATTGGGCTTTTTCAGAGTGGGCCTTTTTTGGGATTGAATAGACTGTGATGGGGTTAAGGTAGGCATTGCTCATTCTCTGGCTCAAACAAACCTCCCCTAGCATTGAAAACAAATGCTCCATTAGATCAGGATACCGGATATGCTGGTCAAAACAAAGCAAGATACAATTTTTCCCCGGGTTCTAGTTCTAGTTTATTTCCACCAAATCGAACATGAACCCTTGGATTTTGACCCAAATCTGATTCTGATATGATCCCCAAGGTTTGAAAAGGTCCTCCTCCATATTAAGACTCTCAAAGGATTGTGTCATACATTCCCAACGAGTTCACATTTTGCACAAAAGCACGCAAAACACCCCTATGAGGGGTTAGGGTTTCCCTGTCCTATTTTGTCAGGAGCTAGGGTTTTACTACGCACACAGCGGTTTCAAACAACCTACAATTGGGTAAGCAACCTGTCCTAGTTTGGAATAGTCACTATGGATTCGAATATGCACTAGGTTGAATGGTCAAAAAGAGGATGCCCCGGTAAAAATCGAGGTTTGTGTTCCCGTCGTGGCAGAGCCCGCAACCGGTCAGCCTTACGGCACGCTTCTCAAAGTGGGCCTCCGGCAAATCGTTCAGGAATAACAGACGGCAAACACTGTGTCCTAGGCGCACCAATGCAAATGTAATCCAAAGAAACTCATAAGTGTAATCAAAACAAGATATCATGAGTTCGAGTCAAGTTCTCTAACTCCCCAGCAGAGTCGCCAGAAACTGTAGACGTCCCCGAACGCCCCGGGAGGGAAATCCCGTTTTGTTCATATGGGCTCACTACAGTTCAGGACTCAAATGTCACGGTCCTATATCTAATCTCGCAGAGTGCAATGCAAGACTGATGAATCATCAAAGAGTCCAAATCCGGCAAATCATTTTTTGAAAACAGATTTTTTTGAAAGAAGTGTCAAACATGGACTGCTTTTCTAGATACAGAGTCACTACCTAAATATTTTATTTTGGGAAATTTAGGAAACCCTAACTCATTTACCTAAGGCCACGTGTTCGTTATCACCAAAGTTGCCTCAGCTCGGGAACTTAGGTACGATTAGGGAAGGTCACTTCGTGAGCACCCCCGCTCGCCCGATCAAAGATCGGCCTCTACTAACCATGATATCGAGTTTTGAAAACATTATGTGCTCTTATTCCGATTATTAGCCTAGATTTACTACGTGATGCACATAGCATACAAGTATAGATTGATTGCCTGAATTGGAACAAAACACCTCATGTTTGCTTTTAAAACGGTTTGCTACTCGCAAGTAGGCTAAAATGCGAATTTGCCACCCTCAGGTGGGCTTAGAAAACAAGATGATTTGCCACTCTCAAGTGGGCTTAAAACTCACAGTCAATGCATTATTCTAATTCAGATAATCCAACCTTCACCCATAGGCATTCAGGCAGGTATATCACGTAAGCAGTTAGCATCATGGTAAACATGATATCATGGTAGTCACTCACACGCATGCGAGGATGCTAAAGCATAAACACTTACCGAGTACTCCGAGCCAAAACAGAAACTAGTTGGTAATCAATGCATGATCGTAGTTCATGTTAAGATGGCTAATGCAACACATGCAAAATGCAACTAGAAATAGGCTCGGCTATCCTAAGAATGGCCTATGAGATGCTACAACTAACACATGTTCAACTTGGAATTGAAATACAATGCAGTTAGTATGATACGTCGAGCCCGGTGTATGCAATACAGATGAATGATGCAAACATGCAAGCATAAGTATGCTAATTGAAACATGCCCTAATCTAACCATCATAAGCTGGTAAATAAAAGGAAGAAAGACGTGGGGTTGGAAAACATACATCACACACACGCACACTTATTACAATTGTTCCCTCGCTCGGAGGGTCCGAATAAATAATACAGTCCGAATAAATAATTAACTGCTCTAGCTAATTAAATATTACAAAACCCTAATTAATCAGCAATTAACTAGGAAAGCAAATAAATTAGCATACAAGCTAAATGGACCACCTCAGCTCTGTTCTGAATGATAAAAGATGCATGCATGCTCGTGCCGCCTCGTTGGGAAATTCCTCGCGATGCCCCGATTCGCCTCTGTTTGCAATTGATCCCGGAATCCTGTACAAAACTCCAGAAGGTTGTTAACCAGTTTTTGCTGTCAGTTTCCGATTTGCTGCAACAGAGAGCAAGAAAAGGGGCATGGCAAAATATTTTCACGTATGTATACACGACCACTCTCCCTGTCATTGCACAAGCTCTAGAGAGTGTAGACCTCGATCCTCGTGCCACCAATCACGCATCTCGATGCATGATGGCCGAGGAGTCAAATTGCACGACTCAATATGAAATGAATGCACATATAAACACAACAAGGCCTAAACTCCATCATGGGTAATCTGGAGTGTCGGCGACCGGAAATTAAGACACGTTTCGCCACTTTGAGTACAAAACGCCCCTCGATTCCCATGTTTGGACTAACCCTACTCCAAACACAATGCAATGAGATGGCATGCGACTAACATGCAACCCTAAATGCAATGCAACCTAATCATGCTGGCATGCGAGGAATGATAAGCACACATACAACCTAGCATACGCAATGCTATAGACTAAAATGGCATACACAATGCACATGAGCTATATGGCATACACAATGCACACATACGAAGATGGACATACACAAAGGCATAATCAAAGCATACACAATGCGATGGTCAAATATGCAACAACATGAACCAAATGGCATACACAATGCAAGGTGGACTTAAACCAATATGAGTGGACCTCAGCCACACTCAAATCAGTGGCCATATGATGAAAATGAGACAACCGAAATACATGCAAACATGCACGAATGCAAAGAACCGATCCTAAGGCACAACATGCAACTCTAACAAAGCATGGCAAAGGATGAAATATGGCATAGAATGGCACATGATCCAGCTCTGAAATATGATGCACAATGGTCTCGAATCATGCAAACACTTCAC
This sequence comes from Camellia lanceoleosa, assembly GCA_025200525.1. NCBI lineage: Eukaryota > Viridiplantae > Streptophyta > Magnoliopsida > Ericales > Theaceae > Camellia > Camellia lanceoleosa. The sequence goes on from CM045764.1 coordinate 162,173,957, forward strand.
ACAATGCATGCTAGATGGCCCGAATACCGAAACTAGTGAAGTGCGTTACACTAGAGGTACACAAAGCAACGCACAAATGGCAAAACCAACTCCAAAAAAACCCTAGGCAGGTCCAAGATAGTGGGAAATTGGTCTAAAACGACGGCGCGGAATGCATTCAAATAAAGCCCATGCAATGGTCGGTAAATGAGGCATCCAAGCCCGACTCTCTAATGCACTTAAAGAGTGGAAATCATGGGAATGTGGCATGCATATAAGCTCTGAAATATGATGTGCAATGGCCCCAAAACATGAAAACACCTCAGTATATGCATGCGATGGACCTCAAAACTCAAAGTTAAGCATGGATATTGAACTACAGGCATGCAAAACAAGCATCATTCGACCATGAGACCCAAAAACAGAGCTAAGACAGTCCAAAACATGCACAAAATCAGTTTAAGGCAAGGCCAAAATATGCTAGGAAAGGCGGCCAAAACATCACGCAAAACAAGTTAGTGAACCATGACTTACACTACAACTATATGAAGCATGTGAAGGACTATCAAACCAGCCAAAAACAGAAACATGGCATGCCAAAATATGACCAAAAACCAACTGGAACTCAGTCAACACATGCTAAAATGAGGTGCTCCTTTGAAAGGCTATGCAAGGGGTTACTCTACACAGGCAAGATGGACATTCAATAAGACAAAACCACCTATGGAAAGAGGTTATGAAGGCCCTAAAACTCACTGGAAAGGGCCTGAAATGAGGCTAGGAAGCATGCAAGTAAAGGCTCCTTTGAAAGGCCATGAAGAGGGTTACTTTACACATGCAAGAGGGACACCTAATATGGCAAAAATAGTTCTGGACAGAGCTCATGCAGGTCCTAAAACTCATCAAAAATGCCCTGAAACATGGCTTGGAAACATGCAAATAGGGGCTCCTTTGTAAGGCCAAGAAAGTTAGTAAACAAGACAAGGGGTGAGAGGGTCACCCCTCTCTGATTTTGATGCTCAAAACAGCATGCTAGCCACTGAAAATCCACTAGATTTTAGTGGCTAAAAGTCCAAACAAAGCACAATACAAAGGCCTTAGTGCATGGCTCAAAACAAGATGAAAACAAGCATGCAAGGGGAGTAGATGACCCCCAACAGAAAAATGACCTTAAACAAACTTGTTAAGAAGCTCAAAATAAGACTTTTTTTAGTTTAGGCCAAAGCCCAAATATGCTTGAAAATATAGCTAAGATATGAAGCAAAATAAGGACCAAAAGGGAGATAAGAGAGTTACCCTTGTAGCCAAGAAAGATAGCAGCTTCTGGACCAAGAAAGTGGCTTCTCAACCTCTGAAAATAAGCTCCAAGGTACTTAGATGGATGATGGAGAGGTTAGGCTAAGAGGTGTAGTGCAAAGGGGCCAAGAACTTAGCACTTTTGGGACCAAAATAGAGAGATGTACGGAGATAGGTGTATGTATGCCTTGGTCAAAAAATCTGAACCTTTGCTAATGAGGGAGAGGGTTTCTCTTATAGAAGAACAAAGGTCCAAACTTCTCTTAGAAGCTTGAGCAAAAGCGCCAAGCTTCTCTAAGAAGCTAAAGCAAAAAGGGTCAAGCTTTTTGAGGAAGTTAGAGCAAAGGGGTCAAGCTTCCTCAAGAAGCTAAGAAAGGTTCAAACTTCTCTTAGAAGCTTGGGGCAAAGGGTCAAGCTTCTTTAAGAAGCCAAAAAAAAGGGTCAAGCTTCTTGGAGAAGCTAAAAAGGGTCAAGCTTCTTTAAGAAGCCAAAAAAAAGGGGTCAAGCTTCTTAGAGAAGCTAAAAAAGGTCAAGCTTCTTAGAGAAGCTAAAAAGGGTCAAAAGGTTCAAGCTTTCTCAAGAAACTAAAAAAAGGTTCAAAAGGTTCAAGCTTCCTCAAGAAGCTAAAAAAGGATTCAAAAGGTCAAGCTTCCTCGAGAAGCTAAAAAAAAAGGGATCAAAAGGTTCGAGCTAAAATAGACTCGGGAAGATGGGCACCGACAATGCATAACCGGGCGCACGGCCGGGCGCATCGAAAACAGGCTGTTAAGCACCAAGAGCGGCGTATGACCAAAAAGGTGGTCTCCCAGGCCACAGTGTCCCTCTAGAGAGAGGAAACAAGGTGTGTGCCAAAAACCGGAGCAAACGGAGAAAGTTAAGCGGTCCCGAACCGAGGCGCCACGACGGCGGCTCAAAAATCGGCCCGATCTCCAAACGGGAACAGTGGTCTACGACCACAAAAAGTAGCCTACGGCCACTAAGAGATGGTCTACGAGACCTCTCCCTCCCTTCGGGAAGAGAAAACAGAACCTGATTCGCAAACCGAGGCAAAGCACAAAGGGGTCCCGAAGTCCGGAGACAAGGCTCTCAGTCAAGACTCCATAACCTCAGAACAAGCACAACATGCGCAATCATCGAGCACTCAGTCGATGACGTACGAGTCTTAAGGTCGATCAAAAATTGGGTGTCTACAAGGACGTGCCTGGTTTGTTTTTGGAGTTCACAGAGTTTGTCACAGATTCTAATGAGAAAAATCAAATAGAGCGCGAAGAACAGAGTTGGGACATGGATTGGATAACCAAAAAAAGTTCTTCTAGCAAGAGAGATCATAACCCATATGAACAAAAGTTGCTTCAACGCGAAGATTATCTATTTGAGATTGACATGGTTTTGAGGCGTTTAAAATCTGCCAACAAAAATGCACAACGATTGGTAAATGATTGCAAGAATGAAAACAATTGTGAGAATTCAATTATTGTTGAAAACTACTTCACAATTCATGATATGAGGTGCATCAAAAAACTATATGATAAATGTGGTTATGAGGTGATAGAGATTCTAAGGCGTAATCCAATTGTTGCATTGAATAATGGAATATTGGCTTGGCTGAAAGAGAAACTTGAAAAGTGGATAGAGTTTAGTTTCGATGTGGGCATGAAATGGGGAGAACCAAGTTCGGACGAGTTCAAGAAATGGAAGAGAGAACCAAGGAAGGAGGCTGATGATGTTGTTGAATAAAGAAGATGATAAAGAGGATAATGAAGAGCCTTCTTTGATCATTGATGCTGATCAAGATCGACCAACAGTTCAGATTCCGCTTATGGATTTTGGGAAATCTGATTTTGATTTTCATGAAAATTTAGATAAATCTTGTCAATTTTTTTTATGTGAATGGTTTTGCAGAACAGAGAACAACTTTACTATAAATACTAGGGTGCCGTTTGGTAACACTTACGTTTTTAGTTTTTTGTTTATATTTACAAAAATTTGAAAAATTCAAATAAAAATTTGTTTGGTAAAATTTTTGATTTACAAATCAGTGGTCTTAGTTTATAAATTTGGCCAAAAAATGAAAACACAAAAAATGTGTTTCCATTTTGAGTTTTTTTTTTTTTTTTACCACCCAACACTAGCCACCACCCGTCACTATTTTCCACCACTGTCTTCCGCCACCACCACCCACCCCCCACCACCACCTGCCACCACCACTCACCACCTACCTGCCACCACCGACCAGCCACCCACCACCCACCCACTAACCACCACCCACCACTGCCACCACCACACCACACCACCTCGCCACCACCCACCACCCGGCCACTACCATCCACCGCCCGCCACCACTTGCCACCACCACTCACCACCCACCGCCACCACCATCCACCACCACCACCATCACTGCCACCCACCCGCCACCACCGCCCACCACCACCACCATCACCACCACCCGCCACCACCACCACCACCACCACCCACTTGCTACCATCCACCACTCGCCGCCGTCACCCACCCACCCACCACCACCACCCACCTGCCATCACCCACCACCACTAGCTACCCATCACCTACCGTCACCACTTTCCACCACCGTCTTCTGCCGCCACTTGCCACCACTTGCCATTTCTCACTCTTTTTATATTTTAAAATTTTTTTAAACATTTTGTCAATTACCAAACACGTTTGTAGTTTATGTTTTTCTAAAAATAAACAAAAAATCAATTTATAAAATTTTTGTAAATATAAACTGAAAACGTAAACGTTACCAAATACACTCTAAAAATTTAATATTTGTTTATTCTTTGTTAGGATTCAAATTGCTTTTATTGTTTCAGAAATTATTAATGAAACATGTCATTTTAAATGGAACTATAGTGAGAATAATGCAAACTATAATTCTTTGCTGAAGTTGAATAGTGTGCATCTAACCCCTTGATCTTCAAAGTATAATAAAAATCAAAATAAAAATCACGGCTCTAAACAATTGAAGAATACCATAAACTAAGATGAAAATATAATTATGGGATTTTTTGGCGGGTACCTATCCCTCATTAAGAAACGTTTTTTAGGTCATTCGTTTTACTAGTTAAACCACCGATTTTTTCGCTTTTTGCAAATAAGGCCGATTTTTGAGGATTTTTCAGGTCAGAACTAGGTTCGGTTACCAGTTGAACCAGCAAGTCCGGTCCGATTCTTAAAACATTACATTGTACAATTATTCTTTTAAAAATTATCATTGTACACAGGGGCGGAGCTATTATGAGGCCAGGGGGGTCACGTGCCCGCCCTGGGTTTTGCAATTTTTTTTTTTTTAAAGCAAACATAAAGAAAATACTTTAAATAAAAAAAATTATAAAAATGTTATTTTAAATGTCAATGACATTTTTTAAATAATAATAATAATAATGGTTATTTTGATTGAAAATAAAGTGATTACGATATTATTATCTATGAAAATTTCAATGTAATAGTGATGTCTATCACTATTGACATGCAAACATAATTAATCTTAATGAAAATATAGAATTTATTGAATTATTAGTTACATTTGACATGTAGCGTTCATTCTTTATGTGTTTTTTTACTATTGATTGGTGATATCACATGTTAATGATGATGTAGTATAACTATTATATTGAATTTGTATGCATATTTTGTATTAAAAAAATTACTTTATCATTATATTATTTATTTTAAAACTTTATATCCATGACTTTTTTTAATATTGTCCACGATGCACTAATTACAAATAATATTTAGCTTATTTAGTTCTAGTTTTCAGAAAATAATTTTCAAAAAATTCTATATTTTTATTTTCCGTATTTTAATGTTTTCAATAATGTTTTTAATATTTTAAGCAATTTTTTAAAATTTTTAGACACACCTAACATAAATATACCTAAAAAGTATAATATTTGTGAAAAAAAATATTTAAAAAATACACTAAATACCAAAAAATTTAAAAATAATATGAAAATTCAGTACATTTTTTGTATTTTTGTGTATTTATTATTTTTTTAAATATTTTTTCACAAATATTTTACTATTTGGATACATATCTAAGTAATGTGCATCTAAAAAAGTAAAAAAAATTGTTTAAAATTTAAAAAAATATTCACTAAAACCAAAAAAATACGAAAAATAAAAAACTTAGTTTTCAGAAAACTAAATTCAGAAAATTAAAACCAAACACACTGATTAATTTTTTTTTAAACTTTCTTGAAGTATTTTTTTAAATTTTTAGAAATTTTTTTTTTCTTCAGAAAACTAAACTTATTTTTTTCATAAAAGTATTTTTCAGAAAACTAAACTTATTTTTTTTTAATTTTTAGAAAATATTTTTTTTTAACTTGTTAATGGTAAAAATTTATGTTAAATATTTTTATAAAAAAATTTAATATTGTAATTAATAAATCCCCCATCTGCTTTGATTTCCTGGCTCCGCCACTGATTGTACAACTATTTATTAGATCAAAACTATCTATTGTTTATAAAAAAATATTTCAGAGTTATAATTGAGACGTGATCGAGTGATCTTTCTACAGTCGCATCTGACGGGTGATATTAGGAAGAAAAACGAAGCAAAAGGGACTGAACTGATGAATTTCTCTTCTTTCACTCTCGTCAAAACATTGTCGCCGCCGTCGCCAATGAACACTCATCCATTGATTGAGCCACCAAAACCATAAAGCTTTGGAACCTTTAGACGTCCCACCATTAATGATTTACATAACAAAGCATATAGACTCCTGAATCTCAATTTTCTAGGGTTTCTTTTAAAATTTCTTTATCTGTACAAGAGTAGAATATTGTTGACACCAAAACATGAACAAGAAATTGAGTAAACAACAGAGGAAATTAATGACTAAATTCAGAATAACAGTGTAAATGCTTCAATTAGATTTTCAGAAGAAAAAAAATTGTAAGCTTTGAATAGCTACATGAATCTCTAATTTTTCTTTCCGAAGTACCAAAAAAATATGAATCTCTAATTTTTCTTGACAACCAAAGAGAGATTTGAGCCCATGGCAGAAGAAACAATCAGAAAGAGATTGCTTTGTTCTCTAACCGTTAATGGTGCATTTCCACCGCCAAGGCTGTTCCTATAGTATATTTAACTTTTGTATTTTAATAATTTTTAAAAATAAGTATATTATTTTATGAAATTGAATAAAATAAATCATTAGATATATGATAGAATTATATAAATTATATTATAAATAATAACAATTATAAAAAATATAATAAGTCCTATCATTTTAACATAATTATATTCTTTTCTTTTTCAGTAAAACTAAAATGACCAAAATTATTGCAAAATGTGTGAAGACATAAAGATAAACAAAATAAAATATAGTTTTAGTACAAAAGAGATAAGATAATTCTCCTATCTAACAAAAAACTAAACTAATAAAGAAGTAGAAGAGAATACATATATATACAAATGATCAATTTTATTAATAAATAAATTATACTCCCCTAACAAATGACTAATTTTATTAACAAATAAATTATTAAGTCAATTAATAATTTTTAATGATATGAAAAATATCTTTTAGTTAATCATTTTGTCAATAAATAAAGTATTAAGTCAATTAACAGTTTTTAGTGATATGAGAAATATTTTTCAATGAACAATTTGATAATTTATTATTGCATAGGAGAGTAATTTTGTTTTTCCTCATTATTGTGTGAAATTAAAATTTATAACAAACGATAGTTATAATTTGTAATATTATAAGACTAACTCATGTTTTAAACAGAAAGTTGTAATTTTTAATATTACAGGACTTAACTCATATTTTAAACAAATTTTACGAGTGTTTTTGTAATTTTCTAAAAAATAAAATATTTATGTTTCATAATTGACCAAGAATATTTGCGTATTTACTAAAAAATCTTCACTTAAATTAGTACACCATTAGTAAATTATATAAAATAAAATGACAAAATATAAAATTCAAAAACAAGCTATGGGTAAAATAGGCAACTCAAGACAAACATTCTCAACCAAAGCAATCAAAATCTATTACATAATTTTCAAAATGCCACCATCCCAATTGTTTCACCAACCAAACTAAAAGGTAAAATAACAATTTCAAAATAAGCCAAGAGCAAAATAGGAAGAAAAAAAAAAACAAGCCGCAAACAACAAAACACCTCTTATATATAGGATATATGTAAAGTGATTTACAGAGAGATTGAATTGAAGTTTGATTACAGGTTATGAATGGCAATGAGGAGGAATATAATCTCTCGAAGCCTTAAGGTGAAGCAATTGCATGGTTTTGCAATTTGAAGCTCTTAGGCGAACGGCGAATGGGAGAGTGCTGACTGGTTATGGAAGAGAAGTTCATCAGTTCAGTTTTTTATTTTTTTATTTTAATAACAAAACGACGTTGCTTTTTCCCCTCTAATATCAACTGTCGGATGCAACTATAGTGAGATAAAGAGTGGACACTAGGGGGTCCAATTATCGAGAGGTAAAAGAGTGGACTCTAGAGGATCTCGCTTGATTGAAAGAAGTTATTGGTTAGTCTTGGAGTACCGCCATGTAATGTCTTAACGGTGTTGTAATTGGTGGAGAAGTGGAGTCTATGAATTTATGTTGCGTGATTGAAAAATATGAGAGTATATAGTGAATTGTGATTGGTAAGAAGCATCGTCAAGTCTTGTTCGAAACTAACCAATAATTTTTCCTTCATTGAGGACCTTAACACTGTGTTTGGTTAAGAGATTTGAGAAGGGATTTAGAAAGAGAAAGGAAAAAATATTGTGAACTTAGATGAAATATACGTATATTTTATTCACATTTCACTTACTTTTTTCATTTTCTTTTCTAAATCCCTTCATAAATTCTTCAACCAAACACAACGTAATTGACCCAATAATATTTCCTTCGTTGAGGACGTTAAACCCACCTCAAACCCGCCTTACCAAAAAACTTACTCAAACATGCCTCATCAAAAAACTTATTTGATATTGTTGGGGCAATATGTATTCATGCTCCTTACTGATCATCATATATTATACTCTTCTGTTATTTTCTAATTACTCAATACAAAAACATAGACCTCTTCTTTTTCACTAATCACAAATCCACGTGCCCATGCCCAAAACACCAAATAACTTCTCCACCTCATCCCCCATATCTCTTCTCTTTTTCTCTAATCTTGCTAAACAAAGGTGTGAGCCTGTTCTCTCTCTCTCTCTCTCCCTCCCTCCTCTCTTTCCAATGGTAGCCGACTTCGACTACAACTCCGACTCTGACGAGACCTCCATGGCCAATCAATACCCATCTCATGCCTTTTTTCATGCTTTCGACACAAACTCTCCTCTCGACCACCGACGACAACTAACGACGAATCTCTTCTCAGTGACTCGATCTCCACGTTGCTGTCACATTGAAGACCCCATCTCCCAAAAAAAGGATATCGAGAATAGTTGAATTATCAATCTATGTAGGTCCTAATAAGCGGACTTATTTTTCAACAAATCCTATAATAATTAATGGCATTTTTCATCAAATACTATTAAAAAAATATCTTTAATTATTAATTTTTAGCGACGGTTTGAAAATTTTATCACCAAAAATGTCACTAACAGTTTTAAAAAAATTGTCCAAAAAAATTCATTAATTTTCAACTTTCAGCCACAGTTTGAAAAATTTGTCACAGAAAAAGTCACTAATTGTAAGTTTTAACAATAATTTATAAAAATCGTGCCAAAAAAGTCACTAATTGTCAATTTTTAGCAACATATCCAAAAAAAAAGGGCCACAAAAAATTATTTTTATCAACAATTTTACTAAAACTTATTCTCAATAGCATTTGACGGGAATTGAGGTCTCGTTTGGAAACATGCTATTTTAATAACTTTTTGACTAAAATATGAACTAGAAAAAACTAATTTGTCTGGGATGAACTTTTTGACTTTTTGACTAAAATTGTGAAAATAAATCATATAAAAATGGGTAAATTGACAACCCTTGTCAGAACCTGTGACAGTATGATGGCATGGCACTGTGCAAACTGGCAGCCATCATGTCATGTTTGTAACTTGTGTTCAATATTAATTTTTTTTCTTTTTTTCTTTTTTTTTTTTTTGAAAATTGACTTGGATTTGAAAATTTCTAAAAACATGTTTGGTTATAAATTTTCTCAAAAAAAATTTAAAATTATTTCTCTCTCTCTCTATTATACATCAATCAATCACTTTTTTTTTCTCTCCTCTCCCTTTTTCAATCACTTTTTCTCTCATATACATCTACTTAACTACAGCAAAATATCAATCATTCCAAAACTTCCAAACTTCAAAACTATTTTCAAAATATACAACCAAACAAAACAATTTTTTTTTTTTAAATTCTCGCCCTAAATTTTTTTTTAAAAAATTTATCTCAAAACACAAATTAAATACACCCAAGACTCCCAATAAATTTCTTTCATGCAATCACAGAGAGCGATTTTTTATGGCTGTCTAGTGTACTAGCTACTGTGTATAGGTTTTTAGGCTACTGTGCATAGGTTCATAGGATAATAATTGAAAAAATGACTCGTAGCTCGAAATTCAGTGGCCCGAAACCCAAAACGACGTCGTTTTGGATTTCGATTTTTTTTTTCTTTTTCTTTTTGTTGCTTTTTGAATCAGAAGACAGAAAAGAGAGAGAATGAGAAAAGAGGAAAAGAGAAAGAAGAAGAAGAGAGGAGAAGAAGAGAAGAGGGGACTGTGATTTCTTCAAACCAAATTCTTCGAAAATTTCTTCTTAGCCTCTTGAAAGGGTTCTTTCCTTCTGTTTTAGCCTTTTCAGTAGTTCTTTTTCTTAGTTTTCTCAATGGCTTGTCTAAAGTGAAAAGTCAACCTGTTGTTAATATTCTTCTGTCATCGTTGTTGATTCGGTGGCGATGGCCGATGGCCATACGATTGAGTGAAGAAGATGATCTGAAGAAGATGATGATGTTGATTTGGAGATGAGTATTTTTTTTTTTTTTTGTTAGTTCTAGATCTGAATCTGTTTTTTGTATATATATATATTTTTTTTACTTGTTCTGGATCTGGAAAAAAAAAAATTTGTTGATGATAATGATGTTGTATATCTGAATCTGTTTTCAAAAAATATACAAAAAAAAAAAATTTGTTGATGTTGTATATCTGAATCTGTTTTGATGATGTTGATGTTGTATATCTGAATCTGTTTTGATGATGTTGATGTTGTATATCAGATCTTTTGTTGATGTTTAAAGATCTGATGCGTTTTGAAGATATATATTGATGACTAAAAAATATATATTGATGATCTTCAAGAATATATATTGATGATCTTCAAATCTGCATCAAAACTAAAAAAAAAAAATCTGTAGATTTTTCTGCAGATATTGATGATCTTCAAGAAAAAAAATTTTTGCAGATTTTTCGGATTATCTGCGTTTTATTTTTTTTTTTTTGATGCAAATTTTTGGTTTTTCAGATTTTTCTATTTTGATGCAGATTCTTCTTCTTCTTCTTCTTCTTCGGATTATCTGCGTTTTTTTTTTATTTTTTTTATTTTTCTTCTTTTTCTTCTTCCAAAATATTTGCATCAAAAAAACGCAAAAAAAAAAAAGAAAAAAAAAAAAACACCAAAACGACGTCGTTTTGGTGTCGAGCCAAATTCGAGCCTCCGAATTTCGAGCTACGAATCGGAATTGTAAAAATTGTAGGTTTTTTGGTTTGTTTAGCGACTTTTGGACTTTTAGGCTAGAAAAGACATTTGCCCAGCGAGGTCTAAGTTTAACTATTAAGATCTATTGATAGTTTACCCATTTTTGAGTATGAGATTGATTTTTTTGGATTTCAATTCATAGGATTTTTTTGGATTTCAAGAGATTCTACTGCATATTGTGCTTTAAGTCAAAATATTAATGGAAGTGAAATCCAAATAAATGCAAACACAGTTTCTTGTCAAGTAGCACAATTGGATTTCTTTTTGAATGAAATTCTGTTATTTCAGACTCAGATCTTCGTCAAAACCCTTCAATTCAAGTAGCGATCTATGATTGAAATTGTTATAAAATTTAAAGAAATTAAAAAATTATTTGTTAAAAGGGTCAAACCCTAATTTTTTTGTTTATTTATGATTTTTTTCTAATTTTTCTATTCCTCCATTTGTAGTGTTCTCTCAAACATTGAGAGCCCAATAAAAGAAAGTCACAGAAAGATGGGACTAGAGTTTGGAAGAACAGTAGATAAAATAATCAAGGTTAGTTACCATTCCTCTTTTTAGTTTTAGGATTAATATTTTATGGGAGTAGTCTTCACTCTGCTTTTCATTTAAATGATAATTATTTTGTTTTTTATGAGTATATAGTTGTGAGTAAATATAGATAATTAATCCTATGTTTAGTTGTGTGTGTGCGCGACTAAATATTTTATCATTATCTTTTAATTTTTTTGTGACCCGACCATCTTCTGCTATTGATTTAACATGATTTCACTTAAATGTCGGTTTTTTTTATTGATTCATTAGATCTATAATTTATGACTTTCTTTGCGATTCAATCATGTCATACTTATGTTGGTTTGGTCAAACATGAAAAATCAGACAAATCATTAACATACTGATTCATTAATTTCATCATTCATCCAATTATTCACCACTTCCATTTTAGTTAAAAATTGAGTCAATTTTACAAGATGAATCGTGAGAAACTTTCTTCTAAACTTGCTTGATTAGTAGATAAAAAAAAAAAATTATTTATTTGATTCAAGCACAATTGTGATTGGATAATCTTTTTTTCTATATGCATATTAGACAATAATATTATAGATTTTCAGTGACGGCATTACTACAAAAACAGATAAAGATCACACTTTTTTATGTAATGTATGTTATTTAATCACACCTTTTAAGTTTTATTAAAGTGTGATCTTTGGGAGTGTGATTAAAAGGGGTCATTTTTAAATGTGATTAATAACATTTAGATCACACATTTTAAGTGTAATTATAGTGATCCTAGGTTTACCCCTTGTTGTACAGTGATCCGGACATGTGTCCGTGGATGTTAGTAGTTGGTTATTATCTGGTTTACATCCCTTCGTACTTGGCATTTGAGTTATAGGATGTGCTGGGCAGGTTTGTTACAGGTTGGTTGAACTTAGGAACCAAAAACTAGTTGTCCAGATTTTGGCCTGTCCGCTCGAGCAGAGCTTTTGGCGCTCGAGTGGGGACCTTGTTGTTGCTTTTGCCGCTCGAGCGAGGAATACAACCATCCAGTATTCCTTGTGCAGGATCGGACGCTCGAGCGGGAGTTTGGCCGCTCGAGCAGGGAATTGGACGCTCGAGCGGGGACCTGTCTGCAGAATTTCTGGGAGTGTGTATCCACCGCTCGAGCGGGAGTCTGTGAGTGGCGCTCGAGCGGGGCGACTCTTATTTAAATCCGGAATCCGACTTTTTGATCACTTTTTCAAGATCTTTTCTCTCTCTTACTTTTCCAAAAAGCCATTTTCAGAGCTTCTCACTCTAAAACCGGCCCTTCTCTCTTAGATTTGATCTAGTAGGAGTTGTTTGCTCCCTTTGGGCCTTTACAAAAGTTGTATTGATCGTCGAGGGCTACATTTTAATCTAAAAATTTCGGGATTTGGAGCACTTTGGTTTTGGTCTTCATCTCCATTGGAGCTCAAACTTTGAGGTAGGGATAACCTACTCCTCTTTATGAGCCTTGTCTTTAAATTTTGGTATTTTGAGATGTTGGGGGTTGTTGAGTAATTTTGGGAAGGTTTGGGGCTTTTGTGTAATTTTACAAAAGTTGGGGTTTTATTTATAATGAACCTAGAGGCATATTTGGTATAGAGACATGGAATAAATGTTGAAACATTGATAAAAATGGAACCTAAGGGTTGTAATGTTAATTATGGAAAATGCCCTAATTACATTGATTAATTAATTGGGATAATTAATTGTGAGAAATGAGGAATTAAAGTGGAAATGTTGAGATTGGGAGTGTATGGGATTAAAGGGTGTAGTTGAATTACTTATCACTCACCGAATTGAAATGTTGATTATATATCCATTTGTTGCATTTATATTCTGTATAGAAATAACTGCTTTGGGCTATCGGTGGAGGATAGTCTTGATTGTTGTAGACAATGCATGATGATTAGGCAAACTAAAACTGATCATTGAAATGTGTCATTGAGTATGACAGTTGAAAGAATACATTAATTTTATGTATTGATTGATGATGTGTATAATAGTTGTTTATATGCATTGTGTTGTGTTGGAGGAGTTAGGGGATGTACTCCACGGTTTAGGGGATGATAGGGGATGGACCTCTAAACCGGATGTTGTTTGGGAGAAGATAGGGGATGGACTCCATGGATATAGTTCATATGCTTATCTAGTAATGTGTTGACACAGCTCATACGCTTGTCTTTGGAAGTGTGATATTGCTCTTAGGCATATCTATGGAAGTGTTGATATAGCTCATATGCTTATCTAGTAATGTGTTGACACAGCTCATACGCTTGTCTTTGGAAGTGTGATATTGCTCTTAGGCATATCTATGGAAGTGTTGATATAGCTCATATGCTTATCTGTTAACGTGTTGATATAGCTAGTATGCTTATCTTTTATTTAAATGGGAAAATGTTTAATATGAGTTACAGTCTCATACGAGTTGTTTGGCCAGGTTCTGAGCCATGGTTATGAATTGAGGATCGAAAAGAAATGGAAAATGAATTGTAACATGGACTTGTATGTCATGAAACTGCAAGATGATATAAGTGGATGTATCAGTGTTGGCCATCTATCAACTGCTAATCTTTTAGTCATTGTTCATAGTTGGTTTAGTATATTTCTACTGGGTTGTGGCTCACCATATATGGGAACCTCATTTTCAGGTACAGGTAGCGTGCCACCTCCAAGGACATAGCTTGGGAGGCTTGAGGCGGACGGACTTTTTGTTGTCTATCTTCTTTTGATGTATTACATGTAAATTCAAGCCAAGGGCTTAAGGTGTAGATGAGTTAGTACTCTCTTTTTGTAACCAAGTGTTAACTTCGAAAGCTGTAAGCCCTTAGGGCATTTGCTTTTGTTGTTAATATGTAATACCTTTTGTAATGAAACTCTGATGAATAGAAGAATGTGGATCTTTTGTATATCAATGCATGTCTATATTGATGGGTTTAATGTTGTTTTTTTTTAGGGTGTTACAACTTGTGGCGTACCGGGTTCGAATACTTTGGGTACTGTAGACACCCCATTTTTGACCGTCCTCAAGACTTGGACGTCACCGCTGGAACACTCGGTGATTGTCCATGTTTGCGTTCGTTTGGAGTTCCCGGAGTTCTCGGCCGCCTTTGCCTCGAGACCTCCGAACTTGGTATTTGTGTTTGGTTTTGCACCAAACACTTGTGCTTCTTTGCCTTGGGCAGGCGGGAATGCTTTGTGAGGCATCCCACACACCACCGGCGTGGCTAGAGGCCACCGCTGGTCAGTGTTGCCACCATATTGTGCCGTCGGCACTATTTTTGGCAAAATTACCATTTTGCCTGCCGACCACTTCTGTGCTACGAGATATTTTCAGACAGCTGTATGCCTTTTGTTTCCCCTCCATACACGTGTATGGAGGGATGAGCCCTTGGATGCCTTAACTTGTAAGTTTTGTGCCTATACAAGAAGAAGCCTCTTCTCTTGGCTCAAGGGTTAGAATTTTTGGAGGGTTAGACATTTTAGGAGAAGGAGAAGCTCTGGTTTTAGGTTAGAAATCCTATATCTATCCTATCTCTCTTTTCCTTGCTTATTTTGTACACTAGGTGCTTTAGTTCATACTATTGCACACAAGCACCTAGTGTTTCACCTTCCTTTGGTTATTGAGGGTCCAAGGGCTTGTTCTTAGTGTTCTTGACTGGTTTGGAGCTCAAGGAACCAACAACTTCAACATTTGTGAAGAAAAGCTTCAAGGGTAAGAAACTTGCTTTATTTACCCCATTTTTGTACTCCATTTTTGCCTAGCTTAGAGTTGTTTTTGTGCTTAGTGATTAACACATAAAAGTTCTGATTTTTAACTCTCTTTATTGTTTATTAAGAGTGTTTTGTGGTTTGAGCAAGTTTGACCCCCTTTAGGCCTTGAAAAGGTCCCATTTTAGGCCATTTTGTGAGAACTCCGAGACTTTGGTGCTTGGGCCTCTCCACCACTGAAATCTTGAGGGATTTCAGTGGTGGAGATGGTGCCATAAAGTCTCCAAAAGGAGAGGGCCACTCCCTCTCCTTGATGTCCTTGAAAAGGGCAAGTTTTGCTTCCTTATGGAGCACCATTTTTGAGTGTGTATTGAACATGTTTTGGCTGTTTTTCATGCTTATATTGCCATGATTTAACTTGCTTTTAAGTTGGTTTTAGCACTCCTTGCATACTTTGCATAGATGCTTTGTAATGCCTTGTATTGCCTTAACTTGCTCTAGGTTGGTATGCCTTCTTTCTAGCATGTTTTAGGCCTAGATCCATGAAGCTTGTATGCTTATTTTGACATGTTTTAGCTCTGTCCATAGCCATTTGGGTTGATCTTAGCATGCATCATATAGCCTCTTTGCATTGGGCTTGTTGGCCTTAAGAACATGAATGTGTGGCATGCCATGCTTGCTTCATTTTCAATGGTTTGGAACCATCTAACATGCCATTTCAGACCTTATGATGTGCTTATATGCTTGCCTTAGTGGCTTCTTTAATGCTTTAAAAGCATGTGTTAAATGCTCCATGTTTTGGTCATGTTGCGTGCCTTTGTGCTTGAGCCTCTTAGATGCCATCTAGGTGCTCCTTAGGCTTTGTTTAAGTCTGCTTGTGACCTGTTTTGAGACCCCTTGGCCTTGTGAGGCTTGGTGGACTTGACCTTAGTATAAGCCTCCATGGCTTGCTTCAAGTGCTTGGACCTATTGTTGCATAGTTGGCTTCCTTTGTTGCAATGATTTGGCATCATGTTTTGTGTGATTTTCAGAGCTTTATATGCATGTCAATTGTCCATGCTCAACTCATTTCAACTGTGCTTGAATGTTGTTTGTTATGCTTAAGTGTTGGCACCTCAACATGTGTATGTGTGCATGTGTGTTTGGCCCTCATGACTTAGCATCTTGGCCACTGATTTTGGGCCTTTTTGGAGCTGCCTAGATCATGTCTAAGTCCATCCTCCATGTGGTTTGCATGCTTGCCTTGTGTGCTTACTTAGGTTTGCATTGTATTGCCATATTGCATGCTAGTTGCCATGTCTAGGAGTGCATCACATTGGCATGCATGTTAGGCCTCTTGACCAAGTCATGATAGAGGTTTAACACCCTTGTTTGCTTGTTTGCATTGCATGCATTTGAAATCAAAGTTGCATTCTTGATCCTTGGGCCATTATGCATCGAAATGCGTGATTGGTGGTCCAAGAATCGAGGCACACCCCCCCTTGAGTCATAAACATGATAGGGAGTGTGTTTGGTGCATAAATGGCTTGAATCACATTGCCATGCAAGTTGTTCCTCTCTGCTGCTGTGAGTTGCAGGTTCTGCAGGTATTAAGTGCCGGCCTGCAGTATTTAGTGCCGACCGGCAGTATACTGGCAGCCGATGGATGAATTCAGTGCCGGTGGCCACATCCTTTAGCCGGTGGTGTTCTACCCCAGCCGGTGGTGATCTCCAGTGTCTAAGGAAGTATTCCTGAAATTTTGGCAATTTTCAGAGGAAGGAAACAGGGAAAACAGAGGCAATCCGTGCATGGTAGTGCGATTCCGAGCCAGTCCCGAGCGCGCGCTGCATTTGGCCCTCATCCCGAGGAGATTTATTGTTTAATTAGATCAATTAATTTATTTGGTTAATTTGTTTAATTTGTAATAATTAATTAGCTTGCGTAGTTAATTAGTTATTCGGTTTTGTATATTCTTTCGGTCCCTCCGAGCGAGGGCGAATTTGTAATAAGTGTGTGTGAGTGTGTGTATGTCTTCCAACCCCCATTTCTTTCTCCCTTTTATTTACCCGCTTATGTTGGTAGATTAGGGCACATTCAAATTAGCATACCTTATGCAATGCATGTATGCATTCATGTATTCGTTTACATGCATCGGGCTTGGCACATCACGCAAACTGCATCGTACTTTCAATTCCAAATTGAATACGTGATAGTTGTTGCATCTCATGTGCCATGTTTAGGGTTAGCCGAGCCTACCCTAGATCGCATCTACGCCTGTGTTGCATTAGCCACTTAACATGAACTAGGTCATGCATGTTTGCTAACCGGGTTATTGTTTTTGGCACGGAGTACGATGTAAGTTTTTACGCTTTAGTATATCGCATGCGTGTGAATGTTGCCATGACAGTATGCTTACCATGCGGCTAAGTGCTTATGTGAGATAAACTGTTCGAATGCCTGTGGGTGGATGTTGGATTGCCTGAGTCAGAACAACTCATTGAAATCCGTATTTTAGCCTACTTGCGAGTAGCAAAATCTAACACGTTTTTCGAGACAAAACGGATATGCAATGTTTATTTCCAATTTAGGCAATCTAGTCTATACTTTTGTGTTGTGCGCATCACATAGTAATTCTAGGTTAATAACCGGAATAAGAACGCATAAAGTTTTCAAAAACGGATATCACGGTTAGTAGAGGCCGGTCTTGAATGAGGCGAAGAAGTGCTCATAGTGACCTTCCCGATCGTACCCAAGCTCCGAGCCAAGACCACTTTGGTGATGACGACATGTATGGCCTTGACGAGTCGAGTTTCCTAAATTTCCCATTTTAAAATATTTAGGTGGCGACTCAGTGTCGCAAAGATCCATGTTTGGCACTACTTTTCAAAAAATCTGTTTTCTCAAACGATTTGCCGGATTTGGACTCTTTGGTTCAGATTTAGAACCGACACAAAAGGGAGTCCGAACTGTAGCCGAGGTCCCTCGCAGACATGTTACAGGTACGTGGGAAGTGATTAGGATCACAATGGGTTTGTCTCGCTTAAAAGAGACTTAGATGTAGTGTCATATGCCATGTGTTTAATTGATAACATGCTTATGTAATTATTTAGGTATGGGATTTAATTTCTAGGATGTTGATTGGATCCTTGGGTTTCTGGGAGTCTTGTTGGAAAAGCACTTGATCAATGCTGTTTCTAACCGGAACTCTAGTAACGCCTCGGGACTATCATTATCCGGAGATGAAATTCGTAAGTGCTTATGTGTTTATGTGCTTACGTAGAATGAATTACAGTTGTCCATGCATTAGGACGTGAGTGTTTAGTTTCGGCACATTTATGAATGTGCTAATGTTCTTCGTTTCCTTTATTAGGATGTCAGGACGAGGAAGAAGTGGTAGGCGTGGTAGGCCTAGGAGGCAGGACGTGCCTTTACCGGATGAGATTCCAAGAAGACTGAGAGGAGTTGGTCAGCCAATGTGGCCGAGCCACGGTCAAGAGGGCTATGAGTGCCTTGGCGAGAGATAGCAGAGCTTTGGGAATTCTCGAGTGGGAATCGGCGGTTGAGGCAGGCCTTCTTTCTTGAAGAGGAGTTCTTCGGTCTAACCCGAAGAGTTTGTTGGGGATCCAAAGGAGCCATTGAAAGGCGCAGTGGTTGGAACAAATGAGTAAGACGTTCGAGATGCTTGGCATTGAGGACGGAGCACTGAAGGTGACCTTGGCATCCTTCTAGCTGAAGGGAGATGCGGGTCAATGGTGGAAGTATGAGAAGGTCCGTGTTAGTGGTACTTGGAAGGCGTTTGTAAATGCTTTCTAGGAGAGGTTCTTATCTGCAGTTGCCAGGGAGAAGCTGAGGGATCAATTTAGCCGGCTTAAACAGGAGGGTTTGTCTGTAGCCGAGTTTGAGGCTACATTTACTAGCTTGTCCAGGTTTGCACCTGAACTCGTGGCGACCGAGGAACGCCGTTGCTACGAGTTTGAGCGGAAGTTGAGGCGTGGCCTCAAGTTGAGGGTTAGTGGTTCTTACATACGAGAGTATAGACATTTGGTAAATGCTGCAGCTCATATGGAGCTTATGATGCAGGAGGAAGAGGAGGAGAAACATAGAGGCTCCAAGAGGGGCCAAGATGGCCAAGGAGATGGTAGGAGACAGAGGGGTTATAACCTTCAGCAGTCTCAGGGCGGAGTTGCTAGATCAACCTTTTCGGTGCCGAGTGCAGGCTCGGGGAGAGGTAATCAGGGAGGTTTAACTTGTTATTCTTGTGGCCAGCTGGGTCACAAGTCTTCGGTTTGCCCGCAGAAGGGTGGAGGTCAGAGAGCTGCTTCTTCTTCAGCTAGACCGCAGAGTTATAGTTTGGGCAGGGGGCAGCCCTTTTCTTGCTATCAGTGTGGACAGCCTGGGCACCTGAAGAGGTTCTGCCCACAGTTGAGTGCCACTTCAGGAGTGTCTAGTTCTAGGCAGACGCAGGGATTTCAGCCAACTCAGTCTGTGCAGGCCTCGAGGGCCAATCCGGGGGCTTCGTCGTCCCAGTCAGTGCAGCAGTCGTATGCTCCTAGAGGTGAGCAGGTGGACCAGGAGCCTACAGGGTGCGTGTATGCTGTTACCGCGCAGGACCTAATACCGGCTCCATCAGTAGTGAGAGGTACCTTTCTGTTTTGCAACTCGGTTGCTAGTGTATTGATTGATACGGGTGCGTCTCATTCTTTTGTATCTGCTGCATTTGCATCTGTGTTGGAGTTAGAGTTAGCGCTATTAGCATCTCCTATATGTGTAGTATCACCTGTTGGGGGTGAGTTGATTTTGAAACACGGATGTAGAGGTTGTGATATAGAGGTCGCCGATCATAGACTTCCGTTTTCTTTTGTAGTTATGCCCATGAAGGGCTTTGATGTTATTTTGGGTATGGACTGGTTATCATCATACCAGGTAGTTATTGATTGCTACCGCCAGAGGGTCACTTGTTATACCGTGAGCGGGGAGTGTTTCCATTTCTTGCGGGACCGAGTTGGTAGTGTTGTGCCACCGGGGTATGATTCGCGAGGGCGGAGTGAGCTTAGTGGTTTACTTGCTAGCTTTGAAAGTGGTGAGTGTGATGAGACCCAGGTTGTGTTGCTGAGGGTAGTTTGTGAGTACTCAGACGTCTTTCCCGAGGATCTCGTTAGTTTGCCACCTCACCGGGAGATTGAGTTCTCTATTGATTTAGTGCCCGGCACGGCGCCAATTTCTATGGCACCTTACCGTTTTGCTCCAGCAGAGTTGGTTGAGTTGAAAGTTCAGCTCCAGGAATTGCTAGATAAGGGCTTTGTTCGCCCTAATGTTTCACCGTGGGGAGCACCGGCCCTCTTTGCTAAAAAGAAAGATGGTGCCTTGAGATTGTGTATCGATTATCGGAAGTTAAATCGGGCTACGGCTAATAATAAATACCCTATGCCCCGTATAGATGATTTGTTTGACCAGTTAAAGGGTTCCCGTTGTTTCTCTAAGATAGACTTGAGATCGGGTTACCACCAGTTGAGGGTCAGGGAGGAGGATATTCCGAAGACGGCATTCCGTATGCGGTATGGCCATTATGAGTTTCTGGTGATGCCATTTGGGCTTACCAACGCACTGGCAGTCTTTATGGACTTGATGAACCGGATCTTCCGGGAATTCTTGGATCGTTTTGTAGTCATCTTCGTGGACAACATTCTTATCTATTCACCTTCAGAGGAGGAGCACGAAGAACACTTGAGAGTGGTGCTTGAGTTGCTTAGAGCCCATAGGCTGTATGCCAAGTTTGGGAAGTGTGAGTTCTGGTTAGGAGAAGTCAAGTTCTTAGGCCATGTGGTTTCCGGAGAAGGGGTGTCTGTTGATACATCCAAGACTGAGGCAGTGCAAGATTGGGCACAGCCTACGAGTGTGTTTGAGATCCGCAGTTTTCTGGGATTAGCTGGGTACTACCATCGGTTTGTGAAGGATTTCTCCAGGTTAGCTTCGCCGTTGACTAGATTGACTCGGAAGGGAGTCAAATTTGTATGGAGTGAGACTTGAAAGGTCGTTCCAGGAGTTGAAAGTTAGATTGACCACCGCTCCGATCTTAATTATTCCGGAGAGAGGGTTGGGTTATGCTGTCTATTGTGATGCCTCACGAGAGGGTTTGGGTTGCGTGTTGATGCAAGAGGGGAAAGTGGTAGCTTATGGCTCACGTCAGTTGAAAATTCACGAGAAGAATTACCCTACGCATGACCTAGAGTTAGCGGCTGTGATCTTCGCCTTGAAAATCTGGAGGCACTACCTTTATGGTGAGAGATTCGAGGTGTTCTCGGATCATAAGAGTCTGAAATATCTGTTTTCACAGAAAGACTTGAACTTGAGGCAGAGGAGGTGGATGGAGTTTATTGAGGATTACGACTTCGAGTTGCATTATCACCCAGGGAAGGCCAATGTTGTGGCCGATGCCCTTAGCAGGAAATCCGTTAGTGATGTAGCTAGAATAGCCATCCGGGAGTGGGAGATGTTGGGGGCAATTGGCGAGTTTGATTTGCTTCTGGGCGAATCCGTTGCGGCTGCGGCCTTGTTTTCTGTTGTTGCGCAGCCTACACTCGTGACTCGAGTGTTAGAGGCACAGAGAGGTGACCTTGAAGTAAAATCCCTCTGAGAGAAGATCTCCAGTGGGAAGGTTGAGAAGGGTTTGACAGTGTATCCCGACCTGAGTGTGAGATACCGAGACCGTTTGTTTGTGCCGGAATCTTGCCGAGAGGAGGTACTCTGAGAGTTTCATCATTCGCGCCTTGCGGTGCATCCGGGAGGTACTAAGATGTATCGGGATTTGGGTCACCAATTTTGGTGGCGGGGTATGAAGAGAGATGTGGCAGTCTTCGTGTCTAAGTGCCTTACTTGAGTGAATGACTTAACCTACTTTATGAATGGCTGAACTGCGCTTGTATTGAATAAGATGTACCAATGAGCTTGTACCCAAGAAGTATTATCAAGATAAAAGCTTGTGTTTTCACCACTAGCATGACCCAAATTATCAGCACCACTATAGTTCCTCACGGGTTGACTAGATTTGGTTTCCACATCATTGAGATATTGTGCACAAAAATTCATGCATTCTTCCATAAGATATCCTTTAGCAATTGATCCTTCAGGATGAGCTCTATTACGCACGTATTGCTTCAAAGTAAGAAGATACCTCTCAATTGGATACATCCATCGAAACTGAATCGCTCCACCCAATAAGGCTTCATCAGCTAGATGTATAGGCAAGTGCTCCATTATGTCAAAAAAACTCGAAGGAAATATTTTCTCTAGATGACAAAGTGTTACAGCGATACGATCTTGAATATATTGCAAATCCGTCACACGATTCACTTTCGAACATAATTGTCTAAAGAAATTGCTTAATTCAATCAAGGGTTCAATTACATTCTTCGGTAACGATCTTCGAATAGCCAATGGAATAAGTTGTTGTATCAGAATATGACTATCGTGGCTCTTAAGACCCCCAATACTTCTATCATGTGAGCGCACACGACGTGATATATTGGATGAATACCCGTCGGGAACTCTTATTTCCTTCAATACTTTCAAGAACAAATCTTTTTCATCCTTGGTCATCGTGAATTGTGCTGGTGGTAAATAGGCTTTATTCGACCCTCTTAACTGCAAATGTAGGGGTTTTCTAATATTCATATCTTGTAAATCACGCCGAGCATTAACACCATCCTTTGATTTTCCTGCAACCCCTAATATTGTCCACGACACATTGTCGCAAACATTCTTCTCTATATGCATCACATTGAGGTTGTGTCTTATTAGATTGTGCTCCCAATATGGCAATTCATAAAAGATACTCTTTTTCTTCTAGCTATGGGTGCGATGTCCAACTTTCTCCTTCTCTACCTGTCTCCGATGCCTCTCCTTAAGGTCATCCCTCTTGTATTGGGTTAAAATACCCTCAGATTCTAATTGTAGCAACATCTCAGTTCCAAACAACAATTTTGGTTTGAGTCTGACTTCCCGACTACCATCAAATGATACTTTATCCTTCTGGAATTTATGGCCAGTAGGTAAAAATCTGCGATGACCCAAGTATGATTGTTTCCTACTATGCTTCAACCAACATGATGTAGTTTCCTTATTACAACAAGGACATGCATATTCGCCTTTAGTGCTCCATCCTGACAAGTTTGCGTATGCAGGAAAATCACTAATTGTCCACAGTAAAGCTGCATGCATTTGAAACATTTGATTTGTTGATGCATCAAATGTTGACACACCCTCATTCCATAGTTCTTTCAACTCCTCAATCAACGGTTGCATATACACATCAATCTTGTCACCAGGTCCTTTCGGGCCGTCAATAAGTACAGATAAAATTAGAAATGGTTGCTTCATGCACATCCATGGCGGCAAGTTGTATGGAATAAGCACAATAGGCCAAGTGCTATGAACAATGTTCATCGTCCTGAATGGGTTAAAACCATCAGATGCTAAGCCAAGCCTTACACTTCGGCAATCATTACTAAAGTCAATATTCCAACGGTCAAAATCTTTCCATGCAAGGGAGTCAACAGGATGCCTGAAGACACCATCATCAGTTCGTTCCTCTGCATGCCATCTCATTAACTTGGCCGTCTTGGATGACATAAACAACCTCTGCAACCTTAACTTTAAAGGAAAATACCTCATCTGTTTTGCAACTATTTGTTTGCCACCATTGTTAGGACCATTTGAACCACAATCACCATTTGATTTCCATCTAGAACTGTTGCATATGACACATTTATCAAGATTGGCATCCTCGTTTCGAAACAACATGCAACTGTTGGGACATGCATCCCACGTCTCATACGTGAAGCCCAAATCTGTTGTGACCTTTTGAGCTTTATAATATGAGTCCGGGAGTTTCACACCCAACGGGAACGCCTCATTTAATAACTCAAGCAATATGTCAACAGACTTGTTCATTCCATCGATTAAGCACCTTCAAATGTAGAAGTCGAACAATGAATGACAAAGATGTGAACTTCTGACAACCCGGATACAATTCACTTTGTGCATCTTGAAGAAGTTTGAAATACTTTGCAGTCTCTGCATTTGGACCGAGCTGGGGTTCAGATGCATGGGGATCGGGCCCCTGTGGTTCATTACCCTCAACACTTGTACCGGTATGTGGATTTCCCATAGCCCCTTGTATCATTCCAATCATATCATTCCCCATGTCTAAATTAGCTAATGTTTCATTCTCTCAATTACCATGCAGAGATACGTAAGATTCTCCATGATTAATCCAATGTTTGTATTTTTTAAAAAAACCATTCAAAATCAGATGCTCCCGTACACCCTCTCGTATAAAATAGTATCGATTCTCACACTTCCTACACGGACAACTGATCATCGAACCTTCAACCCTATTGGTGTAGGCAAACACAAGGAATTCATCAATCCCATTAATGTATTCGCTCAATATCCTATTTGGCAAATCAATCCAACTCTTATCCATCATCTGTACACATCCACAAAAATATCTCATCAAAGTAACTCTAAATATAATACCTATGTATTAATGTACCATGATACCTATCCGTCCAATTTCTCTCAAATAGGTAGGTGGTCTTATCCCAGTTAGTTATTTACCGATTTGATGGGAGAACATAAAAAATGAAATACTTATCCCAGTTAGTTCAATGCAAGATGAATCACAAGTCCAAGAGAAATTGGAAAAACTAGACATAAAAGTGGAAAATTATAGATGGAGATGTAATAGAAAAGCATTGAAAAGAGAATTTATTAGAGTGATGCAACCGACTTTATTAAGGAAAAGTGACATGCAACCTTGGCACCTATTTTTTGACTTTAGATCCAATGATATGTTAATTTCATGCACGTCAAGACTGTTGCCATAAACTTAATGGCATATATAAAACAATGGTCCATAAAGAAATACTCTTACGTAGTATTGTTATACTAAAATTTGTCCATGTCAAATATGCTTTGTTGAGTAGAGAACTATCATTTTGGGGCATATAAATGATTACTTGGCAGATTCAGAGTAACTGTAATCAAAGAATGAACAGTATGATCTTACATTCCATGACTTTGAAAGGGGGATTGTCTACTTGATGATCTACATTTTGTGCTAATTCAGAACTTCTAACTTGGGTTATTTGCGTAAGCGAGTGAATTATGTCACAGTGGGTTGAAAACCTTCTCTATTGGAGAGTTTTTTCCACTGCAAATCATTGTCTCCTATGCATGTGATTGCTTATTCTTATTGTGGATGAATGCTCTTCCTCACGGCTAAACTAAATTGATTTGGCTTTGACATTACTAATTAATATTGCAGTTGCGTCTTGTCAATATACAAAGTTTATTTATAAAATGATAAATTAAATGTAGTACAAAAAAATAGTAAATATAGCATTATTGTCAAGCTTCTTGGTAGTATCGTAGGTTTTTTTAAGAATCCTACTAACAAACACCTAATAAAAGTTGGTTAGAATAAAATAATATCCAAAAAAGATTAAAATTTTGATACATATAATTTTTACATATTTCAATATAATTTTTATACATATACAAGCATTTTCTCATGCAATGCAAAGTGGTACAGGTGATTATGGTGCCAGGACTGCTTTCTCAAGAAACAAGACCAGCTAGGAAACACAAAAATTTGAAGGATGGAGGACCTCTGGCCTGTCTTCCCCTCCAGTTAAAGCAATTAGAAAAAAGAACAAATATATATATATATATATATTGTAATTCAAAACCAATTAGAAAAAAGTAATGCCTATTCTCTAAATTTTGATTAAACATATTTTATGCCAGTTAATGTGGCCACCAAATAATGTAGTGACAGGCAAACCAACTCATAGAATTAAGACCACAACCCCATTTTCATCACCATCGTTGCCCGAGGAAAGAGAGGGAATACTGTTGCCTAAATGGCCATTGGACAAAAGAAGACAAAAAAATAATAATAATAATTGTATTGATGGTAAATCACCACTAGTAGTAAATAATGATCTCTGTATTAGAAAGTTGAGCTTCAGTCTGTAATAGAAGCAAAGAGTAGTAAATAATGATCTCTGTATCAACTATCTTTTCTACTGAAATCTGCACAACTATATATTATGCACAAGGGAAAACAGAAATTCGATATCACTCTTACTCCTTTCATAGGCCTCCATATTATGTGAGAAGCTGCTTCACGTGACTAGAGGGAGAGAGAGAGCATACGCTGAGTGAGAAAGTCATCGCCGGTTCGGCCCTCGCTGTCGTTGTCACCGCACCACCGCACCACCACACCACCGCTTCATTGGTCGCCGTTCGTCGCTCGTCCAGAGGGGGAAAAAGTTCGCCGTTGGTCGTTTGGGGATTTCGAACATTTAGGGATTTCAAGCATTTAGGGATTTCGACCCAAATGCGACCGCCAAGATGAAAGGGAAGAGCGGCAAATTTTTTTCACTTTTTGCGACAAGTAAATTTTATACCGTCGTAAATGATAACTTATTAGAGCTAACCGACGCCGTTTTAATAAGCTTTTTTGGCGACGGAAATTTTGCCATCGCAAATGAACCACTATTTGCGACAGCCAACTCATGCTGTCTCAACAAAAAAAAAAATTTGCGACGGCAACAAACGCCGTCGCTAATACTTCCATATTTTTATCCATATCCGTGTAGTTTTATTGCCGATGGTAAAACGCCGTCACTAAAGATCCTATTTGCGACAGTATAAAATGCCGTTGGAAAAAACCATTTTTTGTGACGGGAATCGCGCCGTCGCAAAAACTTCCGTGTTTTTTACTCCCTTTTCTTATAGTGAATGGTGCCTGACCTTACTTAAAATATAAAAACATCCCCAAATCCCTTTGGATGGATTCATTTTTAGGCCTAAAGCATCGTGTTGAGGTTGAGGAGTTTAGGAGAATAGAAAGAGAAAATGCTAATGATCATTCACGTTATTGTCATTAACGTCGATAGATATGTATAAAATGTACTAAAATGTGTAGAAAATATATAAAAATGTTTTGGAAATTTTAACTTTTGGACATTTTCTGTTTTTATTTACAGCCCACTAAATTGTCATGAACATAATTTGAAAAAAAAATGGAACAATGGTACACTACAAATGATTTGGAAAAAAAAAAAAAAAAAAACTATCTTGAACATGATTTGGAAATTTAAAAAATGAACACTACGAATCAACGAAATAGACTGAAATGGGCCAAAAACATGCCTAAACTGGAGGGAAGCCCCATCCCTTTATATAATGTGAGGTTTTGCCTTCAACAATGACACACTACCTGCATTATTTGCTGAAGAGTGCATGTAGTGGCTGTTGCATTCACACTAAAGGCCTTTTATTGATGGATTTTATTTCTGAAAAAACAAGAAGCCTCTTTACATAGTGCAGAAGTGGATAAACTTCTTTTTTGTTGGGGTAACTAACGGAAGTAGATAAACTTTAATCCAAAGAAAAAGAGAGGAAGAGGAAAGGGAGTCACTATACTAAAAAACATACCCATGGCTATGGCCTGCTGGCTTTTACAGCTGCTGTTTCTCCCACTCTTTCTTCACTTCCCTTGGAACATAAATGCCTATGATGCTGTCTTTCCGTCAGCCAACCCCTCCAATGAAAAAGGGTGTGTGAAGTTCTACGATGGCTGCACATTGAGGCCATTTCTTTTTGTGTACAACAAGTCTTATTCCGTTTCGGTCTGGGGTTCTTCACAAATAAAACTTCAATTTCTACTACTACTACGACTCTATGGGGCCGACTTGGTTCCTAGATCCCAGTTTCCACTAGGACTATGGTTGGGTGATGATCAAGCAAGGGCTCATGACGTTCCCCCATGAATGGTACCCCGTGTTGTCAGGCCCTCCTCTCCAGTTCCCCAATGAGTCGGATATCCTTTGGTCATGCTTAAGAAGAATTGTTATGGCTGGTTGCATCTCTTACCTTTTTTTTATCAAGGAAAAATATACATAATCATGAAGTTGGGTCATACTTCACATGCCAGTAGTTAACCAAGAACTTGCCCACTAGCCACTTGAGTTTAATAAGTAACCTTGTAGGAAATTAACTTGTCGAAGGACAACCATCTTCACCATGAATGAAGGCACTTAATCAGACTTGGAGGCTATCAATTGAAAGTGTATCAGAAAATTTTTGACATCCAATTTGATAAACACCATAATTTAATTTTGGCATTAGGAAAGTTATTTAGACCCTTGCCACTGCCGCCTAGGCCCTGAGCCTATGTGATTTCTGATTTATTGCGCATGAAATTTCTAGGTTAGGGATTTGAACCTCTTTCTTGTGGGATTTGGATGACCCACCAAGACTTAGTAAGATCATTGGTATACTTAGAATTGTTGTTTGTTGATACTTTGTGTTGGACCATTTTAATATCTTTTATTTATATATATATATATATATATTTTTGTTCATGAATCTTCTTTTGTCTTGTTCATGAATGGAGATTCATTATTTTGGTGATCTTTTGTCTTGTACATGAATGGAGATTAATTAGAGTTCATGAACTTGGTGGTGAGTTAATTTTTTGAAGACTCTCCCTTTTCTCTAGGTTCATGGTCATTATTATTTTTTGGTATATCTTGTAAAATCATAATGGTCTATAAATAGTTCCTCTCATCTACTCTTTTCTACACCAACACACCAACTATTGTTTATACTTGAGAGTTTACCAGGAAAAAAAAGGTGTTTTTCTTGGTGGAACTTTGGGTTCACATCTTGTGCAGAGTTGGCTTGAACCATACGACAAGTGGCCGGGCTGTTGTATCTTGAAGGGGACAAGTCATAGTTTTGTGACTGCTGCATCGGTATTTGGGTTCTTCCTACCGTAGTGGGCTTGATCTCCTTAAAGAAAATGAGATATCCGTGCCTCAGCCTAATCTATTTATATCTCATTTTCTTTGCATTATTTATAAATAAAATATAATTTGTTCTGGTATTTTCACCAACAATTTAAAGGAGATCAACCATGGAACAAGTGTCAGAAAAAACCAATGATGGAATTGGAGATCTCAGCAAGCCTTTCAAGTTCAATGGAGTTCATTATAAGAGGTGGAAAGGAAAAAATTTTGTTTACCTCAGCCATTTGAAAGTTGCTTATGTTCTTATCAAGAAGAAGCCAAACAAAATCCCAATCGAGGAGATAAATGATAAAGATTATGAGGCACATGAAGCAAAAGTGGCTTCCTACACTACAGATTAGTATAAATGTCATTTTTATCTCTTAAATTGCCTTGCTGATTAATTTTATGATTATTACTATGACACCATTGACACTTTGTCTTCTACTAATTTTTGGCATACTTGCGTAGGTCATATTAACAATAAATATGTGGGAATCATGAGTAGTTTAGGATTAATTCCTAAAGTGACAAAAAATTTTGAGAAATGTGAAGTTTGCAGTAAATTAAAAATTACCAAGAGGCCTCATAAAAGTGTTGAAAAAATACCGAATTACTAGAATTATTTCATACTGATTTGTGTGAGTTTGAAGGAATTTTAATTCGGGGTGGTAACCGATATTTTATCACTTTTATTGATGGTTTTTCAAAATACACAAATGTATATTTATTAAAAAAATAAAAGTAATGCTTTTTAGAAATTTAAAGAATTCCTTTTTAAAGTGGAAAATCAATTCAATAAAAAGATTAAGAGAATTAGAAGTGATAGAGGTCGAGAGTATGAATCTCTTGGATTCAACTCTTTTGTTCAGTCATTGGGAATTATTCATGAAACTACTCCACCATATTCACCTTCATCTAATGGCGTAGCTGAAAGAAAAAAAATAGAACGTTAATTGACTTGACGAATGCTTTGCTTATTGATTCAGGTGCTCCCTTAAATCTTTAAGGCGGGGCTATTTTGACAGCTTATCATGTGATAAATAGAGTGCCACACAAAAATATTAAAATTGTACCTTATGAGTTGTGGCGGGGCATAAACCAAATCTAGGTTATTTGAGGGTTTGGGGTTGTTTAGCTTTTGTGAGGCTTACAGATCCTAAACGACCTAAATTGGGTGAACGAGCTATCATTTGTGCTTTTCTTAGATATGCGTTGCATAGTACAGCTTATAGATTTTTTGATATGGAAAATAATATTATTTTTTAATCAGGTGATGCTACTTTTTATAAAAATAAATTTCCTTTCAAATCTAGAAATAGTGGGGGTCAATTAATTTCTAAAAATATTTTATCCATGCCTAGTTCTTCTACTCCATCTCAAGTTTTCCAAAAACAAGAAAACTTTCAAATCCAACCAAGAAGAAGTAAACAAACTAGAGTTGAAAAAGATTTTAACCATGACTATTATCTTTATAAAGTGGAAGAAATTCCTCTTATGATGTAAGATGCTTTATCATCACCTGATGCTATTTTCTAAAGAGAGACTGTAAATGATGAGATAGATTGTGACGCCCCGATTCTACACCATTGGTTACAGTCAAGGGAGAGTCACTAATGAGTCCTATAGTCAATAACCAAGTAAGATCCCAGATCGCCGGAGGAGTCAAAATAGCCTCCCTTCTAAGTCCAGCTTTCTTAGGCAGCGCACTACCCTTTTGACAGATCTTAAGAGGTATTGACACAAGGTCTCATAAGCAACGATAAGGTTCATACATGGATTATAAATACATAACAACCACAATTATACTTAATTCAAAAGATTGTTCCATTACATTACATCCCAAAAGAAGGTTTAAAACTTCACATGAGTTCTTACAAAATAACAAAAGGAAATTTCTAGCTTTCCTAAGATAGCCAAAAGTCTTCGAAGATTTCGGGCTCGTTGTCTCCAGCTATAAATTCCGCTTCGTCACCTGGCATGATACGCCGTGAGCTTTGAATGCCCAGTAAACACACACACACACCCCACCCCTTTTTCCCAGTCCAATACACAATCACAATTATAGCACCAAGTAGTAAAGCATGTTACTCAAATAAATGGATAAATAAATAAATGGTTAGGTTAGATGTCAATAAACTAGAAATCCCCCAAAGAGATTTCGTCCTCCCAACCACAAGAATCGGACGCGGATTATTCGGTATGCCCCATCTTTTGCTGCTTTGTTGCAGACCTAACCTCGGATGCCTACCAACGGTTATGTACCGTGTAACGCCAACCGCAGGGCCTCAAAAGAGACGGTAAAATAGAGCCTTGCCCAAATCCCTCCTCACACCAAACCACCTAGGGTCCGAATACAACCACTCCGTTCAAGGGTTCCGAAAACCACTTGCGCAAGACTTTAACTTCGAAATAGGGAACGCATCCCAACAATCCATATATCACATATTATCATCTTTTCAAGACTCAAGTGCTCGAAAACCCAATATCCTCCCAATTTGGTTTCCCGTTGAGTTAGATATTTTACATCAAGGTTAGACAACTTAACCAAATAAAAATGTCCACACAAGCATGCATTCATAAGGTGAAGAAGATAAGGAACATAACATAACACATACAATATCATGCCAAGATACGATCATAAGCTAATAAACATTTTTATGAATACAAGGGCATAAAACATCCATGCATAACAAATTTTCCAGATTTAGCATCACATAAAAATTAAAATGAAAGGACTATTTTAGATCTTCCACCGGACTTGGTCTTCCTATGGTTCGTAGGGAATTTGATCTAGTTGCTAGAACATTTTTTGGAAATGGGATTACTTTTCCAGATTTTGAGTTATTTAGAAAATAGTCCAGTGCTGTCCAGAATCTGTCCAGATCCGTTGACTGTTACGAAAACTTGATTTTCTTGCAAACCGCTCAATGTTTTTCAATGAAAAAAATTTTAGTTGAAAGCTAACTTCTAAAGGAAGGTTTTGACATAAAATAGAGGTTCAAAATATTTTTGTACATTTTTCTGGAATTTTTGAAAGTTGACTGCAAAAACAGGTTTTAAGGTAGAATGCCCAAAACAAGAAAATTTATAAAAAGGGGGTTCCACCATGGGAAATTTTCATTTTTTTGTGAAGAAAATATGCTAACTATCACCTGTTTAACTCAGAAAATTTGTTTGAAAGAGTGCCCTTGAAAGTTGAGAGATTTGTACAAAAAGAAGATGGTTTGTGCCAAAATGGGAAAAATACAAGAGGGATGAAATTAATACACTACCCTTAGCATTTTTTTTTAACATAAGAACTTGATAATAACAGATTTGTAACATTATTCAAAAACTTTGGAACATGCATTAGAAAAGGAAATGAAGAGAAGGTTGTGTTGGTGGCTTACCTTCTAGCTTTGCACAAGAAACTCTCTTCTTCTTCCCTCTCCTCCTCTAGACTTCTCTTCCTTGCTCTCCTCCCTCTCTTTAACCAAAATGTGTGTGTGAGTGAGTGTGTTGTGTGTATGTTTGCAAGCTAGGGAGGGTGTGGTATATATAGGCAAATTTTGGGGTAAAAGAACATAAAAGTCCTTTAGTTGGAATTAGATGGAAGGGTTAGGGTTTGATTGAATTCTAAAGGAATAGAAGGGGCTTAGGAGGCTTGTTCCATTGGTTAAGGCCACATCTAGTTGTAATAAAACTAATTCTTGGATTTTGCATCCTAGGTAGGTCACTAGGTTGTGGATTTCCTAGAATATCTCATGATGGTGTGTCTTGGAAATAGATTTCTCACCTCCTCCAAGGAGGGGCCAGCCATAGGGATGTGAAAGGCCTAATTTTTTAATTATTTTATGTTCTAGGCACATTCTTTTAGGTGTATATGTATATATATATTGCAAGATTGATGGTATACCAAGGTACAAGGTACAAGTACTATTTTGGGGCAAGTTTTGAATAAAAAAAAATGAGGGCTTGAAGTTAAATACATGCAACCCAGGTAGAATTAAATTAAGTTAGGGAACCTAATCTGGTTAGAGGAATTTCTATTTCAATAAAAATAAAAATAGCAATTGCTAACCGACAAGATTCGAATTAATTCAAGTAAACGAGGGCTTTAAGAAAATAATTCATCATTAGGGTCTTAAAAGTAAATGCATATTTTAGGGGCCTTACAACCTATTCCCCTTAAAACAATTTCGTCCTCGAAATTCAGCTACAAATTGCTTTCGAAAAGCTCGGGATAATTTGCCTTCACCTAATCCCGGTACTCCCAAGTAAATTCCTCAATTCCCCGGTGACGCCATAGCACTTTTACCAAGTGAACCGTCTTGCCTCTAAGGTTCTTTTCTCAACTGTCTTGTATTGCTACCGATCCTTCTTTAAATGTAACATCCTTGTCAAGACTGATTTCTTCCCACTTGAGGACGTGTGATGGGTCAGCGATGTATTTTCTCAACATAGATGCATGGAAGACGTGTGTTCCTGCTAACTGCAAGGGTAAAGCTAGTCTATAAGCTACTTCGCCCACTCTTTCCAATACCTCAAAAGGTCTAATATATCGTGGTGACAGCTCTCCCTTTCTCCCAAAATGTATGACTCCATGCCTAGGTTGCACCTTTAGGAACACGTGGCTGCCTACTTCAAATATCAATGGTCTTCTCCTCCTGTCTGTATAATTCTTTTGACGGTCTTGGGTAGTCTTTAACCGTTGTTGGATCAATTTGACCTTTTCAGTAGTTTCTAGAACAAGTTCGGGTCCTATCAGATTTGCATCACCCACTTCAGTCCGACAAATCGGCGATCTACAAGGTCGTCTATATAACGCTTCAAAAGGCGTTATACCGATGCTAGCTTGAAAGCTGTTGTTATAGGCGAATTCAATTAAAGGTAGGTGACGTTCCCAACTTCCTTGAAAACCCATCACACAAGCTCTCAACATGTCTTCGAGTGTCCGGATTGTGCGTTTAGATTGTCCATCCGTCTGCGGATGAAAGGCGGTGCTAAAACATAACTCGGTACCAAGAGCTTCCTGCAAGCTCCCCCAAAATCGAAAGGTGAACCGTGGATCTCGATCTGACACAATAGATACCGGAATTCCATGTAGTCGAATGATCTCTCCAATGTAGAGCTGCACATAGACTCTAGAGTGTCGGTCATCTTATAGGGTAAGAAATGTGCTGACTTGGTGAGGCGGTCCACTATTACCCATATAGCATCGCGCCCTCTAGGTGACTTAGGCAACCCTATCACAAAATCCATCGTCACGTATTCCTACTTCCATTCGGCTATTGGTAGAGGTTGCAACATTCCTCCTGGTTTCTGATGTTCCGCCTTCACTTGTTGGCATGTCAGGCATTTTGCTACAAATTTAGCCACTTCCTTCTTCATCCCATTCCACCAATATTGCCTTTTCAAATCTTGGTTCATTTTAGTCCCTCCTGGATGTACCGCAAATGCAGAATGACGACATTCTTTCAATACCTTTTCTCTAAGTAACTCGTCGCTTGGTACAAACAATCTGCCTTGGTATCTTAAACTCCCATCGGGGTGAATTACCCAACCGGGAATGGGTTCTCCTAACTCTAGACGTCCCTTGATGTAGGCTACCTCTTGATCATGCTTCTGGGCCTCCACGACCTTATTCATCAACTTAGGCATCACCTTCTACGTACTAAGACATGCTTTTGTAATTTGGGATTCCACTTGGATCCTAAACTCATTGAGTGTCTTAACCATATCCCATTCCTTGACGAAAATCTTAGCCAACATCCCTCTGCTCTTACGACTTAGAGCATCTGCTACTACATTGGCTTTACCGGGGTGACATGACAGAGTGGACTGGAAATCCTCAAGATACTCCATCCATCGTTTCTGTCTCAAGTTAAGGTCCTTCTGTGTGAATAGATACTTCAGACTCTTGTAATCTCAAATTGTTCCCCATACAGGTAATGTCGCCATTGCTTTAGGGAAAAAACTATGGCTGCTAACTCCAAGTCATGTGTGGGATAGTTGCGTTCATGTGGTTTCAACTTGCCTAGATCCATTTCCATGTTGTATGAGCACACAACTTAATCCTTCTTTAGACACATTGCAATACACAGTGTACCCCACTTCTCGTTCTGGGATGGTCAAAATTGGTGTACTAGTTAACTTCTTCTTTAGCTCTTGCAAGCTTCGTCCCACTCATATTTTACTCCTTTTTGCGTCAGACAAGTCATTAGTTTAGCTAGTTTGGAGAAATCTTGGATG
Source organism: Camellia lanceoleosa (assembly GCA_025200525.1). Classification (NCBI taxonomy): domain Eukaryota; kingdom Viridiplantae; phylum Streptophyta; class Magnoliopsida; order Ericales; family Theaceae; genus Camellia; species Camellia lanceoleosa. The sequence goes on from CM045764.1 coordinate 162,209,241, forward strand.
AACCTCTGGTAATAACCGGCCAATCCTAAGAAGCTGCGGATTTCTGACACGGTTTTTAGTTGTCTCCAATCTAATACTGCCTCCACCTTGGTTGGATCTACCGCAATCCCATTCTCTGATACTACGTGTCCTAAGAATTTTACTTCATTTAACCAGGATTCAAACTTACTCGCCTTGGCATATAGTCAAATATCCCTAAGAACTTGGAGGACACTCCTTAAATGTTGCTCATGCTCTTCTTCAGACCTTGAATATATTATCAATGAATACTACTACAAACTGGTCAAGGTATGGTCTAAAGATCTTATTCATCAAACTCATAAATACTGCCGGTGCATTAGTTAGTCCGAAGGGCATTACTACAAACTCATAGTGGCCATATCTAGTACGAAAGGCAGCCTTCGGTATATCCTCCTCCTTGACTCGTAGTTGATGGTAACCCAACCTGAGATTGATCTTTGAATAGCACCTTGAGCCTCTAAGTTTGTCAAAAAGGTTATCAATCCTCGGGAGTGGGTATCAGTTTTTAATCGTGACTCAATTGAGTTGATGATAATCGATGCATAGCCTCAACGATCCATCTTTCTTTTTAGCAAACAACACATGTGCTCCCCATGGCGAAGTACTTGGCCTAACGAATCCTTTCTCGAGCAATTCCTGTAGTTGTGTCTTCAATTCTCGCAGTTCTGCTGGTGCCATGCGATACGGAGCCATGGATATTGGGGTAGTTCCAGGTTGTAGCTCGATGCTAAAATCTACTTCTCGGGTTGGCGGCAATCCTGGTAATTCCGTAGGAAATACATTTGCATAATCGCATACTACGCGCAGAAGTTCTATTTCTCCTTGGCCTTCATCATTTAGAATCAGGCTTGCTATCCTACCTGCAAGTTGATCGCGCCACTTCATCCGATGTTTTGTTGAAACCATGGGGTCTTGTCTATCCCCCTTAAACTAGAAACGTGTTCCATTTTTTGTATGAGCTACTACTTTCTTCTGATGACAGTCGATCACCGCTCGGTGGGCAAACAACCAGTCCATACCCAAGATGATATCGAAGTCCGACATTTCCATGACACGCAGGTCGCAAGTTAAGCATAGGCCCGACATTCCTATCTTACAGTCTTTACATATCAATCCTACCCGAATGCATCCTCCCATAGGTGACATTACACTTAGGGCAGTTTCTAAAGGTTCACATTCAAGTTCTAATGACTTAGCACAAGCAGAGGATATGAAGGAATGTGATGCACCCATATCAAATAAAACATGCACCCAAGAATTGTATAACACTAAATTACCCTCAATTACAGACGGGTCTGTTTCTTCCTCTTGCAAGGCAAAGACTCTACCGGTTGCCTTCTGGTTGCTCCTTTCTGGTCCCTCATGAGGTTGGGTTTCTTTCCACAAGCTCCAAATCCTCGTGGATTCTACCTCCTTTCATTCTGAAGTCAATGTTGTGCCGATTATTTCCACAAAGTTGGTAAGACTCCTCCAAAATTTGATTCTTGATAGGGTTTGGGATTTTAGCCACGGTTACTAGTCCATTCTTAAGGTTTCGATTTCCTGGTACCGCATTTCTACTGTTGCTTGCAAGCTCGTGTTATTACTTGTCTCGAAGTATGGTCCACCGTTTGTTGTCCTTTGAATAGGGTGAGGCGTAAGTCAAATTCTAACTACAGAGGTAATCCCTTATGGGTAAGAAACTAATCTTAAGTTAGAGTTTAATTACACAACACAACTTCACATATACTTAATAATAATTACAAGATTCCTAAAATTGGATTGAAGTGGAGACGAGGAATACGAAGCAGTTATGGTGATAACATCAGGATTAACTGAAATATGGATGAATGGTATGATGTTATGGTTTCAAACTTCAATGTGATCAAGGTTATAGATGTAGTGACTAAACTAGATATTTAACTTGAAACTGCGTTGGCCATCCGCGTTTCAAACTGAATATCCAAGATTCATCACCGAGCAAAGAAAATGAAATTATTTACAAGAAGCCTTGGGCTAAACAAAATAATCAAGAGTCAAAGGAAGTCAAATTTACAAATAGTAGTATATAAAACAGGACTAGATGGACAAGACTTAATCTTGGGAAAGGATGACATTGAATAAAGGTTATGAATACACGATGAGGGTACGACAATCGATAGAAGAGGCGTAGAACTAATAGTACCCCCTACTGCGCGATGTGAGGCCGCACTCAAAATTAAAACCATTTCACGATCCTGAAGTAGGTCCTCATGAGTTGATGTTGGTGTGCCCGAAATTCGAAGAAATTCCCTAAGATAGGTCAAGAAAGATTCTGTTTTTTCGATGTCTTTTAGTTAATAGAACAGGTAGTGTAATAATATAACAGAGTCGGGGCAAGGTAATCTCTAACCGTAGGTTGAAACGCGTGGGTAAGGGTTGAACCTAAGCTCTGATACCATATTGTGACGCCCCGATTCTACACCATTGGTTACAGTCAAGGGAGAGTCACTAATGAGTCCTATGGTCAATAGCCAAGTAAGATCCCAGATCGCCGGAGGAGTCAAAATAGCATCCCTTCTAAGTCCAGCTTTCTTAGGCAGCGCACTACCCTTTTGACAGATCTTAAGAGGTATTGACACAAGGTCTCATAAGCAACGATAAGGTTCATACATGGATTATAAATACATAACAACCACAATTATACTTAATTCAGAAGATTGTTCCATTACATTACATCCCAAAAGAAGGTTTAAAACTTCACATGAGTTTTTACAAAATAACAAAAGGAAATTTCTAGCTTTCCTAAGATAGCCAAAAGTCTTTGAAGGTTTCGGGCTCGTTGTCTCCAGCTATAAATTCCGCTTCGTCACCTGGCATGATACGCCGTGAGCTTTGAATGCCCAGTAAACACACACACACACCCCACCCCTTTTTTCCAGTCCAATACACAATCACAATTATAGCACCAAGTAGTAAAGCATGTTACTCAAATAAATGGATAAATAAAATGTTAGGTTAGATGTCAGTAAACTAGAAATCCCCCAAAGAGATTTCGTCCTCCCAACCACAAGAATCGGACGCGGATTATTCGGTATGCCCCATCTTTTGCTGCTTTGTTGCAGACCTAACCTCGGATGCCTACCAACGGTTATGTACCGTGTAACGCCAACCGCAGGGCCTCAAAAGAGACGGTAAAATAGAGCCTTGCCCGAATCCCTCCTCACACCAAACCACCTAGGGTCCGAATACAACCACTCCGTTCAAGGGTTCCGAAAACCACTTGCACAAGACTTTAACTTCCAAATAGGGAACGCATCCCAACAATCCATATATCACATATTATCATCTTTTCAAGACTCAAGTGCTCGAAAACCCAATATCCTTCCAATTTGGTTTCCCGTTGAGTTAGATATTTTACATCAAGGTTAGACAACTTAACCAAATAAAAATGTTCACACAAGCATGCATTCATAAGGTGAAGAAGATAAGGAACATAACATAACACATACAATATCATGCCAAGATACGATCATAAGCTAATAAACATTTTTATGAATACAAGGGCATAAAACATCCATGCATAACAAATTTTCCAGATTTAGCATCACATAAAAATTAAAATGAAAGGACTATTTTAGATCTTCCACCGGACTTGGTCTTCCTATGGTTCGTAGGGAATTTGATCTAGTTGCTAGAACATTTTTTGGAAATGGGATTACTTTTCCAGATTTTGAGTTATTTAGAAAATAGTCCAGTGCTGTCCAGAATCTGTCCAGATCCGTCGACTGTTACGAAAACTTGATTTTCTTGCAAACCGCTCAATGTTTTTCAATGAAAAAAATTTTAGTTGAAAGCTAACTTCTAAAGGAAGGTTTTGAAATAAAATAGAGGTTCAAAATATTTTTGTACATTTTTCTGGAATTTTTGAAAGTTGACTGCAAAAACAGGTTTTAAGGTAGAATGCCCAAAACAAGAAAATTTATAAAAAGGGGGTTCCACCATGGGAAATTTTCATTTTTTTGTGAAGAAAATATGCTAACTATCACCTGTTTAACTCAGAAAATTTGTTTGAAAGAGTGCCCTTGAAAGTTGAGAGATTTGTACAAAAAGAAGATGGTTTGTGCCAAAATGGGAAAAATACAAGAGGGATGAAATTAATACACTACCCTTAGCATTTTTTTTTAACATAAGAACTTGATAATAACAGATCTGTAACATTATTCAGAAACTTTAGAACATGCATTAGAAAAAGAAATGAAGAGAAGGTTGTGTTGGTGGCTTACCTTCTAGCTTTGCACAAGAAACTCTCTTCTTCTTCCCTCTCCTCCTCTAGACTTCTCTTCCTTACTCTCCTCCCTCTCTTTAACCAAAATGTGTGTGTGAGTGAGTGTGTTGTGTGTATGTTTGCAAGATAGGGAGGGTGTGGTATATATAGGCAAATTTTGGGGTAAAAGAACATAAAAGTCCTTTAGTTGGAATTGGATGGAAGGGTTAGGGTTTGATTGAATTCTAAAGGAATAGAAGGGGCTTAGGAGGCTTGTTCCATTGGTTAAGGCCACATCTAGTTGTAATAAAACTAATTCTTGGATTTTGCATCCTAGGTAGGTCACTAGGTTGTGGATTTCCTAGAATATCTCATGATGGTGTGTCTTGGAAATAGATTTCTCACCTCCTCCAAGGAGGGGCCAGCCATAGGGATGTGAAGGGCCTAATTTTTTAATTATTTTATGTTCTAGACACATTCTTTTAGGTGTATATGTATATATATATTGCAAGATTGATGGTATACCAAGGTACAAGGTACAAGTACTATTTTGGGGCAAGTTTTGAATTAAAAAAAAATGAGGGCTTGAAGTTAAATACATGCAACCTAGGTAGAATTAAATTAAGTTAGGGAACCTAAGCTGATTAGAGGAATTTATGTTTCAATAAAAATAAAAATAGCAATTGCTAACCGACAAGATTCGAATTAATTCAAGTAAACGAGGGCTTTAAGAAAATAATTCATCATTAGGGTCTTAAAAGTAAATACATATTTCAGGGGCCTTACATAGATTCACTACTTTCAAATAAAACATGGAAGCTAGTGGATTTACCTCCAGGTTGTAAAACTATTAGGTGTAAATGGGTCCTTCGTAAAAAACTTAAACCAGATGGAACTATAGATAAATATAAAGCGAGGCTTGTCACTAAAGGTTTTAAGCAACAAATTGATCTTGATTTCTTTGATACTTTTTCTCTAGTTACTAGAGTTACATCCATTATACTGTTGATAGCAGTGGCTGCAATTCATGATTTAAAAATTCATCAAATAGATGTGAAAACAGCATTTTTAAATGGAGATCTTGGTGAGGAGATTTACATGGACCAACCCAAAGGCTTTGTGGAGCCTAGCCAAGAAAGCAAGGTGTGTAAGCTAACTAAATCCCTTTATGGTTTAAAACAAGCTCCTGAACAGTGGCAGGAGAAATTTGATTCATGCATGCTTAAGAATGGCTATAAAACTAATGAATGTGATAAGTGCATATATTATAAAACTTATGAAAATGCACATGTGATTATTAGCCTATATGTGGATGATCTACTCATCTTTGGCTCTAATTTGTATATTATAAATGAGACAAAAAATATGCTTAATTGCCACTTTGATATGAAAGATCTTGGTAAAGCCAATTTTATTTTGGGAATTAAAATTACCAAGAATAATGATGGCATTTTTCTTGATCAATCACATGATGTTGAGAAAAATTTTAAAGAAATATAACTTTCTAGACTGTAAACATATTGCTACTCCTTTTGATGCAAGCATACATTTATCTGTTGTAACAAATGAAAAAGAAGTGATTAATCAAAAGGAATATGCTAGCATGATTGGCAGTTTGAGATATGCTACTGACTGTACTAGACCTGACATTGCATATGCTGTTGGAGTACTTAGTAGGTTTACTAGCAAGCCAAGTTGAGATCATTGGCTAGCCATGGAAAGAATTATGAGATATTTATCTGATACCAAAATTATGGTTTGTTTTATAACAAGTATCCCACGGTACTTAAGGGATATAGTGATGCCGATTAGAACACTTTGTCAAGTGATTCTCTCTCTACCTTGTTTTATTTTTACCTTGGGTGGTGGTGCTATATGTTGGAAGTCTAAAAAACAGACTATAATTGCTAATTCTACTATGGAAACTGAACTTATAGCGTTCGCTTCAACATGTAAGGAAGCGAATTGGTTGAGAGATTTATTACATAAAATCCCTTTTTGGAAAAAACCAATTCCTCCTTTGTTAATTCATTGTGATAGCATTGCTGATATTGGTAGAGTGAACAACCATTTTTATAATGGTAAATCCAGACCTATTTGAAGGAAACATAGTAATGTGAGATCCTATTTGAGTAATTGTTGGGTATACCTCCTTATTGGAGTGTGGGACCCAATTGGTTTTGGAAAAAGAGTTTTAATTTGGCTTGGTTTAGGTATAATATTTTTATATATTATATTTGTGGAGGCCCAATCCAATTGGGATACAATCAGGGTTTGATTACAAAACCCTAGATTCATTATATTATATTTTATATTGGAGGCATTGTTGTTGGTTCTATACACACACAAGAAAAAAGTGGACGGCGGCTGCTCTAGCTTCGGTAACAGTGCCATTGGTGAAGATTTGTTCAAGTTTTTTTGTTTCTTTGTGTGGGAGCTGATTTGGTTCGTTATTTTGGGTCTTCTTCAACTCTGGTTCTGAAGATTCTGGTTCATCTATTTGGTGAGGTCTTTCTTCTTGTTTATTTGTGATTATTTGGAATTCACCTAAGGGTGGTTTTGTGAGACCATTCGTGTCTCGTTTGTAATCGTTTGGAACTTATTTGGTTGATAGTGGAATCGGATTTCGATCCCGTGACGCATTCTCACATTGAGGGAACCACGTAAAAATTCTTGTGTTGCCTTTGATTTAATTTTTCCGCATTAGTTTATATTCCCATTGATTGATTTACTTGTGGGGATTCATCGATTTTCCCTAACAACTGGTATAAGAGCTTACGGTTTATTTGGATTTATTTATTTGTGTAAATCAATGGAGGGGAATGTGGGTCGTATGTCTAGCTTCAATGAAAGTAATTGGATACCTTGGAAAACTAAAATGGAGGACCTATTATTTTGTAAAGATTTATATGGGCCTATTGAGGGTGATAGTAACAAATCAAAAGATGGTTCTTTTTCAAAGAAAGACGTTGAGTGTTATTATTGCCATGAGAAAGGGCACATGAAGCGGGAATGCCGAAAGCTCAAGAACAAGGAGAAAAGGCATGACAAAAGTGTGGATAAGAAGCAAGAAGACACAACAGCAGTTACTACCGATGATATCATGGTCGTTTGTGAGGATGATTGTATCAATTTTGTGGGCCAAGAGAGTCATTGGGTGATTGATTCTGGTGCTTCTTTTCATGTGACTTCTCGAGTTGATTTCTTCACTACCTACACTGCAAGAGATTATGGTTCTGTTCGAATGGGTAATGAAGGTTTGTCCAAGATTATTGGTATGGGTGATGTTTGCTTGGAAACAAATTTGGGCTGCAAATTGTTGCTTAAAGATGTGAGGCATGTTCCCGACATTCGCCTTAATTTAATCTCTACTGGGAAGCTAGATGATGAAGGCTTCAACAACAAATTTGGTGATGGAATATGGAAGCTCACAAAGGGTTCTTTGGTGGTGGCTAAGTGCAAGAAGACTCATACACTTTATTCGATGCAAGGAAAAATTTGTAAAGGTGTTGTCAATGCACTTGAAGATGATACTTCTACCGAATTGTGGCACAAGCGGCTTGGCCACATGAGTGAAAAGGGGCTGCAAGTATTGTTCAAGAAAGAGCTTCTACCCGGTTTGAAAGGTATACATCTTAAAACTTGTGTTCATTGTTTGGCGGGTAAACAACATAGAGTTTCTTTTCATAAAAATGTTGCTTCTAGAAAAGAAAATGTGTTGGAGTTAATTCATTCGGATGTTTGTGGTCCTTTAAAAGTTAGAACACATGGTGGTGCACTTTATTTTGTTACTTTCATTGATGATTATTCAAGGAAAGTTTGGGCTTATTTACTAAAAACTAAAGATCAAGTTCTAGAAGTATTTAAGCATTTTCAGGCCATGGTTGAAAGAGAAACAGGCGTAAATTGAAGTGCATCCTAATGCACAATGGTGGTGAATACATTGGGCCATTTGATGAGTATTGTCGCAGCCAAGGTATTCGGCATCAAAAGACAGTTAAGAAGACTCCTCAACAAAATGGCGTTGCCGAGAGGATGAACCGCACCATTGTGGAAAGAACAAGGTGTTTGCTTTCACAAGCTAAATTGCCAAGATTCTTTTGGGGTGAGGCAATGAGTACAATGTTGACTTGATCAATTTGTCTCCTTGCTATCCTTTGAATGGTGATGTTCTGAAAGAGTTTGACCGCAAAGATGTGTCTTATGAGCACTTGAGAGTGTTTGGTTGCCGAGCTTTTGTTCACATTCCAAAGGATGAGAGGTCCAAGCTTGATAGTAAGTCAAGACAATGTATTTTTCTTGGCTATAGGCGTGATGAATTCAGGTATAGATTATGGGATCCGGTCGACAAGAAAGTCATTCGAAGCCGTGATGTTGTGTTTCTTGAAGACCAAACAATTGAAGACTTTGGTAAAGGTGATCAACCGGAGCCAAAAACTAGTGATCTCATTGACATGGATCCATCTCCTTCATCTCCAGTTGATGATGAAAATGGGGAGATATGCAGCCATCTATTGAAGATGTAGAAGATGATGCTAATCCTAATGAAGTTGAGCCAGAAATTGAGGAAGAGCATCCAACTCAAGAATCGCCACCACAACTTGAGTTGAGGAAATCTACAAGGGACCGAGAACCTTCAAGAAAGTATCCTCCCAATGAATTTGTATTGATTTCTGATCAAGGGGAGCCGGAGAGCTACCAAGAAGCAATTGAGCATGCAAAGAAAGATGATTGGAAAAAGGCTATGGAAGAGGAGATGAATTCCTTACTTGAAAATCACACTTATGATTTAGTGAAGTTGCCTAAAGGGAGGAAAATTTTGAAAAATAAGTGGGTCTTCAAATTGAAGAATGATAGGAAGAATCTGAGGTACAAAGCGCGTCTTGTTGTGAAAGGCTTTGGGCAAAAGAAAGGTATTGACTTTGATGAGATTTTCTCGCCGGTTGTGAAGATGTCTTCTATTCGGGTTGTACTTGGCATGGCTACAAGTATGAACCTTGAAGTTGAGCAACTTGATGTAAAGACCGCATTTCTTCACGGTGATCTTGAAGAAGAAATTTACATGGAACAACCGGAAGGTTTTGTGGAGAAAGGGAAAGAGAAATTTGTTTGCAAATTGAAGAAAAGTTTGTATGGCCTCAAGCAAGCTCCGCGGCAATGGTACAAAAAATTTGACTCCTTCATGATGAATAATGGCTTTTCTAAAACCACTTCGGACCATTGTGTGTTTGTGAAAAATTTCCCGGATGGCAAATTTATTATTCTTTTGCTTTATGTTGATGACATGTTAATTGTGGGTCAAGATTCTACCATGATTAACAGGTTGAAATTGGAGTTAAGCAAGTCCTTTGCTATGAAAGATTTGGGGCCGGCAAAGCAAATACTTGGTATGAAAATTGTTCGTGATTGCAAAGAGGGACTGATTTGGTTGTCTCAAGAGAGCTACATTGAGAAAGTTCTTGAGAGATTCAACATGGATAAAGCAAAGCCGGTTGGTTGTCCACTTGCAGGTCACTTCAAACTTAGTTCGAATCAATGTCCTACAAGTGAGAAAGACAAAGAAGAGATGTTGAAAGTTCCTTATGCTTCAGCAGTTGGTTCTTTGATGTACGCCATGGTTTGTACAAGGCCGGATATTGCTCACGCCGTTGCCATTGGTGTGGTGAGTCGTTTTCTCTCTAATCCGGGTAAAGAACATTGGGCAACGGTAAAATGGATTCTAAGATATCTTCGAGGGACTTCGAAGGTGTGTTTGTGTTTTGGGGATGGTAAACCGATGCTTGATGGGTTCACAGATTCTGACATGGCTGGTGATGTTGATTCTAGGAAATCTACTTCAGGGTATTTGATGACTTTTGCAGGGGGAGCTGTGGCATGGCAATCTAAATTACAAAAATGTGTTGCTTTCTCAACTACCGAAGTTGAATTTATTGCCATTACAGAAGCTTGCAAAGAAGAGTTATGGTTGAAGAAATTTTTGCAAGAGTTGGGTTTGAAGCAAGAAAGGTATGTGCTTTATTGTGATAGTCAAAGTGCTATTCACTTGAGTAAAAATTCTACCTTTCATTCGAGATCGAAACACATTGATGTGAGATACCATTGGATTCGTGATGTGTTAGATTCGAAATTGTTGCAACTCGAAAAGGTTCACACAGATGATAATATTTCAGATATGCTGACTAAGACTTTGTCGAGGGAGAAACATTTAAAGTGTCGAACTTTGGCGGGTATGGTTGATGTCTCCACCTAAGTCGGTAGGGGGAGAATTGTTGGGTATACCTCCTTATTGGAGTGTGGGACCCAATTGATTTTGGAAAAAGAGTTTTAATTTGGCTTGGTTTAGGTATAATATTTTTATATATTATATTTGTGGAGGCCCAATCCAATTGGGATACAATTAGGGTTTGATTACAAAACCCTAGATTCATTATATTATATTTTATATTGGAGGCATTGTTGTTGGTTCTATACACACACAAGAAAAAAGTGGACGGCGGCTGCTCTAGCTTCGGTAACAGTGCCATTGGTGAAGATTTGTTCAAGTTTTTTTGTTTCTTTGTGTGGGATCTGATTTGGTTCGTTATTTTGGGTCTTCTTCAACTCTGGTTCTGAATATTCTGGTTCATCTATTTGGTGAGGTCTTTCCTCTTGTTTATTTGTGATTATTTGGAATTCACCTAAGGGTGGTTTTGTGAGACCATTCGTGTCTCGTTTGTAATCGTTTGGAACTTATTTGGTTGATAGTGGAATCGGATTTCGATCCCGTGGACGTACCTCACATTGAGGGAACCACGTAAAAATTCTTGTGTTGCCTTTGATTTAATTTTTCCGCATTAGTTTATATTCCCATTGATTGATTTACTTGTGGGGATTCATCGATTTTCCCTAACAGTAATGACATCATAACTGTGAATTATGTAAAATCTTGTGATAAACTTGCGGATCCGCTAACCAAGGCCTTGGCGAGAGATAGGATTTAGAATACATTGAGGGGGATAGGTTAAAGCCTATAAAATCCTAAACCATGCGTGAGGACACCCAACCTAGGGACGAGAGATCCTGTAACTAGGTTCAATGGGAAGAATGAATCATATAGTGGTTGTAAAAAAATGCACTCCATAATATTTTGTTGTCCATCCCTATGATGTAAGTGCATTTGTCCAGTAATGTTGGAGGGTTGAGTTTTTATACTCTTAATGAAATTCTGTAATTCTTGTTGAGTGGAGTGTGTCAATTACAAGAACAACCTTAATAGATTTCACCTATGTGAGCATGAAAGTGGGGTCGCTTTCTACGAGAACATGGCTTATTCTCAAATATGCTCATGAAAACTGGAATAGGCATAAAGCCATAATGTGCTAGCTATTAAAAGCTCATGTCAACACCTGGATTATTATGTATGAGCAATAATACTTTATTTCCCCTAAGAAGTCATAGTTCAAGTCTGAGACCACTACTGACTCTGGAGTAAAGGTTGTTGTTTCACTAATAAAGGTTCAATGCAGAGCACACCTTCATGATGCATACTAGTCTATCTTTGTTTGGTAATCTCTCTTGTCCTTGTTGATATTAAAATGAGTGGGGGAATGTTGGACCATTTCAATATCTTTTATTTATATATATATACATATATTTGTTCATGAATCTTCTTTTGTCTTGTTCATGAATCTTCTTTTGTTCATGAATGGAGATTCATTATTTTGGTGACCTTTTGTCTTGTTTATGAATGGAGATTAATTGGAGTTTATGAACTTGGTGGTGAGTTAATGTAACAACCCTGACCCATGATTAACGTTAATTCATGTTTAATATGCCTAATAAGTTCTTGAGTTCAAATTTTGAATTAATTACATGTGTACTGCATTATTTGTGATTATATATATGTAACATAGAAAGATATGTTCATGTTTTTGTTTCAGTTTGTGAATTGAAGGCCTCATCGGCATCCGAATCAGAAATTGACTTGATTTATGTGTTAATTAAAAATTTTAGAATTTTATGGTAGGTTCAATTGAAATTCGATTCAGAACGAATAAATTAGATTAATTTAGTGTCCACTTATTTAATCATCTTCAAGTGAGCCTATATAAGGCTTCTTATATGCTTTTATTTTTTCTTCCTTCTTCATTCAACATATTTGAGGTCTCTCATACAAGCAAAACGTAAGAGAGTGAGAGAGAGAAGGCAATTGAGATCAAAAGTTGGGATAAGAGAGAATTGCCAAGAAATATTGGAGATTTGCAAAGAATTTAGGAATTGAAGCTCCCTCACTTGTGCAATTCAAACTTTAGGTAAGAGAATTAGCCTTTGATCTTGTAACGTAGTTGATTAATGTATGTAAACAAGTAAATTAAGTGGATTCAAGTAGGAATTGAGCTAGAATTAAAGGAAACTAAGTCATACCATTCATGCATGCATATTTTCTCACATTTTGAGTTTAATTCCCAAGAATTCCCTCATGCATGTCTTGAATTCACCTTGATTTTGGGATATGATCAAGTTTCATGTTGTTTTGTAGCATTTGATCATGTTTTGAGAAGCTTAAGTTCAAAGAAATTCATGCATGTCATGGTCGCGGATCATACATAAATTTTAAGTTAAATTTTTGCACAATTGGCAAGCAATTTGGCCATGATTTCTTGAAAAGATCCTTAATTCATGATGTATTGTGAGTTTCTAAGGGGTGGTTTGGGATGTTGTAAATAAGTTCACTTTTTGACTTTTTATAAAAAGATGTGTAAAAAAGTAGAGAGGAGATGTTGATTGATGTGACCGAAAAAAGATAAAAAGATGAACTTATTTAGTCCATGTCAAACAAGCCTTAAGTGTTCCTCAAGTTTTGGCCCAAAAAAAATCAAGTTTTAATGCTTAAAGATTGAGTTTTGAACTTGGAGATCAAATCTAGAAATTCCAAAATTTGCACATACACTCGAGCATAGGAGTTCACGCTTGAGAGACCACTTTGAGTGCATGCACTTCCGCTCGAGCGACCTGAAGCCCACTCGAGCGTGAAATGCATGTTCCCAGAAGTTCATATGTTTTGCAGATCGCTCAAGCGACAAAAGTCATGCTCGAGCAAAGGTCTGAGTCTCACGCTCGAGCAGGGATTGAGCATCTGTCGAGCATGAAAAACAAGCAACCAGTACTTTTGTCAAAAGTTTGCAAACCGCTCAAGCGAAGAAAGTTACGCTCGAGCGGACCCTCACATTTTGCATGTCCGTTCGAGGAAGGAAAGCCACTGTAGACACCCCATTTTTGACCGTCCTCAAGACTTGGATGTCATCGTTTGAACACTCGATAATCATCCATGCTCGTGTTCGTTTTGAGTTCCTGAAGGTCTCAGTTGTGCGCCTTGCCTTGGAGCCTCTCAACTTGTCTATTTTGTACTTGGTTGTGGACCAAGAGCTTGTGGCTTTGTTTTTGAGGGAAGAGGGTGGCCTGTTGGCCAGCCCTACAACCCATCGGCCAGGCTCCATGCCAATGCCCTCTTTCTAGCAGCCATCAATGGTGGCCGGTCGGCTTCACTGATGGCCGGTCGACCCCTTTAATGGCCGGTCGGCCATTTTTTTTGGCCGAGGCCCTTTTTTTTGCTTTTGCAGATATTTTCTTGCCAGCTGGTGAGCACAGAATACATCCTCCATACACGTGTATGAAGGAATTGCACCAAGCTTCTAGTTTGTCCAACAAGCTTGAGACTTGGATCTCTATAAGAGGGGAGGCTCCTCTCCCCTTTCAGAGGTTGAGAATTTTGGATTAGGGCTAAACATATCCCTCTCTCTCTATATTTCTCTCTCTATATATATATATATTTGTACTAGTTTGTGCCTTAAAGTGTATTTTCTCTTCACTTTTGCACTACAACACCTAGTTAAACACCTTCACTCTTGAGCTGAGGTTCTTGGAGGTTGTATTTGAGTGGTTTTAGCTTGGTTTTGCCTCAGAAACTTGCTGTTATTGTTGTGTTTAAAGAGTGAGTCTCATATCATCTTTAAAGCTTTATTTTCATTGCTTATTTGGCCCTCATTGCATATTGTTTTAGGCCTTGCTTTCAACTACAAAAAGTTTTGTTTTCAAGTGTTTAAATGGTTGTTTGAGGCCTCTTTGGTGTTGATGGTGTTCTACCCTCTTGTGTGCCTTATTGGCTTGAGCTTGGTGCCATCTTTTAAGGCCTTTGAGGCAATCTTTATTTGGACTTTTAACCACTGAAATCCAGTGGATTTTCAGTGGTAGAAATGTGGTTTTGAGGTCCAAAATGAGAGGGGGTGGTCCCCTCTCCTCTTGTCTTGTTTACTTGCCTTGTTGGCCTAATTATTGAGCATGTGTTTCTAGCATGTGTTGGCTTGTTCTCAGCCTATTCTTGGCCTTATTTCAACATGGTATAACTCTGTTTCAGCTTGGTTGAGTCACCTCATGCATGTTTTTTACACTTGTAGTGTAATCTTGCCATTTAGCCTTGTGTGCTCAATACTGTGATCCATCATGCTAGCCTATTTTGGTTCTATCTCAGCATGTTTTTGGTATTATTTTGGCATGTTGTAACTCTGATTTTGGTTGGTAGAGCCACCTCTTGCATGCTTCTTAGACTTATAGTGTAAACCTTACTCACTAGCCTAGTATACTTGGTGTTTTGGCCCATTATTCTAGCATGTTTTGACTCCACTCCAGCAAGTTTTTACTCATGTTTTAACATGCTTTAGCTCTATTTTGAGGCTTCTTGGTCGTATAATGCTTGTCATGCATGCTTGTAGTGCAATAGCCTTGAATAGCTTTGAGTTTTGAGGTATCTTGCATGCTTGGCTTGAGGTATTTGCATGTTTTGGTATCATTTGGCATGTTATTTCAGAGCATATAGTGTTGCCACACTTTCATGTTTTTCACTCTTTAGGTGCTCTTGAGAGTTGCACCTTTATGCCTTGTTTGTGAGCCAATGCATTAGTATCATTCTCTTGCCATTCATGCTATCATTTCAGATCATTTTGGCCACTATTTTGGCATGCATGAGGTCTGTTTGGTGTTGGTTTAGTCCATTGAGCATTGTGTTGCATGGTCCTAGTGTTGTATCCTTCACTAGTGTTTAATGCTTAAGTGTTCTAGTATGTTGTGCATGAGTGTTTACATGTTAGAGTCTTGTGCATACCACCTTAACATGTCAAGGTTATCGTGTTGTTTGCATAACACGTTGTTTGCATGTGTGTTGCTGTCACGACCCAAACCCGTCCCTATGGGTTTAGTACCGTAACCGGCTAGTAATTCGAGATTACCGAAGGCCTGTTTAACAGTAGAACAGTAAAACAGAGTACAGGGGCTGACATAAGCCAATACAGTAAATAAACAATGTCCAATGAGCTGTGAGTCTGTATGCAAAAAGATTTTTCATACATATATACATGAACAATGCAGAACAGTATGTACAACAATTACAGTCGATCAAAATAGGGACCTAATCCCTGTTAAACAGTACAGTAGAGTACTATCAGTCTATACAGTTATTACAAAACAGGTGCAGTGTTAGACGGGAGAAATTAAAACATCCCTAAGCCATAGCTTGGCAGACTCAGAACCTCACAGTGAGGCACAGTAGTTGGCTTGCCAAAAATGGGAGTCTAACCCACACTCCTAGCTCCAGTCTGGTGCCTGCACACCTACATATATATATATAAACAGTGAGCTAAAGCCCAGTGAATAACATAATGCATAAAGAGGTTAAGAATGAATGTCCTTATAGTAATGAAAACAGTTCAATTGATTCAGTACATCAAGATTCGATCAAAACATCATATCACGGTACATCCGTTAGCATAGCGAAGATAGAAATGTGAGGTCTTAAAGAATGAACGTCAATGATGGCCATCATATCAAGAAATGTGAGTGGTTCCAACATGGGAACCGCGAGATCTCTGAATAAAGATGCGATAAAGATGTGATGGTTGTTACGGATCCCACAATACAATTCAGAATAGAGGACATACATTCATTCAGTAACAGTATCATTTCAGAAAACAGTACAGTTCAATTGTTCAGAAGATAATCATTTTTGAACATATCTTTACAACATTGTTACTCATAGAGTTATGGGCTACAGTTAAGCTAGAGCACGTTCCCAGATGCCAACCCTACACAGTTACAGATTGAACACACACTAAGCTACACAATTGGGAAAAATAATAACTTAATCCCTAATTTGCCTCGATGTGGTTCTACATCTGTATCCTCATGAAGATGACTTAAATTAGGCCTAAGAATGCCTAGGATGGAATGAGGATGTAATAATGCACTTTTAAACACTTAGCAAAATTTCGGAAAAACAGGGTTCCGCTCGAGCGGACATGCAGACAAAGGTTCCCCGCTCAAGCGTCACTTTATTCGCTCGAGTGGACTGTAAAACATGGCAAAAGTACTGGATGCACGAAATTCACGCTCGATGGCGCTCGACCTCCGCTCGAGCGTGTGACCCATGTTCCTACTCGAGCGTGCATTTCCCCGCTCGAGCGGACTGTAAAACAATGCAAAGTACTGGATGCTCGAATTTCACGCTCGAGCACCAGTAACCCTGCTCGAGCGTGAGTTCAAAATCTAGAATTCCCAGATTTGAACCTCAAGCTCAAATTCAACTCCAAATGTATCCAATTCAATTCCTTTGGGCCCATTTCCTGGAAAACACTTGTGAATACATAGAATAACATGATTTAAAGCTCAATTTGTAAAATCAAGGCCCAAAGGTAGTTCAATTAAACCCAAATTCAAACCAATTTTTATGAACATAATTCAAACATGACATGCATGAGTTAATCCATTTTCAAGCTTCAAATACTTGCTCTATTGAGCTCATTAGTCTCAAAACAAGATGAAATCAAGGTCCATTGCAAAATTATGAACATGCATGTGAGGAATTTATGAACAACACCTCAAAACTCATGAATGGCAACATGCATGCAACAATTAAGCTACAATTCAACATTATTAGACTAAATCTTGACTTAGATCACTTGAGGCTCATGAAACATGTAAAATCAACTCAAATACACAATTAAGAAGGTGAGTCTCCAACCTTAAGTCTTGAATTATAGGCAAAGAAGCTTAATTTAGCAATCTACACTTCAATTCCTTCAATTTCCAAGCAATTCAACAAGATGTAGCCAAATTCTCTCTTAATTCTCTCCCTCTCTCTCTCTCTCTATTTCAGTTGAGACATGAAATGAGCTGATGAAATGTTTTTGTTCAAGTGTGTATGAAGATCAAAGTGTTTAGCTAGTGGCCACTCACAATGGCATTAAGGTAAATATGTCAAACTATGTAATTTAGCTTATTTTAATCTAATTTAATCATACCAAATCACATTTTAAATAAATATACCATAAAATCACATTAATTCTAACGATTATATAACACTAATCAATTTCAGATTCGGCCGCCGATAAGGTCTTCAATTAGCAGTTTAAACACAAAGGCTAGGACAGATAATTTAACAGTCAAACAGATAGAAATACAATTTAATTAACACATTCAATCAGTCAGTTCAGTATTTCAATCGATTTAATTACTTATCATAATTAGTCTCAGTTTAGCAGTAATCAGTAGGGTTATCAGTAATCAGTGGCGAGGGTTATTACAGTTACATTGCATTGTATTTGGATCAGATGTTGATCCAAACACGAGAAACGAGGGGCGTTTTATATTTGAAGTGATGAAACGCACCTCATTTCATTGTCACCGACACCCTTGATCGTGCATGATAGGGTGGAAGCTCATCGAGTCTATTTGTGCATTCATTGACTTGTACAAACTTGGCTTCTCAGCCATCATGCATTGCGATGCTCGGTTGGTGGCCCGAGAGTCGAGTACCACACTCCTTTGAGCTTGAGGCATGATAAGGAGTGTGGTGGTACACACATTCCCTTGCAAATACACTGACATGCCTTTGTTTGTGCTCTGTTGCAGTAAAATGAGGAAATTCAAGGAAACAGTGCCCGACCGGCCACATCTCCTAGCCGACCGGCCACCAAATCCAGCCGACCGACCATCATTACTGGCCGATGGCCACCATCTCTAATCAATGAGCTCTCAAAGTGTTCTTGAGATCTGATAAAAGCATTTTGGAAGTTGGCATAATGTTCAGAAGTCCAAAAGAGTGCAAACAAAGTCATTTAGAGGCAAGGTAGTGGATTTCCAGGAGGACGGGACCGAGCATGCATATCTCCCTCACCCACGAGGCCATTTATCGCTTTGTTAGCTAGATGTAGTTAATTATCTGTGTTGTAATTAATTAGTTTAAAATGTTGTAATATTCTAAATTAGCTTAGCATAGCTAGTTTTCAATTCGGTTTGTAATTAATTAGCTAGAATAGTTAATTAGTTGGTTTGTAATAAGTAGCTTAGCTTAGCTTGGCCTATTTATTCGGACCCTCCGTCGAGAGGAAAAATGTTGTAATAAGGGTGCGTGCGTTTGTGCATGTCTTCCAACCCCACGTCTTTCTCCCTTTTATTTACCCACTTTCGGTGGTTAGATTAGGGCATATTTCAATTAGCATACTTATGCTTTGCATGCGTGCATCATTCATTCGTCTTGCATACACCGAGCTCGACGCATCATACAAACTGCATTGTACTTTAATACACTTTCTTGAATACGTGTTTCAAAGCATGTTATCAAGTATTGCATTCATATGCCATTCTAGATAGCCGAGCCTATTTTAGTTGCATTTTGCATGTATTGCATTAGGCATCTTGTATAATTAGGATCATGAATTGATTTCTAATTGGTTTCTGTTTTGGCTCGGGGTACACTGTAAGTGTTTATGCTTTAGCATCCTTGCATGCGTGTAAGTGTTGCCATGTTTAGCATGCTTGCCATGAGGCTATGTGTTTTACTGCTATAACTGCTTGAATGCCTGTGGATGAAGGCTTCATTGCTTGAATTGGAACAATTCATCAAAATTTGTGTTTTAAGCCCACTTGTTTGTGGCAAATCATGTTTTCTAAGCTCACTTGAGGGTGGCAAATCCGCATTGTTAAGCCCACTTGAGGGTGGCAAATTCAAACTATTTTTGAAAACAAACATTGAATGGTTTTGTTCCAATTCAAGCGATCTAGTCTATACTTGTGTGTTGTGCACATCACATTAGTAAGTTAGATTAATAACCGGAATAAGAACACATGTGTTTACAAAAACAACATATCATATTAGTAGAGGTTGATCTTTGATCGGGTGAACGAGGGTACTCATTTCAGGACCTTCCCCTCTCGTACCCAAGTTCTCGAGCCGAGGCAACTTTGGTAATAACAGACACGTGGCCTTAGGCACGAGTTAGGGTTTCCTAAATTTCCTAAAATAAAATATTTAGGTGGCTACTCTGAAATCTGGCAAGTCCACGTTTAGCGCTTTTTGATTAAAATCAGTTTTCCAAAACGATTTGCTGAATTTGGACTCTTTGGTGATTTATCAATCTTATATTGCACTTTGTGAGATTAGATTCAGAATCGTGACAGGAGTTTGAACTGTAGTAGCTAGAATTACAATTCGCCCCCTCGCGCGTGGAATGGAGTTCGAGGCGGTCTACACGCTCGAGCGTGGACCCTGTTTTCAAGTACATTTTTGCATCCTCATTCCATCTTAGGCATTCCTAGGCCAAGATTAAGACACCATAATGAGGATAAAGGCTAGAAGCACACTAAGAACAATGAAATAAGTTATGTACACTTTGAGCGTGTGTTTCAATGTATGTATCTGTTATGTTATGTAGGTCACGCGTCGGAAGACATCTAAATTGCTTATCCTGTCTGTTTACCTTGGAGCCTCTGTTATCTGTGAGTAATAACTTTATAAAGCTATATTCAATTATAAGTATTTTCTAAATGATATAAGATGATCTGTTTTTTGAAATATTATTTTCTGCATGAATGAATGGTTGTCCAATGTTTTTGAAATGTATTCGTGGCATCATTAGCTTCAAATGACATATGTTATCTGTTCTATTACGTCCTAATTATGGGTCAACTGTACGTCTCATGAGCCAACTGTTATGGATCCTTATGTATACGTCTCATTTATGAGCCAACTATACGTCTCATGAGCCAACTGTACCGTCTCCGTGTACATGAGTCAACTGTATACCTTTATGGCCGTCCCTTTATAGGTCAACTGTATGCTTTTATGGTCGTCCCTTTATGGGTCAACTATTTTCTGCTACTGCTAATGAATGTGCCACATATGATTAACTGCAAGTTCTAATTATGAATACGACTCTAAAACTGTATCTGTTATGTACTATGATTTCTGAACATAATTATGAATTCATTTCTGACAACTATTGAATTATGTTTTCTGTAACTATTATTAACAACATTCATTAAACCTCTTTACTCTGTTATTATTCACTAGGCTCCAGCTCACTATTTATATTATGTATGTAGGTGAGTAGGCACGTGCCCAGGCTCGAAGTTGACGACCTATGTTTCTGTTTTGTCAGCCAACTACCGTGCCTCCTGAGGAGGTTCCTTTTGAGAAGATTATGTCAAGGCTTTAGTTGAGCTTGTTTTGTATATCTGTACTTGGGCTAAGTATCCTTTGACCCTATCTGTGTAATTGGGTGACATAAGACTAAAGTATTTTTGATGTCACATTTGTATATATAAAAGTTTGTTTTGAAAATTTATGTCCCATATATGTCTGCACAGCTCTATGGACTATGTTAATTTTGTATATTTGCTTCCGCAGCCCCTACCTTATGTTATCCTGTTCAAAGGCCTTTGGTAATCCAAGGATTACTGGCCGGTTACAACGCTAAACCCATAAAGACAAGTTTGGGTCGTGACAGTTAATTTTTTGAAGACTCTCCTTTTTTTCTAGGTTCATGGTCATTATTATTTTTGGTGTATTTTGTAAAGTCCTAGTGGCCTATAAATAGTTTCTCTCATCTACTCTTTTCTACACCAACATACCAACTATTGTTTATACTTTAGAGTTTACTAGCAAAGAAAGGTGTTTTTCTTGGTGGAGTTTTGGGTTCACCATCTTGTGCAAAATTGGCCAGAGCCATATAATAAGTGGTCGGGCTGTTATATCCTAGAAAGGACAAATCATAATTTTGTGACTGCTGTATCGGTATTTGAGTTCTTCCTACCGCAGTGATCTTGAACTCCTTAAAGAAAACGAGATATCTGTACTTTAGCCTGATCTATTTGTATCTCATTTTCTTTGCATTATTTATCTATAAAATATAATTTGTTCTGATATTTTCACCAACACTTTGCGAATGTAGCAATGCTACACATCTAGAAAAATATGTAAAAGACATTTTAGATATCTTTTAAATATTTGAATAGATATCTAATCCTACTAGAGCTTACACTTCTATGGCTTAAGGTTTAGCCTCAGGCATGGTCTTTAAATAGGTTCAAAGCACGACATAATTGTATCAAATGCATTTAGAATTTCAGATTGATGCAAACTTAGGGCTAGTTTGGCACAGTCTAATAAAGACAAAAAGTCAAAAAGTTATTAAAAAAAACTCAAAAAGTTATCACTATTTGTAGACACCCCATTTTGACAGGCCCTAAGACTTGGGCACTTTCTTTTGATTACTCGATGATGAAAATAGGAATATGCTATCTTACAAAATTCTCAGTAAAAAGATGGAATGTAAACTTTAATCCCAGTCTTACACCTGTTTTGTCAAATTATTTTAGACTCCTTCTCTATTTTCTTTCCCTTTATTATGTATATTATATATATATATATATATATATTATGTTATATAATATTTTATTAAATTTATTTGGTACCGTGGTTTCATCCATGTACCATACTTTTGTATATATATAATATTATATTATATAAGGGTACTATTCCTCCTTTGCGAAAATTCACGACACTCCCATCGTGTGTCTTTTTGTTTTATGTGCCTTTAGACCCGCTTTGGTCAAATTATGTTGCATATTTGGCCTACTAAAATATATTTTATTAGTCCATGTATTTTAATTTTACATATTTGTGTGTTTTTATATATTTTTTTGGGTATTTGTACATATATTTATGCTAATAATCCATTTTATATATTATTATATTATAAAATGCATAGTAATTTTACTGTGCAATGCACAGTAAAATCGCTGTGCATCTTTTGAAATCAGCACCTCCCACCGTTTCTTCTTTCGTCCTTTTCCTACCATCATTTTCTATAAAAGGGCGAACATCAAGGAAGGAAGAAGGGATTTTTTTGGGCGGTGGAGAGATTAGAAAAACTCTGAGAAAATTAGGAGAAAAAAATAAAAAAAAGATGGTGTGAGAGAATTTTGAGAGAAAAAGAATTAGAAAGAAAGAATCGCTAAAGTTGTAATTCCAAATTTTAGACTGAGAATTGAGAATACATGCCACAGACTTGAGGGTAATCAAAAGAAAGTTTGTGAATCAGAAAATTCATCATTTCCCCGAAAGGTGAGTTTTCGCAAACTTTCATTTAATTTCAAAATGTGATATAATTTGTTTAAGTACTTCATTTATTGCTTTTCATAATTTTTTTTAAATGGTCAGTTAAACCACCTAATTTTATAACTTTATCTGCTGTAATTTACTGTTGTACATAAACTGTTGTAATTTACATAAAATGTTGTAGTTTACTATTTGTAAATTGTTGTAATTTTACTACTTTAAATGGTCAGTTGAACCACTTAATTTTATTACTTTATCTGCTGTAATTTATTGTTGTATATAAATTGTTGTAATTTACATAAAATGTTGTAGTTTACTATTTATAAATTGTTGTAATTTTACCACTTTAAATGGTTGGTCGAATCACCTAATTTGTAAAAAGATGTGACCCCACCGGATGAATAGTGATCGGTGGTGAATAGTAACCTCCGACAGTGAATAGTAACCCCGACAATGAATAGTAGCCCCGTCGATAAATAGTACCTCCGGCGATGAATAGTGACTGGGGATGAAAAATGTCCGGTAAGATGAATAACGATCAAAAAAGGTGAATAGTAATGATGAATAGTAACTTCCGGCAGTGAATAGTATCTCGAGATGAATAGTGCCCACGCAAAATAAGTTTTCCCGGACAGAACGGAGCAGTCTTCCTACGTCAAGCAGAATATTTTCCGGCACACATGAAATTTCTTTATTTTATTTTATTTTATTTTATTTTTATTTTTATTTTGAGAGTTTGTGAGATTTTTACTTTGTTGTAATATTCCCTTCTCTCTCTTATCTGGTTTGTAATAATTTATTCAAAGCGTTGTAATAATCCCCCCGCCCCAACTTCTTTTTATCCCATTCTTTTACTTGCTTTCCTTATTTGTACATAAACATCATAACATCATATTTATTTTTCATCATATTCGTGCTTTGCATCCATGTTTCATGCATCTTGATTCGGCGAAGTTTGCATTTGTGGATTTAATCAATTCCTATGTGATTATGTGCGCTACCTCATATTCTTGAGATGATTCACATGTCATATCTTAGAAGCCGAATCTTTAGTTGCATTTCATGAGTGAATCGCATTAGGATTTTGTATATAAGATCATACATGTTTTACTAACTTTGTTTTGTAGCTTGTTCGCGGGTCATCAAACATTTAAGTTTTTATGCTTTAGCATCCCGTTTGTGTGTGTTTTTCTTACTATGTTTAAGCATCCTACCATGTGGCTATTTGCTTATGTGATATAACTGTATAAATGTCAGTGGATGGAGGTTGTGTCACTTAATTTGGAATGATGTTGATTTTCATGTTTGTAAATTCAATTTATTTGGGTTATACATTTTCAAAACTCTTTCAAAACTACATGAAATCAAGTTGTTCTAAAATGGGTGACATAGTCTATACTTGTATGCTTCACATAGTAAATTTTAGGATTTGCTAAAATAATCAGAACATGAACATATAAAGAAAATAAAATTCATATCATGGTTTAGTAAAAGCCGATCTTTTGATCGGATGAGCGGGGGTACTCATTATTGACCTTCCCCTCTCATACCTAAGATTCCGAGCCAAGCATCCTTGGTTACGACGAACAGTGGCCTTGGCACTGAGTCATGGGTTTCCTAATTTCTCAAAATATTAGGTGGCGACTCTGAGATCTGATGACGCAGTCCATTCTTGACAAAATTGTAATAAAATGGATTTTCACTAAAAGTTTCCAAATCTGGACTCTCATCTACGTTTCACATTGCACTCGTGAAACTTGAGATCAAAGAGATTTCGGGAGTCCGAACTGTTTAACGCGCGCGGGTACCCCCCGGGCATGTTACACTATTCACAAAAAAAAATTAAAAAAAATAAATTTATACAAAAAAAGTACAAGTTAAGTTCAACTTTTGTAATGAAGTGATGTGTTGTCTGTAGACTGCAGTGATGGTACAAACAATCAAGTGGATGCACTTCTTATGTCATGATCCACAGGACAATGTTGTTGGGGCCATGGGGGCCCATCACGGGTTCCGTTATGATAATCTGAACCGTTCAATGTGTAAAACTCGTCGAGTACTATATGTTTGTAAAAAATTACGTTGATCGGATATCGATAACTATATGATCAAATCAGTTTTGTATAAAAAAAAAATGGATGGTAAACAAATTAACGGTTGACAAAAAACTAATTGATCAGATAGCTATCGATATTCGATCAATGTGATTTTTTATAGGCATATAGTACTAGATGAGTTCTAAACATTCACGGTTCCGATTATCAAAATGAGACCTGTAGTGAACTCCCACGAGCCCAACAGTACCCGTGACGCCTCATCCTATATGCATATATGTTCTAAAGTTATCACCATTTTGAAAGCAATCCGTACTGTCCTTCAATCAACACTGTCAGTGCGCATAGGACAAAGGGGTAATAGCATAATTTTACTATTTTATACAATATTTTAATACATATTTTTTCGTAAAAAGTAAAAAAATTATCCCAAACAATATTTTAATACATGGCTTTTCGAAAAAAGTAAAAAAATTATCCCAAATAACTATATTTTATTCCTCCATTTTTTTATCTAAAAAATCAAAAAGTACACTTATTTAGAATACTTCAAACAATCCCTTACTTTAAAAGCCAAAACTACATGGACGATGTGATCAATTAAGATAAGAAACAAGCTGCAAATTTATTAGAAATGAAATAGGTCAGATCCAATTACAGACAAGCTAATAATGGAGACCATACTATAGCCAATATGGCACGTTATGGGTGTGTTTGGTAACGTTTACGTTTTCAGTTTATATTTACAAAAATTTTATAAACTGGTTTTTGTTTATTTTTAGAAAAACATAAACTACAAACGCGTTTGGTAATTGACAAAATGTTTAAAAAAAATTTAAAATATAAAAAAGAGTGAGAAATGGCAAGTGGTGGCAAGTGGCGGCGGAAGACGGTGGTGGAAAGTGGTGACGGTGGGTGGTGGGTAGCTGGTGGTGGTTGTGGTGGGTGGGTGGGTGACAGTGTCGGGGGGTGGATGGTAGCGAGTGGGTGGTGGTGGTGGCGGTGGCGGGTGGTGGTGGCCGGTAGGTGGCGGGTGGTGGTGGTGGGTGGGTGGATGACGGTGGCTGGTGGTGGGTGGTAGCGAGTGGGTGGTAGTGGTGGTGATGGCGGGTGGTGGGTGGTGGTGGCAGGTGGGTGGCGGATGGCGAGTGGTGGCGGGTGGGTAGTGGGTGGTGATGGTGGGTGGGTGGGTGACGGTGGCGAGTGGTGGGTGGTAGCGAGTGGGTGGTGGTGGTGGTTGTGGTGGTAGTGGCATGTGGGTGGCGAATGTCGGGTAGTGGTGAGTAGTGGCGGGTAGGTGGCGGGTGGCGGTGGTGGTGGGTGGGTGGGTGACAGGGGCGGGGGGTAGGGGGTAACGAATGGGTGGTGGTGGGTGGTGGTGGCAGGTAGGTGGGGAGTGGGTGGGTGGTGGTGGTGGTGGTGGTGGCGGTGGTGGTGGGTGATGGGTAGTGGTGGCGGGTGGGTGGCAAGTGGCTGGTAGTGGTGGGTGGCTGGTAGTGGATGGTGGTGGCAGATGGGTGGTGAGTGGTGGTGGCAAGTAGGTGGCGAGCGGTGGATGGTAGTGGTGGGTGGCGGGTGGTGGTGGGTGGATGGCAGGTGAGTGGTGGTGGTGGTGGTGGTAGTGATGGCGGCGAGAGGTGGGTGGTGGTGGTAGGTGGGTGGTGAGTGGTGATGGCAGGTGGTGGTGGGTGGTGGTGGCGGAAGACGGTGGTAGAAAATGGTGGCGGGTGGTGGCTAGTGTTAGGTGGTAAAAAAAAAAAAAACTGAAAACTCAAAATGAAAACACATTTTTTGTATTTTCATTTTTTTGCCAAATTTATAAACTGAGATCACTGATTTATAAATCAAAAATTTTACCAAACAAGTTTTTATTTAAATTTTTTAAGTTTTTATAAATATAAACAGAAAACTAAAAACGTAAGTGTTACCAAACGACACCTATGAACTTCAAATTCTTCATATACTTTGCTTGGCACTAATCCTGAAAAATTCAAATGTGCATACAACATGAAATCCTAGATTGTCTGCTTGCATCGACTTGACATGAAAGCCTTGTTTGTCATCCCCTAAATAAGTCAATCTTTTTATTTATTTTTATCTTTTTTAAATCACATCAATCAATATCTCCTCTCTACTTTTCTTCATATCTTTTTATAAAAAGTCAAAAAGTACACTTTTTGAAAACATCTCAAACCACCCCTCAATTGAAGCTGTAAGAAGAGAGAAAAAAAAATGAAAAGACAAAAACTATGTCTGCAATTATTTTTCTCTACACATTTCATATTGTATTTATTTCAAATTTATATATGGAGGTGGTCATTAAATTACCACAATAAAATTGTTATAAAGAAAAAAATGACAAATGATCTAATCTCATTATACGAATGAGGGTTTGACCTCCTTTTTTCTTTTCTTTTCTTTTTGGATAAATTACAAATAGACTTCCTGAGATTTATTTAAATTACAAATTACTCCTTGTGGTTCTAAAAATTACATTATATCCCTCTAAAGTTTCTAATTTCATAACAAATATGTCCTTTTATTAATAAATTATCATGTTAATTAATAGTTTTTCATAATGTTAAAATTTTATTTCAATTAATACTTCAGATAATTTTATTATTATATAGATGAATAGTTAGAAATTTCACTTTTTTAATTAATTTTGTTAAATAAAAAATTCTAACAGTATAATATTTGTAATTTTCCAAACTATATGAGGTAATTCATATTTAAGCAAATCCATTAATATATTAATAATTTACCCTTGTTTTTTCATTTAAAAAATCACGAATAGCTGTCAGATAGTAACATCACTAGTTTTTACGCTAACATTAATTAACATCACAACGTTCTAACAGCATAAACAACTATACGAATACGACGGCACTGGACTAGTATAAAGTGCTAGTGAGGAAGAACTTTCATTATTTAATCAACCCAAACATTATCCATATGTCCTTGCTTTAAGTCAAGGAGTAGTATAACAATGTCATAAAATTAATACACTGCCTAAGCTACGATCCCAATGGACCCAACATATAATATGAGACATAAGTTGGACTATCCTGACACGTGACAAATAGAATATAAGAATTCATCTTACTAAACTTGTATATATTGGTTAACTCCCTAACACATACATCGAGCTAAATATATAACATGGCTTCACGTTTTTGCAAGAAAGTCGGAATTGCAAGAGGTTGATGAGTCTAATGGCCGACCCCAGGGCTAGGGACTGACTCCTCGAGGGAGCGAGGGAAGGGCAGCATTGCATGACCTTTGCCACTTGGGGAAGAAGGTGGAGCAGTACTGCCCTTGGGAAGGGCACTTTGGACCAAATTGTCCTCCAGCTGAGAAGGCACCTTCTTCTCCTCCACACTCAAAAGCTTCCTTGCTTCCAAAGATGGTGCACCAAAGATCAAGATGACAATGAGAACAAGTAAGAGCATGTTGAAGCGAGCCATGTGAAAAAGTGTTTGAGAGTGAAAGTAGAAAGAGTGCGTAAAACAGAGAGAAAGAGATGGGATGAGTTTTGTGTTGCCAACTATGGTGGAGGGTGTGACATGCTTATATAGGTATATATACACATGTGGAGAGAGAGAGAGAGAGAGAGAGAGAGAGGCGTGAGAGTGGAAGAAGGAACATTTTGCTTGCGTTGTGCAAGTGTGTTCAGGATGTGCCTTGGGGAAATTTGGTAGGTACATTAACATTAGACT
This sequence comes from Camellia lanceoleosa, assembly GCA_025200525.1. Classification (NCBI taxonomy): domain Eukaryota; kingdom Viridiplantae; phylum Streptophyta; class Magnoliopsida; order Ericales; family Theaceae; genus Camellia; species Camellia lanceoleosa. Next base: position 162,237,687 of record CM045764.1, read on the forward strand.
TGAGTCGCCGGCCCATGTTTGTTGGTGCTTTATCTGTTTGTCGTTTCTCTCTCTTCACCCTCCAAATTCTGTTTAAATTAAACTATCAATAGATCTTAATAGTTGGATTTAATTTGAGTAAACTAACAACAAATCTTAATAATTAAACTTAATTCTTATCAAGTCCTATTGAAAATAAATCCTAATATAATTATTGCTAAAAATAATATATTGTGATAATTTTTTACATATATTGTTAAAAATTAATAATTAGTGTCTTTTTTATGATTTTTATAAATTATTATCAAAACTTACAATTAGTAACGTTTTTCTGTAACGAATTTTTCAAATTATTGCTAAAAGATAAAAATTAGTGACCTTTTTTGTGACAAATTTTTTAAACTGTTGCTACAACTTATAATTAGTGATATTTTTTGTGACAAAATTTTCAAATTGTCGCTGAAAATTAATAATTAGTAACATTTTTTAATAGTATATGATAAAAAATATCATTAATTATCATAGGACCTACTGGACTTTACATTGCAACCTAACTTAATCCAAGAGTAATAAAATAAATATTTTCTTTTTATATATATATATTTCATGCTTATTATACATAATTATATATATTAACAGTGAAATTCAGGTTACTCATGCTGCTAGGCCAAATTTAATTTAAAAATGAATGTTGTTAGTGTGTGTCTTTAGGGCACATATTAAGTAATTTAAAAGAATTATAAAATTTTCATGAAAGTGAGTAATAAAGAATGTATAGTTTTTTAAAAAAATTACTCATTAAATTCTAAATTAAACGGTTTGAATTATTGAAACGAACTTCCAAATAAATCCATATGATTACACAACACTGTAAGCAGCCACCCCATTTCCAAAGATTGTATTGCCTAACCCCTAAGATTTTGCATATTGAATTATTCGGATTGAGTGGGCTCTAGTTAGATTATTTCTAATTATATGGATTTCAACTTGACTCAAACTTCTGTGTTGAGTGTGATATGGGAGGGTCTCAATGGCACAAGGGGCTCTTTTCATCTACAGTCAGTGCGGTAATCTCCATATGCATACGTAAAGTAATGGAAACCATGAACATTTTAGTGGTAATTTGCCTATAAAAATTGCCTAAATTTGAATGATGACATGTCTGGAGCACAGTGTATATATGGCTGGGCAGCCACTTAAAAGAGAGACTTATGTATGATAAAAATGCTGTCACATGTTAATAGGAGCTCACTGCTCACCCTTTATATTTCATGCAAGAAGGTAGTAGCGGCCCCTTCTAACCCCGAGTTGAAAGTGTCGAGGATCTTTTCTTCGTCTGGCTCATAGATTTAAAGGTGACTTTTGAAAATTGAGTTTACGGAAAAATTTAGAGACTTGTCCTTATCCATTTAGAATTTTTTGAATGGATGATTGTGTAATAAAAATTAATTTATATCATGTAGAGTTTATGTAGGATTCATGTGGAATGTGATGGAGATTAATTTATAGATAATTTCTAGATTGATAAGGTGAGTTTATAATATTATTACTGAGTTCACATATCAAGGTGGATCCAAAAGATCCCTTATCTGGGCTAAGTTCTCTGTAATAAATAAATAAATGTCATGGAGTTTGTTTGGGATGTTCTAAATAAGTGTATTTTTTGACTTTTCATGAAATATGAATTGGGTTTGAAGTGATGTGGTAGAAAGGTTATGTAACTTAAATAAGATGATGTGACTTAAATAGGATAGTGATTTTTTAACTTTTTAACTTTTTTAGGGGATGACAAAGAAAACCTAAATCATGTTTTGACTTGGCCACGTTGGGAACATACTATTTTAATAATTTTTTAACTTTTTATAAAAAAAAAATATATAAAAAAATAGAGAAAATGATATAACAACTTATAATAACTTCTTAATTTTGACTAACTAAATGTTACTAAGATGGTGTTTGGGAAGTGAGTTTTTATGTAGGTTTTTTTAGATGTAGGATATTATTGAAGAAAATTTTTTTTATGTTTGGGAAGATAGTTGGATTTTTTTGTAGTTAGATATGATGCTTGTGAGAGAAAAAGTGAAATGATTATGGGGTTAGATGTAATATTTTGTTTTGATGTATTTTTTTTTATTTTGTAAAATTTTTATCTTTTAGTAGAAAAAATAAGAAAAAACTCAACTAAAATTCTTCCCAAACACCACCTAAACGAGGACTACTACACATGGGTTGTTATCATTATTATTATTTAGGGTAAATTACAAGTATGTTTTTTTAGATTTGTTTAAAATATAAATTATTCCTATAATTTAAAAAATTATAAATATTTTTTTATTAGAATTTTTATTTAATAGAATTAATTAAAAAAATAAAATTCATAATTGCTATCTTATACAATAATAAAATTACATAAATTATTAATTGAAATATATTTTTAACATCATTAAAAACTGTTAATTGACTTGATGCTTTATTAATAAAATGGGCGATTTGTTATAAAATTAAAAATCTCAGGAGGTGGAATGTACACTACAACAAAAACACATTTTAGTGACACCATACTAATGGCATGTTCTTAAAAAATGTCACAAAAAGAATATTTGGTGACATTTTTTAGAAAAATGTCATAGAGCCAAAAACATACAAGGCTCTATTGGCATTTCAATTAAAAAAAGTGTCACTTCACTACAACCAAAATGTCACTACAACAAATTTACATGTTAGTGACACTACATTAGTAGCATGTTTTTAGAAAATGCCACAAAAATGAAAATTGGCATTAAATGTTTTAGAAAAATGCCACAGAACCAGAAACATATAAGGCTCTAATAGCATTTTAATAAAGAAATGGCACATCAATTTTATGACATTTTATAAAATAATGACACAAAAAATTATGTTCGTGACATTTACCAACAGATGCCACTAAACTTTAGTAGCAATGGCATTTTTTTAAAAATGTCAGAACACTAAGTAGGTGCAAATTACTTTTTATGGCACTTGGGTGAAAAGTGTCATAAACAAATATTTTATAGCATTTTGAGAAATGCCACTAAGCCAAAAACTTTCCAAGCTTATAATGACATTTTTGAAAAAATAAAAAAACCCAATATATTTTCTAAATGTTTAAAATGCAGTAAATGATTAAAAATAAATAAATTAAACTCAATATACACTACAGGAAAAAGCACATTCGGCAACTAAATTTCCTGATCAAAAAAAACTTTCAGCGACCAAAACAGCATTAGTAGCTAAAAGTAAAACTTTTTGGCGACTAAACAATTTTAGTAGCCAAAAGTCTACAATTTGTGACTAAAACTAAGTGTGGTCGCTGATTATATGGGTTTTAGTGACTAAAAAATATTTTTAGTAGCCCAAAGTACAGCTTTTTGGCGACTAAAAAAATTTAGTAGTCAAAAGTCTACAATTTGCGACTAAAAATAAGTTCAGTCGCTGATTATATGGGTTTTACCGACTAAAAAAATTTTAATAGCCAAAAGTAAAACTTTTTGGTAACTAAAAAAATTTTAGTAGTCAAAAGTCTACAATTGGCGACTAAAAAATAAGTTTAGTAGCCAAAAGTAGTCATTTTTAGCGTAGGAGAATTAAAATCCTAAGGCGGGAATTAAATTTTTTGGTGACCAAAATTTTGGTAGCTAAAAGTATATCTTCAGCAACCAAATCCGATTTTGGTCGGCAAAAGTTAAGTTTTTTAGCAACTAAAAAATAATTAGTAACCAAAAGTATAGAATTGGTGACTAAATAATATTTTTAGTTTCCAAAAGTGGTCTTTTTTTTATTTTGCTAGTAAATAGTTATGTTCAATAAAATAATTATGTTTATACATATATTTTTATATTAATATGGATGTATATACTATATAAATAATATATGTTGCATACATAAGCCCTGTTTGGTGCAGCTTAAAAGCTGTTTATTTCAATTTTCAGCTTAATTTAAGCTATTTTGATATGTTTGGTTTAACTTATAGCTTATAACTTATAGCTTTTTAGAAATCAGAAATCAGCTTATTCTTTGAGTGGGGCAGGAAATGCTTAATTTATGAGTCAGAAATCAGCTTATATTCATAGTTATAAGCTATAAGCTGTTTAGGCATAAGTTATAAGTACTTTCACACAGTTCTACCAAACAGAGCCATAATCATGTGGTGCTATAGAGGTGTAGTGGGAAGAGTGTGGTGTATAAGGTTTATGGTATAGGAGGTTAGCGGTTCAAGTCTCCGCCAAAGTGGATCAAATTGTTCTACAACGAATTATCATCACGAATGGTACTTGATAGCGTCACAAATAGTGCCTACCATGACATTAAAGTGTCACTAAAAGGTTTTAGTCTTGATAGTATAATGACACTTATAAGTGTTACTAACTCTTTTTTTAATGGCACTTGATAGTGCCACAAATAATATCTACCATGACATCAAAATGTCATTGAAAGTTTTTAGCCATGATGGTGTAGTGACACTTGCAAGTATCTACCGTGACACGGATACAAATGACACTTGTTCAAAATGCCACAAGACTAAAAAATGTCATTAAATCAATAATTTTGTGACACTTTCAAATGTCACTAAACTAAAAAAATGTTGTAATGGTAATTTTCAAAACTACAGAGGGCGATTCGTATTTTAATTAAATCTCAATAGATGTATTTATAATTTGTCCTATTATTTATTTAATTATCAAGCAAAAAAAAAAAATAGGGGTTTTAGTTACAAATAAAGCCGAGATGTCTTTATACCCTCAAAAGACCCAAGAAGGCAAAACAATGGAAGCAGACAAAAAAACACATGATAAGTAAATAATTAGAAAAAAAAAACCATGACATAAGTGATTGCTAATCATAAGCTGCCAAGCAATTAATTGTTTGACATGTTCATTTTATAATAATGAAATGTCTAGTAAAACCAGCAAAATAATAAAAGCGACTATTGTTGTTGTGGTTTTTGAAATCTTAAAATGGAATTAGGGGTTGGTGCATAAAAAACAAAATCTAAGGACCGTAATTAAAAAAAAACAAAAAAAGGACTGCAAAACTGAGACTCTGTTATTCGCCCGTGCAAGATTGACTTTAACATAAAGAAAAGACTGGCATTTTTTTTAATGTGACTGTGGAAGAAGATTGGATCAGCACACGTGATGTTGGATGATTCCTAAAATCAATTTTCAACAAAATGCAATAATTATTCTTTAATTTTTCTGTGTGATGCAGTAAATGATGATTCTATTATTATTATTATTATTATTATTATTATTATTATTATTTTAAGTTATGAGAATAAATATTTTATTGAAATGATTATTTTATTTTGTAACATAAGAGTGTCTCATATGATACCTTTTTATGTAGCAAGTGAAAATAATCGATCAGATTTTTTGATTTAGGCCTTGGGAATAGATCATTTTAGTAATTTTTTGATTATTTAATTAAAATATGAGATAAAAAAAATTAGTATATTTAGAATGACTTTTTAATTTTTTATAAAAATATGTGCAAAAAATAGAGAGGAAATAGAATCTTTAACTTTTTAATATAGATTATAGGCTTTTTGATTTTTTTAATAATTTTTTAATTTTTAGACTAAAATTATTGCATACCAAATGAGACCTTAGTGCTTGTATAATCATCCTTTGGGATGTATGAGATCTCTGATTGTAATATTTTTAAAAAAATTTAAAAATCAAATTTAATAATGTCTTGCAAGCAATGTTTTAAAACCAGACCGTTGAGCGAACCGAAAAAGGAACCGGGTGGACGGGTCACCGGTTCAACCGTCAGGTCAAAACGGTCAAACCGTGACGTCATAATTAATATTATATAAATAAAAAAATACAACTAGAAATTATAAATAAATAAAAATATATATAAATAATCAAATAAAAATAAAAATTGTTGCATAATATTTATTAATAATATTTAATAAAGTCATAATTGATTAAAAAAAAGTCACTTATTTTAAAGAAAATAAATTTTTAAACATTTTCTCCAAACAAATTGATTGAATGCTAATTTTGGAGAGAAATAAAATTTTCAACCCTCCCTCCAATCAATATGTTTCAAATAATTTGATTGAATCCTACATAAAATTTTGTAAGTTCTCTTTGAAAAATATTTTCCTATAAATAAGAATAAACTTTCATAATCTTCTCAAGCTTTCAATGAGACTCTTCCTTATGAGAGGAGACTCTTAAAATAAAAATTTTTAGTCAAAATTTTGAAATATATATATATATATATAAGACAGAAAGAAAAGAAAGTAAAAATAAAAAAATCAGAAAAAAAAAAGCCAGTCCGACTCTCTTGACCCGTTCCGGGTCACTGGTTTTTTCGGTTCAACCATTGGATCACCGATTTTTCCTGGTTTTACTCCCACCTCGAGTTTAAGGGGTTGACCGGACCAGAACCAGGCCCGATTCAATCGGTCTAATTGGCCGATCCTGTCCGGATTTCAAAACATTGCTTGCAAATTCCAACAAAACTGTTAAAATCTTAATTGGCTTTTGGTATCTCCCTTCCGATCAAATTTGACATGTGACCAAATTTAAATGGATTGACAAAGAGAGTGGTGGTAGAACTCAAACCCAACTTCCCAACCAATGTATTTTATTTTGAGTTTGGCTCTTCTCATATTTTTTTAATTATTTTGAGAGAGTATTTGAGTTTAGTGGCCCCATTGTGAGCCCAATCTTGGTGATACAAATCATTTACTTTTTAATACTCGTTGAGAATAATATAAATGTAAAAAATCAAGATGAATGGACTTTAATAATTATATATTTGAATCACAATTATCTTTAAAAATAAACGACAAATATAATTTTAAAAATAACTGTCCATTTTAAAAGATAAATGTGATTCAAACATATAATTACCGAATTCCAATTATCTTGATTTTTTATATAAATATTATTTTCAATAACTTTTAAAAAGTGAAATATTTGGATCATTGATATTGGGCTTCCAATGGACTCATTAAGTCTAAATGCTCTTTCAAGTTAGATTTCCAACATGAGGGAAGCCAAACCTTTTTTTATTTATTTTAATAACAGTGTCAATATATTAAAATTCTTCTTTGTTTTAGATTTATAAGGTTTAAATTATGAGATTTATTGAAAATGGATGTTATATATTGACAAGAGTGATTTCTGAATTTATAATCAAGTTTTTGAATGATTGTCCTGATCAATATATTTGGAATTGTCTGATTGTTGCATTAAAATATTTATTGTCCAGAATAAAGTATGTAGTCTAAATTCAAATTTGGTATAATATGAATTACATCTACAATAAATTTTATTCACATTATATTTTTGAAATATTTTTTAAGACACTTTTTCTAATTGGTCATAGTATTGTTGAAATACAATGTACCTACTAATTTCAACTGTTTTAAGCCGGCCTGTACAGTTTGCAGTTCAGTGACCCTTCATGGCCTCAACAGCATCACAAATAAAAATAAAGTAGTCAAATTCCAAACTTGATTTTATCTTCTTATTATAACAACCCATTAACTGCATATATTAATAAGTAACAAATGATGAAGTTTGAATGTGGTTGTTGCTTTCGCTTCTGACAATTGGAACTTTCAGAGTTGCACGTGAAAACAACCTGAAAGACCTCAACAAAAATGTGTGCACTAATGATCTTTAAAGATATTTATCGACCTTGCAAATTGAAGAAAATTACTGAAGGGGGGATTCATGCCGAATGCATGGGCCGAGCTAGTTTGGGCTTGGGCCAAATAAAGACTGCTCGACCGTGCTGGTATAGCTTGGTATGGGCTGGGCCAAGGCTCTAGATCAATCGTTAAACTAACTCAAGATCCGGGCATAGACCAGGCTAGTTATTGGATTTCAGTCATAAGCCGAGGTAGGAGCCTTCGACCGAGCAATGTGAGCATAAGCTGAATATATGGAACTTGGGTGGATTGAATGTGACAGGCCGAGTTGATTAGTTGGCTCGGCTAGAAGGTCAGTCTGGATTGAGGTGGAACCAGACCAGGCCATGGACAGCTTAACGAGAACCGCCACGTGGCCCAATCAAAGTGTGAAGTGGAGATTCTACCATACCGTTAACTTGTTTTGTCGATATTGTTTGGCAGTGTTGTTGCGCACACACATGTAGTGTAGTACAAAGAGAGGATAATATATCCACGTGTCCAAGAAAAGACAAGCAGAGTGGTGCGCGCAGAAATTATATAAACTGTGCGACACCTCCATATAACAAGTTTGGAATTCTTGCTATCAGAGCTACCTGTCTTTTGTCTCCTTTCTCCCTCTCTTCTTCTCCTAGTGTGCTAACTTAATCAACGGAAGGGTTTTCCGACTGCACATTGGCCGGGTAGCTCACTATCATTTTGTTCTCAGGTTGAATGACGTTATTCAGAACAATGCAGAGTTTGGACCTAAGGAGTACGGAGAGCGACAAATATTTTCTCTCCGTACAATTACTAAATGACAATCTCAGAGATATGGATAAAAATCTCCATATAAGACTAATGGGTTGGGTTAGTGAATGAAGTTTCTTTATTAATTATCAATTATGCGGAGTTTGAGTATTATCAAAGAGTACAACTTCTCTTTTCTTATTTCATTCTTATTAATTGTGAAATCCAAAAAAAAGAAATCTTTCTACCCTAGTTAACTTTCTCTCCTTGATACATAGGCAATATATGATTATATTTGTATGGTCATACTACGTGTCAATGCCAACGCAATATCGTCGTCACAATAAATGTTCCTCTTACAATAGCTACACATAAATCCACTCCCGCCCCGTATCATATCGGATGCAGGGCTAATCAAGGAGATGCCAGAAGCGAGTCAAGTGTGAGAGTGATGCTTGAGAGTGATGCAGGGCGAGCGTGCGGGTTAATTTTGTAAGTTAAAATATGAAAATATTAATAAAAATTATACATAATTTAGTATATTATGAATAATAATTTACACTTAATGAGAATTATATTATATAAGATAGAAAATAAATGAATACAAATTAATATTAAGTATAATATTTTAGTGTTTTACTTTTATTATATTGAAAAATAAATAAATTATATATTATATACATATAAATATATTTAATAAATATAATCTGGGTGGGATTCGGGTAGAACGGGACGGGACGAGGGAAGAAAATCCGTCCCCACCCCACTTCTTAATTAGGGTTGGGAAAATCTATGTAGATCGAGGCGGGGGATGCATGTGTGAATCGGAACGGGAGAAAATGACCATCCTCAGTCTTAATAAGGTAAAACTGCAAGATTATTACATCAAAAATTATTATAGAATCGCTAGTCTCCCCAAAATTGGTGGTTTAGGTTCAAAGTACGAAAAAATAAAAAATAAAAAAATAAATAATGCCACGGTGCCAAAGTGAAGAGGGCCTGGGCCTGCAAGGGCTTTCAGACATAACAAAGCCTTGCGGAGGCAATTGTTAAGTCCATATTAAGATAAAGAACTAAGTTGTTTAGGCTCAAAATATTTCAAATAGCAGGCCCACCCTAAGAGCCCATACCAGACATCCCAAAAACCTACGAGGATTCTATTTGCAAAAAAATAAAAAATAGAAAAACAATCAATTAGTATGTCAAATTTCTCAGTCATTTCCATTAAATTATTTAAGATTATAATTTACTTTTAATATATTTTTTTCCCCCACAAATTACCCCTCAAGATATACCCAAATAATAAATAAATCAAAAATCTAAATTACATTACTTTGAAATTAACAGTGGAAGATTAGAACGAACTATGGACAATATCAGCTCGGTGGGCGACTTTCATTTGAAAATGTCTTCACAATATTCTTCTAATCCTTTGAAACTTGAAAAAAGGGCATCATGATTGATACTAGATGCCCGAGATGTTTTGCAACAAGTGAATCTTTAAAACATGTTCTCTGTGAGTATTTGAAATCGCATGACATGTGACAGATGACACCATTAGGATTAGAAACTCTTTGGTTATTAATCACTCTCTCTTGTGTTTTTATTTTTATTTCTTCATCTTCTTGTTGTTTTTTGAATTGGGATAATGACTTTCAATTATTTACTAGCAGTTTTATTCTGATCTACTATTTAATTTTTTTCATATTTTATTCTATTTGCAAGTAATAACAATATAAAAAAAAATAATAATAATGTTGATGATAGTGATAAGTTTTAGTGGAGTGGATTAGAATTTTAGAGTGAGAAAAAAGATAAAAAGAAAAGAATTAAAACTTAGATATGAAAAATATGTACAAATGATTAAGGTATATTATAAGAAAAATAATAATATCTTATTTTAAAATTTAATATATATTATATTTATTAATAAATTTACATTAAAATTTTAAAATTTTAATTACAAATAGAATCACCCAACAACCTCTCGCTTTCTTCACTCTGATCGTAGTTTGCGCCCAAATCATTTCAAATACCAGGGCCACACAAAGCCTATACCGGACATCCCAAGTTCTGAACCTCCCGCTCTCTTCACTCCAGTTCCCTCTCTCTCTCCTCTACTCTCTCTGTAGAAACACCCTCTCTCTCTCTCTCTCTCTCTCTCTCTCTCTCTCTCTCTCAGACCTACCATTACCGATCAGACCAAAAAAACCAAAAAATGAGGGAAGAAGAGATAGAGAAGCTGAGAGATGTGGTTAGGGATTGCGTGGGCGAGCACCTCTACTCGTCGGCGATCTTTTTGTCGATAAAGTCGCCGCACTCACATCGGACCCCGCCGACATCTACATGCAGGCCCAAGCGTTGTTCCTCGGCCGCCACTACCGCCGCGCCTTCCACCTCCTCAACGCCTCCCAGATCGTCCTCCGCGATCTCCGCTTCCGCTACCTCGCCGCTAAGTGTCTGGTTCGTCTCTTCCTCTCCAATGCGAGCCTTAGTTTATCCCCTAAGGCTTCGATTCAATCGTTTATGTTTGATTATTGTTTGTTAGGTTTTTTGGAACTAGGGCTCTTGTTTGTGAATTGATCCTTTTTGAGGTTTTTTTTTTTTTAAATCATAAGAAGTGAAATGAAGTGAATTTTGTTTTTTTTTTTACTTGACTGAAGAAGCGAAGTGAATTGAATGTTAAATTGTGTGAATATATAGCATTGTGTGCATTTAAAAAAAAATGTGATTTAGTTTTTATTCTTAACTACACTTGAAAGAGATGATTGGAGACTTGGGAGTATTATTATCAAAATAAGTGCTGGTCAATGAAGCACGTGTGCATGTATTGATAGGTGTACTTCGGTATAATAAAATCTAAAAATGTTAGGTACGGGTATGATTAGGTATGTTTGTAAAAAAATATTTATTTTTAATTTAGTGTAATATAAAAATTAGTTAAATAGTTTAGTTTGTTGAGATTCAACCTCCAAATCACATTTAATACCAAAACTTATAGGTATAAATTAAAATTAAATGTGATTATACTAAGTAATTTACAAACTATACTTTAATTTTAAAATCATGCTAATCATTAAAATAAATAATAAATAAAGTCTAGTGAAACTAATTTTACTTTTGTACTAGAAGAAAATATTATTTTGACTGAGGTACCATACGGCTTGGGTATACACTAAGTATAAGTATGAAAAAAATTGAGAAGACAAAATTTGGTATGTATTTTGTGTACCCAGGACATAAAAAATACCATATGAACTACTAGGTGCAGGTACAGCATGCTTCATAGGTGCCGGTTAGCTTACATTTTGAAGCTTGCTATCAAAAAGGTACTTCCTTTCTTGTTAGATTTCCAAAAAGGCTAAGAGCTGGAAGAGTTTTCCCGTTATCATGGTTTTTATGTGTTATATATTATAATAGTCTAACTAAATATAGTAAAATAGTAAATTTGCTGTCTCATTCTGCTGGGATTAACTATTCTTTGTTTGATTATTGGAAATATAAAAAAAATATTGCTTTGGAGTAGTAGCTTAATTTGAAATTTTCTCTCCATATTGTTTCATCTCAGAATTGAGTGAAGTTTACTTGCCCAAGCTCCTTGGCTTAGTTGATGATAAGAGATGGGGTTGGGGGGTCACAATAACAAGCAAAATTTTGGGACTCTTGAACAATGTGAGTAGCATGCATAGTGTAGTCAACAGACTCTATACCATATTAACTGTTATAGAGTGAATGGGTTTATAAACTTTAATCTGCGTACATGGAATCGAAGTACAACTTATGTTTTGTGTGTTTACAAAGTTTTGTTGTATAACTTATGTTTTGTGTATTTTATTTGTTTAGATGTTATCCTCAGTTTTTTCCTGAATGAACAAAATATATATGACCAGGAGGAATTGAAGGAGTGGGATCAGTGTCTATTAATGCTTGGTGATGCTAAAGTTGATGAACATGGGAATGTTAATATCACGAAGGATGGCAATGTCATGTACTTGGACAAAGATGGAGAAGATCAAGAAATCAATGTAAATTTTTTCCCCTTTATATTGCCAGTTTAGAGTCTGCAAATTTTAATTCCTTCTATTGCATTCCTGACTTCTCCCCTGCCAGGTACTATTTCTTTTGTGAGCAGTGAAATCTATAGCATTAAAATTTATACTTTTTATAAAGATTTTTTAAAATTTTATTTCACTTTTTCTACCTTGACAATGTAGAATACACCATTAGCATAGGGAAATATAATGTATAAGAATGAATTAAAGAGGACTGTCATAGAGGCTAGAAGAAAAGGTTTCTCCTCTGGCTGAGATATGCTGTTGGAAGCTAGTATCTGAACTAAAGACACCATATAAGGTTTTAGATGTGTGATGAATGTTGATTATTAGTTTGGAAACATATACTTATTTAAGAAGAGAATGCAAATGCTTGTGGTCAAGTGAAAAGATTGTTTCCCTTACACAAGACTCCCTCTTTACAGTACGGTTTGGGAGAGGTAGCAAGTAGTCAACCTTACCCTGCTCTTGACCTTATAAATTTATCAATTCTGATGTCTTTGTATTTGCAATAACTAACCAGATAATTCATTTTAACTGGATGAATTGACATTTCTTTCATAGATTGATGTAATTATTGAACTCAAACACATCTATGTACTTGTTATTACAGTATTACATATCAGAATGTCAGTTAACTGGGTATCTCCACCGGCGAGGGTAAGAGACCCAGCTTGATTTTTCTGTAAGCTGCATATACATCAAGGAAATATTGGTAGGCTCAAGTTGTTTTTCTCGAGTTAGGACATTGTGGTCTTTGTTTTATTTGTTTGAGATTTAATTTTTGTTGGTTTCATGGACATCTGAAACTGTGCTGAGCTGCTTTAATTTGAATGAGGCTTGTGCGTGTCAATATTCGTCTTTCAAGCCAGGTTCAGCTAAGCCTAGGCTTGTTAAAGTTGTAATATTTCTGTGCTGGCAGTTTCAATACTAACAAGTCTAACCTCAGCCAGGTAATACTTAGTATCTTTAGAGCTTGTTTCATAGTTTGTTTGATATTTTCTATGGGTTATTTTGAGGCTTACTGTTGCATATGCTTTGTGAGTATTCTATTTGTCGAAATTTGATCATCTTTTTAAACTTTGGCCACCCCATTTATCAAGATATGGTTATGCGAAAGTAAGGAAAACTGTGATGCAATGTATAGATTCTGATGTTGTCTTATGCTCCTTCCCTTGGTCAATTTTAAATTTCATGTACTTCAAATAATAAATAAAAAAATCATTTGATCAATCACCTAGTTATCTGTTTGGTAGGCTTAAAATCGTGAAGATTCTATTCTCCATTGATTGCTAAACTTGTGTCAATAAGACAAGATCTAATATTAGATAAAGCGTTCTTTTGCTATGTGATCTAATTATTACCAATTGAGTCTTGAGTGTGGAAATATGATTATGTATTTATATATATTTATTGCAACAGATTATATCAGCAACATGCTTTTTAAGAGGCAAGGCATATGAAGCTTTGGAAAATCGTGCCCAGGCTCGGCAATGGTGAGTTCTCAGCTATAGCATAATCATGCAATGTTGGGGCTCTTGTTATGGTTTCTGTTACATTGTCTTTGTTATTCTACCATTTTTATTTTTATTTTTTAATTTTTTAATTTTGTATTTTTTTGGAGAATATAATTTGTATATCAGTTCCACAAGCTCATCTTTATATTTACTCAATGTGATGCTTTTTAAGGTACAAAGCTGCTATCAAAGTTTATCCTTTATGTTATGAGGTATGCATTCATGCTTAGAAATAGTGTAAATATGTTTCTGTTTTTTTCCCTTTTTCCTGGGTGCTACATTTTATGTACTCAAATTAAAGTAACTTCTTATTTGAGCTTTAAAACAGGGAATAATGCTTAATGTGCGAAAAAAAGTTACTCTTTTCTTGTTTCATATTTTATCCTCGAGATGGTTGAATTGCTCGCATACTTTTGTCTCTTCATTTTTAAATGCAGAATTTCATATTTGGGCCTTTTGTAGTCACAATAATGTGCAACCACTGTCACTGAAAATATTTTGGAAATAATGTCAAAATTGCGGGCAACCATTTTTACTAAATATATGTTGGAAATATTACAATTGTATTCAACCATTTTCACTGTAAATATGATGGAAAACATTTCCTTCGTCAAGAAGTTGTTTTCATCTTTGCAATTTCTCTTGTGGTTGTCTCCTACATAGTTTAAAATTTTTTCTTTACGTGGTCCTTTTTCAGGCATTGGAACGTCTTATTGAGAATCATATGCTTACATGTGAAGAAGGTGATTTTTTTATTTTATTTGTATTTCTTTTGTCATTTTTGTACATTATTTGAGAATCAAACAAATTAATCTGAGGCCCATGCAAATTCATGGTACATAATATCTCATTCAGGTCTTCTTTTTATGCTACCTTGTATTATATTTTATTAGGTCCTTTAGAATTATTGGCAAAGTGTGCTTGCTTTTTCCTTGTATTTTCTCAAAATAATTTTGTTATTTGCTTTTGTGGATTGAATATGACTTAGTTCTTCCATTGAATCCCAGAGACGAGTCTACTTTCGTCATTGCAATTTGCTCCTGAAGATGGCTGGATCTCATCATTCTATTCATGCTTGATAAAGAAGGTAAGCATGTTGATTGGTGTGATCAGAATGTGATACAAGTCATGTGAAGTATATTTGTTTTTCAGTCAGTCAATGTCCAACATGTTAGATTCAAAATCTAGTCACTTTAATTTTTCTTTGTTTTCAGTTTCTGTCATTATGATACTCTTGTTCCTGTGTTTTTGTAATGACCAATTATTACGTATTATCAGTATGACAAGGACAATGTTGTAGAAGCCAAATTCAGAGAACTAGAACAAGAGGGTTGTAATGTTAAACCTTCAGAGAAGTCCTTGATGTGTACACTAAAAAACAACACCGATCTTTTGGCCTGCAAAGCTGAATACTACCATCAGTGTGGTGAATATCAAAAATGTTTTGAATTAACTTACATGTAAGTTGCAACTGCTTCATAACAGAAAATAATTTTAATATCCCTTGCTTGACTGAAGTCTGTATCTTGTTGCACACTATGTAATCCAGATTACTTGAAAAGGATCCTTTACATCTGAAATGTACACTTGTGCATTTAGCAGCTGCTATGGAGCTTGGACATTCAAATGAACTCTATCTTATGGCGTGCAAATTGGTGAAAGATTATCCTCAAAAGTGAGCATGATTTTTATCTTTTCTTTTTAAATATATATATATATAATTGTATTTTTATTTAGTTTTACAGTAAAATTAAGTTATAGTTAGTAATTTATTTGCTCTTAATTATACTTTTTACTTTGTAGGCATGGTCTCCTATTGTTTTGTTTTAGCAATAGAAGCACACAGTAAGGTTGAATGTAAGCCTGTGGCATAAGTTTATGGTTGAACATTTTTAGCAGTTGTGATTCTTGGTTTTACTATAATATCTTGTAAGTGGATAACAAATAGAAGTTTCAAAGGATAATGTGCTACACTTTAATCAAAGAAGTGTCAAATAAATATATATTTTGTCTTTCTTTCTTGTTTGGGATGGGGATAGAGGCGTGGAGGTTTGATCTTCATTTTATTGTTCTCTGTGTGTGTGTGTGTGTGTGTGTGTGTGTGTGTGTGTGGAGAAAATGAGGAAATCGTTTAGTCACTTTAATGGATAATTGAAAGCCATTGCCTGTTCCATAACAGAAAACAAGCAATATGGTGTGGTACTCTTTATAATAGTGGGTAATATTGTGCGGCAGCTCTTGAGCTTAGCTATGGCCATCTTAATTTTTAACACCAAGTGTTTCAGAGAAGAAACCAGAAAATCTTCAGTGTCAAGAATTAATCTCAGGGGATACCTAATTCATATCTAGCTTAATTCATTGTATTTTTTAGGCACTTTCGAATATTGTTCCATCAGAGACGTCTCCTGGGCTGCAAAACTTTCATAATAGTGGAGGACTTTACCATTCTTGTAGATTTAGGATCTCTGAGATACGGGAAGCGTTGAGTAAGATCAAAACTTGAGAAAGGATGTGGGAGTGGTTTGTACAGCAATTGATGTTTAGAATTGCACAGGAAATTGTTTTTAAGCTTGATTTACATAAACTCTTAACACAAATGTTGGGGTTTTGTAGTGTCATGTGATTGTATAATAAAATTGTAGATCAATTAACATTCACAAAACTGTGGCAGCAATGGGTATTTCAACTTATTGTGTTATTTAAAACTATATTGTTATTAGTAGGACTTGTAATTTGGATACAATGAATTCTGTTGTGCCAAACATGTTCTGATGAAGCTGAAAATTCCATCCAGATCATAGCTTATAGTTCTTACCTGAATATTTTGCATTTGGCTTTAAGTTGTTGCTAATTGGGAATTGTCTATTAGGGCTTTGTCTTGGTTTGCAGTTGGTTGCTACAACTATTGTATCAAAAAGTACGATCAATCACACCGTTATTTCAGGTAATAATCATACGTTTGTAGTCCACTCCAATTTCTCAACAATGCTGACGTGTTTACTTTTATGAGTTGCATTTTCCCTTTTACTATTCAGGTGATTTTTTTTGTTGCCAATACATCCAACCCAACTGTATCATTTCTTGGTTTTAACCAGAGTTTTAAAAGGCTTTCTTGAGGCTCACCTTGATGCCCGCCTCGCCTTGAGGCTAAGGTAAAACGCATCAAGGCTTTGATTTTTAGGCATTACTCCCCAAAGGCTTGCGCATCATAGTTTGAGACATGCGCCTTAAGTGCGCTTTTTACGCTTTTTGCGCATAAGCATGTGAGGAGTATGCACATGCAGAAGTTGCCTTGGGCATTTGTTAAACTTAGTCTATTAGATTGTTTAAACATAAAAAATTAAAAAGAATCCATTTTTACAACTATATTCTACAGAAAAAATTAAGTGAATGATCAATCAAGGAAAACACAGTTAATGGTCAAGTGAGAAGCTCAATCACTGAAGTTAAGAATATCGATTTCTCTTTCAGTGAAGAAAAACTTCATTCTATGCAGTAAAATGTTCAACGCATTAAAGCGAAAAATATTTACACATTTATATTTAATTTTGTTTTGATTTTTTTAATTATTTAAAAATATTTAATTTATTCAGGAAATATTAAAATTTGAAATTTGAAATGCTTACGCCTCAACGCCCTGAGGCTTATGCCTTGCCTCATGAGGGGTAAAACGCCTTAAGGTACGCATTCGCCTTTAAAAACTTTGGTTTTAACTATTTCTCTTATGTTAAAGATCTAAAAAGTTTGTTATGCATTAGAATCTAAACTCGTTTAAATTCCATGGAATGCTTATGTTTTGTCATTGTCTTTGTTGTACTTTAAGGAGTTAATAATCTATCCATCCTAGATGATAATGGAGTATTTTCTTAGGCGACAGATTTGGCATCATCTATGTCTGCATAGTCAGCAAAACACTTGTGGTACCTAAATGAGTACAAGAGTTTCAAGATTTAAAGCTTTGGATACAATGTTTGATGCATATTTGCCTTGAAAAAAAGAAGTATGATTGAAAATTCTGGTGTATACAGTTCAAGCACGAGGTGGTTGGAGTAATGCATGAAAGAAAAAAAACCATTTAAGCGGGCAATGGTATCTGGTTTGAGTTGGAGAGAGATAGCACATGATGGTTCACTGAGTTTAGTGGCAATCTGTACACATTCACAATAACCAAGGTGGAACAAACAAAGTCTATTTGGCAGACAACAGTTGAACAAATTTGGTTTGTTTGGTGATTGTTTGCTGAATGTATATGTACCAAGGTTGTTCATAGTAATTATGTCGGCCTTAGTTGTCCAAACAACCTTAAAATGTTCGGTGAACAAAGGCCAAACAATCGTAGTTTGTTTGGCAAACCAATGGCGAATAGAGCTTCGACTTCATTTTTCCAAACAGCACAAATCTAGATCAAAGTCATACAAAACCACACCTCAATAATTATATAACTCCCAAATCTTGTATACAACATTGCACAATTATCCTATATATATGTTTAACAATGTCTTTTTCATTTTAGTTGTTGATTGATGTTTATTATAATTTATTTTTGCTTTATGTTCTATTGATGGAGATGGTGGGAGATGCAGAGGGGCGAAGATAGTGAGGGAAGTGGGTGGTGGTGGTGGTAGTTGGTGAGGGTGAGTGTGTAACGAATTTTTTTTGTATTAAAATAAATTTCCCTTATAACAAATTTTGCATAAGGGTGTAATTCTAACAAAAGTCATAATTTGGTGGATTTATTGAGGGAAAAGGTGTAAAAGAAGCAACCTAGTTACTTCTGGAGTTCCGCTACAACTTTGTTATTCTGCCTGGATATGGGTAGTGGTTGGCTCTACTACAAAGTGACGTGATTGCTTTCAAGTAAATGTCATGTTTAAACCTGGCATAGTTATACGATTTGAGTTCTCATTGGTTATCATAATTGACAGCAAGGCTATGAATCTAGATGGAACATTTCTGCCAGCTTGGATAGGTTATGGGAATGCTTACGCAGCTCAAGAAGAGGGCGACCAAGCAATGTCAGCTTATCACACTGCTGCTCGTTTGTTTCCTGGGTAAGTTTTATATTATCCTTCTTCCTCTTGTTTGCGTTCTAATCTTTGGTGATAAACATGCACAATGAATGCAAGAGCGAGAACACTTGACCATGATGTATGAATTGTGATGTATCTAAGAGCAAACTTAAGAAGAATAGGTAATATGTTCAACAATAAAGGCAAGTTTTCAAGTTTCTATATTTTAATACTTTCTCCATTCACAAGATAATTAAAATTTAATTATTAGTGTTTCCAATCTTCTGATTCAATGTTCCTAAAATTCTGATTCCTTAGTGCCGCTCTGGTCTGTCCTCTCCCCCAAGGAAAACATGATATTGGGTTTTGTGTTAATTGTGGGTCAAAGATATTTGATTGTAACCAAGAATACCATTTTAACAATTCTCATGATGGTCGGAACTATGCATAAAATTAGTTTATTGGTTGTTTCTTTAGTTATGCATAGTCGAATCCTCTTTACCTGTGATTTGTTTTTTACAGGTTGAATCTTGATATTCTCTTGTTCCAGGTGCCACTTACCAACTCTGGACATTGGTATGGAATACATGCGAATGCACAGCTTCAAACTTGCTGAGCAGGTGATACATATGTCAACTTTAGTAATTAACTATTTGTTGGCCTCATGTGATGTGAACGTATCAAGAGAATTGAAAAGAAAAATATCAAGATAATGAGTTATGACATTATTGTTCTCAGTGATAAAGCTATCCAAAATTGATGTTAGTTTGATAATGGTCTTGGGTCATCCTTGCTAGTGTAGAGTTTGGAAGTGACATCATTTTATGTTCTTAAGGAAACTAATGGAAGAACAATGTCGGAGTTCAGTAGGGTGGGCTATTTTTTTGTCAAATATATGAAACTATTATTACGTGTACTTCAATAATAAGGGGTGCCTTCAATTGCCTAACAAAATTAAGAAAAGAGAGAGTTTATAAATAAATTGGCAATTGATTTAGTTGGTTTAATAGTAAAAATTTACTAGCATTTCAGGGAGAAAAAACTACCCATGTTACCAATAAGTAACATAACTAAGCTGTGGCAATTGAAAAATCATTTCAAGCTATTTATTTTTCCAAACAAACACTTGTGGTATTCCTGTTTTCTCTATATGTTTGATTTGTAATCTTTGTTCTTAGGAATTTCAACATTCTGATGAGCACATTGTGTGTCAAGTGTTCTGACAGGATTTTGTCTCAGTTTTTCATGCAGGCAAAGACAATATGTCCCTCAGATCCACTTGTATATAACGAACTCGGAGTTGTTGCTTATCATATGAAGGAGTAAGGATATTTACCCTTCATGAATATGTTACTCTAGATGTTAAATGGGATGTATCTATCAAAAGAGAAACAATTTGATAGTTGCTGAAGTATTGTCAAATAGTTCTCTTTATATTTATATAAGAAATTCATAATATGAAAAAAGTTGGAAGTTCTTTTACTGGACAAATTGCAGATATTATAAGTTTTAAATCTGTTTAATTTTGACTTTTAATTATATGCAAGGTTCAATGGAAGTTTTTGGAAACTGACCCAAAACCAGAAAGATCAAAATCAAATTTTTATTTTAAATTTTATGTAAGCCACCTAAACTTGGTGAAAATTTTGAACTATTAATATTTTCTAGTTAATGATGATTAATTTTGGTTGTTTTAAGTTATGAAACCCAGTTTTTGGGCAACCGTTCAGAAATGCCTTCTACATCTATATACTCAATTTAGTCCCCATGTAAATTCCTTTTACATTTGTTTTTCCATATTTGGTGAATCTATTTTCATCATCATAATTCCGTCTTAATGACTAATTTTGGGGTTGATTTTAATTATTTAAATTGTTATCTTTTAAGAATTGTGAAGTAAGATATTTATGAAAAAATTTAAGATGATCAAATATTGGTAATAAAATGGACAAAAAATATAATCTTCAAAATAACCATTTATTTTTTGTAATAAAAATATAATTCAAACATATAGTTATACATTTTCAATTATTTTAATTTTTTATATGATTATTCTAATCAACGAATCATAAAAAAATGAATAATTTAAATTACCGAAATAGATTTCAAAATAAATTTATCAAACTTAAATTATTCTCTCAAATTAGATAGCAAATTTGTAAGAATTCAAAACCATCATTTTCAGTGAGTTTTTTGTAGGGCTGAGTAAGGAATTCGTGAAATCCGTAATCTGATCCAGTCTATTCCAATCCAATAGGTTGGATTATTTTTTGAATCCGTGGTTCGGTTCCAAATTGAAGAATTAAAAATCCGTAATCCACGGATTGGTTTCGAATTTAACCCCACAGTTTCGGATTGGAACCGATTCGGACCGTATACAAATAGTCTATATTTTTATTATACATCCTTCCCCATAGTATCTTCTATTATGCCATATAAAACTTAAACTCAAACCTAAACTTGCATAATATCTTCTTTTATTACTTTTGTTTGTTAGTTTTTAGTTTTAATTTGTAATGATCTAAATACTTATGGTGAAACCAATTTTCTTATGATTGTTTAAATTCTATAACAGTATGTCGCTATGATAAAAAGACATGTTATTTAAGAATGGTTTTTGACTTCAGCTAAGGTCCTGTAATGTGATATTCATCGATGAAGGGAAACAAGTTGAAGCTATTGACATTAAAGACTCTTGACTTTATAGGAATCTTTATTTTTTATCAAGTTATCTTTTGCTTTATGTTTTATTTTTATGTATAGTACATTACTAAAAAATGTAAAAATATATTTTTTACGTACGTATCTCCACCGTATTCGTATCTTAATTTTTCAAATTTTGCTGTATTGTCGTCTCCGTATCCATGCTTCCTAGCTATTGTTTATAAAAAAATATTTCAGAGTTATTGTTTATAAAAAAATATTTCAGAGTTGTAATTGAGACGTGATCCACTCTCTAGAGTGATCTCTCTACAGTCGCATCTGACGGGTGATATTAGGAAGAAAAACGAAGCAAAAGGGACTGAACTGATGAATTTCTCTTCCTTCACTGCCATCAAAACATTGTCGCCGCCGTCGCCAATGAACACTCATCCATTGATTGAGCCACCAAAACTATAAAGCTTTGGAACCTTTAGACGTCCCACCATTAATGGTTTACATAACAAAGTATATAGACCCCTGAATCTCAGTTTTCTAGGGTTCCTTTCAAAATTTCTTTATCTATACAAGAGCAGAATATTGTTGACACCAAAACATGAACAAGAAATTGAGTAAACGACAAAGGAAATTAATGACTAAATTCAGAATAACAGTGTAAATGCATTAGACTTTCAAAAGAAAAAAAATTGTAAGCTTTGAATAGCTACATGAATCTCTAATTTTTCTTTTCGAAGTACCCAAAAAAAATGAATCTCTAATTTTTCTCGACAACCAAACAGAAATTTGAACCCGTGGCAGAAGAAACAATCAGAAAGAGATTGCTTTGTTCTTTAACCGTTAATGGTGCATTTCCACCGCCAAGGCTGTTCCTACAGTATATTTAACTTTTCTATTTTGATAATTTTTAAAAATAAGAATATTATTTTATGAAATTGAATAAAATAAATCATTAGATATACGATAGAATTATATAAATTATATAATAAATAATAACAATTATAAAAAATATAATAAGTCCTATCACTTTAACATAATTATATTCTTTTCTTTTTCAGTAAAATTAAAATAACCGAAATTATTGTAAAATGTGTGAAGACATAAAGATAAACAAAATAAAATATACTTTTAGTACAAAAGAGATAAGATAATTCTCCTATCTAAAAAAAACTAAACTAATAAAGAAGTAGAAGAGAATACATATATATATAAATGATCAATTTTATTAATAAATAAATCATACTCATATAACAAATGACTAATTTTATTAATAAATAAATTATAAGTCAATTAATAATTTTTAATGATATGAAAAATATCTTTTAGTTAATCATTTTGTTAATAAATAATGTATTAAGTCAATTAACAGTTTTAGTGATATGAGAAATATTTTTCAATGAACAATTTGATAATTTATTATTGCATATGAGAGTATTTTTTTTTTCCTGATTATTGTGTGAAATTAAAATTTATAACAAACGATAGTTGTAATTTGTAGTATTATAAGACTAACTCATGTTTTAAACAGATAGTTGTAATTTGTAGTATTACAAGGCTTAACTCATATTTTAAACAAATTTTACGAGTGTTTTTGTAATTTGCTAAAAAATAAAATATTTATGTTTTATAATTGACCAAGAATATTTGCGTATTTACAAAAAAATCTTCAATTAAATTAGTACACCATTAGTAAATTATATACAATAAAATGACAAAATATGAAATTAAAAAACAAGCTAAGGGTAAAATAGGCAACTCAAGACAAACATTCTCAACCAAAGCAATCAAAATCTATTACATAATTTTCAAAATGCCACAATCCAAATTGTTTCACCAACCAAACTAAAAGGTAAAATAACAATTTCAAAATAAGCCAAGAGCAAAATAGGGAAAAAAAGAACAAGCCACAAGCAGCAAAACACCTCTTATATATAGGATATATGTAAAGTGATTTATAGAGATATTGAATTGAAGTTTGATTACAGGTTATGAATGGCAATGAGAAGGAATATAATCTCTCGAAGCCTTCAGGTGAAGCAATTGAATGGTTTTGCAATTTGAAGCTCTTAGGCGAACGGCGAAGGGGAGAGTGCCGGCTGGTTATGGAAGAGAAGTTGTTGGCTTTTTGGCTTTTCGAAGGGTATTTTTGTAAATGCAAGCGTGCCAGCAAGGATCAATCAATCCTTACAGAAATTATAATTGCCAACCAATTATCAGACGATTGTGTTTTAGTTCTTTCAGCCTCAATGAAGAGGACTTTTACTGGTGGCTTGACTTAGGAGAAATTAAGAGAAATAACAGTTAATATGAAGAACAATCGAAATATTTCATTAAAATGAACACTTACAATAGTCCAAACTCAGCCTCGGAGAGGTTTACAGCAACAGTCTACTTGAAACTACTCCTATGAATCGAAGTGCAGTGCGGGTATTTAAAGTACAGGAAATGTAAAACTGGAAAAGAAAATATGAAGTAAAGACTGATTTGTATGATCTGAGTCTGGGGGTCTTTTCTGAGGGTTTCCCTGCTATTTATACTTGTCAAAGATGACCTTCGAATTGCACTTCAAACCGTCGAACTACTCCTCCATGATCGCTGATCATGCTGCCTTAGAAGTAGTCCCACTACGCCATCTCTTGCAGTTTGAGCTTCCCTCTTGTATTTGAATTTGAATATGAGTAACCGTTGAAGCCACATCACCTTGTATCTCTTTACTGATCTAGTGCTACTCAGATCACGTGAGAACCAATGTTCATTGCCACGTGTTCGATCAGGATCAAAGACTTTAATTATCTTCCCATAATACCCTTATTCTGCCACGTATCAAACTGTGATTTGGCTTTTACAAAATATGTAGCCAACATTACCCCCCGTACTAATATACCCAATACTTGGAGATATTAGTGAATCAAAAGCTTTTCCCGCGCTTTTGGAACGTGCATGGAATCCATCTTCAGGAAACACAACCGTCACCTATTTGATGATCATTTGCATTAACTCTCAACTTGTCGAACATCCCAATACCTTTAGCATTCAAACGGACTATGGCTCAATCAACTTCTCACTCTATTGATCAAGCATACGAAGAGCCATTGAGTAATGCTGTTTCCCCTCGAAAGAATCTCTACGCATTCATTAGCCACCTTTACCCACCCTTCTATATTCAGGTCATGGAGGCTTTTGCAAATTATCAACCTTTGGACTATGAACACATTGCCCTTAATCCTTCGGTTTACAAATTTACAGATACAATAAGTTCTTCCTCTAAACTCCCCTTGTACTTTGAACGAACTATTCTCAAGCCTTTGCTTCAACAAGTTGCAAATATGGACTTGGGAAGTTCTTCTTCACAAACCTCTGCTTGGGATGAAGCTACAACTTCTTCATCTTCTGGGGTTTCCATATGGACAAACTGGTCAGCACCTGAATCCTGGGACTTGAGGGAACGAATCAATCACCATTTCGTTGAGTTCACTGACCCTTTAGATTTTCCTTCTTACGCTCGAAGCTCGGTGGTCTATCCTTATGTGCCCATTGACCTTCGATGTAGTTTGGAGGAGAATCTGCTTGTGGCCTGGTACACATCCTCTATGCCTACAAAGATAATGCACGCTGCCCGGCGTCTGGAAGAATCACAAGGGTACAGCCCTTCATTTTTAGCCAAGAAGGCGAAGATTTGCTCTTCTGACTGGCTTGACTACATTAATGCCTTTGTTCTTTCATTTCTTTGTGCCATCTCCCATAATGAAGCATCCACTTCTTCTTCTCCATCTTCTGAAATTGAAGCATCCACACCTTCTTCTCCACCTTCTGGAATAGAAGCATCCACACCTTCTACATCTTCCTCAAATGTAACCATCTACTCCTTCTTCTCCTCCCACTCTTTCCTGGACAGAGAAACTAAGACATGCCCTACCCATGGACAAAATCTTTCCACCTTACAAACCACCATCATCCCCAACTCCAGCTGAACGGAAACAAGCTCAACTTCGCTATGCTTTCTCTCACTTGCCCTTCAATGTTCTTGAGGATGACATCCCTCTCAAGAACTTTCGATGGGCTTGTGATATTCTGACTAGGGGCCATGTCCTTAATCTCATTGCCCAAGCAGAACTTCACATGTTCCTGGACCAACTTCCCAGGTACTCCACTGGCATCGGAATTCCAAGGTCACCATCCAATCTTTGGATCAACTTTCGTCTCTCCGAATTCATGCCCAGTACGAAGCAGAGAACTTCATCGAAGATTTCGATGACTTCAAAAATAAAGATTCTACGTATTGGGATGATTTGGTTATAGATGAGTTGGAACAAAAATTGAGGGAAGAGGCTTTCGAAATAAAGGCTGAGGAGCTCTACTATGAAGTGAGAGCACACCAACTTATGCAGCCAACATTAGTGGAGATAGAAGATATAATAAAGAAATAACAAACATTCATTGATCATTGTTGGACAAAGTTCCATGATCTTGTTATTTATTCTATTCCTTATTTTTATGAGCTTGAATTTGTACCCAAATAGGGTTACTTAATGTAATTGTCTTGGTTTCAATACAAACAAAGTCTTTCTGTATTTGACATTGTTTGACTTTGTTTCCTTTTGTCTTTAAAATCCAACTCATAGCTTCAAATTGAACAATCTCATCCTTCGAATCTAGACTCAATTGTTTAATGAAACGCTAAAAGAACCAACATGTCTTTTTCCAATTTATGGAGTAAAGTTGACAATTCTGGCTGATATCATCTGGAATTAATACTTTGAATTTTAACTCAAAACTAACTATAACCAATATATGGTCATGGTTTAATATAGCCAATCAATTTCAAATTGACCATTTTGCTTCGAAGAGTAATTCATACTGTTTGGGTTCAAAAAGCAATTCTTTCTTATATATATAAAAACCAATGATTGGTTTTAATGCTTCGAACAGTGCTCCTTATCCTTAAAGGATCCGAGGATTTGCTCCGAAGATCGTTACTTTGATTAATAACCCTCAAACAGGTCTTTAAACCCTGTGAAGTGGACCAATATTCGAGCATTCTAGTATTTTTAAGCATGTAGTACGCTTCGAAACCGGCTTATGTACTTCGAAGCCGTTGTTGTTTGATTTTTTGGCACCAAAATCTCATTTCGAAACCAAATATCTTGCTTCGAAGCTAGCGTCAACATCCGGAATGTGCTTTTTCCCTCCAAAACTATCAATATTGGAGAGACTCCTCGTATTCGTACTTTTAGTACTTAACGACTTATGCAATATATTTCCAGACACAAGAGCTCTTTTTTTTTTTTAAATCCTCTTGCTTCGTGTTTCTGAAATCCCTTGCTCTTTTAACACACAAACCCTCATATCTTTCACTCCTCTTTACTTCCCCCCTTCATTTTCGAAAAACGTACCATCAATGGCTTCTTCTTCACCAGAAGTGCCAATCATAGAGCGTGTGAGCTCATCCGTAGCCTTGAAAAGGCTCATTGACGTGGAATGTGAGAAGTACAAGGATGGGAGGAAAAGCGCCATTGACGGGCGTATCTTCGTCCCTCGTCGTCATGAGCAGCAAGACTACGTGCTCGGGCCAATATTCAAGGAGATCCCTACTAAGCTCCCAGCTCTATATCCTCGTCTGGAAAACCAATGTCTCCTTTATGAAGGTGGTCTCGATTGGAGGAACTGGAGAATCAATCGCCCTCACTGATGTTGGCCCACAACGAGACCGGAGTGGCAAGAATGGTATGATCGGGTCATCCCTGCGAGGACACTAGACCTTCAAGAACTCTGCCTTCTCGATGCTCTCTGACTATCTAGGATAACTATCTCGGAGGACCCTTTCTTAATCCCTGCTGCTTTATGTTTTTGGAACCCTATTTTCAACTTCTTTCAATTTAGATGTGGGATGATGGCTCCTACTGTTCTTGACATCTGCCATCTACTAGGAGTATCTCCTATTGGTACCCTCATTACACCAGATTTCCCTGACTTAACAGTCTCTTTTTCCCTCCCCTCTCTTAACTTATCCTACAGCGATTTTGTTAAAGCTGAAAATAAAAAAGAGGGCCCAGTAACTGATAGGGAATTCTTTTCCTTTTTGTTATACTGGCTTTGCAAATTTCTCTTCTGCACCTCCTCTCAAAGAATCATGCCTGAATTTGCTCCTCTTGCCAAAGCCTTTATTTTGCCAAAAAGAGTAGCCTTAGCCCCATATATTCTAGGTCATGTATACAGAGTTTGTTCCCTCTTTTGCGAGAAGCCTTTAAATGCTAATCAAGGGGGGCCATTCTGGATCCTTTAGCTTTGACTTTTCGCCTATTTTACTGAATTACAATCTAAATGCCTTAAATTTTTTGGGTTACACTCTCTTACTCATGGCATAAGACTAGCCAATGCTTCCCTTTATCTTTCTACTTTTGCCTTTTATTTCTCTTTCTTCCACCAACTACCAGCCGCCATTCCTATTCACCATTTCCGTCCCTTCGAGACCAACATAGGTCCAACTTGGTTGAGTCACTTCTTAAGTGACAGGCTCTGTGCTTCGCCTATTCACAAGGACATATGGGCCTCTCTTCTGCTTCCTAGGGAGCTGTTTATCGGGACCACGAACCCCAGAGCTTATAAATGTATAGCTGAGCCTTATTGTCCTGCTCAATTTGCTAGACAATTTGGTTTCACACAAGGGGTCCCAATACCTCTCTGCAGCAACACCAATCTGAGCCTTACCAGGAGAGATCTGAAGGTTAGGAAGTCAAGGCTGGAGGAGGCAACCTTCAAATTCATAGATGACTTGGCTAGTTTTGAGTACACCCCTTTCATTCCTGAAGGTATCGCATTGAAGAGATACCAAAATTGGTAGGAAAATAATATGGAAATCTATTTAGCCATCTCACCTCAAAACCTATTGGAGGTGTTAGATGTGGCCAAACCCAAGGGAGCTGAAACTGTCCCTTTCTCCATTGTGCCTCCTACAACCCAGTCCATTCCTGCTACATCAACTCCTTCGAAAGCCACTCAGGCTGCTTCAAAGAAAGGTATATGCCTTTGTTTTCTCTCTTTCGACTTCCTATACAATGCTGATTGTGTTATTCTTATTTTGTTTCTATATATTTTTTTTTGTGAAGGTGATCAGCAGCAAAAGAAGAGAAGACTGCTTGATTCTGAAAAAACAACTGAGGTGCCAGAAGGAAAAGAAAAAGAAGAAAGAGAAACAGACCCAGAACACGAGTCACCTTTGACAAAAAGGAAAAAAGTGACTGACTTGTTTCAAGAGGAAACAACCATTAGGGAGGTAGAGAAGGAATTTATTTCCGAATCTCAGTTTGCAGAAGTTGAGAAAAAATCTGAAGAATAGACAATGCCAATTCAAAGAAAGAGGAGAAGAAAGATTACTGTCTCTCCTTCTGACTTTACTGAGGACTCTGATTCCGAGACAATTGCCCAAGCAATAGAAAAGAGAAGGAAAGTGACTATTTCACCTACTGTCTTGGTTGAAGATCCCCCTCATGAGGCAGCTGCCAAGGCCGTAGACCAAGAACATTCCAAGGCCATAATTGTCTTCGAAAGAATTTGAGAGGAGACTAAAGAACAAATTTTAAGAGAAGAAGCTGCTGCTGCCGATGTGTTACAAAGAGAAATAGTAAGAAGGCAACAAGCTGCCGAACATTACTCCCTTCGCAGCTCTCCAATCAGTACTAATACCACTGGATTAAGTAATTTCTTTCATTCTTCCGTTGTTTTTCCTTTGTCAACTTTTAATACTGAATTTTGACAGTCCTTTGTATTTCTTCCTCTTGCAGCAACAGCTACTGCATTCATCTTCCCAGCAAGGCCTCCCTCGATTTCAGTTGAAGTTGACCAGATGCAACATGTGAAAACCATCCAAATCATGCTCCCACTTTCCAAGCCTATATTCGATATACCCTCTTTGAATCCAAGCATCCATGCATCTCTTTTCCTTGGCTTAGAGCCATATCTCCCTTTTTTGACTTTTGATCTACCTCAGTTTAGTTCTTCTTCGAGCCTTGCTCTTCCTCCTTTCTTCTCAGAAATTCCAAGTGCTACTCCATCTCTGACGGCAGTTGATTCTTCCACAGAGGGTGCTGGTAGTTCTCCAATTCATGGTTCATTACCTATGCCTACTTCCAGCCCCTCTTCACTTGATTCGTTGGTGGCTAAGACCATAGAGGCTGCCAAAGATGCTCCATCCATTTCTCCCATCCCCATGCAGTCCTCTGTGTCCTCCACCACAACACTCTCTATGCCCTTCATGTCTAGGGATGAGGTAGACATCTTCGAAGGAAGACTAGCTAGTCTCTTCGACATACCTTCTACCTCTCCAACATTTAGTGCTGAAGCTGAGCCATTAGTTTTGGCTGACTCCTTACTGGAAATCTTCGAGAGTCTTCCTTCCTCCAGCAGCAAGCCTTCTACACCTTCAATAGATCTGGACGTATGCCTGGAACTGCTGACTTCTTTTTCGAGGATCCCCTTCGAGGCTCTATAAAGGCCTATCATCAGGAATGGGTTCCTTCAATGCTGTAATATTGCCAAGTAGTCTGGCATGAATGTCTCAAGTCATCTATCCCAGGCTGCAGCTACTATTGATTTCTATCTCAACATTTGTCATGCTGCTAATACTGCGGATGAGAAACTAGCTAGGGACCAGAGTTTTGTTTCCCAGGTGCATACCGAGGTATCAACGCTTAAGGAACAACACTCTTTTGCCTCTCACTTTCGAGTCCAACTGCTGGAGAAGAAAGCTCAGCTTGAAGATGAGCTGGCCGCAGTAAACCAAGCCTTGGTTAGAACTGATACCAAATTGCACATCACCAACCAAGGGCTGGCTGATCGAAAAGAAGACATGGCTGCAGCTATTCAATTGTTTCCATCACTTAGTAATAATAGGAAATCCACTATACAAAAACAATTAAGACGTTGTAATGATTTCTGGGCCAATCTGTGGCACAATGTATTTAATTCTTTATAAAAGAACAAATTTTGTCTATCATTCGAGCAGTCTTATGTTTTTGTAGTTTAATGTTTATTTTGTTCCGTGTGTTTCCCAAATAGTTGGAAAATAAGGTTTCAAATATCTGCCGTTAATCTTTTTGGGATGTACATACCCATTCAGATTTCTCAAATGGTATGCTCCAAAAGGCAGAACTCTATGAACTTGATATGGTCTTTCCCAGTTAGGTAACCATTTGCCAAACTTGTGGCTTTTAATTCCTATTGGGAGTATTGTTTTCCATACCAAATCACCTTTATCGAAACCAATGTTCTTGACTTTCTTATTATAATTCTTGGCTGCTTTCTTCTTTTGGAAAAGAATGCTATTTAATGCCAAAATTCTGGCTTCATCTATGCCTTCTAATTCCAAGCACATACTTTGATGGTACTGCTCAGGATCTAACTGATCTTGGTATCTTACCCTCAAAGATTTAACATTAATTTCCACAGGTAAAACTGCATCATGCCCATATACTAAGGCATAAGGAGTAGCTCCTGTGCTTGACCTTGGGGAGGTTCTGTAAGCCCACAAAACATCCAACAAAAGGTTATGCCAATCCCTAGGATTATCCTCCACAACCTTTTGTATACCTTTTTTCAAGGATTTATTGGACGATTCAGCTTGACCATTGGCTTGTGCATAATAGGGTGTGGAATTAACAAGGCTAATTTCAAATTCTGCCACAAAGGACTTCACCATTCTCCCATCGAACACAGTCCCATTATCTACAGTAATGGTTTGTGGGATGCCAAATATATGGATCAAGTCTTTAATGAACCCAATGACCTCTGTTTGATCTACAGCCTTATATGGCTTGGCTTCAACCCACTTAGTGAAGTAATCAGTAGCCACTAGAATGAAACAATGATGCTTCGAAGAAGGTGGGTGTATTTTTCCTATCATATCCATGGCCCATCCTCTAAATGGCCAAGGTTTCACTACTACGTGTAGGTTAGTTATGGGCACATGCCTTATTGTACCATGCTTTTGACATGCCTGGCAACCCTTTGCATATTCTATGCAGTCTTTAAGGATAGTTAACCAATAGTAGGAATGCCTTCGAAGCAACCATCTCATCTTCACACCAGGTTGATGAGCACCACAAATGCCTTCATGAACCTTAGCCATAGCTGTTAATGCTTCTTTTGGGCCTAAACATTCCAACAATAAGCCATCTCCCCCCCTTTTATAGAAAGCATTACCATATACCATATATTGCATGGATTGCAATTTGATCCTTCTGCTGGCCTTCGAAGATGGACCAGCCAAATACTGCATTATTGGATGTCTCCAATCTTGTTTTTGTAAGTCATTATGATTGACTTCCAAGATCACGTTCCTTTTATTCAAAGATTGTATTAATCTTTGATATGTTGTTTGGCTTATGTCCCTTTGGGTATTATCCATTCTCTTGAAGTTCAAAACTTTTTGAGCCACATCATTAGCTCTATTGTTCAAGAATCTTGGAACATGGGTTACATTTGCCATTTGAAACTAAGAAAGCAGATGTAATGCAACAACATAATATGGTAGGATACTTATGTTTTGACACTTGAAAATCCCTTTCACTTGGTTAACCACCAATTGAGAGTCCCCAAATATGTCAACTGCATGTACTTGTAATCCAATGAGGATTTCTAGTCTCACTATTAAGGCTTCATACTCGGCTTGGTTATTGGAACAAGTGGCTTCATCCACTCTGAAACCATATGTAGTTTCTACCCCTTGTGGAGATTTAATCACAACACCAATTCCAATTAAGCCATTGGCTTTCGATCCATCAAACCACATCTGCCATGGCTCAACATTAGCCATACCAAGCTCCATTATCTCTTGGCTTTCTGTTTAAGATGGATGATCTGCCAGAAAATTGGCTAGAACTTGCCCTTTTGCTGCCATTTGAGGGACATATTCTAGATGAAATTCTGATAAGGCTAGTATACACTTGCCAATTCTTTCCCTCAACATAGGTCTAGATAATATGTATTTAACCAAATCTGTGGTTGCAATTACCAGGACAGTTATAGGTAAAAGATAATATCTTAATTTCATTACAGCAAAATACAAAGCAAGACACAGCTTTTCAACAGCTGAATATTTACATTCACAAGAATTTAAAACCTACTAAGGTAATAAATAGCTTGCTCTTTGCCTTCTTCGTTGTCTTGGGCTAAGAAAGCTCCCAATGAATCTTCTACTGTAGCTATGTACAATTTCAAAGGCTTGTTCCCTTTTGGTGGCATCAGCACTGGAGGGTTGGCCAAATAGGCTTTGATACCTTCGAAAGCACTTTGATGCTCTGCTGTCCACACAAATTTCTCTTCATCTTTCAGCCTTAACAAGGAAGAAAATACTTTAGTTTTCCCTGCAGTGTTAGAAATGAACCTTCGAAGAAAGTTAACCTGCCCCAGGAACCTTTGTAATTCTTTCTTACTTGATGGAGGCCTAGCTTCAATGATGGCTTTAGCTTTATTCTGATCAATCTGTATTCCTTTCTTGTGCACTACATAACCCAAGAAATTTCCAGATGATACACCAAAAGCACACTTAAGAGGATTAAGTTTCAACTTGAACTTCCTCATTCTTTCGAAAACTGTTTCTAAATGAAACAAATGCTCCTCTATGGACTGGAATTTCACCACAATGTCATCAATATAACATTCTAGATACCCTCCAATGAGATCATGAAAGATAGTGTTCATAGCCCTCTGATATGTAGCCCTAGCATTCTTCAAACCAAATGGCATTTTAACCCATTCGAAGGTGCCAATATTCCCAGGACATCTGAATGCTGTCTTGTGGATATCTTCCTCTGCAATGCATATTTGGTTATAACCAAAGTGGCCATCCATCATTGATAAAACTTGATGCCCTGCTAAACTGTCTACCAGCAGATCCACTATAGGCATAGGGTACTCATCTTTAGGAGTTGCTAGATTTAAGTTTCTGAAATCGATGCATACCCTCATTTTGCCATTCTCCTTAATTACAGGCACAATATTAGATAGCCATTCAACATACCTGGCTGTCCTAATAAAGTCTGCCTTGAGTAGTCTAAGAATTTCTTCCTTGACCTTCTGAATTACTTCTGGACTCATCCTTCTTGGTTTCTACTTGTATGGCTTGAAATTAGGCTTCATAGGGAGCCTATGTTCCACCAATGATCTATCCAATCCTGGTAGTTCATTATAAGACCATGCAAAGCAATCTTTGTATTTCTTTAGAACAACCAATAAGTGGTCTCTGTCCAGAACATTCAAGCAAGTACTTATATAAGTGGGTCAGCGCACGTAACCTTCCCCTAAATTCACTTCTTCTAAGGGGTCTTGTGTCTGAGAACTCATCGAAGCTTCTTCTTTGGTTTCTTCAACCTTCGAAGTAACCTTTTCGCCTTGTTCTGCTCCTAGGTTCTTTAATTCGACATCTCTGCCCTCTTCTTCATAGACAAAATCTGTCCACAAGGCGTCTTCTTCCTGTATCTCCTGGACTTTTGTTTCAATGTCCAATGCACAGTATTTCCCAAGGGTCAAACTTCTGACCTATTGCTGCTCTTGTTTATAGCCAATTATCATGGCCTCTCTCTCTTGCTTCTGTACTTTCTGGATTATTGCTTTTACGTCCAATGATGAGAATTTAATCAGAGCCAAGGACTTGGCTTCTCGTTCTTCACTTCTTTGCCTATAACCAGACATCATTGTCATCTTTCACGACAACCTCTTCATCAGCACTTTCTTGGACTAAGTGTTTCAAGTGTGTTACTTCCTCATCAGCCGTCACTTCGGCTGAGCCATCAGCTTTCCTCAGTATACTGAGTGGTGTCACTCCCTCAATATACAACTTGGCCTCTGCAAAGTCTGCACAGGCTATGAAGGGTTGAGGATCTGCATCAATCTCCTCTGTCTCTTCATTGCCCAGAGCCATCATGATTTTCTGATGCAAAGAGGAAGGCACACATTTGTTAGTGTGGATCCAATCTCTTCCAAGTAAAGCATTATATTTAGCATTCTTTGTCGATTCTGAAGAATCTTGTCATGCGATCCACTGGTTCCCACACTCAAGTTAATGGGACGTAATCCTTGAGCCATCTGTTTATCTCCGGCAAAGCCGATGGTTGTCTTTGGTTGGGATCAACCTAGGATTCTTTTTCCCTAGTTTCTTCAAAGAAGATTTCGGTAATAAGTTTACCACTGCCCCATTGTCTATTAGGACTCGGTTCAGCTGTATCCCATCGAAGAAAGCCTTGATGTACAAAGGCTTGACATGTTGGGTCATGGAATTCGAGGGATATTCAAAAGGATATGAGGTTGATGCTCACCTCTTCCTCGCTTTCACACTCAGTTTCCATTGGAGTAGCCATTTCAGGAGCATCCTGTACCATACTCACTTGTGACTCTTCACTAGAGACAGGAATTGGATCCATGTCTTGGTCACCCTGGTCCTCATTTCCAGCCTGGAATTCATGAGGCAGTATGTGTACCATATTGACTGATACAAGGGGAAATGAGCCAAACTGGATGGCTGGCTGTACCTTCTTCCCCTCTTGGCTACCTTGCTCAGTGTCTTCAGCAGCATCCTCCATGCTGCACTCTGGTACTTCATTGATAACTGATCCCTTCGAAGGATCCTTCTCAACTGGTTCTTCAGTCAGAAATGTTTGTTCAGCCATGAAGGCTTCGAACATTTCTTCTTCTGCCATTTCCTTCTTTTGGCTCATGCCAATCTCTTCTTCCATTTCGCTATCACTTTCCATCAGAGCCTTCTCCAGCCCTGCCAAACTAGACTTCTCTCTGGCCTTTAGTTCAGAATGAACCTGGGCCAACTATTCTCTGCTACAAACCACTTTGCTTTGTAGAGTCGGTTTTGGAGTATGGTCTGACTTCGAAGTTTTCTTTCCTTCATCTTGACTGTGAAGAACTCTCTCCACTTTCTTCGAGATCTTCTTTGATGCGGTGTACTGCTGAATCTTCCTCCTTTGTGATCTGGAAATAACTGGAACCATACTTGGTTCCTTTGTCTTTGGGTGTTTCAGCAATACCCAGTTGTTCGGAGCCACCAAAGGAGGCTTGACCATCCTGCCTGGGATTCCAACATCTCTCCTGGTAGACACTTCCTTAGGTTTGTTTTGCATTACAAACCAATCTGGAACTCTAGGTACCCAAGAGCTTACTGACTCAGATGTTGAATCACCTTTTTCTACCTTCGAAGCCATCTTTGAAACTGGCTGTGGAGGTAAGTGCTTGGTTCTGGTCTCATGTTTCGAGCCTGATTCTGGCCTTTGATGGAGGTGGCCATTTTCTGTTCTGTGTGAAGTTGGTCTAGGGGGCCAATCTCTGGCTTTAGTCCCATAACATGAACTCCTCTCTAATCTTCTTTCAGAATGTTTGCTCTCCATTCTGTAGTAGTTAAGTGGCCTAGACTCATACAAGGGCCTCTTGCCTTTAGCATGTATTCTGTCAACTGCAGGCTCAACCACTAATGGTCGCTGCCTATCACTAGCCGGGTACGGCCTTTTGTTGTAAGCGTTGGTTGATTTAGGACGTCTCTGAACATCCCTATAGTATTGCTTCCCATCAATCGGAAGCCCCTTCAACCATTTGTAGCTTAGTCTGCATCTGGGACACATCCTCTGCATTACAGCTACTTCCAAGGAATCGTCATCCAGTGCTTCTTCATCAGAGTGTTCCTTCTGATGTGAGAAACCTTGTCCAATAACTGGTGGGTTTCTAATCTCCTTCTTGGCAGTTGTCTGGTTGGCAATATGCATTTGCACATTGACCTCTTCCAATTCCTGCAGAGATAGATTCTGAAAGTTTGGTACAACCACATTAGCCGTGCTTTCTCCAACTTCTGGAAACGGGTTACTGTCAATCCCCATGGCTTTTTCTGTTTTGGCTGGGAACTTCAAACTTCCTTTCCGAATTTGCTCTTGGATCCTGTCTCAAAAAACAATGCAGTTTTTAGTCGAGTGAGACCAAGAATTATGCCATTTACAGTATACTTTTCCTTTAAGTTCATCTGGAGATGGCAGTTTTACTCCTTTTGATAACTTAAGGAAATTGGCTGCAAGCAAATGATCAAAAATGTCATCTGCTTTTGTCAAATCGAAAGAGTACTTTCTATGAAAGTCTTTCTTTTTAAACTGCTGGTCGATGGTTGTATCCTTACGAATTAATACTTCATAGATTACAAGTTCTTTGCCCACAATCTCTGCTGCATCGATCTTATAATTGGGATCTCTATAATATGTCTTATACGAAGCATTATTCCGATCTTGTTCCTCCTCTAGTAATGCTTCATATCGAGACACCTTATAGGTTAATTCGACCAAATCCCTGAATTCAGTTGAGTCAAACTTCTTTCGAAGCCTGAACTCTAAACCGTTTTGAGCCAATCTTACAAATTCTGGCTCTGGAAGGATGACTCTACATTTATTTCGAGCCCTTTTAAATCTGGCAATAAACTGAGTAGCCTTTTCTTCAGGCCTTTGACTCAATCTTGCCAAGTCTGCCATGGACACCTCTGGCTCCGATTGGAAGAATTGGGCATGAAATGCCTCTTCCATTTGTTGCCAAGTTTGAATGGAGCCAGGTGTAAGGTTGATATACCATACAAATGCTCCCCCAGTTAGAGAATTTGGAAATAATCTCAGTTTCATGTAGTCATGATTAGTGAATTCACCACATTGAGCAGCGAATCTGGCAATATGCTCTACTGTTGATTGATTTCCAGTTCCATAGAATAGGGTAAAATCTGGTATTCTGAATCCTCTTGTGTCACGCCCCAATCCCGCCCCTAAAAGATTTGGGCATGGCCTATTCGAAGACAGACACTTAACCTGTTATATATATCATATGGGGCCTGAACAGAAGCATTAAATATTAAAATTTGACAATAGAAACAAACTCCATTGAGCTACCACTATCATGCCAAGATCATAAACTCTTAAGAGACAAATAAAATTTAAAACATACACCTGAACATTGGTTATATACAAACATATATACAGACCCAGCCCGGTAATTGGGCATATATCAAAAACATTAGAGAATGAAGTGTTGCACACATGTCAACTTTAAGCCAACAACTAGGGCGTAAAACCAAAGTTCGTCAAAACTTCATGAAAATAAGAGCTGCTTCTCTTAAGCTTGGACATAGAAAGGTTGACCCAAGAGGACAAGCGTCATGGCTTAGGACTGACCACTTGGTTGATTACCTACAGAAACAGACATAATAGAAAGTGAGCCGGGCTCAGTGAATAGTAATACATAAATAAAATGATGCTTAACGTGAAACATAATACATGTCAATGCAATAGTCTGATTCTGTGCTAAGTACATAACGGCCTTAGGCCCAATCTTGCAACACAAACTTGATGGCTATAAGCCCTTGAAACTTGTTTGACCTTGTAGCATATTCAAACTTGTAACATGCACTTGAAACATACCTGAGCATACTTGAACTTGTAACATACTAGAAACGTGCCTGAAACATACTTGAACATCATTCATTAATTCAAACGGAACATATTATAGCTAGAGCGTTTCTTGATGTATCATGTCATTATCGTACACTTAACAATGAGAGACTAATTCACATTCTCATGAGGGTCACATAATAATGTTAAACTTTGCACTTATATCATAGTTTCTGAATAACTTCCAATTCATAAGCAACATAGTAAAATAACTTCAAATTCATATGGATACATATAGCTACTCTTATATTTACTCAGA
Organism: Camellia lanceoleosa; assembly: GCA_025200525.1. NCBI lineage: Eukaryota > Viridiplantae > Streptophyta > Magnoliopsida > Ericales > Theaceae > Camellia > Camellia lanceoleosa. The sequence continues at coordinate 162,276,034 of CM045764.1, forward strand.
ATCTATTCTTTAAGAATGAACAGAAATTCTTTTGGGTAAACGACTTAATTCACGTACTCTGTTAATCAATAGTATACACCATTGTTTAATCGTTCTTATATGTTAACATAGTTGCCTTGCCTTGTAATTAACAGAGTCCTATTGGTAACCGTTACAGCATTCCCATGAGTTGACAAAATAAGCACATTTTCATTAGATTACAGATGACTTTATCGGTTTCACATAGCCTTTAGGTTTCATAGATTCACAACTTATTACATCGGCCTTCGGCCCTTTGGATTCACAAGTTCACAATTTTGGCCCTTGGCCTCATAGCTTCATAATTTCACAAATGGCCCTTGGCCACATAGATTCATAGCTCACAAATGGCTCCTGGCCACATAAGTTCATAGTTCACAAATGGCTCCTAGCCACATAAATTCATAAGTCGGCCCTCGGCCTCATAAATTCACATATGCCTAAATTAGCTTTTGGGTTTCATAGGTTCACAACTCGGCTCTTGGCTTCATAGTTTCACAATTCACAATTCGGGAATTCATACGTCACAAATGGCCCTCGGCCACATCATTTCATATTTCACAAGTTCGTGATCCATACTTCACAAATTCGAGATCACAAATCCTTTTTGATGTTTCCATAATTTCACAATGTTCTTCATATAGCTTATACCATAATTTCACAATGTTCTTCATATAGCCTACACCTTTGATGTTTCCATAATTTCACAATATTTCTTACATAACATACATAACATATATGTCAACATAATTCTTACGACGAAGATCATAACGTCAATAACAATAATCATTAACAGTTAAAGATATATCGAAGTACTACTACTCACAGTGCTACAACGGAGTGTTTGTCCCTCCTGAAGTGTGCCCTGTACACATATATAACTTGATCATTAGTTCTTTTTTCTTTCCTTCATTATTCTTCACAAGCCTACCATTAAGCATCCATCGATTATACCACAATTTCCTCCATCTCAATATATCTATATATAGAAATAGAAGATTACCATTCTTGTAAACATAGTATGAAATTTATAATCAATCACTTTGATTTCAAGATAGGAAGGAATTGTATGAACATTTTTCACATTTTTCCAAAAATAAATCATTCTCTTGATTTTAATAACTAAGCAAGCCCACAAGTACTTAGGAAAATAATTTGGGAGTAACCCATATTGGAAAACTCCACATTTTAGGTCACAAAAATCAAAATCAACATAGTCAATACCATCCTACATAAGCACTACAATTCAACATAAATAACATGAATCAACTCAACATCATTAAATAATTCAACATAATGCAAGAGGAATCCTTAAATCCCATTTCCACATTCCAAAACCAAGTTCATATCATGCATATCATTATTAGATTATTTTCCCAATTTTTCCTTCACATTATAGCATGAATTCCAATGTTCATATCAAAGTTCATTCGCAAATTTTAAACATAATTTTCAAACATTTCCAAATTCTAATTAAACTTGACCACATATACTTCAATATCTCAATTTCATTATTCTACTTCTAATTTGGGCCAAATCATTGGTTATCTTCATTAATCAACCTAGGGTTTCAAGAAAAACCTAGGAATTTCAAGAAAAAACCAAATTCCTTAACCCATTATTTTTTGTTCAAATTTCCTCATTGATTACAAGTCTAAAGTTCATAATCCATCACCTTAACCCTACAATTACATCTCCAACATTATAAACCCTAAATCCCCCAATCTCAAGTTAGACATAATCTGTTCAAAACTATAGATTTGTATTTATATACACAAAATACCATAAATCCATACTCAAAATACCATAAATCCATCCATGAATGCAATCTTGAAAGGGAATAAGGTCTCCTACCTCAAGATTCGAGCAAGAAAATCAAGCTTTGAGAAGAATCCTCCACAAATTCGAATTTCAATCGGTTGTAAATGTTGCCCTCTTTTTGTTCTCCATCCTTGATGCAAGATCTATGGTGGATTTGTTGAGAAAAGTGAAGGAAATCAAGGTTTGGGGAGCTAGGGTTTCGGACATGAAAGAGGGGAGAAGAAGAGAGGAAAAGAAAATGCAAAAAATGAGCTCAAAATCACATTTTTGAGCTGCTGCCCCACACATCGCCGCACGTGCGCCGCATTTCCCGCACGTGCGGTTCTGCTTCCAGCACAGATATGAAAACTTCAAACATGCATAACTCTCTTATCCGGACTCCGTTTTAGGTCATTCTTGTGCCCAAATTGAAGCCCCGAAAATAATCTTTCCAATGGTTCTAATCTCACATCCAAATTCAAAGTGTGGAAAAAGAAAAGGGCAAAAGAGTGACGGCTGATCGTAGGCGAATTATTCGAATTAAAGTTTTTGGTCCAATCTTACTTTACCATCACCCCACTACCTCAATCAGTACCCCAAAATAGATAAAAACATTCTCAATTCCAATGGATGTAGTTGAATTAAAACACATTAACCCTCAATTAAATAAGAATGACTTTTGGGGTCATTACATTCTCCCCACCTTAAGAAGTTTGGTCCTCCAAACTTGATTCACCTTGCCACAAGTCTAATTTTGTCCTGGACATCTAACATTTCTCAATCATTGCCCATTCACAACCCTATCTGATCAACTCGGATGGAACTTGCTCCCAAAATCACAAGTATTCATCTCTACGAACTACTTGATAACCCAATTGATAATAATACTTACTAACATCAAAACATCGTCTCATTATTCATGTACATTTTAATTTATTACTCCACAAATCATATCTTTCACATAATATAACAACCTAAGGGTATTTAGAAATAATTCAGTTCAAGTATTCGTTTGCATGCAGCTCATAAACTATCAAACATAATTCAAACTCACAAATAACCCCCATTATCATAATTCCTCAAAGGTTAAGGAAACATTCACGACATAATCGCGTTTCAAAGATATAGACGTCGACCAATAATTCGACCCAACGTAGCAAGTAAGTTCTAAATCAACGACTTCATGGCTCTTTGTTCATTATCTGAATTAAACTTATCAGTTCAAATCAAATCTCTAACAGACTCCAAATGCCAACTTAAATATCATATCAAGAAATTACAAGCTGAGAGTAGAGGATTGGTAAAATCAAATACAGATCAAACCTTAATGGTCATACCTCCCACATTACAGTAAAGTAGTACTCATTTAAAATCCATGCTGGCTTAGAAGATCTTAAGGTCAACGTATCTAGTCATTTTGGAAAATTATCCAGAAAGCTTATTATATCATAAACATGTCGGAAGTTCGTAGCATTTTTATCATTTCCGAAAATACTTGTCATATAAAACATTGCGTAACCCAAAATATGGAGTTCATTAAACATTGTATAGCATAGTCATTGATACAAAAGTATCTTTTACAAAGGCATTACTCACTTAGGTCCATGGTCACATCACACAAGGTCACACTTGTCAGAAGTACTGAATGTAATTGATAGTTTGACATCGCCAAATGACATAGATCACAGAAGTTTCATTCTAATGCTCACTCATTTGCAAATCACAATAAAGGAACAAGTCTTGAATTAATTCTCATACACATATTTCATCCTTAATTAATAATGGTGAGTTTCTGGTAACAATACGTTAGGGTCAGAACAGAAATGTATCAGAACAAAAATTATGTCCTTCAGACAAATGGCAGTCCACAAAAGAAACACAACTTTCCTATATCACTAAACTTTCATAAAATTCTACCGAACATTATGTGATCACAAATCATGATACTTGTATTTATTAACATTCCAGGTAGCAATTTCAACGTTCTAACTCTTGATCACTAGTTCCATGCTCATTATCAATCATTAAATATTTCAATCATAATAATTCCATGAGTTGTCAGCTACATAATTCTAATGTCTCTCATCATTTCATATTTCCAGAACTCAACATGTTTGTACTTCCCATTAGTCAAGTCAAAACACTACAATGTCATAAACCTTAGCCTTTTGTTTCCTTAGACATATCATGTAGAGAAATATTGATTATGGATTACAATTTACACATAACAAAACAAATTACACATAGTAAAGTTAGATTGCAGATTTTAGATTCACATTTTAGCTTACAAGTTCCATAAACAAATTACACTCACTAAGAGAGGTCATCTCAAATGCAGTACTTTCTCAAATCACAGATCCAAACATTGTCATGGTAAGGAAGACATAACTCTAGCTTAAAGTTAGAGTATCACATATAGTATTTCCTTTGTTCTTAGAAATATCCCATGCTTAGAGTTTAATCAATTCACCAATTCACTTAGAGAGATGCCAAAAAGGCTTAATTATATCATCGTCATTTCTCATAGATGACTAACAACCGACAACATACATTTTATTTAATCTTTATATATAAATTATCTTACCAGTCCGTTCGAATCCTTACCACGCTTCTGCAGTGCAACTTTATTGATTTAATCCCATCTACAAATCTTACCATGTTCTGCATAGCAATCAATCACAATATATACAAGAAATGTATAACAGACATGAATAATAACCATTGCGGTTAGCGTCATTACATATACCATTATCGTTGCTATCAATTCCTTTCATATGCACTAAGGATGTCATGCATGATGCCTAAGTCTTTTCTAGACATCCTAAAGCTCAATGGATCCGTGTGTGAGATAGCAACTCGTGCTCTGATACCACTTGTCATGCCCAAATCTTTTAGGGGCGGGATTGGGGCGTGACATCTTGGGTATTCACGTACCCTATCTACCTATTCTGGGTATGGTTTTCTGTATACAGGAGTCTGGACCCCCCGAGCCATCGGTCCACACATCTCCCTAACAATATCAGCAATTTGGTCCCTATGGACCATATTTTGTACTTGTTGAACCACTACTGGAGGGACAAACACAGGGTTTAGTGGACAAACTTGTGCCTGTGGTCCTCTTGGTCCATAAGGTGGTACATTTGGGACTGGTTGCCCCTGTGGTGCAGGTTGCTGTTGGGGGTATGGGTAACCCCTTTGAGCCTGTCCTGCGAAAGGACCTGTGAAAGGTGCTGGAACAAGTATTGTGTCCCTTCCATTTGTGGGAAAACCTTCCAACACCCTAGGTATAAATTCGAATAAGGGATTATTATACCCCCTAGTGCCAGGTATGGCTTCGAACATGGGATTTGCCACCATTCTTATGCCAGTTTCTTGTACTTGGTCAGATCCACCAACTTGTGTGGCTTCATTATTGAGTACTGAGGCATTTTGGCCTACTACAGGCCTTGAAATGGGTTCATACCAAGACTGAGGCGATGGTCTTTCATAGTTCTGAGTACTAGTCTGACTATTAGATTGTCCATTAACTTGCATAAGCTATTTTTCTCTAGCCAATCTTTGCTGAGGGACATTTAAAATTTCCTCTGTGTGTCTTGTATTTGTTGGTTGGTGGTTATTCATTCGATCCAAAAAGGATGTTACCCACATTTCCATTGTGTTCATTAATTGTTGTCCCATAGCATCTACCAAGCCATCCCATGGATTTGTTGGCTGAATAGATGGAACGGTGGATGGTCCAATTCCTTGGTTTCGTCCAATATTATGAACATCTGGTTCTTGTCCAGAAGTACTGGTCTGTTCGACCAAAAGTTCTGATAGCATAGGAGTCTCCACAGGATGTGTTACCACATTCTCCTCTGGATTAGGTATCTCTACCTCTCCTTCTACGCCTTCTTCCAAGCGTTCATTTTCTCCTTGTCGTCTTCGTCTAGCCATTTTAATAAGTCTCACCGGGCGTGCCAAAAATATGTGTTGGCTTTTTGGCTTTTCGAAGGGTATTTTTGTAAATGCGAGCATGCCAGCAAGGATCAATCAGTCCTTACAGAAATTATAATTGCCAACCAATTATCAGACGATTGTGTTTTAGTTCTTTCAGCCTCAATGAAGAGGACTTTTACTGGTGGCTTGACTTAGGAGAAATTAAGAGAAATAATAGTTAATATGAAGAACAATTGAAGTATTTCATTAAAATTAACACTTACAATAGTCCAAACTCAGCCTCGGAGAGGTTTACAGCAACAGTCTACTTGAATCTACTTGAAACTACTCCTATGAATTGAAGTGCAGTGCGGGTATTTAAAGTGCAGGTATTTAAAGTACAGGAAATGTAAAACTGGAAAAGAAAATATGAAGTAAAAACTGATTTGTATGATCTGAGTCTGGAGGTCTTTTCTGAGGGCTTCCCTGCTATTTATACTTGTCAAAGATGACCTTCGAACTGCACTTCAAACCGTTGAACTACTCCTCCATGATCGCTGATCATGCTGCCTTAGAAGTAGTCCCACTACGCCATCTCTTGCAGTTTGAGCTTCCCTCCTGTATTTGAATTTGAATATGAGTAACCGTTGAAGCCACGTCACCTTGTATCTCTTTACTGATCTAGTGCTACTCAGATCACGTGAGAACCAATGTTCATTGCCACGTGTTCGATCAGGATCGAAGACTTGAATTATCTTCCCATAATACCCTTATTCTGCCACGTGTCAAACTGTGATTTGGCTTTTACAAAATATGTAGCCAACAGAAGTTCAATCAGTTCAGTTTTTTTATTTTAACAACAAAATGATGTCACTTCCCCCCCCTAATATCAACTGTCGGATGCGACTATAGCTAGATAAAGAGTGGACTCTAGAGGGTTCAATTATCGAGAGGTAAAAGAGTGGACTCCAAAGGATATCGCTTGATTCAAAGAAGTTATTGGTTAGTCTTGTGGTATCGCCATGTAATGTCTTAACGATGTTGTAATTGGCGGAGAAGTGGTGTCTATGAATTTATTTTGCATGATTGAAAAATATGAAAGTATATAGTGAATTGTGATTGGTAAGAAGTATTGTCAAGTCTTGTTCGATACTAACCAATAATTTTTCCTTCATTGAGGACCTTAACACTGTGTTTGGTTGAGAGATTTGAGAAAAAATTTGGAAAGAGAAAGGGAAAAATGTTGTGAAATTAAATGAAATATAGGTTTATTTTATTCACATTTCACCTACTTTTTTCATTTTCTTTTCTAATCCCTTCATAAATTCTTCAACCAAACACAACGTAATTGACCCAATAATTTTTCCTTCATTGAGGACCTCAAACCCACCTCAAACCCACCTCATCAAAAAACTTACTCAAACATGCCTCATCGAAAAACTTATTTGATATTGTTGGGGCAATATGTATTCATGCTCCTCACTGATCATCATATATTATATTCTTCTGTTGTTCTCTAATTACTCAATACAAAAACATAAACCTCTTCTTCTTCACTAATCACAAATCCATGTGCCCATGCCCAAAACACTAAATAACTTCTCCACTTCATCCCTCATATCTCTTCTCTTTTTCTCTCATCTTGCCAAACAGAGATATGAGCCTGCTCTCTCTCTCTCTCTCTCTCTCTCCCTCCCTCCCTTCCTCATCTCTTTCTAACGGTGGACGACTCTGACTACAACTTCGACTTTGATGAGACCTCCATGGCCAATCAATACCCACCTCATGCCTTTTTTCATGCTTTCGACACAAACTCTCCTCTTGACCACTAACGACAACTAACGACGGATCTCCTCTCAGTGACTCGTTCTCCACGTTGTTGTCGCATTGAAGACCCCATCTTCCAAAAAAGAGATATCGAGAAGAGTTGAATTACCAATCTACCATAATTTTTGAGGAGGTCCTAATAAGCGGACTTATTTTTCAATAGATCCTGTAATAATTGATAGTATTTTTCATCAAACATTATTAAAAAAATATCATTAATTATTAATTTTTAGCGACGGTTTGAAAATTTTATCACCAAAAATGTCACTAATAGTTTTTAAAAATCGTCCAAAATAAAGTCATTAATTTTCAACTTTCAACCACAGTTTGAAAATTTTGTCATAGAAAAAGTCACTAATTGTAAGTTTTAACAATAATTTATAAAAATTGTGCCAAAAAAGTCACTAATTGTCAATTTTTAGGGACATATCCGAAAAAAAGGCCACAAAAAATTGTTTTTATCAACGATTTTACTAGGACTCATTTTCAATAGATCTCATTTGGAAACATACTATTTTAATAACTTTTTGACTAAAATATGAACTAAAAAAAACTAATTTGACTGGGATGAACTTTTTGACTAAAATTGTGAAAATAAATAATATAAAAATGGGTAAATTGACAACTCTTGTCAGAACCCGTGACAGTATGATGGCACGGCACTGTGCAAACTGGCAGCCATCATGTCATGTTTGTAACTTGTGTTCAATATATTTTTTTTTTCTTTTTTTCTTTTTTTTGAAAATTGATTTGGATTTGAAAATTTCTAAAAACATGTTTGGTTACAAATTTTCTCAAAAAAAATTTAAAATTATTTCTTTCTCTATTATACATCAATCAATCACTTTTTTTTCTCTCCTCTCCCTTTTTCAATCACTTTTTCTCTCATATACATCTATTCAACTATAACAAAATATCAATCATTTCAAACTTCCAAACTTCAAAACCATGTTCAAAATATATAATCAAACAAATCAAATTTTTTCTTTTAAATTCTCGTCCTAAATTTTTTAAAAAAAATTTATCTCAAAACACAAATTAAATGCACCCAAGACTTCCAATAAATTTCTTCCACGCAATCACAATGAGCAATTTTTGATGGTTGTCTAGTACACTAGCTACTGTGCATAGGTTTTTAGGCTACTGTGCATAGGTTCGTAGGATAAAAATTGTAGGCTTTTTGGTTTGTTTAGTGACTTTTGGACTTTTAGGCTAAAAAAGACACTTGCCAAACGAGGCCTAAGTCTAACTATTAGGATCTATTGATAGTTTACCCATTTTTTAGTATGAGATAGATTTTTTTGGATTTCAAGAGATTCTACTGCATATTGTGCTTTAAGTCAAAATATTAATGGAAGTGAAATCCAAATAAATGCAAACAGAGTTTCTTGTCTAGTAGCACAATTGGATTTCATTTTGAATGAAATTCTGTTATTTTAGACTCAGATCTTCCTCAAAACCCTTCAATTCAAGTAGCGATCTATGATTGAAATTGTTATAAAATTTAAAGAAATTAAAAATTATTTGTTAAAAGGGTCAAACCCTAATTTTTTTGTTTATTTATGACTTTCTATAATTTTTCTATCCCTCCATTTGTAGTGTTCTCTCAAACATTGAGAGCCCAATAAAAGAAAGTCACAGAAAGATGGGACTAGAGTTTGGAAGAACAGTAAATAAAATAATCAAGGTTTAACTAATTTCTATCCCTCCATTTGTAGTGTTCCCTCCATTCCTCTTTTTAGTTTTAGGATTAATATTTTATGGGCGTAGTCTCCACTCTGCTTTTCGGTAGCTCAAAAATTAGTGGCCCTAATGGCCCTAATTTCCATATCAGGTAAAAAAAAAAACAAACAAACTTACCCAAACAGGAAATTAGGGCCATTAGGGCCACAGTTTTTAGGGCCACAAAACATTTTTCTCTTTTAAATGATAATTATTTTGTTTTTTATGAGTATATAGTTGTGAGTAAATATAGATAATTAATCCTATGTTTAGTTTTGTGTGTGTGTGTGTGTGACTAAATATTTTATCATTATCTTTTAATTTTTTTGATTTAACATGATTTCACTTAAATGTTGGTTTTTTTTATTGATTCATTAGATCTATAATTTATGACTTTCTTTGTGATTCAATCATGTCATACTTATGTTGGTTTGGTTAAACATGAAAAATCAGATAAATCATTAACGTACTCATTCATTAATTTCATCGTTCATCCAATTATTCACCACTTCCATTTTAGTTAAAAATTGATTCAATTTTATAAGATGAATCGTGAGAAACTTGCTTCTAAATTTGCTTGATTAGATTAAAAAAATTATTTGTTTCATTCAAGCACAATTGTGATTGGATAATCTTTTTTTCTATATGCATATTAGACGATAATATTATGGATTTTCAGCAACGGAAAATTTTGTAGGTTTTTGTGATTGAGATTTTAATTATGATGGGTCTTATTTGTTCTGTAAAATTTCAAAAAATATGATTAGTTTTGATTTTGTGTTTTAAACAAATTATAGGGAATGATTTAATAAATTTTTAATGATATTATTATAGCAAAGATGATAATTATGTAAATTTCTTTTTATTTTTACTAGTAAGAGGTGAATTTAAAAGGTAAAGTAAATGCAGTGATAAATAACATTACTATAAAAAAATAAAAATAAAAAAGCAACAAAAAATTTAAAATATAAAACAAAATTCACTTTTAAGTGTCACAGCAATAAATAAGAAAAAATTATAATTGTTTTAATTGGTATAATATTATTCTTACAAGAATTTTGGACGAACTTTTTATACAAAATTGTATTCCCATCTTATTGGACTTTCTTTGTTGAATTTTGGAGGAACAACAATTATAGGCCTTTTCAAATAACCTTATTAGAGGGTCTTTATTTACAGGATGAAAGTATAAAAAGTGAATTGAAATAAGACTAGCTGGGTAGATAAAGGTGGTGCCTGACCTAACTAAAAATATAAAAACATCCCCAAATCCCTTTAGATGGATTCTCTTTGAGGCCTTTAAAGCATCATATTGAGGTTGAGAAGTTTAGGAGAATAGAAAGAGAAAGTGCTAATGATCATTCGCGTGATTGTCATTAATGTCGGTAGACATGTATAAAATGTACTAAAATGTGTAAAAAAATATAGAAAAATATGTAAAAATGTCTTGGCAATTTTAGGCTCGGTTTGGTTGTGATTTCAAATCACGATTCCACACCTTAACTTCTGGACATTTTTCTCTTTTTCACAGCCCGCTAAACTGTCATGAACATGATTTGAAAAAGGAAAAAAATGGAACAATGGCACACTACAAATGATTTGGATATTTTAAAAATGAAAAAACAAAAACAAAAACAAAAAACTGTCATGAACATGATTCGAAAATTTTAAAAAATGAACGTTACGAATCAACCAAATAGACCTGAAATGGGCCAAAAACATGCCTAAACTGGAGGGAAGCCCCATCCCTTATCATGTGAGGTTTTGCCTTCAACAATGACACACTACCTGCATTATTTGCTGAAGATCTAGTGCATGTAGTGGCTGTTGCATTCACACTAAAGGCCTTTTATTGATGGATTTTATTTCTGAAAAAACAAGAGGCCTCTTTACATAGTGTAGAAGTAGCTAAACTTATTTTTTTGGGTAACTAACAGAAGTAGATAAACTTCAATCCAAAGAAAAATAGAGGAAGAGGAAAGGGAGTGCTGTACTAAAAAACATACCCATGGCTATGGCCGGCTGGCTTTTACAGCTGCTGTTTCTCCCACTCTTTCTTCACTTCCCTTGGAACATAAATGCTTATGATGCTGTCTTTCCGTCAACCAACATCTCTACTTCGTGGAAAAAAACCCCTCCAATGAAAAAGGGCATGTGAAGTTCTATGATGGCTGCACCTTGAGGCCAATTCTTCTTGTGTACAATAAGTCTTATTCCCCTTTCGGTCTGTGGTTCTTCACAAACAAAACTTCAATTTCTACTACTACGTCTCTGTGGGCCGTTTTGGTTCCTAGATCCCAGTTTCTACTCACTAGGACTATGGTTCGGTGATGATCAAGCAAGGGCTCATGATGTTCCCCCATGAGTGGTACCCCGTGTTGTCAAGCCCTTCTATGCCCCTCCTGTCCAGTTCCCCCATGAGTCAGATATCCTTTGGTCGCGCCTAAGAAGAATTGTTACGGTTAGTTGCATCTCCTACCTTTTTTTATCAAGGAAAGATAGGAAATTAACTTATCAAAGGACAACCATCTTCACCATGAGTGAAGGCACTTAATCAGACTTGGAGGCTATCAATTGAAAGTGTATCAGAAAATTTTTGACATCCAATTTGATAAACACCATAATTTAATTTTGGCATTAGGAGAGTTATTTAGACCAAATTTTTTAGTTTTAGTGGTCGTCCTTGCCACTGCGCCCTGGCCCTGAGCCTATGTGATTTCTGATTCATTGTGCATGAAATTTCTAGGTTAGGGATTTGAACCTCTTTCTTGTGGGATTTGGATGACCCACCAAGACTTAGTAAGATTATTAGTATACTTAAAATTGTTATTTGTTGATACTTTGTGAATGTAGCAATGCTACACGTCTAGAAAAATACCTAAAAGATATTTTAGATATCTTTTAGATATTTGAATAGATATCTAGTCCTGCTAGAGCTTACACTTCTATGGCTAGCCTCAAGCATGGTCTTTAAATAGCTTCAAAGTACAACATAATTGTATCAAAAGCATTCAGAATTTCAGATTGATGCAAACTTAATTTAAAAGCCAAAACTACATGGACGATGTGGTCAGTTAAGGTAAGAAACAAGCTGCAAATTTATTAGAAATGAAATAGGTCAGATCCAATTACAGACAAGCTAATAATGGAGAGCAGTGGCGGAGCCAGGAAATTAAATTAGAGGGGGCACTTATTAATTATAATATCGAAAATTTTTACAAAAACATTTTACGCAAATTTTTACGATTGATTTCGAGAAATATCAAAAAAATAATGTTATTTATAACTATTATATCATGAACAATATAAAAAATATATGGATATAAGTCTTAAAATAAATTATAGGGTAAATTACAAATACACCCTCTGAGGTTTGATTAAAATACAAATCGCCCCCTGTGATTTTGAAAATTACATTCCACCCCTGAGGTTTCTAATTTCATAACAAATAGCTCATTTAATTAATAAATTATCAAGTCAATTAACAGTTTTTAATGATATAAAAAATATATTTCAATTAATAATTTAGGTAATTTTATTATTGTATAGAAGATCAATTATGAATTTCATTTTTTTAATTAATTCTATTAAATAAAAAATACTAACAAAGAGGTATTTGTAATTTTTCAAACAACATGGACAATTTATATTTTAAACAAATCTCATAGGGTGTATTTATAATTTATCCTAAATTATATAATGATAAATTATTTTTTCATACAAAATTTGATTAAAAATTCAATATAACGGTAATACCACGTCATCATTAATATGTGATACCACCAAATAATAGTAAATAAACACATAGAGAGTAAACTTCTATGTTAAATGTAACTAACAATCCAATAAATTTCATATTTTTATAATGAGATTACTTATACTTGCATGTTAATAATAATGACATTATCGTTACATTCAAAAAAATTTATAAAGTTTTCATAGATATTATGATTTATAGTAGTTTTTTATTTTCAATCAAAACAACCATTATTATTCTCATAATTTTTAAAATGTCATTGATAATTCACTCTAATATTATTTTTATAATTTTTTTATTTAAAATATTTTCTTTATATTTGTAAAAAAAAAAAAAAAAGAGCCTAAAATCCAGAGGGGGCACGTGACCCCCCTGGTCCCCAAGTACCTCCGCCCCTGATGGAGACCATACTACTGCCACAACCGGCCCTGAGATTTAGGGGGCCCAAGGCAAACTTTGAAAATGGGATCTTTCTTACATTGAAAAAAAAAATCATGAATAAAATGATAAGTTATAATAACTTTTTTATTTGTTTGTAGTTACAAAAAAATTTACTTACATATATTAAGATATGAAGCAATCATTTCAAATACTCAAAAAAAAATAAAAATTTGGTCTTGTTACTTTATAGTTTAGCAATATTCAGTTTACAATTCAACCAACTATCACATAAACATTACTCTTCTCACATTATTTAACTATATTAATTTTTTATTTTATTTATTTTTATTTTATTTAGTTTAGTTTAGCGCAGCAGATTGTAGCTCTTAAGATCTGTAGACTATGTTTCTTTTTTTTTTTTTTTGGCCCCATGCTCAATTGCGCCTATACCATTTGGGCCTTTATATATATATATATATATTTAAAGTACAAAATTATATTTAGAGGCCCCTATTTTCAACTCAAATTTGGAGATCCAAGGCACAAGCCTCTCTTGCCTGTCCTTAGGGCCGGGTCTCTACTGCCAATATGGTATGAACTTCAAGTTCTTCATATACTTTGCCTGGCACTAATCTTGAAAAATTCAAATGTGCATACCAACAATCAGCATGAAATCCTATACTGCGTCTGCTTGCATCAACTTGACATGAAATTCAATTGAAGCTTCCAGAAGAGAAAAAATGAAAGGACAAAAATTATGTCTGCAATTATTTTTCTCTACACATTTCATATTGTAGTTATTTCAAATTTATATATGGAGGAGGCCATTAAATTACCACAATAAAATTATTATAAAGAAAAATATGACAAATGATCTAATCTCATTATATACGAATGAGGGTTTGACCTCTTTTTTATTTTTTTTTCATTTAAAAAATCATGAATAGCTGTCAGATAGTAACATCACTAGATTTTACGCTAACATTGATTAACATCACAAAGTTCTAACAGCATAAACAACTATACGAATACGACGCCACTGGACTAGTATAAAATGCTAGTGAGGAAGAACTTTCATTAATTAATCAATACAGCCATTATCCATATGTCCTTGCTTTAAATCAAGGAGTAGTATAAAAATGTCATAAAATTAATACACTGCCTAAGCTGCAATCCCAATGGACCCAACATATAATATGAGACATAAGTTGGACTATCCAGACGCGTGACAAATAGAATATAAGAATTCATCTTACTATTCTTATTATAAACTTGTATATATTGGTCAAGTCCCTAACACATACATCGAGCTAAATATATAATATGGCTTCACGTTTTTGCAAGAAAGTCAGAATTGCAAGAGGTTGATGAGTCTAATGGCCGACCCCAGGGCTAGGGACTGACTGCAAAAACCGATCAACACCCGTGAGGGAGGGAGGGAAGGGCAGCATTGCATGACCTTTGCCACTTGGGGAAGAAGGTGGAGCAGTACTGCCCTTGGGAAGGGCACTTAGGACCAAATTGTCCTCCAGCTGAGAAGGCACCTTCTTCTCCTCCACACTCAAAAGCTTCCTTGCTTCCAAAGATGGTACACCAAAGATCAAGATGGCAATGAGAACAAGTAAAAGCATGTTGAAGCGAGCCATGTGAAAAAGTGTTTGAGAGTGAAAGTAGAAAGAGTGAGTAAAACAGAGAGAAAGAGATGGGATGAGTTTTGTGTTGCCAACTTCGGTGGAGGGTGTGACATGCTTATATAGGTATATATGTGGAGAGAGAGAGAGAGAGAGAGAGAGAGAGAGAGAGAGAGAGAGGCGTGAGAGTGGAAGTTAGTTTGGCTAGGTCAAGATGTTTGAAATTGAAGAAGGAACATTTTGCTTGCGTTGTGCAAGTGTGTGTTTAGGATGTGCCTTGTGGAAATTTGGTAGGTACATTACATTAGACTAGAGTCGCCGGCCCATGTTTGTTGGTGGTTTATGTGTTTGTCGTTTCTCTCACTTCACCCTCCAAATTCTGTTTAGATTAAATTATTAATAGATCTTAATAGTTAGATTTAATTTGAGTAAACTATCAACAAATCTTAATAATTGAACTTAATTCCTATCAAGTCCTATTGAAAATAAATCCTAATATAATCGTCACTAAAAATAATATTTTGTGATAATCTTTTACATATATTGTTAAAAATTAATAATTAGTGCCTTTTTTTCATGATTTTTATAAATTATCGTTAAAACTTACAATTAATGACGTTTTTCTGTGATGAATTTTTCAAACTGTCGCTAAAAAAAAATTAGTGACCTTTTTTTGTAACAAATTTTTTAAACTGTCGCTAAAATTTATAATTAATGATATTTTTTGTGACAATTTTTTTAAATTGTTGCTGAAAATTAATAATTAGTGATTTTTTTAATAGTATATGATAAAAAAATGTCATTAATTATCATAAGACCTATTGGACATTACATTGCAACCTGACTTCCAAGAGTAATAAAATAAATATTTTCTTTTTATATATATTTCATGTTTATTATATATAATTATATATATTAACAATGAAATTCAGGTAACTCATGCTGCTTAGGCCAAATTTAATTTTAAAATGAATGTCATTAATGTGTGTCATTAGAACACATATTAAGTAATTTAAAAGAATTATACATTTTTCATGAAAGTGAGTAATAAAGAATGTATAGTTTTTTTAAAAAAAATTACCCATTAAATTGTAAATTAAACGGTTCGAATTATCAAAATGAACTCCCAAATAAATCCATATGACTGCACTGTGAGGTGTTTTGAGAACTTCCTTAAAAAGCTAGTTTTTTTACACAAAAAAATTAGCTTTTTTAACACAAAAAAGTCAAAAAAATCAACTTTTTATTAATTTCTCAAAACACCACTATATAGCAGTCACCCCATTTCCAAAGATTGTACTGCCTAACCCCTAAGATTTTGTATATTGAATTATTTGGAATGAGTGGACTCAAGTTAGATTATTTCTAATTATATGGATTTCAACTCAACTCAAACTGCTGTTGAGTGTGATATGGTAGGGTCTCAATGGCACAAGGGGCTCTTATCATCTACAGTCAGTGCGACAATCTCCATATGCATACGTAAAGTTATGGAAACCATGAACATTTTAGTGGTAATTTGCCTAAAATTGCCTAAATTTGAATGATGACATGTATGCAGCACAGTGAGAGACTTATGTATGATAAAAATGCTGTCGCATATTAATAGTAGCTCACTGCTCACCCTTTATATTTCATGCAAGAAGCTAGTAGGGGCCCCTTCTAACCCCGAGTTGAAAGTGTTGAGGATCTTTTCTTTGTCTGGCTCATAGATTTAAAGGTGACTTTTGAATGTCGAGGTTACGGAAAAGTTTAGAGACTTGTCTTTACCCATCTAGAATTATTTGAATGGGTGATTGTGTAATAAAAATTAATTTGTATAATATAAAATTTATGTGGGGTTCATGTGAAATGTGATGGAAATTAATTTATAAATAATTTTTAATTTGATAGGAGTGAGTTTATAATACAGCATTGATAGAGATCCCCTCCAATCACCACCCCCACCACCCCACACACACGTGACGGATGGTGATTGGAGGAGAAGGGAAAAAAAAAAAAACTGGCCAATGGGAAAAAAAAAGGGATTTGAAACATTTTTCTTTATAATATTACTCCTGAGTTCACATATCAATGTGGATCCAAAAGATTCCTTACCTGGGCTGAGTCCTCTGTAAAAATAAATAAATGTCATGGAGTTTAAATCATGCTCTGACTCAGTCATGTTTGAAAATATATTATTTTAATAATTTTGTAAAATTTTATAAAAACATATATAAAAAAATAAAAAAGAATGATATAATGATTTATAATAATTTTTTTTTTACTAAAATTAAAAATTATCAAACGAGCTCTAAGGAATTACTTTCAAATTTCTCATGCTCTGGATTGTGGGGCCCAATCTAAGCCCTTCCTCCCCCAACAGGGGATGAATTATGATTACACCTAAAGAGGCTAGTACACATGGGTTTATTATCATTATTATTATCATTTATTTATCAAGCAGACAAAAAAAAAATTAACTAGGGTTTTTAGTTACAAATCAAGGCAAGATAAAATAAATGTCTTTATACCCTCAAAAGATCCAAGAAGGCAAGACAACGGAAGCAGGCAAAAAAAACATGATAAGTAAATAATTAAAAAAAAATCATGACATAAGTGATTGCTAATCATAAGCTGCCAAGCAAAATGAAAGTAAACTGTTTGACATATTCATTTTATAATAATGAAATGTCTAGTAAAACCAGCAAAATAATAAAAGCGACTAAGATTGTTGTTGTGGTTTTTGAAATCTTAAAATGGAATTAGGGGTTGGTGCATAAAAAACAATATCTAAGAAGGACTGCCAAAAAAAAAAAAAAAAAAAGGACTGCAAAACTGAGATTCTGTTACTCGCCCGTGCAAGATTGACTTTAACATAAAGAAAATTCTCAAATCTGGTAGATTGGCATTTTTTTTAATGTAACTGTGGAAGAAGATTGGATCAGCACACGTGATGTTGGATGATTCCTAAAATCAATTTTCAACAAAATGCAATAATTATTCTTTAAATTTTCTGTGTGATGCAGTAAGTGATGATTCTATTATTATTTTTTTTAAAGTTATGAGAATAAATATTTTATTGAAATAATTATTTTATTTTGTAACATAAGAGTATCTCATATGATCCCTTTTTATGTAGCAAGTGAAAATAATCTATCAGATTTTTTGATTCAAGCTTTGGGAATATATTATTTTAGTAATTTTTTGATTTTTTAGTTAAAATATAAGATAAAAAAATTAGTATGTTTAGAATGACTTTTTAATTTTTTACGAAAATATGTGTAAAAAGTAGAGAGAAAATGAAATCTTTGACATTTTGATATAGGTTATAGGTTTTTTGATTTTTTTTAGTAACTTTTTAACTTCTAAACTAAAATTGTTGCATATCAAATAAGACCTTAGTGCTTGTATAATCATCCTTTGGGATGTATGAGATCTCGGATGGTAATCAGTATGTTTGGTTTTAGTTTTCTGAATTTAGTTTGTTGAAAATTGAGTTTTTGATTTTTGTGTTTTTTTGTTTTTAGTGAATATTTTTAAAATTTTAAATATTTTTTTTATTTTTTTAGATGCACCTTACTTAGATGTATCTAAAAAGTACAAAAATTGTGAAAAAATATTTTAAAAAATTAATAAATACATAACAATACAAAAAATGTATTGAATTCTCGTATTTTTTTTGTATCTTTGGTATTTAATGAATTTTTAAAAGATTTTTTTCACAATTTTTTTACTTTTTAGGTATATTTATGTTAGGTATGTCTAAAAATTAAAAAAAAAAATTGCTTAAAATATTAAAAAAATTCATTGAAAACATTAAAATACGAAAAATGAAAAAGTAGAATTTTCTGAAAACTGTTTTCTGAAAACTGGAACCAAACAAATATTTTTTAAAAAATTTAAAAATGTCTTGCAAGTTCCAACAAAACTGTTAGAATCTTAGGTCTCGTTTGGAAACAGGCTTTTTTAGTAACTTTTTGACTTTTTAGCTAAAATGTGATGTAAAAAAAATTATATGTTTGGGATGACTTTTTGACTTTTTACGAAGAGATATGCAAAAAGTAGAGAAAAAGAAGAATTTTTGACTTTTTGATATGAATTATTGGCTTTTTTGTTTTTTCAGTGACTTTTTAACTTTTTAACTAAACAAATCACTTACCAAACGAGGCCTAATTGGCTTTTGGTATCTCCTTTCCGATCAAATTTGACATGTGACCAAATTTAAATGGACTAACGAAGAGAGTAGTGGTAGAACTCAAACCCAACTTCCCAACCATAGGCTATGTATTTTATTTTGAGTTTGGCTCTTCTCGTATTTTTCAACTATTTTGAGAGAGTATTTGAATTTAGTGGGCTCATTGTGAGCACAATCTTGGTGATACAAATCATTTACTTTTTAATACTCGTTGAGAATAATATAAATGTAAAAAATCAAGATAAATGGACTTTAATAGTTATATATTTGAATCACAATTATCTTAAAAAAAATAGACGATAAATATAATTCCAAGAATAACTGTCTATTTTAAAAGATAAATGTGGTTCAAGCATATAACTACTGAATTCCAATTATCTTGATTTTTTATATAAATATTATTTTCAATAAATTCTAAAAAATGAAAGGCTTGGATTGGATCATTGATATTGGGCTTACAATGGACTCACTAAGTCTAAATGCTCTCTCGAGTTGGACCTCCAACACGAGGGAAGCTGAACCTTTTTTTATTTATTTTAATAACAGTGTCAATATATTAAAATTCTTCTTTATTCTTGATTTATAAAGTTTAAATTATGAGATTTATTGAAAATGGATGTTAAATATTGACAAGAGTGATTTCTGAATTTATAATCAAGTTTTTGAATGATTGTCCTGATCAATATATTTGGAATTTTCTAATTGTTGCATTAAAAGTATGTAGTCTAAATTCAAATTTGGTATAATATGAATTACGTCTACAATAAATTTAATTCACATTATATTTATGAAATATTTTTTAAGACACTTTTTCTAATTGGTCATAGTATTGTTGAAATACAATGTACCTACTAATTTCAACTGTTTAAAGCCGGCCTGTATAGTTTACAGTTCAGTGACCCTTCATGGCCTCAACAGCATCACAAATAAAAATAAAGTAGTCAAATTCCAAACTTGATTTTATCTTCTTATTATAACAACCCATTAACTGCATATATTAATAAGTAACAAATGATGAAGTTTGAATGTGGTTGTTGCTATCACTGCTGACAATTGGAACTTTTAGCGTTGCACGTGAAAACAACCTGAAAGACCTCAACAAAAAATGTGTGCACTAATGATCTTTAAAGATATATATCAACCTTGCAAATTGAAGAAAATTACTGAAAGGGAGATTCATGCCGAATGCATGGGCCGAGCTAGTTTGGGCTTGGGCTAAATAAAGACTGCTCAACCATGCTGGTATAGCTCGGTATGGGCTGGGCCAAGGCTCTAGATCAATCGTTAAGCTAACTCGAGATCCGAGCATGGACCAGGCTAGTTATTAGATTTCGGTCATAAGCCGAGGTCGGAGCCTTCGACCGGGCAATGTGAGCATAAGCTGAATATATGAAACTTGGGTGGATTGAATGTGGCAGGCAGAGTTGATTAGTTGGCTCGGCTAGAAGGTCAGTCCAGATTGAGGTGGGACCAAGCCAGGCCATGGACAGCTTAACGAGAATCGCCACATGGCCCAATCAAAGTGTGAAGTAGAGATTCTACCATACCTTTAAGTTGTTTTGTCGATACTGTTTGGAAGTGTTGTTGCGCGCACACGTGTAGTGTAGTACAAAGAGAGGATAATACATTTACGTGTCCAGAAAAAGACAAGCAGAGTGGTGTGCGCAGAAATTATATAAACTGTGCGGCACCTCCATATAACAAGTCTGGAATTCTTGCTATCAAAGTTACCTGTCTTTTGTCTCCTTTCTCTCTCTCTTCTTATCCTAATGTGCTAACTTAATCAACGGAGGGGTTTTCCGGCTGCACACTAGCCGGGTAGCTCACTGTTGTTTTGTTCTCAGGTTGAACGACGTTATTCAGAACAATGTAGAGCTTGGACTCAAGGAGTATGGAGAGCGACAAATATTTTCTCTTCGTATAATTACTAAATGACAATCTCAGAGATATGGATAAAAATCTCCATATAGGACTAATGGGTTGGGTTAGTGACTGAAGTTTCTTTATTAATTATCAATTATGTGGAGTTTGAGTTAGGGGTGCAACTCGAGCGGATTCGGTCTGGTTGAGAGGTTGTCTAAGCCCAACCCAAGTTGTGCTGAGATCTACCCAGGCCTGCCCAAGCCCGAATTGTAACCCAAGGTTGCTTGCCCAAGCCTGACCCAAGTTAAACCCAAGTTGTCCGAATTACCCGAATTGTAAATTATTATTATTATTTTTTTGCAGCTACATTATTAAATTATTAAAATTTGACTCTATTTACATTTTTTATATATAAAAAATCATTAATACCATCAAAACAAATAATTTATATAATATAAGAAAGATATCGCTATAGTAGTATTTACAATTTATGAGTGAAAATAAAAATAAAAATAAAAAAGTAAGTTTTATGTTATTTGTATATATAATATATATTCAATATGATTTAATTAAATTACTTTAATATTATGTAATGGCTAATAATTTATATATATATTTAACATTTTTATATATCTATATATGTATAATTCGGGTTTTGGTTTGCTCGGATTGTTTGATATCTTTGACCAAGTCCGTCCAAATTTAATTCGGACTTTTGAATTTTTGTCCAAGCCTGTACTGAATTTAAAAATATCTTGTCCAAGCCTAAAAAAATTCGGACTGGATTCGGATTGTTTGAGTTGAGTCTGCCCAAGTTGCACCCCTAGTTTGAGTATTATCAAAGAGTACAACTTCTCTTTTTGTTACTCAAAAGACAATCTAAGAGGAGGGGTGAATTATGTTTTTACAATTAAAAATTAATAATACCTTAATAAAAATTATGACTAGCACAATAGATAAATATAGTTAATGAAATAAAAATAATTAAAACAAGTGTTTTAACAACTATGTCAGTTAATGATTTTAGCACAGTGAAAATGTGAAATATAGTTACAACAATTTAAATAAAATAAAGAGATAAGGGAGAGAGAGGCAAACAAACTTATAGTGGTTCGGCTTCAACTCGGCCTACGTCCACTCCTCAAGCTTCACTTGAGATTTTTTACTATACTTTAGCTTCACGGGAGTACTAGCAACCTCTTTACAAATGGAGCAATTCTCTACGAATTTTACACAGACTTTCTAAGTCAAGAACACTGAGTGTACTACACTCTTACAAGGTTGAAAAGAAGGTGTTTTTGCTTTCACAAAAAGTTACAATAATTATCTCTCAAAGATAAATATAAAAATGAAACTATGGTTTTTCTGTAAACCTTACACAGGAAAGATGGGCTTAAAGCTATACGTCTCAGTGTATAATTTTTGAAAGAGAATGTAAACAAAAATTGAAAAACACTTTTCAAATAATTTTTCAGAGAATAGATGTGAGTGATTATAGATCAAAGAATATTTTCTGATTTTTTGTTACTTGTTTACATTAGAGACTTTGGTATATATAATGAAAATTATAGCCGTTTATAGCCGTTATACTTCATCATTACTAATTTGAATATCTTCCACTTGAACCTTTTGAACTATTTATTTGAATTTATAGTCGTTTATAGCCATTGTACTCCATTATTACTAATTTGAATATCTTCCACTCCATCATTACTAATTTAAATATCTTTCACTTGAACCTTTTGAACTATTCATTTGAATTTATAGCCGTTTATAGCCGTTATACTCCATCATTACTAATTTGAATATCTTCTATTCCATCATTGCTAATTTGAATATCTTCCACTTGAACCTTTTGAACCTTTTGAACTGCTGCTGTGCTAGGCTGTTTGAACCTCTATTTTTGGGCTGTTTGAACTCCTGATTTAATCAAATATTAAATACATTCTAACAACATTTAGGATAAACTGTAATTTCTGAAACCTCAGCGGGGTATTTGTAATTTAGCTAAACCTTGAGGGAGGTATATGTAATTTGCCCAATAAATTTTGATTCTATTAAAACATAAAATCATCAAAATAAATGTTGATTCTATTTTTCTCTTTCAAATAAATAATCAAAATAAATTTTGATTCTATTTTTTTCTTTCAAATAAATCAAAACATAATTAAATAAATCATCAAAATAAATAAGTCTTACACTTTTCTTATTTCATTCTTATTAATTGTGAAAACCAAAAAAAGAAATCTTTCTACCTTAGTGTCTCCTTGATACAAAGTCAACATATGATTATATTTGTATGGTCGAACTACGTGTCAATGCTAATGTGACATCGTTGTTACAATAAATTTTCCTCTTACAATAGCTACACATAAATCCGCTCCTGTCCCGTATCATATCGGATGCAGGGCTAATTAAGGAGATACCGGAAGTGAGTCGAGTGCAAGAGTGATACAGGGCGAGCGCGCGGGTTAATTTTGTAAGTTAAAATATGAAAATATTAATAAAAATTATACATAATTTAGTATATTACAAATAATAATTTACACTTAATGAGAATTATATTATATAAGATAGAAAATAAATGAATACAAATTAATATTAAGTATAATATTTTAGTGTTTTACTTTTATTATAATGAAAAATAAATAAATTATATATGTTATATACATATAAATATATTTAATAAATAGAATCTAGGTGGGATTCAGGTAGAATGGGACAGGACGAGGGAAGAAAATCCGTCCTTACCCCATTTTTTAATCAGAACGGGGAAAATCTATGCAGATTGAGGTGGGAGATGCATGTGTAAATTGGAACGGAAGAAAATGATCATCCTCAACCCAAGGTAAAACTGCAAGATTATTACATCAAAAATTATTATAGAGTCGCTAGTCTCCCCAAAATTGATGGTTTAGCTTCAAAGCACGAAAAAATAAAAAATAAATAAGGCCACAGTGCCAAAGTGAAGATGGCCTGGGCCTGGGCCTGCAAAGGCAGAGGCAATTGTGAAGTCCACATTAAAATAAAGAACCAAGCAGTTTAGGCTCAAGATATTTCAAATAACAGGCCCACCCTAAGAGCCCATACCAGACATCTCAAAAGGGGTTCTATTTGCAAAAAAAAATAAAAAATAGAAAAACAATCAATTAGTACATCAAATTTCTCATTCATTTCTATTAAATTATTTAAAATTATAATTTACTTTTAATATATTCCCCCCCCCCCCCCAACAAATTAGCCCTCAAGATATACCCAAATAATAAATAAATCAAAAATCTTAAATTACATTAGTTTGAAATTGACAATGGAAGATTAGAACGAACTATGGACAAGAGGGGACTTTCATTTGAAAATGTCTTCACAATATTCTTCCAATCCTTTGTAACTTGAAAAAAGGGCATCATGATTGATACTAGATGCCCGAGATGTTTTGCAACAAGTGAATCTTTAAAACATGTTATCTTTGAGTATTTGAAATCGCAGGACATGTGACAGAGAACACCATTAGGGTTAGAAACTCTTCAGTTATTAATCACTCTCTCTTGTGTTTTTATTTTTATTTCTTCATCTTTTTGTTTGGTTTTTGAATTGGGATAATGACTTTCAATTATTTACTAGCAGTTTTATTCTGATCTATTATTTAATCAACAATGATTCATCCCTTCTTTTTCCCCCACCCCCTTTGACCCCCTCTTTCTCTCATTGGTTACATTTTCTTTTTCTTTTTCTTTTTTTTCCTGCTCATCCAATCACCCCCCGCCACATGGCAAAGGGGGGTCCCAAGCATTATTCTTATTTAATTTAGTTCAAATTTTATTCTATTTAACAATAAAAAAAAAATAAAAAATGATGTTGATAATAATGACAAGTTTAGTGGAGTGGATTAGAATTTTAGGCCCCGTTTGTTTTGGGAGATAGAATGGAGGAGATTGATAGTGAGGGGATTAATAGTGAGGGGATTGATAGTGAGGGGATTGTTAGTGAGGGGATTGATAGTGATGGGATTAATAATGAGGAATTGTTAAATTATTTTTATATAAAATAATAAAACAAATAAAAAAATATAAAAAAATTAAACATTATATTTAAAAAAAAATTTCAATATATAAAAAATAAAAAAAATAAAAAAATTTCTAATCCCCTCACTATTTTTCTAATACCATCTCTACCTCCTCCTTATCAATCCCCCCTCCAAGGGTATTAGCAATACCAAGGGACTAATAGTGCCAAGGCTTTCTCTGCAAACAAACAAGAGCATTAGTAATACCTTGGTATTACTAATCCCAATACCCTCCCTATAGCCCAAAACAAACGGGGCCTAAGAAGATGAAAAGAAAAGAATTAAAACTTAGATATGAAGAATATGTATAAATGATTAAGGTATATTATGAGAAAAATAATAATATCTTATTTTAAAATTTAATATATATTATATTTATTAATAAATTTACATTAAAATATAATAAAAATAAAAATTTTAATTACAAATAGAATCACCCAAAAACCTCTCGCTTTCTTCACTCTAATCATAGTTTGGGCCCAAATCATTTCAAATGTCAGGCCCACACCAAGCCCGTACCGGACATCCCAAAAGTCTGTACCTCCCGCTCTCTTCACTCCAGTTCTCTCTCCCTCTCTCCCCCTCTCCTCTACTCGCTGTAGAAACAAGTCTCTCTCTCTCTCACTCAGACCTACCATTACCAATCAGACCAAAAAACACCAAAAAATGAGGGAAGAAGAGATAGAGAAGCTGAGAGATGTGGTTAGGGATTGCGTGAGCAAGCACCTCTACTCGTCGGCGATCTTTTTCGCTGATAAAGTCGCCGCACTCACATCGGACCCCGCCGACATCTACATGCAGGCCCAAGCGTTGTTCCTCGGCCGCCACTACCGCCGCGCCTTCCACCTCCTCAACGCCTCCCAGATCGTCCTCCGCGATCTCCGCTTCCGCTACCTCGCCGCTAAGTGTCTGGTTCGTCTCTTCCTCCCCAATGCGAGCCTTAGTTTATCCACTAAGGCTTCAATTCAATCGTTTATGTTTGATTATTGTTTGTTAGGTCTTTTGGAACTAGGGCTCTTGTTTGTGAATTGATCCTTTTGAGTTTTTTTTTTTGAAATCATAAGAAGTGAAATGAAGTGATTTTTGTTTTTTTTTACTTGACTGAAGAAGCGAAGTGAATTGAATGTTAAATTGTGTGAATATATAGCATTGTGTGCATTTTTTAAAAAAAATGTGATTTTTTTATTCTTAACTACACTTGAAAGAGATGATTGGAGTCTTGGAGACTTGGGAGTATTATTATCACCTAAATAAGTGCTGGTCTATGAAGCACGTGTGCTTGTATTGATACCTGTACGTCGGTATAATAAAATCTAAAAATGTTAGGGACGGGTATGATTAGGTATGTTTGTAAAAAAAAAAAATTATTTTTAATTTATAGTAATATAAAAATTAGTTAAATAGTTTAGTTTGTTAAAATTCAATCTCCGAATCACATTTTTAATACCACAACTTAAAGGTGTAAACTAAAATTAAATGTCATTACATTAAATAATTTACAAATTATAGCGTAATTTTAAAATCATGCTAATCATTCAAATAAATAATAAATGAAGTTTAATGAAATTAATATTACCTTTGTACTGGAAGAAAATATTATTTTGACCGAGATACGGTACGACTTGGGTATACACTAATGTTGTGTTTGATTGAGAGATTTGATGAGGGATTTGAAAAGGTAAATAGAAAAGGTAAATGTAATGTAAATAAAATATACTTATATTTCACCTAATTTCACTTACCTTTTCCCTTTTCTTTTTCAAATCCCTCTCCAAATCTCCCAACCAAACACAACATAAGTATATATTAGTATGAAAAAAAATTAACAAGCCAAAATTTGGTGCGTATTTCGTGTACCCGGACATATGCAAAAATACCATATGAAGTACTAGGTCTAGGTACAGCTACAGCATGCTTCATAGGTGCCGGTTAGCTTACATTTTGAAGCTTGCTATCAAAAAAGTACTTCTTTTCTTGTTAGATTTCCAAAAAGGCTAGGAGCTGGATGAGTTTTCCCGCTATCATGGTTTTTATGAGTTATATATTAAAATAGTCTAACTAAATATAGTAAAATAGTAAATTTGCTCTCTCATTCTGCTGGGATTGCCTATTCTTTGTTTGATTATTGAAAATATAAAAATATATTGCTTTGGAGTAGTAGCTTAATTTGAAATTTTCTTTCCGTATCGTTTCATCTCAGAATTGAGTGAAGTTTACTTGCCCATGCTCCTTGGCTTAGTTGATGATAAGAGATGGGGTTGGGAGGTCACAATAACAAGCAAAATTTTGGGACTCTTGAACAATGCGAGTAGCATGCATAGTGTAGTCAACAGACTCTATACCATATTAACCGTTATAGAGTGAATGGGTTAATAAACTTTAATTTGCGTACATGGAATCGAAGTACAACTTATGTTTTGTGTGTTTACGTAGTTTTGTTGTATAACTTATGTTTTGTGTATTTTATTTGTTTAGATGTTATCCTCATTTTTTTCCTGAATGAACAAAATATATATGACCAGGAGGAATTGAAGGAGTGGGATCAGTGTCTATTAATGCTTGGTGATGCTAAAGTTGATGAACATGGGAATGTTAATATCACGAAGGATGGCAATGTCATGTACTTGGACAAAGATGGAGAAGATCATGAAATCAATGTAAATTTTTTCCCCTTTTATATTACAAGTTTAGAGTCTGCGAATTTTATTTCCTTCTATTGCATTCCTGACTTTTCCCCTGCCAGGTACTATTTCTTTTGTGAGTAGTGAAATCTATAGCATTAAAATTTATATTTTTTATAAAGATTTTTTAAAATTTTATTTCACTTTTTCTACCTTGGCAACGTAGAATACACCATTAGCATAGGGAAATATAACGTATAAGAATGAATTAAAGAGGAATGTCATAGAGGCTAGAAGAAAAGCTATCTCCTCTGGCTGAGGTATGCTGTTGGAACTTGGAAGCTAGTATCTGAACTAAAGACACCATATAAGGTTTTAGATGTGTGATGAATGTTGATTATTAGTTTGGAAACATATACTTTTTTAAGAAGAGAATGTAAATGCTTGTGATCAAGTGAAAAGATCGTTTCCCTTACACAAGACTCCCTCTTTACAGTACGGTTTGGGAGAGGTAGCAAGTAGTCAACCTTACCCTGCTCTTGACCTTATAAATTTATCAATTCTGATGTCTTTGTATTTGCAATAACTAACCAGATAATTCATTTTGACTGGATGAATTGACATTTCTTTCATAGGTTGATGTAATTATTGAACTCGAACACATTTATGTACTTGTTATTACAGTATTACATATTAGAATGTCAATTAACTGGGTATCTCCACCGGCGAGGGTAAGAGACCCAGCTTGGTTTTTCTGTAAGCTGCATATACATCAAGGAAATATTGGTAGGCTCAAGTTGTTTTTCTCGAGTTAGGACATTGTGGTCTTTGTTTTATTTGTTTGAGATTTAATTTTTGTTGGTTTCATGGACATCTGAAACTGTGCTGAGCTGCTTTAATATGAATGAGGCTTGTGCATGCCAATATTCGTCTTTCAAGCCAGGTTCAGCTAAGCCTAGGCCTGTTAAAGTCGTAATATTTCTGTGCTGGCAGTTTCAATACTAACAAGTCTAACCTCAGCCAGGTAACATTTAGTATCTTTAGAGCTTGTTTCATAGTTTGTTTGACATTTTCTATGGGTTATTTTGAGGCTTACCGTTGCATATGCTTTGCAAGTATTCTATTTGTCGAAATTTGATTATTTTTTTTAACTTTGGCCACCCCATTTATCAAGATATGGTTATGCGAAAAGTAAGGAAAACTGTGATGCAATGTATAGATTCTGATGTTGTCTTATGCTCCTTCACTTGGTCAATTTTAAATTTCATGATACTTCAAATAATAAATAAAAAAATCATTTGATCAATCACCTAGTTATCTGTTTGGTAGGCTTAAAATCGTGAAGATTCTATTCTCCATTGATTGCTAAACTTGTGTCAATAAGACAAGTTCTAATATTAGATAAAGCGTTCTTTTGCTATGTGATCTAATTATTACCAATTGAGTCTTGAGTGTGGAAATATGATTACGTATTTATATATATTTATTGCAACAGATTATGTCAGCAACATGCTTTTTAAGAGGCAAGGCATATGAAGCTTTGGAAAATCGTGCCCAGGCTCGGCAATGGTGAGTTCTCAGCTATAGCATAATCATGCAATGTTGGGGCTGTTGTTATGGTTTCTGTTTTGTTATTCTACCAATTTTTTTTTTTTTTTTTTTTGTGTGTGGAGAATATAATTTGTATATCAGTTCCACAAGCTCATCTTTATATTTACTCAATGTGATGCTTTTTAAGGTACAAAGCTGCTATCAAAGCTGATCCTTTA
The DNA here is from genome assembly GCA_025200525.1 of Camellia lanceoleosa. NCBI lineage: Eukaryota > Viridiplantae > Streptophyta > Magnoliopsida > Ericales > Theaceae > Camellia > Camellia lanceoleosa. The sequence goes on from CM045764.1 coordinate 162,305,581, forward strand.
TGTTATGAGGTATGCATTCATGCTTAGAAATAGTGTATATATATATATTTTTTTTTATGTACTCAAATTAAAGTAACTTCTTATTTGAGCTTTGAAACAGGGAATGATGCTTAATGGATGGGAAAAAAAAAGTTACTCTTTTCTTGTTTGATATTTTATCCTCGAGATGGTTGAATTGCTCGCATACTTTTGTCTCTTCATTTTTAAATGCAGGATTTCATATTTGGGCCTTTTGTAGTCACAATAATATGCAACGACTGTCACTGAAAATATTTTGGAAATAATGTCAAAATTGATGGCAACCATTTTTACTAAATATATGTTGGAAATATTACAATTGTATGCTACCATTTTCACTGTAAATATGATGGAAAGCATTTCCTTCATCAAGAAGTTGTTTTCATCTTTGAAATTTCTCTTGTGGTTGTCTCCTTCATAGTTTAAAATTTTTTCTCTACTTGGTCCTTTTTCAGGCACTGGAACGTCTTATTGAGAATCATATGCTTACATGTGAAGAAGGTGATTTTTTTTATCTTATTTGTATTTCTTTAGTCATTTTTGTACATTATTTGAGAATCAAACAAATTAATCTGAGGCCCATGCAAATTCATGGTACGTAATATCTCATTCAGGTCTTCTTTTTATGCTACCTTGTATTATATTTTATTAGGTCCTTTAGAATTATTGGCAAAGTGTGCTTGCTTTTTCGTTGTATTTTCTCAAAATAATTTTGTTATTTGCTTTTGTGGATTGAATATGACTTGGTTCTTCCATTGAATCCCAGAGACGAGTCTGCTTTCATCTTTGCAATTTGCTCCTGAAGATGGCTGGATCTCATCATTCTATTCATGCTTGATAAAGAAGGTAAGCATGTCGATTGGTGTGACCAGAATGTGATACAAGTCATGTGAAGTATGTTTGTTTTTCAGTCAGTCAATGTCCAACATGTTAGATTCAAAATCTAGTCACTTTAATTTTTCTTTGTTTTTAGTTTCTGTCATTATGATACTCTTGTTCCTGTGTTTTTGTAATGACCAATTATTACGTATTATCAGTATGACAAGGAAAATGTTGTAGAAGCCAAATTCAGAGAACTAGAACAAGAGGGTTGTAATGTTAAACCTTCAGAGAAGTCCTTGATGTGTACACTAAAAAACAACACCGATCTTTTGGCCTGCAAAGCTGAATACTACCATCAGTGTGGTGAATATCAAAAATGTTTTGAATTAACTTCCATGTAAGTTGCAACTGCTTCATAACAGAAAATAATTTTAATATCCCTTGCTTGACTGAAGTCTGTATCTTGTTGCACACTATGTAATCCAGATTACTTGAAAAGGATCCTTTCCATCTGAAATGTACACTTGTGCATTTAGCAGCTGCTATGGAGCTTGGACATTCAAATGAACTCTATCTTATGGCGTGCAACTTGGTGAAAGATTATCCTCAAAAGTGAGCATGATTTTTATCTTTTCTTTTTAAATATATATATAGTTGTATTTTTATTTAGTTTTACAGTAAAATTTAGTTCTAGTTAGTAATTTATTTGCTCTTAATTATACTTTTTACTTTGTAGGCATAGTCTCCTATTGTTTTGTTTTAGCAATAGAAGCACACAGTAAGGTTGAATGTAAGCCTGTGGCTAAGGTTTTGAAAAGCGGTTGCGGTCGCCGTAACGGTGGCAGTGGCGGTGGCGCGGTTGCGATTGCGGGGTGTAAAGGCTGTAGTGTAACGGTTGCGGTAACCGGAACCGTGAATTTTTTTATTTTTCGCACAATTTGAAAAAAACTTAACGATACGTTTATTTTTTTTCCATGATCATATTTATTGGGTTAAAAATGAATATTGATCAATTTTTGTAAATTTTTAAATATGATCCAATATATTTCATATTTTTAAATCATTATAAACTAAGTTTTTTACATTTTATTTTAATAATTAATGACTTTATATTATACAAAAAATCAATCACTAACTATTATGTATAAGATAAACAATGACAAAAGTAAGAGAATAAATAAGAGCCTAAATATATATATATATACATATTTTAACCAAGCCAAATAGATAATGACCACACTTATTATTATTATTATTATTATTATTATTATTATTATTATTATTATTATTTTCAAACAATATATAGATAGACGCACACAAACAAAATGGTTGAGTGATAGCAGCAGAATAGAATCATCTTACAGCTTCAACAAATCGGTAACATGTTCTTCATCTTTCCTCTTCTTTCTCTCTATCTCTTGCTCCTCCATTTTCTCCCTTTATCTTCCCTTCTCTTTCTATCCCTCTTCCTCCATTTTTAGATTTTTTTTGTGTGATTTTTTGAAAGAAACAGTTTGGAACCGTTACATAGCGTAATGCGTAATTTATTCGCTTACGCAACTTACAACTTCTGACGATCATTACGACCGATACACCTGTAAATCTCAATCACACTGCAAAAGCGGCCGTAACGGGTGGCGGTAACTGCCAAAACCGTTACGTAACGACGTTAGGTAACGGTTGCGGCCGCTTTTTAAAACCTTGCCTGTGTCATAAGTTTATGGTTGAACATTTTTAGCAGTTGTGATTCTTGGTTTTACTATAATATCTTGTAAGATGATAACAAATAGAAGTTTCAAAGAATAATGTGCTACACTTTAATCAAAGAAATGTCAAATAAATATATATTTTTTCATTCTTTCTTGTTTGGGATGGGGATAGAGGCGTGGAGGTTTGATCTTCATTTTATTGTTATCTCTGTGTGTGTGTGTGTGTGTGTGTGTGTGTGTGTGTGGAGAAAATAAGGAAATCGTTTAGTCACTTTAATGGATAATTGAAAGCCATTGCCTGTTCCATAACAGAAAACAAGCAATATGGTGTGGTACTCTTTGTAATGGTGGGCAATATTGTGTGGCAGCTCTTGAGCTTAGCTATGGCCATCTTAATTTTTAACACCAAGTGTTTCAGAGAAGAAACCAGAAAATCTTCAGTGTCAAGAATTAATCTCTGGGGATACCTAATTCATATCTAGCTTAATTCATTGTATTTTTTAGGCACTTTCGAACATGGTTCCATCAGAGACGTCTCCTAGGCTGCAAAACTTTCATAATAGTGAAGAACTTTACCATTCTTGTGTATTTAGGATCTCTGAGATATGGGAAGCGTTGAGTAAGATCAAAACTTGAGAAAGGATGTGGGAGTGGTTTGTACAGCAATTGATGTTTAGAATTGCACTGGAGATTGTTTTTAAGCTTGATTTACATAAACTCTTAAAACAAATGTTGGGGTTTTGTAGTGTCATGTGATTGTATAATAAAATTGTAGATCAGTTAACATTCACAAAACTGTGGCAGCAATGGGTATTTCAACTTATTGTGTTATTAAAACTATATTGTTATTAGTAGGACTTGTAATTTGGATACAATCAATTCTGTTGTGCCAAACATGTTCTGATGAAGCTGAAAATTCCATCCAGATCATAGCTTATATTTCTTACCTCAATATTTTGCATTTGGCTTTAAGTTGTTGCTAATTGGGAATTGTCTATTAGGGCTTTGTCTTGGTTTGCAGTTGGTTGCTACTACTATTGTATCAAGAAGTATGATCAATCACGCCGTTATTTCAGGTAATAATCATACGTTTCTAGTCCACTCCAATTTCTTAACAATGTTGACGTGTTTTCTTTTATGAGTTGCATTTTCCCTTTTAGTATTCAGATGATTTTTTTGTTGCCAATACATCCAATCCAACTGTATCATTTCTTGGTTTTAACTATTTCTCTTATGTTAAAGATCTAAAAAGTTTGTTATGCATTGGAATCTAAACTCATTTAAATTCCATGGAATGCCTATGTTTTGTCATTGTCTTTATTGTACTTTGAGTCAATAATCTATCCATCCTAGATGATAATGGAGTATATTTTCTTAGTCGACAGATTTGGTGTCATCTATGTGTGCATAGTCAGCAAAACACTTGTGGAACCTAAATGAGTACAAGAGTTTCAAAATTTAAAGCTTTGGATACAATGTTTGATGCATATTTGCTTTGAAAAAAAGAAGTATGATTGAAATTTCTGGTGTATACAGTTCAAGCACGATGTGGTTGAAGTAATGCATGAAAGAAAAAAAAAAACTATTTAAGCGGACAATGGTATCTGGTTTGAGTTGGAGAGAGATAGCACATGATGGTTCACTGAGTTTAGTGGCTATCTGTACACATCCACAATAACCAAAGCTGAACAAACCAAGTCTATTTGGCAGACAACAGTTGAACAAATTTGGTTTGTTCGGTGATTGTTTGCTGAATGTACCAAGGTTGTTCATAGTAATTATGTCAGCCTTAGTTGTCCAAACAACCTTAAAATGTTCAGTGAACAAAGGCCAAACAATCATAGTTTGTTTGGCAAACCAATGGCGAATAGAGCTTCGACTTCGCTTTTCCAAATAGCACAAATCTAGATCAAAATCATACAAAACCACATCTCAATAATTATATAACACCCAAATCTTGTATACAACATTGCACAATTATCCTATATATATATATATTTAACAATGTCTTTTTCATTTTAGTTGTTGATTGATGTTTATTATAATTTTTTTTTGCCTTTATGTTCTATTGATGGAGATGGTGGGAGATGCAGACGGGCGAAGATAGTGAGGGAAGTGGGTGGTGGTGGTAGTTGGTGAGGGTGAGTGTGTAAAGAATTTTTTTTTGTATTAAAATAAATTTCCCTTATGGTAAATTTTGCATAAGGGTGTAATTCTAACAAAAAGTCATACTTTGGTGGATTTATTGAGAGAAAAGGTGTAAAAGAAGCAACCTAGTTACTTCTGGAGTTCCGCTACAACTTTGTTATTCTACCTGGATATGGGTAGTGGTTGGCTCTACTACAAAGTGACGTGATTGCTTTCAAGTAAATGTCATGTTTAAACCTGGCATAGTTATCCGATTTGAGTTCTCATTGGTTATCGTAATTGACAGCAAGGCTACAAATCTAGATGGAACATTTCTGCCAGCTTGGATAGGTTATGGGAATGCCTATGCAGCTCAAGAAGAGGGCGACCAAGCAATGTCAGCTTATCGCACTGCTGCTCGTTTGTTTCCTGGGTAAGTTTTATATTATCCTTCTTCCTCTTGTTTGCTCTCTAATCTTTGGTGATAAACATGCACAATGAATGCAAGAGCGAGAACACTTGACCATGATGTATGAATTGTGATGTATCTAAGAGCAAACTTTAGAAGAATAGGTGATATGTTGAACAATAAAGGCAAGTTTGCAAGTTTCTATATTTTAAATACTTTCTCCATTCACAAGATAATTCAAATTTAATTTTTAGTGTTTCCAATCTTCTGTAGTTGTTGGTTCAATGTTCCTAAAATTCTGATTCCTTTGTGCCTCTCTGGTCTGTCCCCTCCCCCAAGGAAAATATGATATTGGGTTTTGTGTTAATTGTGGGTCAAAGATATTTGATTGTAACCAAGAATACCGTTTTAACAATTTTGTGATGGTCGGAACTATGCATAAAATTAGTTTATTGGTTGTTTCTTTAGTTATGTGTAGTCGAATCCTCTTTACCTATGATTTGTTTTTTACAGGTTGAATCTTGATATTCTCTTGTTCCAGGTGCCACTTACCAACTCTGTACATTGGTATGGAATACATGCGAACACACAGCTTCAAACTTGCTGAGCAGGTGACACATCTGTCAACTTTAGTAATTGACCTCATGTGATGTGAACGTATCAAGAGAATTGAAAAGAAAAATAGCTGTGCAGTCTTCTCTGCATTTTGTTATCCAGATAATGAGTTATGACATTATTGTTCTCAGTGATAAAGCTATCCAAAATTGATGTTAGTTTGATAATGGTCTTGGGTCGTCCTGCTAGGCTATTTGCTAGAGTTTGGAAGTGACATCATTTTATGTTCTTAAGGAAACTAATGGAAGAAAGTAGGGTGGGCTATTTTTTTGTCAAATATATGAAACTATTATTACGTGTACTTCAATAATTAGGGGTGCCTTCAATTGCCTAACAAAATTAAGAAAAGAAAAAGTTTATACATAAATTGGAAATTGATTTAGTTAGTTTAATGGTAAAAATTTACTAGCATTTCACGGGAAAAAAAAAAAAACTACCCATGTTACCAATAAGTAACATAACTAAGCTGTGGCAATTGAAAAATCATTTCAAGCTATTTATTTTTACAAAAAAACACTTGTGGTATTCCTGTTTTCTCTATATGTTTGATTTGTAATCTTTGTTCTTAGGAATGTCAACATTATGATGAGCGCATTCTGTGTTCAGTGTTCTGATAGGATTTTGTCTCAGTTTTTCATGCAGGCAAAGACAATATGTCCCTCAGATCCACTTGTATATAATGAACTCGGAGTTGTTGCTTATCATATGAAGGAGTAAGGATATTTACCCTTCATGAATATGTTACTCTAGATGTTAAATGGATCTATCAAAAGAGAAATGATTTGATAGTTGCTTAAGTATTGTCAAATAGTACTCTTTATATTTATATAAGAAATTCATAACATAAAAAAATTGAAAGTTCTTGTACTGACAAATTGCAGATATAATAAGTTTTAAATCTGTTTAATTTTGACTTTTAATTATATGCAAGGTTCAATGGAAGTTTTTGGAAACTGAGCCAAAACCAGAAAGATCAAAATCAAATTTTTATTTTTAATTTTTTTTACATTTTATGTATGCCACCTAAACTTGGTGAAAATTTTGAACTATTAATATTTTCTAGTTAATGATGATTAATTTTGGTTGTTTTAAGTTATGAAACCCAGTTTTTGGGCAACCGTTCAGAAATGCCTTCTACATGTATATACTCAATTTAGTCCCCATGTAAAGTCCTTTTACATTTGTTTTTCCATATTTAGTGAATCTGTTTTCATCATCATAATTCTGTCTTAATGTCTCAGGTATAAAAAAGCTGTGTGGTGGTTTGAGAAGACTTTGGCTCACATTCCATCTTTGAGTGGAATGTGGGAACCAACTGTGATTAATCTGGCCCATGCGTTAAGAAAACTAAAGTAAGGTTAATTTGCTTTGGAATCCTATCAGAAACACTGTCTACTATGGTTTTCTTAAATTTCTGTTTACTTCTTGAAACTCAAGGGTCAATATAGGTATCATATGTTTTTTGAGTTGAAGTAAAATAATGGTACTAATAAATCAGATTGGATTACATATGTTTCTCTAGTAAATAATATAGAACTAATATATGTCAGGAGGTACCGTGAGGCGATTACATACTATGAGAAAGCACTTGCACTATCAACCAGAAGTTTGAGCACTTATGCTGGTCTTGCTTACACTTACCATTTGCAGGTACTTACTCTCTGAAAGATTGTTTTGTATTTGTGATCTGGTATGGTTTAATATGATAATCAAGTGGCATTTTATGTATTGTTGCTCAAATTTGTATCTTGGTCCATAACTGGAGCTGGATTAGACCACCTGCTAAAGTTTAATGGAGAAGAAATTTTTTGTCACCACTCAACTGGACTACTTCACAGGGGTTTCCACTTGAGTGAACTGGCTTATTAGGGAATGCTTAGGTTTCATATGACACAAAATGACCAAATGGTCACATTCTAGCTTGAGTAGTAGAATACAGAGTTCTCTCCAAACTCGGACTATTTCTAAAGTTCAAATTTATTTTTTTTTTTCTTGCCCTTACGATGAATGTCTTGCTGATGATACATTTTATGTGCTTGTGCAGGATAATTTTACCACAGCAATTACATACTATCACAAGGTAAGTTGTTCCAACCTCGATTGCTAGATTGGAGAACATCATATACAATCTTGCCTGTTTGATGCTGCAGTGGCTTTTAATGAAGTGGTTTCTAAAAAGCACTTCTGCAGAAACATCCAAGAGTCGCTTCATTTAGAAGCCCTTTGAGCCTTGTCTTTTTTTTTCCGTCTAGAAGTGCTTTTAGCATGTAACCGAACATATAATAAAGCACTTTTAACTGCCTAGAAGTGCTTTTAAGCCATCACACCACCTGATGGGACATAAATCTATGGACGACATGGACTAGCTAGTGCTGTGAAAACTGATTTTTATTTTACTATGTTTAGTTATGATTTTATTTTATTTTTTGCCTCACGGTTTAAACTGACTGATGTTATATTTGTCTCTGAATCAGGCTTTATGGCTGAAACCAGATGATCAGTTCTGCACGGAAATGTTAACTTTAGCTCTTGCAGATGAATGCCGCCATGGTATAGATCCCAAAACTGAATCTCTTCGAAATGATGCATTTATTTAGTGAGAAAGCAGGCAAGAGAATTACTACTCATCGTGTATTTTTTTGTGGCCAATGTTGTTTCAGAAATAGACTAAAATAATGTGCTAGGTATCTTTATTTATTGTATCACAGTAGAAGAGATTATATTAGGCAACAACTCTTTCGTGTATTTGTGACTTAAGGGCATCAATTGAGGCCTTTGTAGCTTGTATATTTCGGAACTGAATGAGCCTTCATTATTATTGATTTATTGAATCAGCCTCACCTTGCAATTTAAAACTCACTTCTTGGCATCGTTGTTTCTAAGTCATCGATTAAACTAGATTGCAACTTTTGATCCAGAAGGGTACACAAACATCATAGACCTTTTTTATAAAATATATATCAAATAAATAGGAAACAGGTGAAGTGATTGCAAATCAATAGGCAACTATGTTTTTTGTACAGTTGTCACTTGCAAATAGATGCTTCATTTGCATTTCATTGATTTGTAATTACTGTTGAAACGGGCACAAACAAATAGGTAGATAATGAAGTATATCATTATGTAGGTTTGTATAGGTCAGCTTCACGAGGGATTAGTGGTGAGGTGGAAAACATGAATGTGTTGTCCATAAATTATTTACCATTGCATATAACGACTTTTTTCAAGTTTATTTCTTGGTACTAAAAAAGGAGTTTAAACATAAAATTTGTACTCCAATTTTTATTTTTTTTGATTCTTGTACCATCTGGTTTCTGTTTTGGCAATCTATAATGGTTGGAACAATGGAAAGGCTACAATAAGTTGACCTCATATGCCTATTCATGAGGCCTTCAACTTTTGATTTAAGATGTTTGCTAATATAATAACAATCAAAATTTCTTCTGCTGATAATCCCTCTCTTCCTGCTACAGAACAGTTTTGCATCAATATATCACCATTTCATGTCAACAATTAAGCTTGAATAAGTTTCCAACAACTCCAAAGAAGACTTATTGACAAGTTAATTTTTCGGAAATTCTGGAAGCAGAGCACCTTAACAGCATATTCTTTGTGCTGTTTTAGATATTCTCACTCCCTCTTCCCCCGAGATACATCGACAAGAATTCTATTCAAACGCTGCCCAAATATCTTGGTAGAAAACGACTCAGTGACGTGTTGCCGAGCTTCTAGACCCATTCTCTCTGCCATTTGGGGATCCTGAATGAACTTTGCCATAGCCAAAGAGAAATCTTGGGGCCTCGGGTCACAGAGGAACCCTGTCACACCATTCGTAATTGTCTCAACAGGACCCCCGCTGTTGCATGCAATTACCGGTTTATGGGCTGCCATTGCCTCCAAGGGAACAATGCCAAAATGTTCATCCTACACTCATTAAGCATTCTTATGAGACTTCTTGTCATACGCATTATGGTATCAATATGAGGAGAAAATTGACTTTTCACAAACCTTTGGGGTGTAAAGAACACATAGGCATTGTGAAAGCAGCGTATTCCTTTCAGTTGTCGAGCAAGATGTCATGAACTTCACCTGGTGAGACACTCCTTCCCTCTCTGCTAAGCTTTTCAATTCCTCCAAATATTCGACATTCTCTCTCAAGCGTTTATCAAAGCCGCCTGAAGCAAAAATAAGTTGATAAGTAAATAAACAATTAAAAAGGTGTCAATTTGCATCCAAACATGCTAAAGCATATTGTGCATATATGCAAAAGGTGTTGCCTCCATTATTAAATACAACAATGCTATAGACACCAAATTTATCACCCCTAAATGATCCCTAATGATGTGAAATTGAGGTTAGACCCCACATGATGGAATGTTTGACAAATTAAAATTTGACACTTGTCAGACACATCATTAGGAGTGGTTTTTAAGGGTGATAAATTAGATGTCTCAAGTATTTTCTATTAAATATGAAATATGAATTTCCATTGGACTTGGGTATTAGATGATTCCGAGACTAACACATGTATACCAATCCATGAAATATAGCGCACAACTAATCTGCAAAGTGCATTTTGCACACAATAGTGCCAAGCAAACACACCTTTGTTTGGCAAGTGCTATTTTAGCACATTATCCTATTTGGGTCACATCACCTCTCTACCACATCATTTCAAACCCTACCCATATTTTACGTTTTTTCGTAAAGAGTCAAAAAGTATACTAATCTAGCACAATCCCAAACAACCCCCTAAAAGCAAAACAAGTCAATATATAACTGTTCTCGAGCAGCAAATAGATAGAGAGACTTGCCTACGACTGTCAATGTAGCATCAGCCACATTATGACCTTGAAGAACATCACCTTCAAGGGTGCGAAGCATGGCAAAGGCAGATATTGCTAAATCTATGTTCTTTTTCCTTTCAAAGCGGTTGACGGAGAGAAAATTCAACCTATAACATAGTAATCGCATAAACTCCTAAAATTTGTGAGGGAATGAGAAAAAAATGTCCAAGAAAATGATTAAACACGGCAATTTAAAACCATTCCTAAAACTAGAAAGATACCAAGAACAGGCTTGTTCATTACTTAAAAGTGTGGGGTTTATTAAACTGGTCTACATTGACTGCTGGGTAAAGCACGGATGGTTTAATTCCTCTTGCATCAAGTTGCTTAAATGTGTTTGCAAAAGTAGATGCAGTAAATTTGCTGTTAACAAGAACCAAATCTGCCGTACCTGCAATTCCACCAGCAACTCATTGAGATTGTTAAATGCACATTACCACAGAATGCTTTCAAGATACAGAAGACAATTTACATAAGAAACACAAAGCCAGAATATGGAAAGAGACCAGTTGTTATTTCTTCTATAATGTCTATGGGTTTCCGATACATCCTCCTAAGAACTGTTGTGTGTTGAGCCAGCAACAAATCTGGAAAATGGCAATAAAATACGACCTGGACAGGAAATGGAGAATGTGAAATAACAACAAAGTCATAAACCTCTAATGATGAATATATATATATATGAAATAATCACCTTAGTTGATTTCTTTAGTTTCAATAGTGGAATGACTACGGAGACTTGATCAGCGAGTATGACATCGAATGACGGCCACATGAACAACACACAGAGAGCAACAAAAAGGCAACGGAGATATGCACATGCAGCATGTAGATGGTAGAAAACATGACGGGGTAGGAAAGCACCATATACAGTAACTGGAAAGGTTCCTGTACATTGCATTTATGTTAATATCACCTACCTAAAATTGCACGAACAGCCCCAGAACCGAAGAATTAGAGAAAAAGATATGAAATCCTCACCAGCAAGAGTCTCCTCAAAACATCGAGTTTTGTCATGGTGCGCGGTAAAAATATGAACATTGTGCCCATGGGATGCAAGTTCCACAGCAGCATCAACAATTAATCTTTCAGCTCCACCTATCCAGTATACATAACAGCAACCATGGAGCAAGTATATTGATAACAGGCATGGCGATAAGATCTCATAGTAGGGGGAGAAGTCTTCACATACACAAATAGTGTAAGATGACTATTGAGCATGAGATGGGTTTAGACAAATCCATTCCTTTGGCAGTGTGAGATGTGCCCATGCCTAATATCAGTGACTTGGCAAGTGATTTTGTCTGTGCAGTGAAAAAAAATTTCGATATCATACTGGCTGTCCTTCAGGTCCTTAACTAATCTTTGTTCAATTAGGATCCATAGGTGGTGAGATGACAGAAAAAGTTGATATCCAAGCTATCATTTAAAATAGTTGAAGCCTTGACTCCTAATATTATATACGAATAAAACTGCAGTAGCCATATTTCCTTAAGGCTGTGTTCGGATCAGGATAAGGGTTGAGATTTGAAAGGAAACGGGAAAACGTTTTATGAAATGTAAAAGAAATATACCTACATTTCTCGCCTATATTGAAGAAGAAGTAAAATGTGTGCATCATTCAGCCAATCCTAAACGTTGCCAAGATTCTAAACCATAAACTTCCGAAGGGTTTTTTTTTTTAAACAGGACTATCTCTGAAAGCCACTAGGTAAACCCGTACCCAAAGCCCCAAGCTTCTCCACACATATTGGCCAAACACAGAGATCAAAATCAAAGCTATCTCCTCTAGCTTATCAATTCATGGTGATATGATCAGGCAATAAATCTCATGAAACTGAATGATTTGAAAAACATCTCATGCCAAGAACAAGCCATATAAAATTTTATTAAAAAAAAAAATTCACTTCAAAACTTCACAAACTTTCCCATCCATCCTTCTTCCAAGTTCAACTCAACAAGTTCTTCAAGGGTTCAGCTTCCAAAAGGGTTAGTTTCTCAACAAAATTAGTGCTTTATACAAAATATTGTCTTTTTAAGATCATTTTGGCCAGACCAAACTCTTCCAAATTGAATGAAATTACAAATTCCAATAACATGAAAAAAATAAAATCAAAACCAAAATAAAAATATTCTCAGATTCTTATCTCTGTAAATTGACACACATAGATATAAAATAATAATAATAAATAAATAAATAAATTACCGATTCCGAGGTCTGGATGAATGATGGCGATGTTGAGCTTGGAGCTTCTGTTTTTCTCCATCTTCTCTTTCGCTATCGAATCGTTTGATCTCCTTCACGACAGAGAAGAGACCTTGAAAAATCACAAGGCAGACTATGGGGGGCGGAATTTGGATCCTCTCCTTGAGCTTGGTCCTTAAGCTCGGTCCTTGAGGGCCTTCGGGTCCACTTTGAGGCCCGATTTTGATAATCTGAACCGTTCATATTTTAATATTTACTCAGTATAACATACCTGTAAAAAATCAAGTTGATCGGATATCATAAAGTATGTGTTCGAAAAACTGTTTATTAAAAAATAATTTATAGTCCCAGTTTTTTGAACACATACTTTCTGATATCCAATCAACTTGATTTTTTACAGGTATGTTATACTGAGTAAATATTAAAATATGAACGGTTCAGATTATCAAAATCGGGCCTCAAAGTGGACCCGAAGGTCCTCAAGGACCGAGCTCAAGGACCAAGCTCAAGGAGAGGATCCAGATTCATGGGGGGCGACCCCTATTGTCAGATCAAATATGGCTAAAGACAGAGAAAAGTGCAACCTGTTTTAGCGTCATATAAAATTGCTATTGCCCTAGATCGGCTTAAATTGGTATGGAAATAGAAGTTAGCCCATCAGCCCAATCTGTTGTTATTGTAACTGGGTCCGTATAGAGTATCCCAGCCCAAATGAAGAATTAGTTTTACGGCCTTGTTTGGGGGAAGTTTATAAGGCCTAATTTATATCTATATAACAAGGGAAGGGTGTTTTTGAATTGGGGATGGGACATTTGTATGTATGTCAAAATATAGACCATTAGATTGATTTAATCTAAGGGTTGAAAATATCTTACTCTCATTTGTCCTATTTAAACATTTCAACGATTTAGATCAATTTTACTAAGTTTAATAAATGGTCCAGATTTAACTTTGGTTTAATCAATTTTGCACTGAATAACTTCTTCCTCTTTCTCTGTAACGCCCTCAAAATTTAGCCCATTAAATATAAAACATAACATACATTATTAAAAGAAAACATTATATTATTTCATTCATTAGAGTATTACGAAATAAAACATCAAAATAAATGCCCTACGGGCTTACATCTTGCCAAGCCAACACTTGGACACAATTTCATGAGTTCTAACTCAAAACAAATAAAGCCCTAGGCTTGAATGTTTACATAATTCAAATAAAACAACTAAAACAAATAAAACAAGTCTTCAAGTCCAAATCCTCACAAGCTAAGTCTTTGGAGGTAGTGAACCACCTGAACCTGAAAATAAAGTTCCCATATAGGGTGAGCCACAGCCCAGTAGAGAAATACTAAACCAAGCATAAGAATTAACTAAAGCAGTAGCACCCGATACATGGTTAACACAAGGTAATCAATTTAAAATTTTATGACACGAATGTCTACATTGTCTATGACACATGGTCTATGACACAATACACCTTCCATTTATACAGACATGGCTCAGAACCTGGCCAAACAACTCAACAAGGATAACAGATCAAGTTGAACCTTTCTTATAACAAAATAAACACACATGCTGGTGTTATAACAATCTCAATCAAATCCACTTTCATACTTCCCTACTGATACACATGGTGGTGATGTATCATATCCATAACTAATAGAAATATTTCTATTATCAATAAGCACCCACATATGTGATGCTACTGGAGTCCATCCCCTATCTCCTCCCAACAAATCCGGTTTAGAGGTCCATCCCCTATCTTCCCCTAAACCGTGGAGTTCATCCCCTATCTCCTCCAAAACCAAATGCATATGCAACATAATCAATACTTGACATACACAACACATAATCAATACACGAATATTCTGTATTAATTCAACAGTCAAATAAATGACTCAATTTCAGTTATACCTAAGCCGCATGCAAGGTCTACAACAATCAATGGCTATCCTCTACCGGTAGCCCAAAACAATTATTTCTAAACAAGAAATAAATATAACAACACAATGAAATTTCATCATTCTCATAGGTAAGTATTTAAACTACCCAATTACATAGTTAAATCACTAAGTTCTCCAATCTCATGAATTAAACCCAATATCACAATATTCCCTTAAATTAATTATATAAATTAATCTATGACAAACCCTAAGGTTTCTCCCAAAATTACCAAACTACCCCCACATACCAAAATACCACCACTTAGGATTAAAACGTATAAATGGAGTAGGAAATCCTTACCTCGAAGAAATAACTCAAAAAGAGGGAAGATGA
The DNA here is from genome assembly GCA_025200525.1 of Camellia lanceoleosa. Classification (NCBI taxonomy): domain Eukaryota; kingdom Viridiplantae; phylum Streptophyta; class Magnoliopsida; order Ericales; family Theaceae; genus Camellia; species Camellia lanceoleosa. The sequence goes on from CM045764.1 coordinate 162,320,610, forward strand.
AGACGATGCCCAAACTTCAAAGTGCTCCAAACCAACAATTGCTCAGATTAAATGAAAGCCCTCACTCTCCTCTATCTTATTTGTGAAGGAACTAGGGTAGAAATCCACTCTAGATAGATCAATCCTAGGAGAGAAGGTGAGTCGGGAGAGAGAGAACTCGTAACCTAGGGTTTCATAAACTGAAAGAGGCTGAAAATATGATCTGAAACACGCTGCTGCGTATTTAAACAAAACAGGCTCGCTCGAGCGAAGACCCGGTCGCTCGAGCGACCAGACACAGAAAATCCTCGCTCAAGCCAATAAAGGCTCGCTCGAGCGAAGAACAAAACAGTTCGCTCGAGCGAAGATAAGCTCGCTCGAGCTAGCGAACACTGCTCTCAGGTCAAGTACTGGACGCAATCCTCGCTCGAGCCAAGAAAGGCTCGCTCGAGCGACGGACCAAAGACAAAAGCCTCGCTCGAGCGAAGAGAAGCTCGCTCGAGCGACCAAGCAGAAAATTGGACATCAACACTTGGTTTCTAAACCCAACCAACCTGTAATCAACCTGTCCAACAAATCCCATAACTCACAACTGAAGAAATAAAGGACAACATCAACAACAATATGACAACGGAATCCACGGAACATAAGTCCGGATACAATAATCAAATGGGAAAAGACTGGGGTCGCTATATTCTCTCTAATTTTGATTTCAAAATTTGAAACTTCATCCTCTCTCACACCTCTGCATCATCTTCTTTCCACCAAGCTTTCTCTCTCTAGAAGTTTAAGTAATCTTCGGTGGTGATTTCCTCCGACGGAATACAACCCCACTGAGAGGGGGTGATTTGTACCATCTAGCTCAATGTTTTCCTCCTCTCTCTCTACACAGCTCCAAGGTAAAAGGCTAAATCCTCACCTTTTTTTACTCTCCCTTTTGTTATTGTTCCATTGGGTTTGTTATTGTTCAATCTTTGCCTCCCTCTGCTGGTTTTTTTTTTTGGAAGAGGGTGTGTGAATCTAGGGTTTTATTTGGGTTTTGGATTTTAGATTTTGATATGATAATCAATCTTTGCCTCTTCTCTCTCTCTTCCTCTCACTTTTTTTCCCCTATTTTATTTGGGTTTATTTTTCTTTTTTCTTATTTGTTACCAGCACAGAATTTCGAATAGCAAAATTCTTGGACAGAATTACCAGCACAGAATTATTTCTTTTTATTGATTCTGTTTCTAAAAAAATAAGATGAAATTATATTGCCTTTTTAAAAAAATGAGTTGGGTATGAGTGTTTACTATTATGAATAAGAAATTGTTTGGCACTTTACTTTGCCTTCTTAATACTTTTGCTTTCTCTATTCAACCTTTTTGTAAGTAGATTAGTTTTGGTTGAAGCTAACTCCTATGGTTGAATAAAATAAGCATTGGCACTGTTTTAGATCCTTTTAGGGCAACAATTGAATTGTGTTGAACTCCAGCAATCTGAACCAATTGAATTTTTATTTTTTATTTTTTATTTTTTTATGGTTTGTATAGTTAGTCTTTGGGTTTGGGTTTGGGTTTGGGTTTGAACTTGCAAAATTTCATCAATGTGGTGAATTAATTGTCTATTTGTTGCTGAGAAAGTGGCGAAAATTTTCATTAATGGGTTTGGGTTTTGGATTTTAGATTTTGATATGATAATCAATCTTTGCCTCTTCTCTCTCTCTCTCCCTCTCACTTTTTTCCCCTCTTTTATTTGGGTTTGTTTTTCTTTTTTCTTATTTTTTACCACCACAAAATTCCGAATAGCAAAATTCTTGGATAGAATTACCAGCACAGAATTATTTCTTTTTATTAGATTCTGTCTCTACAAAAATAGGATGAAATTATATTGCATTTTTAAAAAAAATGAGTTGGGTATAAGTGTTTACTATTATGAGTAAGAAATTTGTTTGGCACTTTACATTGCCTTCTTAATACTTTTGCTCTCTCTATTCAAAGTTTTGGTTGAAGCTAACTTCTATAGTTGAATAAAAGAAGCATTGACACTGTTCTAGATTCTTTTAGGGCAACAATTGAATTGTGTTGAACTCCAGCAATCTGAACCAATTGAATTTTTATTTTTTTATTTGTTTATGGTTTGTATAGTTAGTCATTGGGTTTAGGTTTGAACCTGCAAAATTTCATCAATGTGGTGAATTAATTGTCTATTTGTTGCTGAGAAAGTGGCGAAAAAAGTAAAGAAAGTTAAATTTTGGTTACTGTCATTCCTGGATTTTACTTAAAGATCTATTATGATTGTATTTTGTCAAAATTATTATTTTTTTATTGGGTTTTGTACTCAATAGCAAGGGTTTCACGCACCATTAATCAACCTTTGTTCAAGCACCATTAATCTATCTCATTATATTTTTTCTACCCTATATTTAAGCACCATTATCTTTAATGTATCTCTTTATATTTTTTTTCTACTGTATGTTTAAGCACCATTAATCAACCCTTGTAGTGACTTTGACTGCGGCAATGGAGCAGACTAAGGTTGTGGGTATTCGTTTTGGCCTTGTTGGCCCTGTTTCAGTGTTTTGGTCTTACTAGCTCTATTCAAGGATATCCCAAATAGTTATTTTAATTAGTTAGTTATGTTGGAGACATTGAAACCATGGGAAAAGCTACTGGAAACTTTAATTAATTAGTTTTGTTGATTAATTAGTTGATTTCTTTTTGCTGATTTGTATTAGATTTGTATTAAATCAGTTTCTAAAGTCACCATTAATCTATCTATTTTTTTTTGAACGACCCATTAATCTATCTATTTAAGCACCATTATGTTTTCTGCCATACGATACAGCGACTTTGACGGAGGTAATGGAGCATACTAAAGTTGTTGGTATTCGGTGTTTGGGTATTCAGTGTTTTGTTCAATGAGATCCCAAACAGATATTTAATTAGTTAGTTTTGTTGAAACACTGGAGAAAGTTGTTGTAAAGTTTAATTAGTTTTGTTGATTAATTAGTTAGTTTCGTTGCTAAAATTGTGATAGATTTGAACTATACTTTAGTTTTGTTTGGTTTGATGCTAAACATTAGTTTTGTTTTTTATTTTTTTCAATATTTGTTCGTAACAGGGTGCTTAGTTTCCATTGTAGGTTTAATGTTGTTGTTTCAGCTCCTTCCTCTCATCTTCCTCATTGTTTTCACCTCTTCACCATGGGTTTGAGACCACTTCAACTTTCTCCTCGATGTAGTCGTCACAGCCCATTCTAAAGTCTCAACCATCACAGTCTTCACAATGGGTTTGTGGTGATTGCGAAACAACAATTGAGACTTGATATACAAAGTGCTGATGGACGATTGAAGCACTTAAAGCGATTTCAAGGCCACGATTCAATGGGTATCCTCCATCACAATCTATGGTCTCTTTCTTATTCTATCTCTACATTTGTGTAAACATTTTTCAATAATTATTCCTAAATTTTAATTTTTATTCTTGTCATTAATTAAAATAACACCGATTGACTCCAACATTTGCAAATTGAGAATCAGATTCTTATTGAAGCAGCCACACCCTGCAGTGCATTTGGCTGGATTATGGAGAGCTTCCCACCATCAAGCAGGTTAGTAATTTTGTTATTATTATTAGTTTGTTTTACATAGCATTTGTTTAGTAATTTGTTATACATACCATTTGTTTTGTTGTACATTTATTATACATAGCCATCAAGCAGGTTAGTAATTTGTTATACATAGCATTTGTTTTGTTGTCATTAGTATATGTCTGAATGAAGGTTACAATTACAGTCAATAGTGGTTCAAGAAGAGAAAACACAAGTTTAGTTGCTTTATTACATTTATGTTATAGATTCCTACAATTTGTATTTGAAGATTTGTCTTTGTGGTGTACTATATAACTATGTATATATTTGGATTGGTTGATTGGCAAAACTATTTTTTTTTGTTTTTAATTTGCTTAATAGGCTCACATTAGAAAGCATGAGGAAGAAGTAAAACTTCTTTAGAACCTATCACATCCAAACACTGAGGTAAGTATCTGATTTGTATTCTTATTTAAGCAATGTGCTCATTCTGATTGTCTAACTTTTTCTTTTGGTTGGTTGTCTTCCTTGACTCTACAAGTCTACGAATTAATCATCAATCATGCTTGCTATTGAGTTGAAAAGATGAATAAATTTTGAAGCAATGGTTTAATCTTTTCTTACAATTATCATACTTTGGGTATCAATTAGGGATTGATTTGGTATCAACTAGGCCATTTACAACTAGAGATTGATTAAGTCTCTGATACATGCAACATGAAGTTTTGATTGGGCATCTGGTTTTTTGATTGAGTCATGAATTATTGTCTTTTATTAATGATTTCAATTGGATGTCTGATATTGTCTTAAAGGTTCCAAGGATGCTTTATTTCCGAAGAGGTGTAAGGTTTGAGCCCTCTTGAAGTTTTATTATTGGTTGGTGCATAACCCACTATTTCGCTCTATTTTTCTCAGTGATTTGTTTGTTTTGCCTTGTGATTTGTATATAGCAAGAAAACCTTGATCATGTAGATTTTTGTTATTGGTTAGATTCATTCCCAACTTTCTTCCCAAAACAAAGAGAACTTTTGGATATTGCTATAAAACTTTCTAATTACTTTTTTTGGTTGGGATTAATTTGAATTATGTTAGGAAGGTTTTTTATTGTGAAGAGAAGGATTAGACTGATATGTTGCATTTACTTTCCTAAGATTTGAATCAGAGAAAGAAAAAGAAACTTTTGTAGCTAGGAATAAAGAGAAACTATTTGTAATGGGTTTCTCCTCAATTGATTGATGTTTGGTCCTCTCACTTTCTTTTTCTCTTTGTATCTCTTTGAGGTACATGTACGTGTGTTTAGTTAATATTTGTTTGGGTTCAGGAATTTGCTTACATTAATTACCTGGAAATTACCTGGAAATTCTATTAGGTAGTTTCAATTATATTCTTAGCAATAAAATTTGATGTTATCTGCCACTTTAACATTAACAAAAAATACATCACTAAATTTGTCTTTCTTGGGTTAATAAAAATCCTTATGGTATAATTTCAAAGGGAAGCATTATGCATATGATTTTTCGCTTCTTCTTTTTTTCTTTTTCTTTTTTTGTAATTTTTTAAAAAAACTTCTATTAGTAGCCATGCCTATGAGCTTTATATCTTAATTACTATTCAATAATAATTTTTTGGCACTTCAATTTCTCGTGGGATTGAATTGTAAAGGTGCTAATATGACTTCTTTTTTTTTTCTTTTCCCCTCTCATGTAGGAACGTTGCTTAAGATTGGCATAGTTATGCTTATGTTTTTTTTAAAAGACACATTTATGAAAATGTCTATGTTACGGATGTATTGTATAATATTCATAGATGTGTTTGGATCGTGGATTTTGGTAGGATTATGAAGAGAGGGAGAGTAAAAGAATTAGTGAAATGTGAATGGAATATAAACTAAATTATTTCTCTATTTTCCTTTTCCTTTCCAAATCCCTATTCATGATCCAAACACAACGTTAGCATTAAAACAAAGCAGGAATGCAATTCCAGGCTTGATAAAATATTCAAATGAATGTTATCTTTTGTTGTCTATTTTGACATATGTAAGTCGTGGGTATTACACTTTAATTCCATTTGTTGAACATAAATATTTCAAGCAGCTCATAATGCTTTGAGTTTTATAAGTGAGTGAAATTGCTATTCAAGCCTCCATTATGGTATGTGCAAGATTTGGGTATGAACCTGTCACCAACACTATGACACTCTAATTTTGACACGATTGTTAGAATGAAAATGAATGCAAAGTTCATATTTTAAGTTCATTTTTCTTTTATTTGAAGCAATGGGTTGACTGGTTTTGAGTTTATGGTTTTTTTTTTTTTTTTTTTTTTCCTTCTTTTAAATTGATCATATCCTTTGAATAATATTTTTATGGAATACGGTAAATTATCATCTCGAAAGCAATTGTCTTCGTTGTTCTTTGTCTTGATATTTCATATAGGAATACATTTGATATTATATGCAAGATTCTTTTAATATTTTATACAAAATTTCTTTTGTATTCTAATTGTGGAGCTTTTCTTAATTGATTATGAAAGGAATATTAAATTAGCAATTGATTTATTATATTGTTATTGTTAATGCTTCCATGAGAATGCTGAAACTAGCTGTTTGGTTACTTCTCTTGCATTTAAGGCAACAAAATTGAAGCAACTTTTGCACTAGAAACAACTGCTATTAATTAAGTAGGCACCGTTAGCAATGTTCAATTTAGGAGTATCGTAGGCATGAGTAATTTTTTATTTTGTCATTTTAATTTGTCAAATTGTTAGAAGGCTAAAGGAATTTTTTACCCTATATCACTATTTGTGTATGAACAATTTCACTAGGTGGTATTTTTAGGCAAGTATTTTTAGGCACGAGTCATCCACTAGAAGGGTAAGATTAGAGACCAAGTTTTGCAACCTATAATCTTTCAAATTGAGTCAATTTTGTAAAATATTTTGGTGACATGTCAAAGTTGTTTGACTCCTCTCTAACATTTTATTTGAAAAAAAAAGGAATAGTTAGGTAAATGTTAGCTAATGCAGTACTAGGGATGGCAATATAAACCCGGCTCGACAGGGACCCAGACCGTCCCGCCCCGATAAATGGGGATTTTCCAGAATATTATTCCCCATAGGGCCGGGGCTAGTATTAAAAACTACATCCCCGATGATTTCAGGCCGAGGACAGGGATAGGTTCCTCGGCCCCGGCCCCGCCCCGCCCCAAAATTTCCCCGAGAGCATCCCCACCTATTTGTTTAGTTTAGTTATATTACACCTATTATGTTTAGCTTAGTTATATTATATAAATAAATATATCTCTCTCTCTGACTCAGTTTAGTTACATTATAAAAATAAATATCTCCCTCTTTCTGACTCTCTTATCTTAGTTATATTATATAAATAAATATCTTCCTCTTTCTGACTCTCTTATCTTCTTTCTCTCAATCAACTCTCTCTCTTTCAGTCTCTCGTTCTTTGACTCAGAGTCTCTCTCTCTCTGCTCTCTCTCTTCTCTTCGCAGGCAGTTCTCTCTCACTTACTCTTCTCTCCACAATGGCGACGGCTCTCTCTCACTCACTCTTCTCTCTGCAGTGGCGACGGCGTCGTCTCCTCCTCAGCGGCAGTACGCATACCCTCGCCTCCTCCTCCTCCTCCGCGCCACCACCGAGCCTTCATACTCCGGCTTCAGTTTCCGCCATGGCAAATCTGGGCAGATCTGAGCAAATCCCGCCACCGTCGACTTCCTTGTTCTTACATCTCACATCTCAGATCTGTGTGTTACATATATATATATGTTACTGTGTGTATGTATATATGTATGTCTGTGTGTTACATGTATGTGTCTTTATCTGTCTCCATTTCTTTCTTTCTTTTGTTGCCATTGATAATGTTGTCATTGATGAAAATGTTGTTGCTGATGATGTTGTTGGTGTTTTATTATTGAGAGAGAAAGCTAAATAGAGAGAGAGAGAGAGAACTACGGGGATTTTCTGGGGTCGGGGAAACCCGATCCCCGTTAGAGGGCGGGGATGGGGGGGTGATGGGTTCCCCACCGGGGATCGGGGACGAGGACGGGGAGTTTTGTAACTTCGGGGATTAGGGACGGGGAGGGCGATCACCGGCCCCGCCCCACCCCGTTTCCATTCTTATGCAGCACTATTTTGTCATCAAGTTTAAATTTTTAAATTTTAACTTTTATTTTGCCTTTTTTTTTTTTCCATTTATTTTTTGCTATACTTGCTTAAATATAGAAAATAAGTGTCAGGCACGTAATTAAATTGCTCGAGACATGAGATCTCTTTTTTGACACAGTGAGCTTGAATGTGCTACAAGTGCTAAGAGTATGAGACAATAGACTATTTCAATATTTGAGTTATTTATCTTTTAAGGTTCACTTGACAGTTTCAGGTAGTTTTCAACTTTGTTCACATAATTTTATTATAGAGCTTGGATGTATTGCAAGAAATTATTTATGGCGTATTTAGCTGTATTATTAATTACGTGGGCATCATTAATTAGTTTTGCTAGCGATGTTCAATTTAGAAGTATCGTAGACATGAGTAATTTTCTGTTTGATTGTTGTGTGGTATTTCAAATTTTTAGACTTTGATTTTGTTAGATTTTTAGACATTGATTTTGTCATTTAGAAAGCCAAAAAAAGGCAATTCAATATTTCGTTCACTAATTGTGTTATTCTTGGTTAGTCTACATGGAAAAAGTGGAATGTGAATGTGGGAGAGTTAGGGTAAAAGAACCCACGTGAATAAACTTTAATGGATTGATTTTTAAAAAAAAATGTGTTGAAATAATGATGCTAATAGAATATTTATGGCTGAATTACTCTTAAAGGTTTTGAAAATATATTTTTTAAGTTTTTACATATACACTATCGAGTTTTATACAATTTTTTTTTCTCATTTAATGTTGAGTTGTATACACTATCGAATACTTAGGTTTTGTTAAGGAGTGCCTTTAGGCACATGTTCTCACTACATTGTCTATGTTTTGTTTTTTTTTGTAATAAATATCACTATATTGTCTATGTTGTTGTGTATCAGTGTCAAAAAAATATTAATTATCTTCTAGGATAATACAATTTGATTTGAAATTTGCATTGTTTAAACTTATGGTTCCTACACGTTGTGTGGGTTATTTATATGTAACTTTGAATTTAGTTTGGTTGTCATGATTTGAATTTCATGTTTCTAATGGATTTGTCTCAAGGGTAGTGAAAAATGTATAATCTGAATTTCGAAACATCAACAAATGTTTGCTGCACGGATTAGCATGTATCCTTATTTTGATTTTCTTGAAAAAATAGAATCTTCGAGAATTATTTCAGAATTGAAAATGGAGTGAGAGGCTATTCAAATAGAATAAAAATTATGCTAGGAGAGTCAACAAAACCGTAATGCAATCAGACGAGTAAAATGTGAGTTTCATATAAGATGAGTTTAGACCTGTTTCAGCTTTGAATTGCCGCCAACAAAATGACTTATTGACTTTCATGCATTTTGCAAAGCTGAATAAAAAGTGGAGGCACCGAAGATTTTATTTTATTTTATTTTTTTAAGAAAATTATAATTTCATTAATTATCTATGGTTGTGATGTTTTCTTGGAGATATTCCTATTCAAAAATTAAATTAGACCTTTTGTTTTTTCCTCTAATAATGCAAGTTGGAAGGTATAAATCTTTTTATTTATTTGTTCTTGACCATTCATAAAATAAATTTACCATTACTTTATCCTTGGTTTTGTTTGGATTGGTTTATTCTATGGGTTTGTTTTGTTAAAAAACACACTAGATTATATAATTTATTGTTTGGTGATTTTTTAATTACTAGAAAATTTATTTTAATCTAATTTGTTAGCCCTTTTGCAGTTAGAGTAGTGGAGCTTATTGTTTGTTTTCTCACATGACAATGGACATAGCTAAGATAGAGGATGCCTCCATAGAGGGAGTGTTGGTGAACATAGTTCTAAAGCAAGGCAGCTTTATATGATAATGTCACTTAAGCTAAAATGTCCATTGGTCACATATAGAAGATGGTTTTGAATTGGTTATCTCTTTTCAATGTTAATTAACTCTCAATTGCATTAATCTAATAAATTTGGATATTATGTTAATTTTATTGGGTTTATTATTTTGTTGTACTTTGTGTCCTTTTTTTTAACATAGCAAACTTGAATGTGCTACAAGTGTTAAGAGTATGAGATAATGTGTCATTTCAATGCTAGAGTTATTTATCTTTCAAGGTTCACTTAGCAGTTTCAGACAGTTCTCAACTTTGTTCATATAGTTTTATTAGAGGGCTTAGATGTATTACAAGAGGTTATTTATGAGATATTTAGTTGTGCTATTAATTAAAGAGGCACCGTTAATTAGTTTTGCTAGCAATGTTTAATTTAGGAGTATCGTAAGCATGAATAATTTTCTATTTGTCATTTTAATTTGTCAAATTGTTAGAAGGCTATAGGAATTTTTTACCCTATATCACTATTTGTGTATGGATAATTTTACTATGTGGTATTTTTAGGCAAGAATTGATTTATCATTTTGAATTGATTTATTCCAATTGAATTTCGTAACAGATCTGATACCAAAAATATTGTTGGTCGAGCCTTCAGGCACGGATTATCCCTAGTTATTATATATGTGAGAGCACTTAAATTGATTTCTTTAAGTTTTATCTTTGTTTATGTCAAGTGTTCAAAAATAAATAAATAAATAAACATAGAAAGAGAATGGGACAAGACTTGACTTTAAGACCACAAATTTGATAGGAAATACTCTTATCACTTGAGATTACAATAAATATATATTACATATTTTATTTTATTTAATTTGCATGCATTGCGTTGTGCTAAATACTAGTATATATATATATATATTGAGTTTCGTTTATAAGAAAAAAGCAATCTAAATACTAAGATTTTTTTTAAAAAAAAAAATATCAACTATGGGAAAATTGAAAATATATATATATATATATATAATTATTAAATTTCAACTTAAAAGAAATTACGCCAAACTGAGTTACTTTTTTTTTTTTTTTTTTTTGGAAATTTTCTCTCAATTTTCCTACTTTTTTGACTTATTTTTCTGCTTAAAAAAAACGACATTGCAAATGGGGCTATCCTATTGTTTTTCTCTTGAGTTATTTCATACAAAGAATTTTTGTTTGATTTGGAGTTCTTAACTCATTTTTTAATGGTGTTCTTTTAATATTTTAATTGTTTTTGTAGTTTTTAAATTCACTTAAATACAGTTAAAAGTATGAAAATTGTGTTAAAATCTTTCAAAAATTTACTAATACAAAAACAATATAAAAATTCAATACATTTTCATATTTTGTTGGTCGTGCCTTCAGATTTTCATATAAAAATATTGTTGGTCGTGCCTTCAGGCAATGATTTATCTAAGATTTTTGTACAAATTTTATACTTCGTAAATATAACTAGATTAAATGGATATAAAAGGGGAAAAAAATAGATTAAAATATTAAAAAAATTCACTAAAACAAAAAAAAAATACAGATTAAAAACTCAAAGTTTCAAAATTACATGACACGAAAATTTGTAGTATTCAAAAACATGATAAATTATAAATACACTTCTTGAAATTTGCTTAAAATACAAATTATCTCCTGTTATTTATGAAATTATATTATGTCTCTTAAAATTTTTAATTTCATAACAAATAGTTTATTTTGTTAATAAATCATTAAGTCAATAAATAGTTCTTAATGATGTCAGATATTTATTTTAATTAACAATTCAAATAATTCTATTATAGTATAAAAAAGTAGTTATGAATGCTAGGGGTCAGCAGCGGATAAACCGAGCCACCTAAATCGACCAAACCGAATCGAACCGAACCGATTTGCTAAAGGGATACATGATAACGAGCGAACAGTTGCAAATTGATTTTTTCCAATTCGCATAGTTTTTGATGAATGACGGATTTGAGGTTCCTTTGGTCGCAACTGAATCACTAAACCGCGAGCACCCTTAGTAATTAGTAAGACTTTGTGTTTTCAATTTGTTTAGATATTCTGTTTGTGTTTTCAATTGAAAAAGAGTTTTCAATTTGAATATATTTTTTGATTTTTAAATCTAACTCTAAAAATAATAAATAAAAAAGATAATATATGCTGATAGGTTTTTGTTTTCAAAAACAGATATAGATGTAATAATACAAAGGTATACAATCTCTACTACTGCTCTGTTTATGGTTTTGGTAGTTTGAATTATTTTTATATTTTAAGAATCTCATATTATAATACTTTATGTGAATGAAACATGTTGTGATTATAATATGTGGATGTGCATGCAGTGATTGTAATATTCTAAAGTTTTAAACTTTCTTTATTTAGATAAGACATGCAGTGATTGTAATATTTTTTTAAGTAATTGACTGTAACACTTCTTTCTTTCTTTTTTCGAGGAAGTGTATAAGTTGAATTATATTGAAAATTTATAAAAAATTTAAACCGCCAAACCGATTTGCATCTATCCTCCAATCCACTCAATCTACATCCGCCAGATTGGCGAACAGATGCGGATTGATTTTCTCCAATCTACCAATTTGGCCGACGAATGACGGATTAAAAGTTCTGTAGCCACAACCGACCTGTGCCCACTCCTAATGAATGCTATCTTTTAAATTAATTATATTAAATAAAAAATTCTAATGGAAAATATTTGGGATCCCCTTTTTGGGAGACCCCCACCACCCCACAGTGATGTGAACTAATGATGTGTTTCTATTATTATTTTTTCCTTTCTCTTTCTTTCTTGGACCAATTATAAGTGAGTGGGGGCTGTAGAGGTGATGTTTTGTAAAGGTCTGAATCATTACTTTAAAGGATATTTATAATTTTTTAAATTACAAGAAACTATTCATATTTTAAGCAAATATTAAAAACAAGAAAAAAAAAAGAAGTTACTATAGCATTTTATTTTCCTGAGCTTCCAAACACGGCATAAATTTTCTCTCACTAGGTCGCATCTCTAAAGTAGAGTAGCAGGGAAAAGGTAAAGAGGTGAAGGAGATGGCCGGAGAAGATGCAGGTCCAGCTGCCCCAAAGCTCGTTCGCCTGCTGTACTTCGTCGGCGCTGGATGTAATCTTCCTTTCCAATCTCATACCCACACAATATATATATGTATTGATTTGATTTGAATGTATGTATATGTATTGTCAGATTATATCTTTATATATGATTCAACAGTTGTGTGATCATCCACAACATTTGGGCCATTTTGTTTCAGTCATAACCACTTTGGCTATCAACAAGTGGAGAGATCTTCAACGAAAGTCAATTCAACAACAGCAAGATCGATTATCGGATGGGGTACACAAAGCTGTCGAATAACAAATTGTAACTTTGGAGTTTTAGGGTTTCATTCTAGAGCATTGTGAGTAATCTTCTCAAGTTTGATTTTGCTCTTTTACTCAGTTATTTGTATTGTGAAATTGAAATTCTAATTGGCTTTTAGCAGAAAATCCATGATCCAATTCAGCTATATAGTCTCTCAACTTTTTCCATACGCATATTTCTTTCTCAATTTTGGAAATTTCAATATGGGAAGCTTTTTATATGTGAAGAAATTTGCTATTATATTGTGGGATTGTGCTCAATAGGGCTGTAAACAAGCTCAGTCGAGCCAAGTAATAGGTTGTTCAAGTTTGAGCTTCGAAAATGTGTTAAAGCTTGATTTGTTTATTTTTTGGGGCAATCTCAAACAAGTTTTAATTGAGTTGAGCTCGACTAGTTTGGTTTTTTTATAGTATATATAGCATATTGAGCTGACTTCAAGTCAGGTTTGGAAAATTAACGAAATTGTGGGATTATGGTTTGTTGGAGCTTTATAATCATAATTATAATATTCCCTGATTGTTTGATGAAGGTTTGAAGCTCAGACTTGTAGTTATAATCTAACAAGGTCATAGTTGTCTGACGAAAAGAAAATACCTATTAAAAATTAACCAAAACAAACATTTGAATCACAAAATCTAGATCCATCTTAACAAATAGATTTGGTTTATATGTTATTGTTTTGTTTCTTTTTTTCTTGGGTTAGGTACATATTTATGGCTTTTGTATGGGTAGAAATGATTCTAATTAATATATTTCTTTTGCTGGAATGCAGAAATGGATTCCTTGTTTCATTTGAGAGAAAAAAATGTGTACCCTTGAATTTTTTGTGTCTATGGTCCTTTTAGTAGTTTGGGAAGCTTCTCTCACTCAACTGACCACATATAAATCAGTATGTGTATTCATCTATGTAGATGCCTGTATATGTATATATGTATGTATTTACTGTACTAGCAACTCTCACTCACTTAACGATAACCCCAGAGGTATAATTGGTTAGTTCGGAAATGGGGGTCTAGAATTTGAGAGATATTGAATGTGAATGTATTGGAATATGGCAATCATTTAAACCACAACCTTTGTGCAAGTAGGGCTGCAAATGAACCGAGCTGTTCGTGAACAGGCTCGGCTCGGCTCGGCTCGGTAAGGGCTCGGCTCGGCTCGGCTCGTTTAGTAAACGAGTCGAGCTCGAGCTCGATTATTGGGCTCGTTTCGTTAACGAGCCGAGCTCGAGCTCGCCTGTGTTCGGCTCGGTAGGCTCGGCTCGTTTATCTATAATTAAATTATATAATAAATATATTATTTATATATTAAATAATATATAAATACATTATTTATATATTAAAAATATATAAATAATAATATAAATGCATTTTTTATATATTAAATAATATAAATAATATTTTTTATTTAAAAATTTATATTTAAATAATATAAATAATATTAAAAAAAAATTATCGAGCCGAGCCGAGCTCGAGTTCGACAAAAATTAACGAGCCGAGCCGAGCTCGAGCCCAGTCCCTTATCGAGCCGAGCTCGAGCTCAATAAACGAGCTCGATAGCTTAACGAGCCGAGCTCGAGCCCAGCAAAGCCCGGCTCGGCTCGGCTCGTTTGCACCCCTATGTGCAAGTAGCTGTACTTTAAAGAGAGAGAGAGACAGAGAGAGACAGAGAGAGAGAACCAATGTACAGGTTAGACTAGAGTGGCCTGTTTAGAAACAGAAATTTAATCTAGCTGAATAAGTGAAATACTAAAATGTGATCCTCTTCAAAGATTTTGATCATGGTACATAAATTCCATACTAAGTTCTGGAGAAACTCTGGATAGAGTTTAAAAAGCCATTGATTATATAAATGAGTTGAATCCAGCCCAATAGTAGGTATTCAAGTTTGGTTTGAAACTTAATAAAGTTCAAAAATATGTTTAAGCTTGATTTGTTATTCTTTCGAGCCAATCACAAATGAGATTTAATCGAGCCAAGCTTGAGTAGCTTGGTTATTTATAGCGTATATAAGCTTATTGAGCCGAACTCAAAAAATTAACTAGTTGCAAATTGTGTTCAAACTTGGCTTGTTTATATAACGAGTCGATCTCAAACAACTTGTAACGAGTTGAACACGTGTTGAGCTTGAGTAGTTTGGTTCGTTTTACAACCCTACGGTACTGAATCTCTTTGTTCTCACTTTTTTTTTGGTGGGGGGGGGGGGGGGGGGGGGGTTTGGCAGGCACTGGCACAACACGCATACCAAAAAGTATAGCTTCAAAGCCCAGATCCATACACACAGAGGAGCATCATTATGTATTTTGGGAAATGACTAAGGGGTGTTTTGAAAAGTTGATAAAAAGCTGGCTTTTAGCTTTTTATCAAGTTTTTTGACTTTTTTGAAAGTGATTTAGGAAGTTGGTAAAAAGTTGACTTTTTTACTTTTTGGTTTAATATTTTTTTAAAGTGTCACATCACTCCAAAATGACTAAAATATCCTTACTTTTTGATTTTTAAATTAATTAATCAAAATTTTCTAGAGGATAATTTGGTAAATTTGGGGGTGGCGTTTTTGGTCTTCCCAAATGGAAATTTGGGGCGTTTTTGGCAACTTGAGTTTTTTGTAACACACACAAAACGTTGGCTTTTTGCCAACTTGCCAAAATGGCACTAAGTAGTCAAAGTTTCCAATCTCTCTAATGAAGATATGAATGAATGAAAAATCAAACAAACATTGTTTGGATGATCATCAATTAGTTGTGTTTTATTTTTCTCTTCAATTTTTTATTTTTTTTGACAGCTTGTCCAGCATGATTCAGTAATTTGCTTAGATTATAGTGGCACGTAAGCTAACCTACAAGACAGAATTACCACCATTTAAAAGAGGGAAAGAAAGAAAAGATCAGATCAGACCAAACGTTGCTTTAATTGTCATATTGCATTGAACCTATTGTGTTCCACTTTTACATGGCTCTGTAATACTCACAAAAAATATCATCTCACTGTGCAGTTCTCGCTTCACATCATCGTTCACTGCTGGCACATTCTTGATGCGAATCAGAGCTTTATTTGTAACAGACTAATGGTTGAAATTTTTTCATTCCCTGTTGTTTGTTATTTTGGACTTCAGAGTGGAGCGTTTTGTATGAGTGGGGTTTGTCCCCTGAATTTGGTTCGGTCAATTGCATCCAAATCAATGGTTAGTAGGTAGTACATATAGAATTTGAGACTGTTATAGATCTTCACTTTAAGATGTCTTGATATTTGTTGAAATTAAGTCCATCTTATATTTTACAGAGGATTTTGATTTTCGTTTTTTTAATTCTCTTCTACCAATTGGAAAAATTAAAAGGATAAATAAAACAAAAATGATAGGCATAATTTTTGGGGGGATAAGTCATTCTTTGTTGGAGGAGATTTTCTTGAAAATACTGCTGGACTTTGGGGTTCATCACAGACTAAGCTGGATATATGATTTTGTAACTGTACAATGTATGAATCAAACAAAGGTAATGTGCGTTAAAGTCAGCGATTAATAGGTTTGATGTTGCAACTATTTTATTAGGTGATAGAGAGAGAGAGAGAGACATGACAAAAGTTGCAACTCATTTTTTATTGCTATTTTACCGTTATTGGAAAAAGGCCCTGCTTGTCTCAGTTCCTCATTATGAGATTGGACAAGTCAAATTCCGAGATCAATAAGGAACACAATGAAGCTTGATACCGGTCCCGTGCTGGATAAATACTCTACTCTTTAACTTGAAATTTTTGGCAATTATAATAAATAGGGTAAATTATATTGACATTTTCTGAAGTTTATATTTATTATAGTTCATCTCTTCATATTTAAAAAATTATACTGATCTCTTTATTAATTTAATTTTATGTATAATGATCATTACAGTAAAAGGGGAACTGTTATGAAATTTTAAATCTCAAGGGACAATTTTTAATAAAACTTTAAACCTCAGGGAAGAGGATGTAATTTTCAAAATGTGAGAGGGAAATTATAGTAAATATAAATCTCATGGGGTGTTAATGTAATTTACCCCAATAAATATAATTAAAATTTTTTTTTAAAAAATCATAATTTTCGAAAGAAAAATTTTATATAAATAAACAAATTATATAAAATTTTCTTATTAACCATGTGGCATGCAATAAAAAAAAGTTTCAAATTGGAAACACAGCCAACTTTAATAATCACTGTTACATTACTCTAAATAATATTTTATCAAAAACTTTTACTTTTTATCATTTTTTTTCAAATATACTAAATCAACATATAAAATAACATTTATTATATAAATATATAAATAAACAAAAAAATAAAACATAACATAAATACGACCATAAATAACATTCCACAAATTTTATTAATCAATCATTTTCCTTCAGTTTGTTCCAAAAAAAAAAATCTTACTCATAGAGTGATTTGTCATTCACAAGGAAAATTATAGAATATTTATGGAGTATCACGTGTCCGTACAATTTAACCAATTATCATTTATGCCTTCTCATATTCTTCAATTACCCAACACAATACTTCACTTATCCATTTTTTTCACCAATTACAATATTATAGAATACCATGACTGAATAATTACCCATTCACATGACATTTACAATAGGAAAGAAACTAAACTGTCCACGCATATTCTTCCAACTAGTATGCATTTGCCTATCTCTGAGCACGCCTCAGCCTTAGCCGTTTTACAAACCTCCCCATCTAAAACCTAACCCCAACCCAACCCTCCAGATCTCTCTCTCTCTCTCTCTCTCTCTCTCTCTCTCTTTACAGTTCACACTAAATGAGCTTCCACCGGTTCCACCAAACGTGGTTCGACCATCTACGCCGCCTAGTGGACCAACTAACCCAAGCCCCAAGACCTCAGAAAATTAACTAGTTTCAAATTTTGTTCAAACTTGGCTTGTTTATATAACGGACCAATCTCAAACAACTTGTAACGAGTTGAACACGTGTTGAGTTTGAGTAGTTTGGTTCATTTTACAACCCTACGGTGCTGAATCTATTTGTCCTCTCCATTTTCTTTTTCTTTTTTTCTGTTTTTTTGTTGCACTAGGAAGGTTGGCACTAGCACAACATGCATACCAAAGTGTAACTTCAAAACTCAGATCCATACACACAAAGGACCATTATTATGTATGTTGGAAAATGACTTTAGTCAAAGTTTCCAACCTCTCTAATGAAGATATAAATGAATGAAAAATCAAACAAACATTGTTTGGATGATCATCGATTAGTTGTGTTTTCTTTTTCTCTTCGATTTTTTTTTTTTTTTTTTAACAGCATTTCCAGCATGATTCAATAATTTGCTTAGATTATAGTAGCACGTACTAAGCTAACCTACAAGACAGAATTACCACCATTTACAAGAGAGAAAGAACGAAAAGATCAGATCCGACTAGACGTTGCTTTAATTGTCATATTGCATTGAACCTATTGTGTTCCACTTTTACATGGCTCTGTAATACTCACAAAAAATATCGTCTCATTGTGTAGTTCTTGCTTCACATCATAGTTCGCTGCTGGCACATTCTTGATGCGAATTAGAGCTTTATTTGTACCAGACTAAATGGTTGAAATTTTTTCATTCCCTATTGTTTGTGTTGGAACAAACTTCTGTGTAAAATAAATAAATTGAAACAAATCAAACAAATAAAAATAAATTACTTATAGAATTTATTTTACCAAATCGAATAAATATTTTCAAAATCAAGTCGAGTGTGTGACACTTTATCCTTAAAACATATTCGCCCCGCTACGGTGCTTACGGATAAAAGGCATCTATCTCCCAAGATATAATGATCTTCACAAATTGTAGTAACACTCCAAACAATTTGTTTGGCGAACCAAACCTGTGTTCTATACTCTTAAAGTATTCCTTAAAATTTAATATAAAGAATTATGCAAAGAAAGAGCAAAATGGGAAAAGAACATATTATTTTCTGGATATTTTCAGATACAAAAGACTGCTAGAAATGGCCTCTATTTATAAGCAAAAAGACAGACCCGAACAGGTACATATTTGAAATAAACAGATGCAAATTCAAACTGGATAGATACTGTTTGAAATTCAAACAGATCTGGTAGCAGTTTCACAAATAACTGCACAGCAGTTTTAAATTTGTTCTGGAAAAAATTCAAATAAATTTTGTCCAAATATTAATATAAGAACCGACCGACCCACACCAACACCCACGTCTGGCTCGACTTGACTCGACTCGGCCGGCCAGTCGGACCGATAGTGGCAGTGGCGACGTGCGCGTGCTTATGTGTGGTGGTTTGGACTAAAGTTCACTTCATCCATAACTCCTCCATTCTACAAACTTGGGGTGCCCCTTGTAGCCCAACCCAAGGTTGTACACCTAAAGCTTATATACTCACAAAACTCTCTTAAAGTTTCAATGTGGGACAACCCATCTTAAGGAAACCCACATTTAATTCTTTAAATGTCCATTCCATGAACCCGAAAACGACGTCAATTTCTCATTCACTCATAAATGGTTTTAACTAACCATCTTCACCGTGTAACTTACCATGTGGCAAGGAACACGTCACCTCTTCGGACCCACCCCAAAAGACGTTTAGAACCCACTCAAAATTGGGCTCAAAGTTGGCCCAAAATAAGCCTATAAAAATCAAATTTTCCAACAATCCCCCACATGAATGGAATTTGACGAAGAGAAAATGTAATAACATGATCTAATTACAGAAAGTAAAGAATTTGGAAATATTCTGCAAAGGATAGATAGCTTTTGGCTTTGAACCTTCCCTTGTGAGACAATATCGGATTTACTAGCTAACTAGTAAACATGATGTCTTGAACTGTTCAGCTATTTGTGTAAACCAAGACAATAGAACTCACATAGTATATTACCAGACACAGTTTAGTTCTCACTATTGTGTTCATTTTGGCCCTAAACAACCTAGTCTTTCGTAAGTGCTCTAGAGAATTATAGCCCTTCACAAATCTCATAAAATCGGCTCAGTTCACACTCATATAGGTGATTCTTATGAAGAGTATTCTGCCATACTCTACTACTTAACCTAAAACACTGCAGACATCACTATTTTCACAATAGACATGGATAGGAGTTTGACTCCCCAGTGATTCTTATGAGTCATACACAACTCGGTTGTCCCTTTGAACCTAGATCTTGGGATCTCCAGTCAACTAGGTTGGGTTGCCGTTGTGGTAACTCTTATTTAATAGGCTTAAGTCATATTCCCCTCAATGAATTCTCAACTAACTCTCTTGCTAACCCTTTGGTGGATCCGCTATGTTGTCTTTAGACTTCACATATTCAATGGAAATAATTCCATTAGAGAGCAGTTGTTTTACGGTGTTATGTCGACGCGAATGTGTCGCGACTTACCGTTATACATATGACTCTGTGCTCTATCTATTGCTGACTGACTATCACAATGTATGCAAATAGCAGGCACCAATTTTGGCCACATTAGAATATCTTCAAGGAAGTGGCGAAGCCATTTTGCTTCTTCCCCAGCTTTATCTAAAGTTATGAATTCTGATTCCATAATAGACCTAGCAATGCAAGTCTGTTTGGAAAATTTTCAAGATACAATCATCCCACCAAGAGTAAAGACATACCCACTAGTGGATTTTAAGTCTCTAGTATTCGATATCCATTTTGCATCACAGTATCCTTCAAGTACTGCTGGATATCTAGTATAATTAAGCCCAATGTTACGAGTAAATCGGAGATATCTTAGAACCCTTATAATTGCTTTCCAATGTTCTACTCCTGAATTACTTGTATATCTACTTAATTTACTTACCGCATAAGCTATATCTAGGCGAGTGCAGTTCATCAAGTACATTAAGCTTCTAATAATTTGGACATACTTTAATTAAGAAATACTTTCCTGTACATTCTTAGAAAGAAACAATTTACATCCACATGTGTTCTAGCAAGATAATTATCATATTTGCTAAATTTGTCAAGTATTTTCTCAATGTAATGAGATTGTGACAAAGCATAACCTTCTAATATTTTGGTAATTTTCATACCAAGTATTACATCAGCAAGCCCCATGTCCTTCATGTCAAAATATTTATTCAACATTTTCTTGGTAGTTTTAATCATATCATTATTACTACCTATGATGAGCATATCATCTACATAAAGACATATAATGACATAACCTTTGTCTGTATTTTTAATATAAACACATTTGTCACACTCATTAATTTTAAAACCATTTGACATCATTGCCTTGTCAAATTTCTTATGCCATTGCTTTGGCGCCTGTTTTAAACTATATAATGATTTAACTAATTTACACACTTTCTTTTCTATTCCTGGAACAGAAAATCCTTCTGATTGTTCCATGTAAATTTCTTCATTTAACTCACCATTTAAGAAAACGATTTTCACATCCATTTGATGAATTTCTAGATTATACAACGATGCAATAGTAATTAGCATTCTAATGGACGTTATTCTAGTAACCGGTGAGTATGTGTCAAAGTAATCAAGACCTTCTTTTTGTCTAAAACCTTTGACCACAAGTCTTGCCTTGTATTTGTCAATTGATCTATCCGTTTTCATTTTTCTTTTGAAAATCCACTTATACCCAAGAGGATTACAACCTGATGGTAAGTCCACTAATTCCCAAGTGTGATTTTACAAGATAGATTCAATTTCACTATTGATAGCTTCTTTCCATTAAGGAGCTTCAGAACTGGACATAGCCTCTTTAAAAGTTAAAGGCTCATTTTCTAACAAAAATGTTAGAAAATTTGGACCAAAAGATTTTAAAGTTCTAGCACGTTTATTACGCTTAGATTCCTCTTCATCAATTTGATCTAACCCTTGCTCTTGTTCTTAATCATAACTAGTAATAGCATCATAAGATATTTTATTTGTACTAGTCTCTTGTCTAATCTTGTTTGGAAATACATGTTCAAAGAATGATGCAGTCCGAGATTCAATAATAGTATTTACATGCATTTTGGAATGTTCTGATTTATGAATCAAAAACCGATATAAACTACTATTGTTGGCATAACCAATGAAAATGCAATCAACCATTTTAGGACCTATCTTAGTCTTTTTAGGACTAGGAATAGCCATTTTAGCCAAACACCCCTAAACTTTTAAGTATTTGTAGGATGGTACTCTCCCATGCCACATTTCATAATGTGTTTGATTCACTTTCTTTCGAGGTACTTTATTAAGTATATAATTAGCAGAAAGTATTGCTTCCCCCCTAAAGTTCTGAGGTAATCCAGAACTTATTAACATGGCATTCATCATTTCTTTTAAAATCCTATTTTTACTTTCAGCAATTCCATTTTGCTGAGGTGAGTAAGGAGTGGTGGTTTGACAAATTATTTCATGTTCTTTACAAAACTCACCAAAAGGTGATTCATATTCACCACCTCTATCACTTTTAAGTTTTTTAATTTTCTTACCAAGTTGATTTTTAACTTCATTCTTATATTGAATGAAAGTTTTCAAAACTTCATCCTTGGTTTGGATTAAATAAATATAAGTATATCTAGTATAGTCATTTATAAAAGTAATAAAATACTTTTTCCCACCTCTAGTTTGAATTGATTTAAAATCACAAATGTCACTATAAATTAATTTAAGTGGTTCTGTACTTTTTTCAATTGAATGAAAAGGAGTTTTGGGTGATTTTGCCTCAACACAAATTTCACATTTATGATTTAAATCAATGTCAAATTTAGGTAAATATTCCATATTAATTAATCTATGTAAAGATCTATAATTAGCATGTCTAAGTCTACCATGCCATAAATTTGAAGACTGAAGCAAGTAAGAAGAAAATGTATCTTTATTAATAATAGAGGATACAACAATCATTACATTCATTTTAAAAAGGTAATCAGACATGTAACATATTCCTACATACATCCCGTTTTTGGTAAGTACAAACTTGTCACTTTCAAAAACTAGCCTAAACTCATTTTTACTCAACAAAGATCCGGAAACAAAGTTATTGTGAATGTCCGGTATATGCAGCACATTGTTGAAAGTGAGTTCCTTTCTAGATTTCATCTTCAGAATAATCTTTCATTGTCCTTCAACTTTAGAAGTTGAGGAGTTGCCCATAAAAAGTTGTTCACCATTATCTACCACTGAATAAGATGTGAACATTTTTTTGTCGGCACAGATGTGGCGAGCAGCACCAGTGTCCACCCATCATTCTTTAGGATTTCCGACAAGGTTTGCCTCGGAAACAACTGCAAAAAGATTTATGCCATCTACATCATTGGAAATATTGTCCACTTCGGTCATATGGTCTTGAGCAGGCTTTTTGCTTGTTCTTCTTTTGCTTTTGCCTTTGCTACGGGCCATTAAACTTGTACTTTTCATTTTTCCCTCCTTTAGAGCCTTGTGCAGAATTTTCTCTAGAAAACTTTCGTTTCTTTACTTTTGGAGCATGTTTTACCACATTTGTCTGAGACTCCATTGAATGATTACTAGCCCGCTTCTTTGAATTGCGATTGTCCTCCCCAATTCTCAAACACATAATCAATTCTTCTAAAGTCATTTCTTTGCACTTGTGTTTGAGGTAATTCTTGAATTCCTTCCAGCCTTGTGGTAATTTTTTAATTAAGGCAGCAACTTGGAAGGATTCACTGAGAGATATATCTTCTGCATAAATGTCATGTAGAATGAGTTGGAAATTTTAAACTCGGCTGATCACAATTTTAGAATTAACCATCACAAAATCCAAGAATTTGCCAACCATTAATTTCTTTGAGCCAGCATCTTCTGTTTTATACTTTTTCTCCAAAGACTCAAAATTCCTTTACCGTTTTGATAAGGTTGTAGTCGTTGTATAATGTATTATCAAGTCCGTTTAAGATGTTGTTCCGGCAAAGGAAATCAACATGTTTCCAAGCATCGACCACAACAACTACTTGCCGGTCGGTTTCATCCTCTTTCAAAATAGGAGCATCCTCACGGAGAAAACGAGCCAGGTTCAGAATTGTAACATAGAACAACATTTTTTGGTGCCATATTTTAAAATCAGTTCCTGAAAATTTCTCTGGCTTTTCACCGTGATTAACTGGCACAGTCACAACAGGAGAGAGGGTTGGCGCAATTGCAGCCACCATACCAGTACTTGTTTAAATATTAGTTTCAGTAGCCATGAATTCTTAATTATAAAACAAAATTAGAATTAGAATTTTATACTACATAGAAAATTAATCCAAATCCACAAAATTAAATTCTGTAAAAATAAAAGAAACAAGAATTGTAACTTTTATTTTTCAATTAATTTGAAAATAAAATAAAATTTTATTTAAACAAATTAATTCCACATAGAAAATATTTTTGTAACACTTCAATAATTAAAATATTGAAACAGAATTTTAATTAATGAACACTCAGAAATTATTTCTGAAAACCAAAATTAATTTCTGACAAACTTCACAAATAAATATTCTGAATTGTTAATGACACCAGTATATTACTACTAGTTGTTAAAGAAAATAGACAGTATATTACTACTATCTGTCAAACAGTATACTACTATTTGTTTTTCCGACCAGAATATTATTTTGTAAAACCATAGAAAATAATTTCTGTAAAAAGAAAAAAGAGAAAGGAAAACAAACGAAAAAATTTGTATGAACAGAATAATTCGAATATGTCTTAAAATTGTTGGAACAAACTTCTGTGTAAAATAAATAAATTGAAACAAATCAAACAAATAAAAATAAATTACTTACAAAATTTATTTTACCGAATAAATATTTTCAAGATCAAGTTGAGTATGTGACACTCTGTTCTTAAGACAGATTCGCCCCGCTACGGTGCTTAAGAATAAAAGGCGTCTATCTCCCAAGATACAATGATCTTCACAAATTGTAGTAGCACTCCAAATAATTTGTTCGGCAAACCAAACCTGTGTTCTATACTCTCAAAGTATTCCCTAAAATTTAGTATGAAGAATTATACAAATAAAGAGCAAAATAGGAAGAGAACAGATTATTTTTTGGATCTTTTCGGATGCAAAAGACTGCTGGAAATGGCCTCTATTTATAGGCAAAAAGACAGACCTGAACAGGTACATATTTGAAGTGAATAAATGCAAATTCAAACTGGACAGATACTGTTTGAAATTCAAATAGATCTGGTGGCAGTTTCATAGGTAACTGCACAGCAATTTTAAATCTATTCTAGGCAGTTTTTTAAACCTATTGAAATAGTTTGAATTCGTTAAGAATTTCGGACCAAATGAGGTAAATTTGGATAGAAAATTAAATTCAATTTTGACACAAAATTTGAATTTAATTTCATTATGAATTTCTGAAAAAAAAATTCAAATAAATTTTGTCTAAAAAATTAATATAAGAACCAACCCGACCCACACCTGGCACAGCTCGGCCGGCTGGTCGAACGGACGGACAGCGGCGCGCGTGTGTGGTGGTTTGGGCTAAGGTTTACTGCGTCCATAACTCCTCCCTTCTACAAACTTGAGGTGCCCCTTGTGATCCAACCCAATGTTGTACACCTAGAGCTTATATACTTACAAAAGCCCTCTTAAAGTTTCAATATGGGACAACCCATTTCAAGGAAACCCATATTTAATTCTTTAAATGTCTATTCCACGAACCCGAAAATGACGTCAAGTTCCCATTCACTCATAAATGGTTTTGACAAACCGTTTTCACCATGTGACTTGCCATGCGACAAAGAATACGTCACCTCTTCAGACCCACCCCAAAAGATGTTTAGGACCCACTCAAAATTAGGGTCAAAGTTGGCCCAAAATAAGCCTATAAAAACCAAATTTTCCAACAGCTTGTTATTTGGACTTCAGAGTGGAGCTTTTTGTATGAGTGGGGTTTGTCTCCTGAATTTAGTTCTGTCAATTGCATCCAAATCAATGGTTAGTAGGCAGTACATATAGAATTTGAGACTGTTCTAGATCTTCATTTTAAGATGTTTTGATATTTGTTGAAATTAAGTCCATCTTATATTTTACAGAGGATTTTGATTTCTCTTTTTTTAATTCTCTTCTACCAATTGGAAAAATTAAAAAGTAAATAAAATAAAATGATACGCATAATTTTTTGAGAAAATTAGTCTAAGGCTTTTCTCCCATTTTTAGTAATGGGAGAGATCCACTACATTACTATGTGATGTATAAAGTCCCTCACTCATCCCCATATATCACACTCACTCTTTTTCATCACCATGAAACTTTTGTTCCTGCAATGTGATAGTACTACCGCCACTTTTTCTCAATCTCTCTCGCTTCTTCATACCCTAACAACAACATTTGCATCCTAATGTTCTATCAAAACCAAAATCCCCAATCTCATCAAGATAATCACAACAAGAATCCCAGCCACAACAAGAGATCTCCCAGCACAAGACCGAGTTATAGATTTTAGGAGATACAAAGGGAAAATGCTAGAGACCCTTCCTTGGACCTATCACAAATGGGCCTCCAACCATCTCCAACCTTGTGACTTGCAAGAATGGGTTGTGCTCATAGACCAAGTCCTTGACGACCCCATTTACAGGGAACGAATCAAATGGGAATTCGCACAGAAAGTCCTAAATGGCAACGACGGAGTCGGCGGCTCTTGGAGACCTGAAACCTCTATTATTCAACCACCATAGCCCTTTGATAAAGTAAGGAAGGCAAACATGGTTGCTGAAAAAGAAGCTAAAGCTGAGAGCGAGGGGCTTTCATTGGAAGAGATTTCCAAGTACAAACAAAGTGCACAACAGAATTCTATAGATACCATTAGGATTGTTGAAGAGAGGTATGCGAAGAGATGTAATTTAAATAAAATAATAATTTTTTAATTTTTTTAAATTACGATAAATAAGGCGTTTGTAACTGTACAATGTATGAATCAAACAAAGGTAATGTGCGTTGAAGTCAGCGATTAATAGGGAAAAAGTTGCAACTCATTTTTTATTACTATTTTACTATTATTGGGAAAAGCCTCTGCTTGTCTCAGTTACTTAAGGAACGCAATGAAGTTTGATACCGGTCCGGTGCTGGATAAATACTCTACCCTGAACTCGAGAATTTTGACAATAATAATAATAATAATAAATTATAATTTTTGAAAGAAAAATTTCATATAACTAAACAAATTATATAAAATTTTCTTATTAACTATGCGGCATGCAATAAAAAAAAGTATCATATTCGAAACACAGCCACTTAATAATCACTGTTACATTACTCTACGTAATATTTTATCAATTTTTTTTACTTTTTATCATTTTTTCAAATATGCTAAATCAACATATAAAATAACATTTACTATATAAATATATAAATAAACAAAGAAATAAAACATAACATAACATAAATATGACCATAAATAACATAACATTCCACAAATTTTATTAATCAATCATTTTCTTTAAGTTTGTTTCAAAAAAAAAAAAAAATTTATTCATCGAGTGATTTGTCATTCACATGGAAAATTACAATAATGCTAAGTATTTTAAAAGAAATATTATGAAAAATTTTCATGAAGATTTTCTACACTTAGACTAGTTTATAGTGTTTGTAGTATTTTATGGTATGTTATACAATCACTCTTGGATTAATTTCATAAAACTTTTCATGATATTTTTTTCATGATGCATAGTATTATTCGGGAAATTATAGGATGTTTTCGAAATATAATGTGTCCGTACTATTTAACCAACCATCATTTAGATGATGTTTGGGAAGTGAGTTTTTATGTAGGTTTTTTTAGTTGTAGGTTTTTATTAAATTTTTGGTGTTTGGGAAGATAATTGGATTTTTATGTGGTTGAATGTGATGTTTGTAAGAGAAAAAGTAAAATGATTATGGAGTTGGATGTGATATTTTGTTTGGATGTGTTTTTTTTTTATTTTGTAAAAAGTTTGTCTTTTAGTGAAAAAAATGAGAAAAAAATTTGGAACCTAGGTTCCCAAACACCACCTTAATATGCTTTATCATGTTTTTCAATCACCCAATATAATACTTCATATATCTACTTTTTTTACCAATTACAATATTACTCCACGTTAGGAGTAGGCGCGGGTCGGTTGCGGCCACGGAACCTCCAATCCGCCATCTGTCCATCAGATTGGCGGATTGGAGAAAATCAATCCGCATCTGTCTGCCAATTCGGCGGATGTAGATTGAGCGGATTGGCGGTTTGGCGAATGGATGCGAATCGGTTTGGCTGTTTAAAATTTTATAAATTTTTAACATAATTCAACTTGTGCACTTCATCAAAAAAGAAAAGAAAATAAAGTATTACAGTCAATGACTTAAAAAAATATTACAATCACTGTATGCCTCATCCAAAGCAAGAAAGTTTGAAACTTTAAAATATCACAATCACCTTATTCACATACTACAATCACAGCATGCCTCATCCACATAAAGTATTACAATCTGCAGTTCTTAAAATATAAAAATAATTTAAACCACCAAAATCATGAACAAAGCAGTAGTAGAGATTGTATGTCTCTATATTGTTACATCTATATCTGTTTTTGAAAATAAAAACCAACCAGCATATATCATATATTCTATTTATTATTTTTAGAGATAGATTTAAAAATAAAAAAATATAGATAAATAATACGTTTATTTTTTTCAATTCAAAAAAGATATTTAAGTTGAAAACTTTTTTCAACAGAATATTAATTGAAAACACAAACAGAATATTTAAACAAATTGAAAACACAAAGTCTTATAAATTACTAGGAGTGCTCGCGGTTTGGTGGTTCGGTGGTTCGGTTGCGGCCAAAGAAATCTCAAATCCGTCATTCGTCTGCCAGATTGGCGAATTGAAAAAAATCAATCCGCAACTGTCCGCTTGTCATCACGCATCTGTCCAAAATGCGACATATCGATTCGGTTCGATCGATTTTAACAGATCGATATATCCGCTACTCACCCCTACTCCACGTATCAACTTTTTTCATCAATTACAATATTATAAAATGCCAAGTAGCTATATTTCAAAATTACTCAATAATTACCCATTCACAAGACGTTTACAATAGGAATAGGAAAGAAACTGAACTGTCCACTCATGTTCTCCCAACTAGTATGCACGCGCCTGTTTCTGAGCACGCCTCAGCGTCGGCCGTTTTACAAACCTCCCCACCTAAAAACCAACCCCACCCCGACCCGACCCAACCCAACCCAACCCAACCCCAGATCTCTCTCTCTCTCTCTGCAGTTCACACTAAATGAGCTTCCACCGGTTCTACCAAACATGGTTCGACCATCTCCGGCGCCTGGTGGACCAACTAACCCAAGCCCCAAGACCTCCAACCACAGAAGAAGACCACCACATCCTCCACCAACTAGTCCACATGGTCACGTCCCACTACGCCGAGTACTACCGAGTCAAGTCCCTCGCCGCCAAGCACGACGTCTTCTCCCTCTTCGCCGCACCCTGGTCCACCTCGCTCGAGCGGAGTCTCCACTGGATCGCCGGCTGGAGGCCCACCACCGCCTTCCACCTCATCTACACCGAATCCAGCATCCGGTTCGAGTCCCACGTCGTCGACATCCTCCGCGGCCTCCGCACCGGCGACCTCGGCGACCTCTCTTCTGGCCAGTTCCGCCGTGTTAGCGAGTTGCAGTGTGACACTGTTCGCGAGGAAAATGCCATCACCGATGAATTGTCCGAGTGGCAGGTTTGAATTTTGTAGAACGAAATTTGAATTTTTTTTTTTGGCATTGATAGGTTTTTGTTTCTAGTAGAATGTGTGTTGTTTTTGAGAGAAAACCAAAATATGTTTGTTTGGTTAGGATTAGAGTGATGTTGTATATAATTATATTTTTTTCTTGATTTTCTCACTTTGAGCACTGATTTTAGAAAAATAAGATGAGAAATGAGATTATTAAAAAAAAAATGATATTTTCATACAAATTAATTAAAAAGGATGGAAAGAAAAGATGATTAATAAAACTTTATGTTAGAGTTATTAAGTATGAATTACATAGCGTAATGATCATAATTTCAGAATAGAAAATACTATATGTCCAAATTTTCTGCTAAATAATTGATCAAATTTTTTACATGGGTATAAAAAATTAGCAATACTAGGTATCATGAAAAATCTTTCATGAAAATAATCATGAAACTTTCGTGATCCTTGGATTACACTTAGAATAAAACACCATACACTAATCAAAGTAATCTAAGAATCATAAATTTTTCATCATCATTTTCATGATATCTAACTTTTCCCATAAAAAATAGACCTTTTGTCACTTATTTAGTAAAAAAATTGATGTCTAATATTATCCGATCTCAGATATTGATATATTTACACATTGGGCAGGATGGATCGAGTGATATTCTAGGGATGTGTGCAAATCTCGATGGGAAGATCGAACAGCTGGTGAGGATTCTGGGGAAGGCTGATGATCTACGGATGATGACGGTCCGGAAGGTGGTGGATTTGTTGACGCCGCAACAGGCGGTGGAGTTCCTCATTGCCGCTGCCGAGTTGCAGTTTGGGGTCCGAAGTTGGGGTATGAATCAAGACCATCAACGTGGCAATGTCTGATATATGATGCTGGTGGTATTTAGGATTGGATGGTGATTAAAGTATCGGGTGCATGGTAGCTAGCTTAGGTTTTGCTGCAGATGATTAAGTGCACTTGCTATGTTACAAAAATTTCAAAATTTTTGATAATAAAATAATATTTTCTTAGTGGGCAATTTTTTGGGACGTGATTACGTGTCAATTTCCAATCCTCATGCATGCATGCAAGGCGACACCTGTTTCCCGAAAAGACAAGTGTCTCTGAGGATTGCATTGAAGTTTTTTCCTCTGAGGGAGAACCAAGCAAGTGGTTTTTTGTTATTTTTGTGATTTACAAAATAAGCACAGCATAACACAATCATATTTTTGTTGATAACAAAAGAAGAGGAGGAGCGGATTGTGATGAGATTGGGTGGATTGCAAGAGTATCATTTGATTTGAAAAATTGCAATTTGATCATTTTCACTTAGCTTGTCGGGCTTTTACTTGGGCCGGTTAAACTAGGCTAGGCTAGCTTGAGAGTTCGTTTGAAATGTAGGTTGGTTTTTTGACTTTTTGGGGCTAACAAATCTCGTTTTGAATAAGTTTTTTGACTTTTTTAATTTTTGTGAGAGAAAAAATGAAATGATTATGGTTTGTCTGTGACATTTTATCTTGTTGAGTTAAAAAGTTTATTTTATTTTTTTATAATTATTTTAACTAAAAAGCTCCATTTTAATTTATGCCAAACGAAGCCTGAATATGATTTGGATTAGATTTGGACTTATGTATTGGAACTTGTCTAGCTTGTTGGCTTGTGAGAAGTGGTTTTTTTGGCCCAATGAGCTAATAAAAAATTATAAGAAAGTTATCGGAACAAAAAAAATTAAAAATATAAAATTTCAAAAGTCAGTTTAAATTTTAACTCGTTAGATTTAGGATTATTTTGAAAATTGACTATTTTAGTTGATTTTTTAATTTTTTATAAAAAGACATGTAAAAAAATAAATAAATAAAACAATTAGCTGACTTTTTAATTTTTTAATGAAAAAATCAAAAGAACTCCGTATAGTTATATTTTGAAGTATAACGTTATGGTTGCTCAAGAAAAACGAATTTCAGCGGCATCTTCCATAGTATGTCTGGCATTTTCTCTGACAATAATGCTTTAGACCACTAAAAAATATATCACTAATAGTATTAATATATTGAGAATGACAAAAAAAAATAATAAAAAAATAAAAACAAGGCATAGAAAGTGGAGCGGGGCCCACTTCCACAGTGCCCCCTCTAGTGATCCCTTTTTAGTGCTCCCAAATATTTTTCTTTCTCTTATCTCTAGTTACCAAGTGTATATGTGATTCCTTATCTCTTTTAAAAATAGTCTTCCTACCTTTCCCCTCTCCTAGTTGCCTCCAGAGCTTTAGCCCATTCTTCCTAGTAGGTGCGTTGATCAGTTTGCCTCCGCTCTATTGAAAGGTCTTCATTCCTACATGTTATCAAGATCTTATTTGACAACCTTTAATTTAACTAAAAAGTCAAAAATCACTATAAATTATTACATCACTCTCTTTATTCTTTTACATATTTTTTCGTAAAAAATTAAAAAATTATTAAAATAATATGTTTTCAAACGAGACTTTAGTCTCAACCTAGTCTATTATTCCTTCTAGATCAAGTGTACTGGGTAAAAATTAGACCTAAGCTTTTTAACCCTCGGTCAGCCAACCCAGCCAACCAACAAATAAGCTCATGAAGCTTAGTCCATAGGCGAGCTCGGTAATCAGTTTTATAGGTTTGGCGTGCCCATTGTGGACCCTTTAGGGAAGGTGGGGATGGAAGAAAAAAAAAAAAGAGAGAAAAGAGATAGGAAGGTTGGCTAGGAGAGGGAAAAAAAAAAAAGAAAAGAAAAAGAGACAATCTAAATAATAGAAAATGAATGGAAGTTAATTTGTTTAAAAAATTAAAGAAAATGAATAATTATTTTTCAAATAATTTATTTTTATTTAGTTACTTATAAAAAAATAAAATATATAATTAATTTGATTTATTTTCAAAAGAGAGTTAAGATCCAAATGAATTAACTCTTACCAATTTACAACTCAGTCACATTTGTTTTGTTTATAGTAAGGGAGGTTTCTCTTTCTATAAAAAAACATTCCACTATTCACTTCAATCCATGCATCACATTTTGATGATGTGATCAGTTAATTTTTAAAATCTCTATTGATAAACTATTTATATATAATAAAAAAAATTAAGATTGTCTGATATTTGTAATCATATAATAGATTATTATATTTATTTTTGATAAAATACTCAACCTATTTTAAAATTATACTTATTGTTTATTTTTTAAAAAGAAATAATAATATTATATAATTATAATTATAGAATCAATTAAATTATTTTATGAATAATTACATTCGAAGACTAATAGATTCAAAATAAGGCCGCCGATCAATGATGAGCCCATACAACAATTGCATTACACCCAGACCCAGTCAGTCAAAGTAGAGCAAACTCCTTCGTCCTCACGCTAAAAAGTAAACTAACAAACAAACCATAACGTCACATGTCTGTCAGCGAAACAAAGCTACCGTGCCCCTTGCTAATGACACGCGTCCAAAAGATTAAATTAATGCATCATTTTTTATTTTTTTTTTGGCTTTAATTTTTTTTTTTCATTTTAACCTTTATGTTTCATGTTTTTTTTTTAAAATTTACTTTTAAAATTAATTTATATTCAAAATTACATAAAAAATATTACGTTAACTATTACATTTATTATATTAAAATTTAAATTTAAATTTATATTGGTAATAATATGAATTATATATACGAGTGTTTGGGAAGTGGGTTTAAGGCCAAGTTTGACAATTTAAAAATAATTCATTTTTTTATCTTTTTATCTTTTTTTCATCACACTATCTCTCTTTTTTTATATATATCTTTTTATAAAAAGACAAAAAATACACTTATTTAAGTCATGACAAATAATTCCTAGCGAAGATAACTCCTAAATCGAAAAAAAGTATAACAGCTAATCCAGTCAATTTGAGAGTTAAAGTGACATTGCAGACCTATTTTTGTAGGCCTTGTTTAGAAATTCCAACTATTTTTGTTGCATCAATGATTCATATCACTAATTTTGGTGCTCTAATAGAGCACTAATGACATAGTAATAAACAAAAAAAATAAAATAAAAACAAATCAAGATCAAAATATCACATCACTGTGAGTTGAGCCCACTACCAACTCATTAAAACTACTTTTAGAGCTCAAAAATTAGAGATTCAAAACTTTTTTCTTTTTGTTGAGATATTTTGTCATTTGGCATCTCAGCATCATCTCAAATAGATTACCTAATACAAAAAATTCAACAAAAAGCCAATCCATCTTCCAAAACACAAAGGGTGTCTTTGGTTTATATTTTGAGATAATTTTTTTTTAAAAAAAATTGAAAAGAAAGTTTGAAAAAAATTTTAGTTTGTTTGATTGTATATTTTGAAAATAGTTTTAGAGTTTAGGAGTTTGGAATGATTTTATATTTTGTTATAATTAGGGAAGTGTAAAATACCGTCAAATTTGCTAAAACTGCACCAATCCGCATCGATCCGCACCGCTCTGACTGTTAACCGTTGTTTAAACTTTAAATTTTATAATCCGTCAACTGAACAGTTCCGCTCTACTATAGTTAATACATATATATTTTTTAACTTCTAATGAAATATCAACGTAAAAATAAATGTAGGAGAAATTTAATATATGAAATTTATTACAATTAGTGATTATATATATGAAATACATTATGTAAAATTACTTTGTGTTATATATCTAAAAAATATTAGACAAATTAGTGTTATATATCATGTAAATATACGATAATTAGTTAGAATATTATTCAATCGACCAATCTGCCAAAAACCGCTGAAACCACAATTTGTCAATCCGTTAATCTGCTAACCTGGCATTTGGTTGTAATTTTACTCTCAAACAGTCCTGAAATTTCACCGCGTACACTCCTAGTTGTAATTGAGTATATGTGTGTGAGATAAAAAGTGATTAAGAAGGAGACAGAATAGAGAAAAAGTAATTGATTGATGTGTAATAGAGAGAAGTAATTTTGGATTTTTTTTTTGAGAAAATTTGTAACCAAACATCTTTTTGAAAATTTTATTCAAAAAACATATTTCAAAACACAAATCAAACACACCCAAAGGTTTATTTTGGAAAGTTGAATTTTTTAATTTTTTTGATTTTTTTTTAAAATAATGTATAAAAAAATAGAGAGTTGATGTAATCCAAAATAAGTTAAAAGTCAAATTGACTTTTAGCCAAGTTCTCAAAACACTCCAAAAAATAAAATAGCCTATTAAGGGTTCGCTTGGGATGTGAGTTGGTTTTTTTATTTTTTGGTTATTTTAACTTGAGATTAAAAAGTCTCATTTGAGATAGACTTTTTAGTTTTTTTGACTTTTGTGAAAGAAAAAATGAAATGATTATTTGTTTAGATGTGACATTTTATCTTATTAAACTAAAAATTCTATTTTATTTTTTTGTGGTTATTTTAACCCAAAAAAAAATCATTTTAACTTATGCCAAACGAAGATTAAAATAGTCAAAAAATACAAATAAAAAAATAATCACTTTCCAAACACTCTCATAATAAAATATTTTATATCACGTGACTATTAATGTATCATTTTTATCTAATTTTGGATATAAATTAACTTTTGAAGTAAAAAAAAAAAAAAACATAAAAAAGTAAAATGAAAAAAAATTTAAAAACCAAACTGAGCAAATAACCTAACATAAAGGGATCAAAATGTAATTTACCCGTCAACTTGTTACGAAAAATCTCGACAAGTCAAGATGAGCGAAAAATCTCAGACAAGCCAGTGACACTATCAATTTTCTCTGGTTTCCTCTCACTTGCTCCTCTCTCTCTCTCTCTCTCTCTCTCTCTCTCTCTAGATGAGACGCTACAGATAACATGTCACTCAGAAGATCATTTCTCTCGCGAAGGATCAACAGTCGCTCCTTTGCGCTATCCAAATCGTTCAAAGAATTCAAAACCCTAGACACTGCACAGGCCGAAGCGAATTTGAGGAGTAATGGTAGAGACGACGATGTTGAGGCCGAATTGGAGGGCTCTTGGTCGAATATGCTGCCGGAGCTACTCGGAGAGATCATACGGAGAGTCGAAGCGAGCGAAGATCGGTGGCCGATCCGACAAAACGTCGTCGCTTGCGCTTGTGTGTGCAAGAGGTGGAGAGGAGTCACCAGAGAGATCGTTAGGTCTCCGTTTCGCAGTGGTCAGATCACCTTCCCTTCTTGCCTCAAACAGGTCTGATCTTTTATTGATAATTTTTTGTGATTTTTCTAATTTGAAGTTTTAGGGAATTTTGTCTAATCAAGGTTTTGATTGATCTTATTGATCTGATTTTTATTTTTATTTTTTTAATTGCTCAACACATTTGAATTTTTAGCAGTAATTGGAACTTCAAATTTTCTAATGTTGCTATTGGGGTGTTCGCGCTTTGGATGCCGGCAGGGAATCTCTAATCCGCCGTCCGTATGCCGGATGGGCGGATTGAAATAAATGAATTCACATCCGTCTGTCAAATTGACGGATACGCATTAAGTAGCTTGGTGGATTGTCAGAACGGTTTGGCGGTTCAAACTTTTATAAGTTTTAAACATAACTCGCTTTATAATGATCCACCTCAACATAATTAAAAGGTTATCAAGTAATTTGTCAAATATTAATAATAAATATATATAAAAAAATTATGCCATGTATTATCAAAATTATTTTATTTTTTTTTATTATCAAAACTATTTCATTATTTTTTTTATTCAAAAACTATTTAATTTGATTTTTTTTAAAATGACAATATTAAACATTCTATTTTTCATACAAAAATATCAAATATTAACCATTGCCATTTGATAAAAGTATTTTTAAATTGAAAACACAACAGAATATTTAAATTATTTTTCAATTGAGAACATAAACATAATATCTAAAGAAATTGAAAACATAAAGTCTTATAAATTATTAGGATGCTCGCAGTCTGGCGGTTCGGTTGCGGTCAAAGGAATCTCAAATCCGTCATGTCAAAAACTAGACGGATTGAAAAAAATCAATCCACAACCATCCAATCGTCATCACGCATCCATCCAAAATGCGATGGATCGGTTCGGTCTGGTCAGTTTGAGCGGATCAGAATATTCACTCCTCACCCTTCGTTGCTATAAAAATTAAAATTAAAATTAAAAAAAAAATTATTTAATTTAAATTTTTTAGCAATCAAGACACGTGACCTCAAAGATCTCGCACAAAGATCACTAGGTAATACTCAGTGCCCCATGACCACAGTATCAACCTCAAGGGATTCTTAGGCGTTGCTCCGAACCTAGATTAACGCAAGAACGTTGGGGTTCCATTGAAGATAAAGAACTGTAAGGTAGAGGAATTCTCTGTAATGGTGGACCACTTGATTGAGTTGAGAGAGCCTTTTGGGGATTATCCATGAGTGCATAGGCTTGAGGCTAAGTTGGCATGTATATTAGCTATGACCAAAAAGGTTCAACGTGGGAGGTAAACCCTAAGATACGTGGTGAATCGAGTGATATCTCTTTGGTCCAAGCGTCACCTCTTGAAATTGACATATGAGATCCAATTTCCAAGTACATGGAGATGATGTTTTGGATGTGATATGGCTGCTACATGGGTAGAGACCAAGGTTTTAACGACGGTTTTAAAAAGTGGCCATAACTGTTACGCCATTACGTAACGGTTGTAGTAGTTATTGTCACTCATTACGACTACTTTTGCAGTATGATTGAGATTTACAGGTGTGTCGTAGCAAATTTGCCAGTGGCGGTAAATAACGGTGCCGTAGCGGTTTTGAACTATTTACGAATGCGTGCATCACATTCGTAACGGTTCTGAACTGTTTCTTTAAAAAAAAAACACACACACACCAAAAAAAAAATTGAAAATGGGAGATGAGGGATAGAGAGAGAGGAGGGAAGATGGAGGGGCAAGAGATAGAGAGAGAAGAGGGAGGGAAGATGAAAAACATGTTATTGATTTGTTGAAATTGTAAGACCTATGCTATTGTAGTTAGCTGCTCTCACTCAACTATTTTGTTTGTATGTGTCTATCTATCTATATATTGTTTGAAAATAATAATAAGTATAGTCATTATCTATTTGGCTTGATTAAATATATATATATATTTAGACTCTTATTTATCCTCTTAGTTTTGTCATTGTTTATGTTATATATAATAGTTTGTGATTGATTTTTTTGTAAAATATCTAGAAGACATAACACCTATAATTATATATTAATACATATTTTGTACATGTCAACTTTTTTTGATTAGTTTATTTTATTTTTATTTACAGGTTATTCAAAAAGAGAATGAATATTCAAGTAATCCAAATGCAATAAAAAAAAAATAAAAAAAAAGTCTTTATAATTTATTTTTTAATTTTTACATGATTACATTAGCATATATAATTTATTTTTTTAAAACTGTTCAAGTTAAAATTTACATTTGCTTCCACAAGTATAATAATTAAAAAAATAATTTTATACATCTAAGTCTAATAATTTTTTTTTTTTTTTTTTTTTTTGCCATAAGCGTATGAATTTATGACATATAAAGCCATTAGTTATTAAAACAAAATGTAAAAAAATTCAGTTTTTAGTGATTTAAAAATATGAAATATATTGAATCATATTTAAAAATTTAGAAAAATTGATCAATATTTATTTTAAACCCAATAAATATGATTATTGAAAACAAATACACGTATCGGTAAGTTTTTTTCAAATTTTGCGAAAAATAAAAAAATTTACGGTTCCGATTACCACAACCGTTGCGCTACGGCCTTTAGACCCTGCAACCACAACCGCAACCGCAACCACACCACTGCCACCGTTACGGCGACCGCAACCGCTTTTCAGAACCTTAGTAAAGACGGTCACGTATACTAACTATTATCATTATATTAAACTGGAGTATGTTGGTTTATTGTGATAACTAGGGGAAAGTTACGAAATTTGCATTCTCTGGTAGCAAATGATTAAGTCCAAGAAGTTCCTTCATTCCTCCCTCCGCCATTGTATTGCATTCGTGAGGTTGTTTTGCGGTTGACATTGTACCATCCAAGGGGAAGATGGAAATTTCACTGAATGGGTGTTTCTTGGCTGTTCGTTTGACATCTTAAAACCTCCACAGATATTTTGACAATCATCATTATTGTTGGTGGTTGGAGAAGGTTTTAGTGTTGGGCTTGATGGTCTAACTATTTTTTTTTTTTTTGCAGCCGGGTCCCCGTGACTCTCCTCTTCAGTGTCTTATAAGACGGAACAAGAAGAACTCAACATTTTACCTGTATCTTGGTCTTAACCCATGTAAGTAGATCAATTTAAATGTTTTTTGGGATGTGACACTGTTCTACATTAAAGCGCTTTCGGAGTTTCAAATTTGGTGGTTCTGTAGCTGAAGTTATTGACCTCATTCATGATGTATAGTGAATAAAGATTGTAGTTAAGAGGGACATTCACCACTTTTTCAATCGTCCTATGTCACTATCTTAATTTTGTTTAGGAAATAACCATAGGTGGTTGCTTAGTCAACTTTCTGAAATTTGACCATCTACGGACAGACTTCATACCAAACCAAAACAAGCTCTTAGGGGTTGTTTGGGATGACCTAAATAAGTTCATTTTTTGTCTTTTTACGAAAAGATGTGCAAAAAAGTAGAGTGGTGATGTGATGGAAAAAAGATAAAAAGATGGATTATTTTGTGTATGCCAAACTTGGCCTTAAGTCCCATCAAACGGGATCAGCTATGACTTTATACGCAAAAAAATAATTTACAAGTCTTACATAAGATCATTACCTATCAAATGTCGTTTTACATGAGAATGTTGACTAGGATATATACTTGTTTTGGCTGCTTTCATATTCATGTATACTTTCTTTAAGCATTATTAGCATCCTAGAAGTGAATTTAGCAATCTGACACAGTAATTGCATCTATTGTCTGCATTTTATATGCGAGGCAGACATTTAAGAGTTGTCTGTGAATGGCATATGGTAGATGATATTGCAAATTCAAGTTTCTAAAATTAGGATTTGTTGAATGTTGTGTGACAATTCAAATTTTTTACAAGATTTCACGCACTTGGAGTGCATTTTTGTTTGGTTATCAATGAACGCTTCTTTTAAAATTGGTTTGGTTCTATCAGTCTAGTGCTGTATTTGATGTGTGTTATAGGCCATGTACATGGTATAAAAGATGGTGCATTCTTACTTTAAACATAATTACTTGTAGAAGCTCCAAGTATTAAGTACCAGTATCAGACTCATGAAATTACTGAGATACCATATTTCTCCATAGGATACTGACAAAGAAAAATTGAACAGTTTAAAAATTCATCTAGATCAGGCAAATCCATTTGCAAGATGATGTTGAAGTTAGGTTCCCAAAAGAGGCAATCTAGTCTTGAAGGAAAAATAAGCTTGACTTTCCTCATTCTTCAAGAAAAATGTGAAATCAGCAAATTATGCTCCATTATTTTGGGCCAAGCACAAATTTCTGGTTAAGGGAATTTTTACATCTTGTCCCTTTTGTACAGTTTATTAGTGCTCATCAATGTGCTCTCGTAATGTAGGATATTGCTTAACTGCCACAAAAGCAGACTCCATATGAGTAAAACAATTTGCTGCTATTGTGTATGTGCATACCAATAGATTTGGACCACCAGTTGCCTGCAGATTATTCTTATCTTCTTTCTGTGGTAATTTTATTAATATGATCTTTTGGGTGGATGCCAACTAGTTTGAAGATTCCAAATGGCATTAGCTGCCTCTGACATGCTGACAGTTTGCCTTCCATTAAGGTATATACACCGAGGTGCATTTATTAATGCTGACAAATATATCTTTTTAACAAGCAAAAAGATTGTTTGCCTAATAGTTGTGTGTGCACGCGCGCGCATCAAAAGGAATAACCGAATAAGGTTTAGAATATTAGGTTCTTTGACCATCTGAAACTCCCCACTAAATTATTATTACTTTTTCTTTTTTATTTGACATACGTCTTCTTGTGGTTTTCCTTTGTGTTTTGTTCTAAATATCTTCTGTGATTTGAATTCCTAAATTTTGTCTTTTTATTTTTGCAGCCTTTACAGACATGGGAAAGTTTCTCCTAGCAGCACGAAGATATAGACATGGTGCTCATACTGAGTACGTTATATCACTTGATGCAGATGACATGTCCCAAGGAAGTAATGCCTATGTTGGAAAGCTAAGGTAAGGCATACCCATGGAAAAATAAATAATAGTGGAAGAAAATTTGTTGATGGTGAGCTGTTGTCTACTTTCTTTTGTTTGAATACAGCTAATCTTGTATTTTCTTTTGAGTCTAAAACCTCTCTCTATAATTTTCTTGTGTGCAATTTTGAAAAGCATGTCTCTTATTCTCTGTGATTAAATTTTAGATTTTAATTAATTGTATACATACATAAAGTTTTAGGCTAAACCAAAATAACCTAGTGGGTGCTTAGGATGTGAACTTCTTCTTTTTTTCTTTTTTTCCATACTAGAATGCAATTTTTTCTTTTTTTTCAGCATTTGCATATGCTGACGACGCTTTCATTTTGAGGTGGTCTTTCAAACTGATTCCTTTGGTTTCTTTCCCCTTCGCCGTCTTTTATGAGAAACAATATTGAACATAAAGAATATATCTCAAGAATCTTCATTGTTCCAATGTTTTGCTGTCTTTTATGAGAAACAATATTGAACATAAAGAATACATCACAATAATCTTCATTGTTCCAATGTTTTGCTGTCTTTTATGAGAAACAATATTGAACATAAAGAATACATCACAATAATCTTCATTGTTCCAATGTTTTATTTAGGTAGTTCCTACTATTTAACATTGTGAAAATACAATGATAGTTGACAATAATAATTATATTAGTGGATGGTACAACCATCAGGATCGTTTTTCTCTATTGGTGATTACTTGTTTGAGATACATGAAGCTAAACTGTAGTGGATGCCAGATTGTTAAATCCTTGAGCATTATGTTTATTTTTGTTGGGGATATTTTTGGCGTCAAATTTGTTTCTTCACTTAATGGCAGTGTCAGATGGCAATTATGTCATCTGAGGAGTTTATTAATACAATTAAGTCTGCTCTTAAAACTTTTTAAGTGCTAAAAATAGCAAATGAAGGAATGGTAAGGTATGTCTTAATTTGGCTAAAAATAGGGTCGAGTCATATCCTCAGCTGAAGCACATTTGGTTTGATGGTTTTCATCATCTAAATGATATAGGCACCCATCTGTTAGATATGAAACAAGGATATGAATACTCAGTACTCTTTCCATCGTGATCGATACTTTTTCCATTTCTATTTGCTCTGTGAATGTTTCTTTCTA
This sequence comes from Camellia lanceoleosa, assembly GCA_025200525.1. Taxonomy (NCBI): domain Eukaryota; kingdom Viridiplantae; phylum Streptophyta; class Magnoliopsida; order Ericales; family Theaceae; genus Camellia; species Camellia lanceoleosa. The sequence goes on from CM045764.1 coordinate 162,362,514, forward strand.
CCCTTGTGCTTCTGCTAGTATTTCTAATCCACAATCCTGTGCTTTGCAGTTCCGATTTTCTCGGTACCAACTTTACAATCTATGATAGCCAGCCCCCACACAGTGGTGCAAAGCCCTCGAGCAGCAGAAGTTGCCGCCGTTTTGCAAGCAAGCAAATAAGTCCCCAGGTTCCTGCAGGCAACTTTGAGGTTGGACAGGTCTCCTACAAGTTTAACCTCTTGAAATCAAGAGGTCCAAGGAGGATGCTATGTTCGCTTAAATGCCCGTGCTCAGGAGAAACCGAAGCAAACAAACCTCAGGACAATTCTGATACAAAAAAGCCAGAGTCTGCTCCCCCCAGCTTCACTGTTCTGAGAAACAAAGCTCCAAGATGGCACGAACACTTGCAGTGCTGGTGCTTGAATTTCCATGGCCGGGTGACAGTTGCGTCTGTGAAGAACTTTCAACTGGTTGCAACAATAGATCAGAGCCAGCCAGGAGGAAAAGGCGATGAGGAAACAGTTCTCCTCCAGTTCGGTAAAGTAGGAGACGATACTTTCACGATGGATTATAGGCAGCCCTTATCCGCATTTCAGGCGTTTGCCATTTGCCTCACCAGCTTTGGTACAAAACTCGCCTGCGAATAGTTACACTCTGTTTTTCAATTGCCACCTCTTTTCTTTGGACAGCTGTAGTCTGGTTGGAGGAAGCAGGTGATGTACGTGTATATTGCTTTTGTATGATATTTACTTGACTTTATCCGAGTTTATTTGCAAACAATCTTGCTTGAAAGTGTATTGGACGTGGTTGTTATTTAAATGCATATCAGAGTGAATGCCTGTAAAATGTATGTATTGTTCTAAGATCTACATTGCATCACATTTAAGTTTAAGTTTTACCATTCTTAGAAAACAGAATAAAGGTTTTAACATTCATCAGCCAGAGTTTCTTACAGATGAGCCATGGCAATCGGTTTTAAAAGAAAAAGGTTACATTTACTAACACCAAGTACTAAAACTAAAAAGAGAGGCTGAAAGAGCCCAAAGTTCACTTCCATGCAGCTTCTTTTACTTCTTTCCTCGCAGCTTTGCACCGAGAGCCCTCTCCAATTTTGAGATTATCTGTTGATTTGGAATGGCTTTTCCAGATTCATACTCTTGTATCACTTGTGGTTTCTCATTAATCAGCTGCAGAGAACAAAAATAGCCAGTCAGGATCTGTGTTTATGCATGACACACACACAAACAGAGAGAGAGAGAGAGAGAGAGAGAGAGAGAGAGACTTGAGCAAGTTGAGACTGAGTGAGTTTCTTATCCATCCTAGCTTGCATGATGGCTTTCTTCAGTTCAGTTGGCACCTTATCATCTGCACAAGTTCAGAGTACAGGCAAGCGTTCAGGCACAATACTAGGATAAATAGAATGCCATGGCAAAACATATTCTGGTTTTTTAATAAGATACAGCAAATGCAAGAGATTTGAAGAAACAAAAAGTAACATTGTGCTTTACTTTTCTTTTGTGATATCGGGAATTCATCAATTCACCTCAACAGAAAGAATGTGCAAAAGAATCCAGCTAGTACTACAGGAAGATAGCGGTACAGGAGAAGCATCCCAAGATGTTTGTGTCCTAAAAGTTGGAGAAGCGATCTTTTTTTGGTTGAGCTGAGTACTTTCAATTCATAAAACTGAAAGAAAAAAGCTCAAGAGGATGGTATATGTCCATACAACTTTCGTCTCCCATGCTAAATATTGAATGATTAGAGAAATTTATTCCACCCAACAACTGAATTACGAAAATCTTCAATCAACACTTCTTGTTCTTTCCCCTTCTCAGTATCCACTTAGGACAGCACTCACACAAAACAACACTAACTTGGTGGAATTTTAGCATCCTACAACTGAGAAGGCAAAGGGGTGAGCTGGTTGTATTGACATTGAACATTGAAACCAAGTTCCATTCTGCTATAGTTAAAGTGGAGAGGAATAAAAAATACAGTGGGAGGGAGCAAAACTGCAGTGCTCTTTCTACCCTTTCCGTGCACATGAACAATGCCACTGCAACAAGTGTTTGGCAGCAGAATCTTATGGATCCCACCTTATCTCACTCCCAATAAAAAAATATGGATGCAGCATGACATGGAAGATGATACTCCACTTCAAGGTGTATAAAAATATAATTCCTGAACATGTAGCCACAAGAAACAACTTCATATTACAAAATATTACCAGCGAGTGGCCTTTCCCCCCAAGTATGTCAAATTCGGATCTTTTCAATCTTGTTCTTTTGACTCGTGCAAAGTCGTTTAAAAAAAGTATCTAGATGAACAAATTCACCTCACCAAAGACGAGGCACAGAAATGCATAATTCATTTGCATCAAGGTGGTGCTAGTGGTGTGACACCTAAGCAATTTAAAGTTGTGTAAATTATTCTATACAAAATGTATATGCAGTGCTAAAAAAAATTCTAAATAAACAAGGCCACATGACTCGCATCACCAAAGAAAGTTAGCAACACATATATCATCTCCATGTGGAAAAAAGTTTAAATGAATTGTAAAATTCATTCAGAAAATGTACATGGAATTTAAGGGAAGTAAATGAGTCATATGTATACACACGCGCACACTCGAATTTAAAATATACTCACGAGAAAGATTCTCTGTCTCTTCGTCGAGCTTCCTAGTGTTCAAAGTAGTGCTGCTCGAGGCAGCTTTGTTTGAGCCCGCGTTTGCTGTAAGAGAAAGTATGAATTATAAGCACCGGTAGTTCAGTTCAAATAACTAACAAATACACAACCCTCATCATACTGTAAATACAAAACAGGCAATAACAAGTAATGAGTTAATTAATTAATATAATATGCTGTTGACTCTTGGCACTTAATTCAGAAGAACAAGATGAACATCAAAATAGTATCAGTCGCAATTGATTTTTAGACAGTCCAATAGTGCAAAACTAAAAAGTAAAAAATTGTATCTTAAATAAACATTAAAATTGCTAGGGCTTCACATGTTAATCACGAACTAACATATTCCAAGGAAATCCAGGCTTTAAAGCAAATATCTGAACAGTTCTCATACAAAAAGCTAAGAAACCAAAAACAGAGCAGCCGTAGGACATAGAAAATTCAATCTATCAATTCCTCTTCACGATATGCATCAATTCACAGCGTAGCATAAACAATCGAAACAACTCGATACACACAAATAATCTATGCATATAGAGAAAATATATCAAAGACAAATCGATTTAAGGAGGAAGCAAATGAATCAGAAACCCTAATTGACAGACAAAGTAGAGAGAGAAAGAGAGACGAACATTTCTTGATAGTTTCGATGTCAGCGCCGGCGCGGCGAGCGGCGTTGACGGCTTTCTCATCCTTCCGTGCGGCGGCAGTCGGAGCCTTTTTACGGATCACCACCGGCTCCCAGTCTTGTGCGATCGGACCAACTCCTGACATTCTTGAATACTTCTCTCTCTCTAGATTCGTATATATCGAAAATCGAATCGCTTGTCTCTCTTAGATATCTAAAAACCCTTGCGCAATTCATCAATGGATAGGGTCTATATATAGAGAGGGGTTTGGGTAGTGTTTGGATGCAGAGTTTGTGGTATCCCAAAGCCAGCAGCAAAATAAAGGGTAGCTGGGTACACCCGAGTTACCGTGTGGTACAAGGTTAACTTGCTGTCTATGTCTATGGTATGGGTTGCTTTGACATTTTAGCAATTTCTTCTGTTTTTGACTTTCAAATTTCATGTCCTACTTGATTAGAAGACAAAAAAAATACAGATAAAAAATGAAAATTAATTTGTTTTGTTTTTAGTTTTTCAGTTTTTTTTTTTTTTTTTTTTGGGTGCAGTTTTTGTATTTTTTTTTTTTTTTTAGATCCTTCTAAACTAAAAGAATGTGAAAATATAAACTTTTGACACAATTTTTTTTTTAAAAAAAATCACTAAAAATAAAATGAATAAATTAACATTTTTAGCTTTTACCAAATAGAAAAAATGTATAAAAAATATATTAAAAATGTATTGAGATTTTGATTATTTTCACATTATACATACACCAACGACAGTAGACTACTATTTGCCTAACCAAATAAATAAATGGAAAAAGAAAGGCTATATATATGCATATTTTTATATTAAAAACATGAGCACCCCCACCTCCACATGGGGGCTGTCAGAGCAAACATAAAAAAAATCAACAATGATTCATCCCTCCTTTTCCTCCAGCCCCCTTTGACCCCCTCTCTCTCTCTCATTTGTTACATTTTCTTTTTCTTTTTCTTTTTTTTCCTGCTCCTCCAATCACCACCCACCACGTGGCAAAGGGGATCCTAAGCATTATTCATAAAAAATAAAAAATAAAAAAAAATTTACACCAATCAAAAAACAGTAGGGGTGGTGGAGTCACCCCCACCGGCGTCTAACACTTTTTCCTAAAAACATACATTCCAATAGCCACTAGCCCCACTTACACTGGACCCCGTTTGAGAACAAACTAATTTAGTAACTTTTTAACTATTTGACTAAAATATAAGTTGAAAAAAAACTAATATGTTTAGAATGATTTTTTGACTTTTTACGAAAAGATATGCAAAAAGTAAAGAGAAAAGAGAATCTTTGACTTTTTTATATGAATTATTGACTTTTTGACTAATTTAGTAACTTTTTAACTTTTCGACTAAAAAGGAGAATTCCCAAACGAGGCCTGAGTTCAGTTTTTAAAATTATTAGGCAAACGGCATTTTGCTTTTCCTATTTATAAAATTCCACTTTCTTTTGAATATAGACCAAATTTGGCTGCTGCTTTTTTTTTCTATTTTCTTTTTTTCTTTTTATAAACAAATTTGATAAGAACCACATATAAAAAGGGACTTGACCTCAAGTTTGCTAGTTCAGAAGTTGTCCATTTAATTTGAAAACTATTTTCTTCTGTTATGTTGAATAATGGAGAAATGAGAAATGATACTAAAAGAAAGTTCAGAAGTTGTCCATGTAATTGAGGATTACATAGAAAAAGGAAAGAACTACAAGTTCTTTAATAAATAAATAAAAAATTAGTTGAATTTGGAGTGTTGCAGGCACACAAGTGATCTTCACTGCACAATAAAGACCCAATCTGAGCTTGGGGTCTATGTTAGTGCATTGTTACACAACATATAGAGTAGTGACACAGTTGTGACACAAGTGAACAAGTCATGAGCACTATAACGTGTGTTAGACTCGAATGTAGGCAACACTTCCAATTTTCTTGCATCTTTGGAGATGCCGATAACACATACTGAGAAAACAGTAGTTGGCCTATGAGGCTCCTTGCTTGGTCCCGGATGAATTTTTATACCAGTAATCGCAACAACTCAATTGCAAAAACTCTGCCCAACCAACCAAGCTATCTTCTAATCAAACTTCATACCATGAATCAACCAGTTGGATTTGGAATGTACAACAACAAAAAATTGGAACAAGTATTTAACTTGCATAAATAAACAACTAATATATGCAATCTTTTTCCTGAGGAAAATTTGCAAGGTTTGATGCGGTTTTATAATATAAATCATCCCCCCATCAGAGGTTTGTGAGCAATGCATCAGACAATGGCCTCAACATAATAATTTTAACACTAGCATGTCTAACACTTATTGTACCTACCAAACATTAGTAGTTATCTTACTGTACGTATCTAATTCCACGTTGCCTGCTGTGAACAGTACTTGCAAAGATGTTCAAAGAAAGATCATCTAGCTTCAAATGCACCTACAAATTACATGACATAAGAAACCACAAGCACCAAATGGTGCACATTGAATCAGTGAAGATCTAAAACAATGGTCAATCAATGATCTGTGAATAACAAGAATAATCTCACCAAGCAATCCATTGTTTTCCCTAAATATTTATTGCCACTACCTCTACAACTTCCTCGTCAATTCTCATCCCCGTTGTTATCCTTCAGATCATTAACTACAATCTCTGTCTGATTGTTTTTCATGTTGTTTCCAGTACCATTGTCCTTGAAAGGTTCCTGCACTGCATATGTTGTTAGTTATGGTAAAAAACAAAATGTCAACCACCTAATAGCCAGTAACCACCTGTGAGAAAACTTATTAATCATATACAACATACATTAAAATTTCTCCCAACTTTCATCAGTATCAAAATGTCCCCCAGTACACAATTTCACTTTTTATCTTCTCTCCCCAAAAAGAAGAGTCATAAACATATGTCAGGAGCATTGTTGTCAAATCATGAATTGTGAATCATAAGTTTCACTTTATTTAATATAATATATCATTTTACAAACATATATATGTATAAAAAAAAATAAGCATATAGTGTTTTAAATGAAATAAAGATCAAAACAACTAAATTATATATACATATAAAGCCACATAAATTAATATAACAAATCAATTTCTCTTTCTTTCCTTCTTTTTCCTTGAGATATAGGCGAAAATGCCGCCATTTCATGTATATTATGCAAGCAAAAACATAAATAAAACTGAATAGCAGTAAATCACAAAATGAAACTGCATGTTTTACAGCAATTTCCAATGCAACAACACAATTCAAATTGAGTTTGTTGAAACTTGTATCAAATTGTGAATCTCATGATTCTAACAACAGTGGTCAAGAGTTATCATTTTCCAAAGACATAACATAACCAAGTTAGGCAATCTTCTTCATGTAATTACATTTATACATGATTGCACTGACTAGCATAAGCAAATCTTTCATCAGAAACATATAAGATAAATTAGATAATAGGTACAGCCATCAATTACCACTTTGGAACCTGTTTGGTTAATCAAGCAATTGTTTATTGTTATGGAATGAAATATTAGCAGTTATAAAAGGTGTTAAAAGACTAGTATCCTAATTTCTTTCTTATTTTTTCTTGATAAGTACTCCTATTCTAAACAATTGAAAACAACCAAAGAAGGAAAAATAAAATAAAATACATTGAGGACAGACATCTCACCAGACCATTAACCACTCCCTCTGTCTTCCCATCCACTACACTAGAATCCCCATTTTCAAAATTTTCCGTACATTCATTGGCATCACCAACCTTCAAAGAACTCTGCAATGCACAATAAGAAGAGATACAATTAATCCAATTCACTGTTTTAAATTAAAATATCACAAACCAAAACTACATATCTACTGCTAAAAGTCATGAAAATAGATGACTAACCTCAAAACTACATATCTACTGCTAAAAGTCATGAAAATAGTTAACTAACCTCAAAAAGCATGACATTATCACCATTAACACTTGAAATTCCAGGAACACTAGAATTGTGCAAAACTCCCTCATGACCAACATTAGAGACCTCCTTCACAACCAGTTCACCATTATTAAAATTCTCCACACTCGAATTTTGGTTAAGCATATGCAAATCCTCCATTCCAATCTCAGCATTGCCCTGTAATATTAATAATTTGGAGTCAATCTAGTAAATAATATATAAATAAATAATAGGATTTAGTTTTTAGAAATTAGAGAAATAGAATTAAGTTGAAATTAAATATTTTATGAATAATTTGATCTACTAGAGATTAGCCCATGAATAACTTGTGGAGAAAACAAACTTTAATGCTTAATACATACACCTCACATCTTTAACCAAGGATCATTTTTTTTCCTAACATGACATGTTAACCCCGACACGATCACAACATGATACAATACAATAACATGAAAAAATTAACAAGTTGGATTAGTGTTGAGAAAAATTCTGACACAACCTGATATGATGCGACATGAACATGATCAACACGACACAATGTCCACTCCTACTAAAAGTCATGAAAATAGCTAACTAACCTCGCAAAGCATCACATTATCACCATCAACATTCGAAACTCCAGGAACACTAGAATTGTGCAACTCTCCCTCCTGACCAACATTAGAGACCTCCTTCACAATCAGTTCACCATTATTAACACTTACCGAACCCGAATTCTGGTTAAGCATATGCAAATCCTCAGCATTGCCCTGTAATATTACAATTTAAGCTGGTAAACGAAATTCATATATGATTATGAGCAAAATTAATACACACGAATTGCTATTTACCCGAGACTCCCCAGATTTAGCCAAAGATCGACTGAGCGGATCGCCCAATGACAAAACAATAGTTGGAAGCCTGTCAATATTCCAACCAAGAACTTTACATATAACCTGAGCTAAAGCTCTGTGTGCTTGTTTCTTCTTCGTCTTTGCGATCGAAACGGAATGTTGAACTAGGGCAACACAACCCCTAAACCTCTTCCCAATCTTCTTCCCAATTCCTTCACACACCAAGCAACTAAAATCACCGCCCTCACAATTCTTCTCATAAAAACCCCTCAATTCACCGTCCTCTGTGAACATCTTCATGAAAAAACTGTACTCCTCGTTCCCATCTTCGTCCATCAAATCATCATCATCACTATCATCGTCTTCTTCTCCATCACTGTCCTTCGCGGCGGCGAAGAACTCTTGCGATGCCTTCAAGGCCTTTTGCTGAGCTTGAGTCGCTGCGAGTCGGGCTTGTTCTTCGGCCGATGGCAAACGGATTATCCGACCCAATTGGAGGTTGAGGACGGGCCAACCCGACGAAGAGGGGATCTCGGAGGGCGTTTTGCAGGGCCATTCGATGTCGGAGATCCAGGGTGGGTCGGATTTGCCCTTTTTGCCTCTCTTGTGCTTCTTCTTCTTCTTCTTTTTCTCTTTCTTGAATTGTGCGGGGTTGGAGAGATGGAGGTGGGTTGATGGGTTTTGGTGGTGGGTGAGATTAGGGTTAGGGTTAGGGTTTGTGGGGGGACCTAGGTGCCAGAGAGAGTGAAGGTAGAGGACCTCGTCTCTTAATCTCTGTTCGTAATATGGATCCATTTACAATACAACTCAACTCAACTGAAACTAGGGTTTTGAAACTGAGAACCCCTGCTTCTTCCACTGATACATGAAATAAGAATAGTGCGTTTGTCGCAAAATTATTATTCGACCCTTGATGTTGCTATTAACTTTATGATAAATTACATTCACCTCCCTTGAAATTACAATTAATTTCATATATTTTACATAATTACACTAATATCTCTTTAATATGGTTAAAGAAATCAAAACTAATAATAATGTGGATAGACATTGAAATAAATAAAAATAGTGGAATTTTTTTTAGGGTCACCGGTATTAAGATTTTATAATATAAAGAATATTCAATATTTTCATAATGTTTAAGGTTCCTCAATATCGATCCAGATAAATTTCAATTTAGAGAATTTTTCTCCACTTTCCAGAAAAATTCTCTCTAGATAAATTCTTCACAGATAAATTCTCTCCAGATAAATTATGGACTTCCCACAAAAATTCTCTAGGTTCAAACCAAAGTAAATTGAAATTTCTTTGAGTTCAAATTAGAGAAATCTATAGAAAATTGAATATCATAGAGAAAATTAAACAAGGTAGATAAATTAAACATGGCAAAAAAAATTAAATATACCAGCAAAAATTACATACATGAGAGTGTTAAGTGGCAGTTCTTTATTCTCTTCCAACTTCATTCCTCATCTTTCCTAAATTCTTTGGTTTACTTGTAATTTTCTCTGTGTTTTGATCAAACTAGATAAAATTGTGTTTTGACTCAATCAAAGAAAAATGATCAAAGAGCCAACACAAAGCGATTTCAACACATAAAAAATTGTGCTGTACCAATACTATAACTCATGTTTGTTATAGTGATGCGTCAAAAATCAAAATTGTTACTGAAATCAATGACTCACTTTGAACAAACTTCGTATAAACCCCTGGCACTGGACCACTAACAAATTACCTAACATTGTTATACTTTTAGTGATCAAGTCAGTTTTGTAGATAGGAAAATTCAATATAGCATCAAAGCCATACAAGACTCTTGCACCTTAACATAAGAAAGTGCAGCATCAGCAGTATTAGAAAAAGTTCCAAACCAAAGAAAAATTTCCATTCAAAATCACGATGTGCAATATACAAATCGTTCACCCAAATAAGCAACAACAACAACCAATATACATATATCAAGAGAATATCTCCGGACTTCTCAAATAATTTATTTCTAGAGAAATTATGGAAAAATAAATTTTTGGAAGGTCAGAGAAATTCTCTAGATTCCAGTATAGAGTTTTTCTCTGGATTTCAAGAAATAGTAATAAAGAGTTCAAATAATAAAGTATCTGGATTCACTATGATTTGCACTTATCCACAAGAAGGCCATCAAAATTCTCTAAATTCCAATCTAAAGATTTTCTCTAGATTTCCAAAGATTTTCTCTAGATTTCGAGAAACAGTAATGAAGAGTTCAAGAAACACCATAAAATTTTTCTACTTTCCCAATTACAACGTGCAATACACAAACCGATTACCCAAATAAGTAACAACAACAACCAATATACATATATCTATAGAATTTCTCTGGACTTCCTAGATAATTTATCTCTATAGAAATTTTGAGAATGTCAGAGAAATTTTATGAAGACTAGAGAAATTCTTTGAATTCCAGTTTAGAGAAATTTCTTCGGATTTTTTACAGATTTTCTTTATATTTCAAGAAATAGTAATGAAGAGTTCAATAAACAAAGCATCTAGCTTCACTGTGTTTTGCATTTGTTCATGGCGAGGCCAGAGAAATTCTCTGGATTCTAGTTTAGAGATTTTTTCTGAATTTTCAGATATGGATTTTCTTTGGATTTGAAGAAATAGTAATGAAGAGTTCAAGAAACAGAGCATCTGGTTTCATTGTGATTTGCATTTGTTCATATATATAATATATATACAACTTCTCAAACACTAAAACTTTAAATCCAAAATTCAAGAACCCAACTGTTTCATATCAATAGAGATCACAATTTGAACCCGACTCGACGTGGACCCGGCCCATCGACCTCGATTATAATGGTTTTTTCCCAAAAAATACCTCCGACAAGCCGGGCATGGTATTCAAAAATGAATCCTCAATAATTTTTGTACTGGGAACAATGATATGTTTTTTAGCCCCGCCCGGGCCCTTTTTCTCAAGTTGAAATTCCATATATACCCCATATATCTATTCATATATACACCTAACCCTCTGAATCAGTGAGCAAAAAAAATAGAGAAAGAGAAACACTACCGAATCAACGAGAGAGAGAAAGAGAGAGAGCAAATGCGAGAAGGAGAAGATCAGAGTAACAGACAGAGCAAAGAGAGAGAGAGAGAACAGAGGCGAACAAAGAGCATAGAGAGAAAGAGAGAGTACCGAGCTACCGAATCACTTTCTCTTCTCTTCCAGCGACAGTCGTTTCATCTCCGCGCTGCCGCAACGACCGTCTTTTCTCTCCGCAACAACCATCGCCTCTTCTTCCTCTTCTCTCTACCACAGCAGATCTCTCTCTGCTCAGATCTCTCTTTGTGTGTGATATTGATGATGATGTTGTTGCTCAGATCTCTATCTCTACGCAGATCTCTCTCTATGTGTGATGTTGATGATGTTGTTTGTCACGACCCAAACCCCGCCCCTATAGGTTTAGCATCGTAACTGGCCAGTAATCCGTGGATTACCAAAGGCCTTTGAACAGATTAGCAAATAGTAAGGGGCTGCGGAAGCAATAATACAAAATAAATAAGGTCCAATGAGCTGTGGTAACGTACATAGGACGGAACATTTCAAAACTTATATGTGTATATGCATAAACATGTCAGTCTAGGTACACAATGTTTACAACATGTACAACCCAAGACCTGTCTTTACAAAACACATACAGAGACTAGCATGAAATACAAAAACAGTCATAACATTAGGCTTTGATCGGAACCTCCTTGTGAGGCACAACGGATGGCTGACAAAAACAGAACAGAAGGGCGTCAACTCTGGCCTTGGTCATATGCCGTCTCACCTATATACATAATATAAACTGTAAGCGGAAGCCTAGTGAATAATAATAGAGTAGAGGGTTTCAATGAATGAGTTCGTACAGATTCAAAAATCACAATCCAGATTTACATCAAATTCATCATTTGTCCAGATCATATATATAGATAGAAATCATAAGTCATGACTAATTTACGTGATACATCCATTAGCATTAACAGAACAGAATAGAACAGAACGCATACGCGTGAGGTTACGAATAACCAGTTCCATAAAAGAATCTCCGGATCCGAGTAATAGAACAGAAGCTGAGCCCCCGTAACAGGGCCTTCAGTATGTGTAACAGAGTGCAAACAGAAATAAGTTCCATAAAGGAACCTTCGATACCAGGTAACATTAAACATATATCACATGATACTAAGGATGTCACGAATATATGTTAGAAATTGAACAATCATTCATTGTACATAACATATCATTTCGGAAAACAGATCTCGTTTTATCACACAGAAACTAGATACAGTTTAACATAACTTTACTAAATTATTACTCACAGTTGGCCTTGAAACAGACAGACGGAGCAGATTGATCACACAACACGCGGCACGTGACCTACATAACACACAACGGACACACACTTGAAACACACATTCTAATCACACAAAACTTACGTCGTTGGTTCTTAATGTGTTTCTAACCTTAAAGCCTCACTATAAAGTCTTAAACATGGCCTAGAAATGCCTATGATGGAACGAGGATGCAAAGATGCCTTGGAAAACATTTTTCAAAACTTGCTGAAAACAGGGGTCTCGCTTGAGTGTAGCTTTTTTCTCTCGAGCGAGCTTGCCAAAACAGAGAGGTCGCTCGAGCGTAGACGCCTTCGCTCGAGCAGTCTGTAAAAATGCAAAAGTACTGGTTGTTGAAATTTTACGCTTGATGCACGCTCGATGCCCGCTCGAGCGTGAGACACACCCTTCGCTCGGGCGTAGGTCTCGTCGCTCGAACGTGCGTCTGCGTGTACCAAAAACTTGAGAGTTTGCAATTTACGCTCGAGCTACCGTTCCTTCGCTCGAGCGGAGCTCTGAACAAACAATGGTCGCTTGAGCGTGGAATCCTTCGCTTGAGCGAAGAAGCCAAATTTTGGAATTTCCAGATTTGCCTCACAAGTTCAAACCAAGCATTCAACTACCCAAATCTCAACCTCTTGGGCCCATTTTCTGGAAAACACTTTAAACTCATATTATAACATGTTTTAAAGATCAATTTGATAAATCAAAGCCCAAATGTGAGTCAATTAAACACAATTTCAAACAAACTTCCAAGGAATATTAAAGAACAAAACATGCAAGTGTCCATTTCAATGCTCAAAAAATGTAACCAAATGCAAGATTACACTAAAAAATCATGATAAACTCATGGACTATAACTAGAATATGGCCTTGCATGCAAGAATTTCTATGAAAACACTTCAAATTGTTATGATATGGACATGCATGCATGATTTAAGCTCTAATTCAACATGTTTAATTCAATTCTTGTCTTAGATCACTAATGTCATATGAATCATGCAATAAATGACTTGAATTCACAATCAAGAAGGTAATTCTCCTACCTTGAGTCTTTAATTTCAAGCCTAGAAGCTCAAATATGCATACTATTCATCAATTCTTCCAATTTTCCTGGGAATTTTGTTGAAATCAAACTTCTTCTCTCTCTAGCTCTCTTGCTCACGTTTTGACTCCAAGAAGTGGCTAGGGAGATGTTATGCTCCTAAGTGTAATTCAAGACTAAACATTTAATCTGGCAAAGCCTACTTAGTGGCATTATGGTAATAAAGCCAAACTAATGTAATTTAACATTAATTAATCTAACTTAACCATACCAAATCAAATTTTAATTAAACATGCTGTAAAATCTCATAAATTATAATTAACAAGAAGCACTAATCAATTTCGAAATCGGGCGCTGATAAGGCTTTCAATTCGCAGTTCAAAGTTTAAACATGAACAGATCAGTTTATGGCAAACAGATAGAAACACAGAATTAATGCAATACATGCACAAATTAAACCTATATTCCTTATAAAATATTGTTAGGCATAATTAATCATGTTTTAGCATTAATCGGAGGTCGGGGTTATTACATTGTTGTTGATGTTTGATGATAATGTTGTTGTTGCTGTTAATTTTTTTTTTTTGGAAAATTTTCGGGGTTAGAGAAACCCGATTCTCGTTAGGGGTGCGAGGATGAGGACGGTGATAGGTTCTCCGTCGAGAATTGAGGTCGGGGATGGAGAAATTTTCATCATCGGGAATCGGGGACAGGAAATGTGATCTCCGGCCCCGCTCCAGCCCGTTACCATTCCTACATGTCAATGTCAATGGTTTTACATGAAAGCTTGAGGCTATGAATGACGATGCTTTGACTTTTGAGCCCAAAACTTTGAGGTGTAATAATTCACATGGAGGTACTAATTTGAGAAATAAATTCATTTTTTATGAGAGAATTTCCAGAAAGATCTTGATTAGTTATGTTTTTGTATGATCCTAATTAATGTATGTGGCAAATGTAGTTCAAACATATGTTAGAAACTAATAAGAATTAAATTGTTCCAATGTTGTGGATTTCACACCATGAGAGCTTCTTGGCCAATTTATGGAAAACAACATTGTATGTTAGTGACCTCAAATCATTTAGGTTATTCTCATTTCATTTGAGAAAGGGCTTTATAAAGATATTTATTACAAGACGAATATATGTTACAAACAAACCAAGACGAATATATGTATGTCTATGTTAGAGACCTGATAAAAGTCAGCATAATCGATGATTGGGAACTGTTCCTTGATAGGCTGTAGAAACCTGACAACGATCTTAAGGCTGTTGTTGGCCGCGTGACCTTGCTCAAGCTTGTGCCTCATTGTTCCGAACGGACCTTCGGTCTTCATTAACACATTGTAAGTACCAGTAGAATGTCATCTACATCTACATCAAAATCACATATATACTTTAATTCTCATATATATATATATAGTTGGATCATTATTATTTGATAGAAAATCGAGAGTATATGCGAGATGGAGCATAATCGGAGCAAAATTATTTTCAACAATGAGGCCTCTAAGCTTCCTCTTAGCTTTGTCAATAGCCTTTTGGTATTTATTGCTCACAGTCGAGTAACACTTCTCCATATGGAATAGTTGTCGACGGTAGGGATGGCAATTTGAATCTAGCCTGACGGGGACCTGACCTCTCGACCCCGATTATAATGGTTTTTTCCCGAAAAATATCCCTAACGGGCCGGGAATGGTATTCGAAAATGAATTCTTGATAATTTTCAAGGCGGGGACGGTGATATGTTTTTCAGCCCTGTCCCCGTCCTCATTTGCCCCGAGTTGAAATTACACATATATCCCTTATATCTATTCATATATATACAAACACTACCGAATCAACGAGAGAGAAATAGATGAAATAGAGAGAGAGAGAGAGAGAGAGAGAGAGAGAGAGAGAGAGCAAAGGCGAGCAAAGAGCATAGAGAGAGAGAGTACCGAACCACCGAATCACTATCTCTTCTCTCCCAGCGACCGTCACTTCTTCTCCCCGCCATCGCAGTGACCGTATCTTCTTTTCGCAGCGACCGTCGCCTCCTCATTCTCTCATCTCCACTATAGCAGATCTCTCTCTCTCTCTTTCTCTTTCTCTCTCTCTCTCTGCGTTCAGGTCTCTCTACTCAGATCTCTGTGTGTGTGATGTTGATGATGTTGTTTGATGATGATGTTATTGCTTAGATCTTTCTCTACTCAGATCTCTTTCTGCGTGTGATGTTGATGATGTTGTTGCTATTAATTTTTTTTTTTTTTTTTGGTCCGGGGGATTTTCGGGGTCGGGGAAACCCGATCCTCATTAGGGGGCGGGGATGGGGACGGTGATAGGTTCCCCGTCAAGGATCAGGGTTGGGGACGGGGAAGGGAAAATTTTCATCATCGGGGATCAAGGATGGGGAGTGTGATCCCCGGCCCCGCCTCGGTCTGTTGCCATCCCTAGTCAACGACGGCGATGAAGGTGAAGTTCGTTGGAGAGAGAAGAGCAGAGAGGAAGAGAATAAGAGACTGGTTTGATTTAAGAGAATTAAAATTCTCTGTCATAAATGGGTGTCAAGGTTGAGGGACTTTAGATATCACAAAATAATATTGTGAGTCTCTTCCATTATTAAAAATGGAATAGGGACCTTAGACTAATTTTCTCTAAAAATAAATATATATTTTAATAATAACAAAATTCATACAATTAATGAATTGTTGATAAAAAATTAACTAAGTATTATATGATTTAAATCTTTAAGAGATATTAGTACAATTATATTAAAAGTATGGAACTAACAATATTTTTCTCATATTTGAAGAGATTTTAGTGTAATTTACAGTTTTATATAAGGTGAATTATACATCAGTGATAGCAGAAAAAAATTTACAAAAAAATTAAAATAATTATGATTTTAATTATTAATATTTATTATATATTTTTTTGTAAATATTTGCTCACCACTGATATCTAACTCCCCCTTTTATATATTATTTTTAAATTTTTTATTATTTTAATTCATATAGTTTAGTTAGAGAAATCTTATCTAATGAATAAAATTTCTCGGATTTTGTCTAAATTAATAATAATAAATACTTAACCTAACAAAATAATAAATACTTAACACAACTTTACAAAATAATATTCATATTGTTTGGTTGTAAAATTATGTTATAAAATAAAATATTTGTCAAGGTATTTTTTGGAATTAAATATACAAATCACTGTACATTATCAAATTCTCCTATTCATTTTTACAACAACTTATATATATGTATTGTTTGATGTAATTTATTAAAAAATAATAATTAATAATTCAAAAGAATAAAGTATTCCTAGTCAAATTTTTAGAAATTATTTTTGTCAAATAAGACTATAATCAAAATTTATATTAAATAATCTGACACAAATTTTTAAAATAAAAAAAATTATAAATTGTTTAAGTAAATTGCACCAAATAATCCAATTGTCAAGTAATGGAGAGATGTAAAGTTTAATTTTAAAAATTGGAAAACACTGTGGTAGATATTCTTTAGAAGGTGTGTACTCTATGCACTTTACAACTAAAAAGAAAAAAGACGTACTTTTAATTTTTGAGTCATAACTAAAAAATAAAATAAAATCATAACTAAACACAACATAAGTTATAACTAAATAATTCAAAAGTCATAATTAAAAAATAAAATTGGTTATAATTAAAGAAAAAATGATATAACTAAAAGTACATATAATACACCATTTTTGAAGGGGATGTATATTAGAATTTCTCTAAAAAATTATACTAAATGTTTTATAATTGTCAACACTTTAGAGAAGTTTCATGTAATTAGACATCAAATAAATAGATATAATTGATAAATATAATAGATTAATTTAAATAAAAAATTACATTATTAAATAAATGGTTTATTACACTTTGTATTCTAAACTATCGTCAAATTATTTATTTAATTCATCAACTAGCGGTTGAGTATGCTATGTTTTATGTCTCTAAATTATATAAATTAAAGTCTATTTAGGGGGGATTGGATAAGTTGGTTAAAAGTTAATTTTTTTAGTTTTTTTGATTTTTTTATGTGAAGGGTGATGTGACTAAAAATGAGTTGAAAGTTGACTTTTGACTTTTTTAGTTTGTTTCCAAATAACCCCTTAGTTTCTAAATATTTAATTTAAATCTATTTAGTCTCTCAAAGGATTAAAACATAAAATATAAATTCATAAATATTATAAGCTAGTAAAAGACGTTATTTAATTAAAGTTTTATTTAAATTTAAATTTTTATTTTTATTATATTTTTGAAAAGCGAGCATAAGGTCTTTTTATAATTTCTAATTAATTATTTTTAAGTTTTTTGCTAAGTTTTTTTATAATTTAATTAATACTAAGTTTTTTTATAATTTAATTAATATATTATTTTATTTTATTATCAATTAAGTAGGGTATTGTATTAATTTATAATATTTATAGGCATATATTTTATTTTTGTAATTATTTTAGGGATTACATAGGTTTAAATTAAGGGGCCATTTGGGAACATGCCAAAAAAATCGAGGTTGCGTTTGGTAGAGTTTTGTAATTATGATTTGAGAGTATGAGTTGTATTTTGAGTTTGTAAGATTTGAAATTATGATTTGAGTATAGAAAATTTGTTTGGTAAAGAGTTTTGAAAAGAGTTTTGATTTGAGTAGGAAATTATTGATGTGACATTTGATATTTGATAAAAAATTTACAACTCATAACTAAACATACAACTCAAAATTATTTTAAAGTACATAAAAATTTTAAAAAATTTCTGAAAATGTTTTTTTCAATTATATAAAAATTAACATATCAATTGCAAAAAATAAAAAATAAAAAATAAAAAAAATGACTATTCCGGTCAACCGGCCGGACGACTGGTCAGGCAAAATTTTCAAAAATTTTTTTTTGAAAAGCGCGGCTGAGAAAGAGCTTTCTGTAGAGTTTTGGAAACGTGATTCCAAAACTCCTACCAAACATCATACTTGAATCAAGGTGCTGAATCATGATTTGAGAATACAACCAAACACAGCTTAAGTTTTTAACCAATTTTGAATCACATTACCTCTCACATAAAATAAAAAAAAAACTAAAAAAATAAAAAAAGTAAAAAAGTTAACTTTAACAATTTTTCCAAAACACTCCTTAATACTTTAAGAATTTAATAAATTCAAACAATAGTTTATAAATTAAATAGACTTTAAGGGGTGTTTTGGAAAGATGGTTAAAAGTTATTTATTATTTTTTTTGACTTTTTTTTTGTGAGAGAGAGAGAAGTGGGTTAAAAATGGAGAAGTGACTTTTAACTCACTTCTCAAAATAGGCCTGAGTGAATTAAATTAATTTGACAATAGTTTAAGGTCTCCTTTGATAACTACATATTTTAATTAAAAAATAATTATAAATTATCATATTATTTTTTTTAATTTTTTTGTATTTCTTTTATAAAAAATTTAAAAATTACTAAAATATTCGCAAACGAGACTTAAGAATAGAAAATGTAATTAACCCTTATATAAATACTCTGCATTGTGTCCGGTGGTGATTCAATAGATCTAGGTAGGTTTAGGTGCCTGCTAGAGCTAGATGGGGTGCGATAATCAAGATGGGTTATTGGGTTAGCTATCAGTTATTGGAATGGAAAATATTATAGATCTAAAATAAATTATTAAATATTTTATTAATGTCTCATTTATTTTTAAAAGTAGAATAGAGGAGATCATAATGAAGGGATTAATAATGAGGGAATTATTAGTGAAGGAATTAATTGTAAGGGGATTAAATAAAATTATATTTGTTTTGATGATAGTTGTTAGTGTAGAAATTATTAAATTATTTTTATATAAAATAATAAAACAAATAAAAAAATATAAAAAATTAAACATTAATATTTTTAAAAAAATTTCCAATATATAAAAAAAAAAAAAATATTTTTTTTAATCGCTTCACTATTTTTCTAATACCACATCCATCTCTTCTATCTCAATCCCCCTTCCAACCTCCATTTATATCCCCTTCTCCATCCTAATCTCTACTCCAACTCTACAAACAAATATAACACTAAATACCTCTATCTCCATCCTAATTCCCTCACATCCATTACACTTCAAAACAAACAAGGCCAAAAGATATAAAATTACACATATATAATTTGTATGAATTCCA
This sequence comes from Camellia lanceoleosa, assembly GCA_025200525.1. Classification (NCBI taxonomy): domain Eukaryota; kingdom Viridiplantae; phylum Streptophyta; class Magnoliopsida; order Ericales; family Theaceae; genus Camellia; species Camellia lanceoleosa. The sequence continues at coordinate 162,382,138 of CM045764.1, forward strand.
TACATATATATATATATATATGAGGTTTTGTAAAATATTTAAAAAATCATTTGAGATCCGAGCATATCTCTATAGAAAATCGCCTGACTTCATGCAGGAAAAAATCAGATCAATCAAGGGATATTTGGTTAAATTTTTTTTTTTTTATTTGGTTAATTTTTTTTATTTTTTTATTTGGTTAAATTTTTTTTTTTTTTTTTTCCTTGCCACATGAGATTCAACTTTCTTTGTTGGGATTAGAGCTAACTGGAATCCCACTTCGCTGACTACACCTCGGCTCTCCAAAACGGCGGGAAAATGTTGCCCCTCAGTTCTTTTGTACTCAGAACCCTATGAAAGACCCTAGAATTTCCCGTCAACATGTGATGAATCGCTCATGCTTATAATCTCCAATATCCGTGCATTCCACCGTAGCTCCATCCTTTCAACCCTGTTCGTCGTCCCGAAAAACCCTAGGTTCATAATCCGATTGGAGTTTTCTTCAATGGCATCATCGAAGGTCGTAGCGGAGTATGCGAAGTCGGGTCGTTCTTCATGCAAGAAATGCTCGAAGAAGATCGACGCGAATGCTTTGAGGTTGGGTTTAGTGAGCAGAGACGAGCGAGGGTTCGACATGATCAAATGGCACCACTTGAACTGCTTTCCCATGAAATCGGAGTCGATTGCCTCACCAGAGGCGATCAAAGGGTTCTCTTCGCTGAAGGTTGGTTCGATTGGTTATGCTAATTCACTGTTTCATTTTAGAGTTTATTTCCGCTTTTAATTTTTTTTGTTTGTTTGATGTGATTTTACAGAGTGGTGATCAGGAAAATTTGAAGAAATTGCTTGATGAAAGTGCTCCCTCTACAGAAAAGGTACGTGACGAAATTCTAGCCCTAGTTGGTTGGATAACTGAAACTCTAACTTGGTTGAGGAACAAAAAGTAATGCAGGTGGCTATGGTTGATACATTGCTGCTAGATAGATACCATGCCATAACTGGGTAGTTAGGATTTACTATAAGGGTTGGTCTGGGATGATCTAAAAAAGTGTACTTTTTTACTTATTGGCTTATATGGTTTGGGTTTGGGTTTGATTTGATGTGATGTGATTTAAATAAGACGATGTGACTTAAATAAGATAGTGATTTTTTAACTTTTTGTATTATTTAGTTTATGCCAAACCAACCCTAAACCTAGTTGGTGTCCAGGTGACAGATGTTTTACTTTTTTAACCATCTTCTAGGTTATACCAGTTAATGTAATATGAGATTCTATGGTGGAGATAGAGAAATATGTCTCTTGATTAAAAGAAAAATGAATTTTCTTGAATTTTACTCCCAATTTGTCTATCAACTTTATCCTTGAAAAAGAAAAATGGGAAATTGAGAATTTGAACCTAAATTCAGCTAATGTCTATGCTTGTAACTTGCCAATTTAAGTGGTAACGATTGTAATTGCTTCATTGTTCACTTGCTGATCTAAATTTCAATAGTGTGCATGAATCTTGTTGTTCTTTTGCTGTCCTCTTGTATATTGTTTTTGGTAAGTATTGAAAACAGTAACTTGGAAAGCTTTCAACCATGTTGTCGGTGAAGTCCTTTTAGTTGTGTAATTACTAATTAGCACTGATTATGTTCTACCATATGCTACTAGGGGGCTTGAAGACCTATTTATCTAAAAACCACACCATTTGGATTCTAAATCTAATAGCTTTGCTGCCTATCTTTTAAGGCAACTACTTCTAAACTACTGGCTACAATTTTGAATTTATGGCCTAGATTGAGAAATGTTTTATGTTGCCCATACAAAATTTGATGACAGTTGCAAAAGAAGAAAAAAAGAAAGAAAAAAAAGTGATTGCAGACTTTTTTAAGATTGTGATGTTGAGCAGAGTTAAAGGAGAGCGTTAAGGAGTTCTAAAGATTTTGTTGAACTAGTTGTATACTAAACAACATTGTTTTAAGGGTTTTTGTTTTTATTTTTTTGGTGGCATTAAATAAATGTGTGATTGGTCTTTAGGAGGGATCCAGCCCAAAAGATCAACGTATAGGAAGTGTGGGATTAATGCTTATATGGTTGTTACTTGTATAAACATTCCCAGAGATGCTACGCGACTGATGTCTTCAGTATAATTTATATTATATTGTATTATGCTAAAGGTTAGGTGTAGGGGTGCTCGTGGATCGGTTTTGACTGTTCGGTTTGGACTTGCCTGCATGTTACGGTTTGGAGAAAATTAAACTTGCAACCGCCCACAGTGCGGATAGGGTTTGCGGATATACGGGTAATTGTGGACGGGTTGTGGATTGGGCTTTTCCTTTCAAATTTTATTGTTGGGCTTGTTTGTTTGTTTTTTTTTTTCCATTTTTTATATATTCTTTTTGGGCCTTTCCCCCAATTTTGTAAATATTATTTTGGACTATAAAATCACATATTTCTTATCATGAAATCATTATTTTTCAAATGATTTATCCCAAATAAATTACAACCTATTTATCCAATTTACTTGCAAAAGGAAACAAATCATAAATATAGGTTAGGATTAGTCAATTGACTGACATTCACTTTGCAAAAAAAGTATAAGCTAAACAATGTATGCAAATGTGGGTAAAATCCGTGACCCGCAAAATAGGAAAATCTTAACCTGCATCCAACCCTAACGATTATGCGAAACTGCCCAAATAGGTGTGGGCGGTTCAGATTGAACCTTTTTTGCGGGTCGGATAACCTTATGTCCAACCCTAGTTAGGTGTGTATCCAATCTTTTCCCTCAAAAACATACATTAATGTGTACTAATTGGGCTTTTTAAATTTTTTTTTTATTATTATAAATATACAACTGTATTATGTATTCATTGTGTATTTTATTAGAATATATAACAAAATATTGCTACATTTTAGGTTGCCATAGGAGATGAAGATGCTATTGAAGGAAGCAAAGAGAGAATTTCTAAGCGACCGAGGGTGAAGAAATCGGTCAATACCAAGCTCTTCACTATAAAGTTATTTGTCTATGATCACGACTTACATTTCTCCATTTACAGGTTCATAAAACAGATGAAGGTGGAAATGATGACCTGGAAGATAAGAGTTCAAAGAAAACAAAGGTATGCGGATGCATTTTTGTGGTGGCTTAGTATTCTGATGACAACTCTTTAAGTCTTCTAGTTGATAGATTTGTTTTTTGTGATATGCAATGTCTAAGTCTAGGATAATCCTACCTAAAATTCATGGAAGTTTATATATTTATTTGCTCTGTGGAGAAAGCCACTTTAGCTGTTGGGTGGTTTGGCTTTGGACCCCTTTTCTTTGTTTTTGTTTTTTTCAAGTGTTTTGGATCTTTACCCATTCATTTGGTAATTTTACAAATAAATATTGAAAGGGGATAATGTGGACATTGAAGTGTGATCCTTTGGAAACACCCAAATGGAAAACAAGCTGCAAAAGAACAAAGCACCAAAGCTTCCAAGCTTCTTGTTCACACAGAAGTTAAACGAACTAGTAATGAGTTCCAATACAACCATTTTTATTGAATATGAGGAAACTGTTGATCGCATTAACAAGAACCTCATAATATTGACAAAAATTACTCTTAATAGTTAACATATCCTTATGTGTCATGTTGTGAACATCTTCTTCTTGATCTTGAACGTGGTGGTAACAGTGGGTTGTCATTGGTGATGTGGAAAAATTCTGGGCCCTCTAGGAATAATGGTGGAGAGAGAGAGAGAGAAAGAGGATGGCTCAGTTGGACCATTACTCTCGGGAGTCATATTAAGGAGCTGCAATGGGTATCTGTGATATGCCTTGCGAGGTGACACATGGTTTGGTCAAAGTCAGTCTTCTTGTAGAGGCCTCTTTCTCATGTCTAAGGCTTTTCAAAGTAGATCCACCCAAGAGGGTGGGAAAAACAACTTTGATGATCTGGGAGGTTATGTTATGTCATGCCTTAGGACTTGAACTCCTGAATCCTGGTATAATTGGTTAACATGTTGCACTGTTAGTTAACAGGACCGTCTATAAAAAAGCAGCTGACCTAATAATAGTTTAGCTTTTAGTGAAATGTTATTGTTCCTATAACATAGCCTTGTCGTATGTACAGTTATATTCTCAATGTTCTCAGTGTACCTTTTTACTGTGAAGTATAATCATTTAATTAATTAATTAATTTATTTTGCATTAAATTGCACCTAGTTGTCTACACCTACTGAAGTAGCTGAGCCAAACATATCCTTTTCAATTTCTGATACCAAGGATAAGTATAAGGTATGATCTATCCTGGAACATTTTTGTATTTCTAATCTCTATATAGGATCCCATGTATTGGCAGTTTTTCTTTTCTTTTTTCTATCACAGTAAAATTCTAAAGCGGCAGTATTGCATTGATGCAATTATTTTTTCATAGCAATCTTGACTTGGTCATGTATATTTACATCTTACCAAGATTTTTTCTTCTTTTTATTCAATTATTTTCTGATTCAGGATGCGACATTATTACCAAAGTGGAAGGCATTTCAGACAGTCATATTCCTTGAACGGGTGAGATGGATGGATTATTAACGAATGGTTTTTTAAGCTGCAGGTTGTTACTGGATAAGTCAAGAATAAGGTTTAGAAGTGCTATTTGTTTGCAAAGAACTCTAGTTTTGGTTTGATTGCATAATCATTTGGGGAAAAAAGGTAGTCAAAAAATCCTGTGTGTGATTATTTCTGTCACATGTTATGTATTGTACCAAAGGTCACAAACAATATCATACCTTTATGCTTATGGGAAAGAACTTTGATGAGAATACATTTTCTTTAGTGTTGGCCTTCTTTTTGAACCTCTATTTCAAGTTTTGCGTCCTGATTGATTTTGGTGACTACTCAATTGACACGTTGATGACATTCACATTGGTAATGTTCTGCATTGACAAGGGATCTGATGTTGCTTGCATGTTGTTGATTTGTTTGCTTTTCATAGGACGATGGCCTTCGTGATTCAGAAAAAATTGCTGCATTTGATTTTGATGGGTGTCTTGTGAATACGTCTGTGAAAAGGTATGATAATTTATAATGATAAATGAGTTATTCTGAAATTTTATAAATTTAAATTGTGGCAACGCATACTTTAAGAAGCAGGCTTTAGTGTTAGATGATACTTTGACATGCCATGTATTGCTTATTCTAGTAAGTATTTCAGGTGATGCCTAATTGAACCAAGTAAAGCAGAAAGATTAATAAAAGTATCCATTGAGAAAATAAACAATTAGTATTTTGGATTGATTCTTATTTGAATTGGATTATCAATAATTTGTTTGAATGAATTAATTTAAGGACTTATATTGACAGTTGTGGAGAAGTGGTTTGGAAATACTCTAAGGTCCTGTAAGACGTTCTTGATCCTTTGATTGCCACCTGAAAAGGATTAACATTCTGGTTGGGGGTGCATGAATTAGCACTCCGACGGACAAGTTAGTATATGCTCTCAAGTTTGTTTCTATCTCAAGTTATTTAATCTATTCTCACATACCTTTCTTTGGTTGATGTTCATCTTATTTGTACTAGTATCTGGTCTTAGGGGTCGGGCCCACTTTTAATCCAGCGCATGACTGCTTATTCGGCCTTTCTGTCGTATGCCAATTCCTACTTGGCTCCTTGTATGGCCGATTTAAATATTTAGCTTTAGGACCCCTTTGGACAGTTCCTTCAAATAAATTTGGCTTTCCTTAGGCCTTGTTTGGGAACAGGCTATTTTAGTAATTTTTTGGCTTTTTACGAAAAGATGTGCAGAAAAGTAGAGAGGTGATGTGACAATTTTTAGTAACTTTTTGGCGTTTTGGCTAAAATAGCCACTCCTCAAACGAGGCCTTAGTATATAATTATTCGGCCCCCACAATTGCCTCCCAAACATCCAATTAACACCAATTAGTCGGCATGTTTGGTTCTAAACCTGGAAAGTCAAAAATACGGCGCTTGCACTCCTTCCAATATTGAAGCGTTAGAATGTCCACGCTTTTAGAAATCATTATAATTTCCCACCCCTTCGTACGCGTCGTTCATTTAATGCGATTTGAAACCGTGTTGTCCCTTCGAATGTATTTTTTTTGAATACGTAAGGCTTCTTGGTTGCCTCTCAACATCTCTTTTTCATTTCACGACCTCTGCAACTTCTATCCATTCCCCATTGTCCTCTCTGCTCCTTATAAGTTCTTCTCTTCTTCATTCCAACTCCCATTTCCTTGTTTGTTTTTAGTTTAGAGTACTTTCTATTTTGGCTCGGATGGTGAAACATTTAAAAGCGTTTCTTTTTGCGGATCGTGTTTCTGCTTTTCGATGCCATTTTTTTATTCCTGATGACGTCCATTTGTCACTCGTGACAGAGAGCGTAGTTGACATGGAGAGGACTGATGCGAGTACGATCATCTTTTCTCTCTTGTCAATCACTAAGGGTGGAGTCCATTTCCCCTTTCACTCGTTTTTGAGGGTCGTCCTTTGCTATTGGGATCTACTCCCTTCTCAACTTAACGTAAACTTTTACCGAATTATAATGGGAATAGTATAATTAAACAACCGACTTAGGCTTAATCTTGGAATTCTTGCTATTCGGCATTGTTATGCTTTGGCCAAATCCTCTGGTCGGCAGAGACGCTACTTTCTTAGGGCTAAGGACACCGACCACCATTTGGTGACTATGCTTGTCAGCTCTGGCAAGCGTGTTGATGATGTCATGGTCGTTGTCCGAGGCAACTGAGAATTCAGCGAGGGCGAAGATCACCTAGATCCTGTGCCTAGATAAAAAGGCGAACCAGGTGGCCGTGGAATCTCATTTTTCCACGCATTTCTTATATGTTCATTCGGCTCAAAGCTAAACGTTTGGCCAAATGAGGTAATGTATTATCATTCGGCTATATCATCAGATGCTGATTATAGTGATGCCCTTACGTCATTTGGGCATACCGTTACAACGCCGAATAACATGTGTCCCTTACAGGTTGTAACTTGTGAATAAAATATTTGGCTCAAAGCTAAACGTCTGGCCAAATGAGGTAATGTATTATCATTCGACTATATCATCAGATGCGGATTATAGTGATGCCCTTGCCTCATTTGGGCATACCGTTACAACGCCGAAAATCCCATGTACTAATCGTTTCAGTTTGTGCAGGTAACGATTTGAAGAAAGTACTTTGCTTCGGCTGACGACATTGTGCTTCAACAAGTCAAAACTGCATTAGAATTTTTTGGCCGTCCCAACCTTCAAAAATAAGGGCGGGCCGCCCATATACTATTGCGATACGAACCTACATACGCCACTTTTTCGGTTGCAGATCACATTCCAATTCCGAAGGGCGAACAACAGCTCACGTCACTCACTTTCTTGAATTATAAGAACCTTAGGGAAATTGGTGTTGGAGATTCGGATTTGGAGCAAGGTGAAGTCCGTGATCGGGTCGCCGAACCAAACGAGGCCGATTTGCAGGAAGTCGACACGGCTTTTAACTTGGCTTTTGAGGAAGTCGGCATTAACTCTTCGTCCACCTCAAGTCGGGTTGACATATTGTTGGAAGACGATATTTTCACCAATTTAGATCTTCCCTACATGGATCCTGAAAGCATGGCTGGGGAGTCGCTTGCACAGATGGCCAGAAGAAAGAATGCCGAGAAGATTGGTGGCTCGAAGAAGGGCCGAGGCCGCCAGGCGTGAGCCTCCACCGCCTATTCAGACTGGTTCTCTTCTTCCGGCTCTGGTTGAGGCTAAAACTTCTCCAGCTCTCGTTGAAGAAACGGAGCAAGTTATTGTGGATAAGTTGGCCATTGAGCAATCGGACAATCGATTGGTCAAATAGAGGGGGGAAAAACCCCCCGCCGAGGTCAGAGCCGATTCCTTTGAAGACTTAGTCGATAAACGGCCACGTATGGACGAACCGCAGGATATGGCGGCGTCGTTTATTATCTTACCCAAAACAAAGAACACGCCGGTTTCGGCTAACGCATCGGCTTTAAAGGACCCCGTTGTGGCCCTAAGTGTGGCCTCGTTGATATCCTTGTTGGTAGATAGGGCTGCGCTCTGTGCAGAGCCGGACGTGGTGTTGATAGCACTAGTTGCTCAATCGACGGTATTGGTATGTACTTCATGTATATTATTTTATTTTATTTTTTGTTAAATAATGCCGATTAACTTACGCGTGCTTTGCTTCAGACGGCAGGCAGGATCGCAGAGATCAGTCGGCGTCATTATGACGCCGGTGAGCAAATCGGCTTACTTCAAACCGAAATTGAAATCGAAAAGGGCAAGGCTAAAGAGACATTGGCCAAACTGGCAGTGACATCTCTCAGGGTCGACTTTGAAGCCAAGAAGGCGGAGGAAGAGCGAGCAAGGGCCAATGCCGAGGAAGAGAAGGCTAAACGCTCAGATCTTCTCAGGATAGTTGCCGAGGATAGAGCGAACGTTAGTGAAGAAGCACTAAAGTTAGCCAAGGAAGCGATTGTGAAGCTGGAGGCCGATTTAGAAGAATCGAAGAAGGCGAAAGAAATTGTCGACTCCGAGGTTTCCAAAGCGTTAAATGGTGGTGAGAACGTTGCCTTGGGGAAATATGTGGAGGAAGTACCCAAATTTGAGAATTGGGGATTCAAACACGGTTGGCTCAAAGCTCTGGCGGCCGCTAATGTGGTATTGGAGCAGCCAATTCCATATAAGCAGCTAGAGGTTGAGTCGCTGGAGTTTGACCCTGAGGAGTAAGTAGTTGTGTAATTTTGCTTTTTGATTAGTATTTTCTTGTATGTAATTTTTTGTAGATTTTTGTAAGGCAATTTTCATGCATGATGACTAATTGTACTCAATTTATTAATAAAAATTGTCTTTTTGTCTATTTTCTGTGTGCTAATTTGAGAGTGCAACGCCAGTAGGCGATAACTAATTTGAGTTAGTCAAAATAAAACACAGCTCAATTCAGCTATAAAATTGTATGCCGAGCTCGATAGTTTGTCAGTTTGGACAAGTTAATGTCGAATAACTTGTGTCCCTTACAGGTTGTGACTTGTTAATAAAATATTCGGCTCAAAGCTAAACGTTTGGCCAAATGAGGTAATGTATTATCATTCGGCTATACTATCAGATGCTAATTATAGTGACACCCTTGCATCATTTGGGCATACTGTTACAACGCCGAATAACATGTGTCAATTTGGACATATTTCAAACCCTGCTACAGACGCGGGGTTAACATATCATCAGATGCCCGAACGTCTGGCCAGATGAGGTAATGTATTATCATTCGGCTATATCATCAGATGCTGATTATAGTGACGCCCTTGCCTCATTTGGGCATACCGTTCCAACGCCGAATAACATGTGTCAATTTGGACATATTTCAACCCGTGCTATAGATGCGGGGTTAATTGTTGGGCGCGTCGGAAATGCTGCATTCGTAATTAATGAACGAGGTATTTAGTATTTAAGAAGCTGCGGGCGTTGTGGAACGAATCTGGCACAGACGACGATAATCGATAATTGGAGGAAGAGCATATGGTGGGAGCGAAATCAGAGGTTGTTTGAAGATAAGTTTCGGGAGGTGGATTGTTTATGGGATCATGTTTGTCGCTTATCTTCTTTTTGGGCGTCGGGAAACTCTTTATTTAAAGGAGTTCCACTCTTTTTGTTAGCTAGAGATTGGTTGGCGGTGTGTGCTTTGTAAGCTTTTGATTGTTTTTAGTCGGTTAGGAGCTTTTTCTTGTTTTCTTTTCACTGTTTTGTATTAAGAGGATGCCTCATCCTCTTCTCTCATTTTTTAGTTTTATTAATAAAGCTTTTGTTGTTGATCAAAAAAAGATAATTGGAGGAAGAGCAGAAATGTGAGTTGGACCATAGATGTCGCAGAGGCTGTTCTTCAATAGTAAAGGAGAAGCAAGAAGTTTGGCTGAACTAGACGCTGAAATGCATCGTGCTGTTGGAAGCGAAGCTCAAAGAACGGGGGATATAGCAGTAGAGGGAAGGGAGAGACGTCGATCGCCCAGACATTGGAGCAGATCCCCCAGAAGAAGTGACGCAGTGAAGTCTCCCAGGGATGGGGTGCAGCAACGAGGGGGATCAAGGAGTCAAACCGGTGGTCAGAGTGTTGCGCGAAGTGAGCCGAGCAGAGCTCTGCGCCCATTGAGCTTTTTGGTTTTCGTTGGGAGTAAACTGATGACTAAAGCGGATTCGATCGTCCGCGATCCAAATGTAGCAGTCGAGTTTGCTCGACAGATTTTTTCGCCGGAGGTCTAATAATCAATGGTCGGTTGGCCTGACTATGAAGTTTTTCAAGAGGGCGTCCATGGAGCGGTGAGGGGTCTATACACCTCTTATGAAATCGGCATGCGTCTTCGTACCCGCGAAGGGAGATATAGCAGAAACACAACCGCATTTGAAGCTTGGAACAACGTGCAGAAAAAGTTGAGAATGAATTAAAAAAGGCAAAAACTTTCGAAACGTAGTCGGCAAGTCAAGTTAACCCGATCGTGGCAGAAAGGGTAAACTAGCGGCTTTTAGATCATGCCATTGCCGACCGAGATACGGTGAACATGTTCACAAGAGAAGCAATAAGAACAAAGGCCTACAATGAAGAAATTGGTATCGATAATACGAAAGCAAAGTTAGTTGAGGACGTCTATCGGTGTGGAAATCGTGGATTTAAGCATGGGTGGACTTAAGCACTGTAGGTTGCGGGTATCGACTCAGCGTTACCTCTATCAGAATTACAAGTTTCCCTTCCAAGCTTATAATGCCGAGAAGACTGATGATGAAAAGGGTGCTGACTAAATTTATATGTCGATATGCATTGTACCCTTTAAGTTTGTCGAAAGTCATGTATTTAGGCTTTATTTAATGAAATAAACTTTTTTTATATTGTTTCGATTAATGTTCGTTTTTGTTTGTGGTAATCATACACTGATCCATACCATTATATTGCCAAATTTGGTCCTTCCGAATTCGGAGGATTATTTGGCCATTTGTGGTTATAAACGAAAGGTGCTTCGAATTCGGAAGATTATTCGGCCCGAATGTGACATCCACGAAAGGGACTGAGTTGGCCAATCGTGACATCTACGAAAGGCGCTCCGAATTCGGAGGATTATTTGGCCCAAACGCGACATCTCCGAATTCGGAGTCTCTTAGTGTTGGCCAATCGTGACATCCACGAAGGGCGTTCCAAATGTGGAGGCTTATTCGGCCCAAACGTGGCAACCACGGATGGGGCTCTGAATTCAGAGTCTTTTAGTGTTGGCCAATCGTGACATCCATAAAGGGCGTTCCAAATTCGGAGGCTTATTCGGCCCAAATGTGGCAACCACAGATGGGGCTCCGGATTCAGAGTCTTTTATTCGTTGTCAAGCCATTATTAACAAGACTGGGATAATAAAGGGAATTGCATTGAGGAATTTAAAAGAAATACATACATATCCGCGAAAGTTCATACATCAGCGAAAATTTGAAGCAAGTTAGCATGCCGTACAGGTTGGCTTAATGATAAAATTTGCACAATTGTGGAATTCTAGGGGCGCGGCCAACTTTTCCCAGCCATGTCTTTGAGCCGATATGCCCATGTTCTGGTGATTGAATCAACCTGATAAGGGCCGTCCCAATTGGGGCCTAATTTTTCGTCTGCCGGATTCTTGATAACAGGTAATACTTTCTTAAGGTCCAGTTCTCCAGGTGTATAACGATGCAACTGTATGAGCTGATTGTATGATTTAGCGAGTTGTTGCTGATACCGCGCTGTGCATGCTAAGGCACAATCTCGGCATTCTTCGATCAGAGTCAAGTCTAAGGCCAACACCATGTCATTACGGCCCAAGTCAAAAACCTTGGATTTCAGCGTAGGTAGGTCGATTTCTAGGGGGAGAATTGCCTGGGTTCCAAAGCACAAAGCGAACGGCGTTTCCCCAGTGGATCGCCTTGGAGTAGTGCGATGAGCCCACAACACACTAGGCAACTCTTGCGACCCGTCTACCTTTAGCTCTTTCTAATTTTTTCTTGATGCCGTCTAGGATGATTTTATTGGAGGACTTAGCTTGACCATTGCTTCGTGGATAAGCCGGCGATGAAAAGTATGGCCTGATACCATACATGTTGCATAATTCTCGGTAGATACCACAATCAAATTGGGTACCATTGTTTGAGACAAGTGCTCTTGGTATGCCGAATCGTGTTATGATGTTTTTCCATACGAAACACTTAACATCGACATCTCGAGTACGTGTTAACGCCTCTGCTTCGATCCATTTTGTAAAATAATCTGTTACGACAATCAAGAATCGCTTGTTCCCTAGAGCCTGCCGTAATTGTCCGACAATATCAAGTCCCCATTGAGCAAACGACCAAGGACTAGTGATAGAGCTTAACTCCTTGGCAGGCAGATGAGTTAAAGGGAAAAACTTCTGACATTGTTTGCATTTCTTGACATAGCTCTCGGCATCTATTTGCATGGTTGACCAATAATACCCTTGTGTTACAGCTCGATGGGCCAATGAGCATCCTCCAGAATGGGCGCCGCAGCTACCTTCGTGTATTTCAGCCAAGAGTTCCTTAACTTTGTCTGGATGAATGCATTCTAAGTACGGTCCGGAAAGGGATTTTTTGTAGAGCTTTCCATGCGGATTCAAGTAGTATCGTAGGGCTTTATTTCGTAGTTTGTGGGCTTCTTTCTTATCCATTGGGAGTTGCTTTGAGGAAAGGAATGCAGCAATGGGGTCCATCCAACTTGGACCTGATTCAATGATGTTAATCTGAATTGGTTCAGAAGAGGCAATGCTCGGCTCAAGGATGAATCCTATTTCGATTGTCCGTTTGATTTTTGAATCGATGGCAGAGGCTAGGCAAGCTAGGACATCCGCATGCGTGTTCTAATCCCAAGTTATTTGTTTCAATTCATGGTGGTCGAATTTTGCGAGCAAGGAATTTGCCGTTTTCATGTAGGCTACTATGCGGTAATTTTTAACTGCATATTTCCCTTTTAACTGGTTGATGACTAATTTCGAGTCACAGAAAACAAGAAGCCGCCGTGCACTAAGGGGAGGTGTATTCCATAAGCTGGTTAACAATACTTCGTATTTGGCTTCATTGTTTGATGCATTGAATCTTAGTTTGACCGTCTACTTGATTATTGCCCTTTCTGGGGTTATGATTACTACGCCTGCTCCACTGCCACGTTGGTTGGATGACCCGTCACAGTACATCTGCCAAATGTCTCCAATATATATCCTCCATTTGGGTCTAGGTTGCATTTGATCGGATTTGAAGTCTGCAAGGTATCTCGTGAATTCGGCTACAAAATTGGCGAGAATTTGCCCCTTGATGGAAGTTCTAGGCAGAAACTGGATGTCATATTAGCCGAGTTCCAAAGCCCATTTCGAAATGCGCCTTGATGCTTCCGCGTTGCGGAGCACTGACCGGAGGGGATAGTCCGTTAGTACCCCTATGGTATGCCCTTGAAAGTAATACATTAAGGGCTAGTTTGGCAAGTGTAAAAAAAGTCAAAAAGTTACAAAAAAAGTTAGAAAGTTATCACTATTCACCAAAAAAAATATAAAAAAATTAATTTACAAATATTAAATACAAATCAACTTTTTGGCCCATCAATGTACTCAGGCCAGCTTTAGTGAAAGGGGAAAAAAAAATTGCATGTGTACATTCACTAAGTTGGATGGTAAAGTTGGGCACGTGAGGGCCCACCATAGGTCCCTTTTTGATAATCTGAACCGTTCAAGATGTAGAACTCGTCTAGTACTATATGGCTGTAAAAAATCACGTCTATCGGATATCGTTAACTATATGATCAAATCAGTTTTGTATAAAAATTGGATGGTGTTATGGTTAACAGTTGACAAAAAAAACTAACACGATTAGATAGCTATCGATATCCAATCAACGTGATTTTTTTACAAGCATATAGTACTCGACAAGTTCTACACGTTGAACGGTTTCAATTAGAAAAACTAGACTCGTGGTGGGCCCTTACAGGCTAAACAACACCGTCCAATCAAAGCTCGAAAAGGAGACAATCTTTTCCCATGTATTCACCAAGCCGCTGCACTGCCAATCTGTACGGCGTACTATACTATCTTCTCCTACACACTTCTTTATATAATTTTTTAATACATATTTTTTCATAAAAAGTCAAAAAGTTAACCCAAACATTCATATTTTTTCCCTCAATTTTTTAGTTTAAAAAGACAAAAAGTGCACTTATTTAGGACACCCCAAACAATCCCTAATTTTCTTGCAGCCATAACGAGAGCAAGGATGAGCTTTTCTATTGGTAGATAGCGTGTTTCGGCGTCAGCCATTGCTTTACTTACATGGTAAATTGATCGCTGCTCCCCGAGTTTTTTCCTTAAAAGTACGGCACTGACCGCCCGATTAGATACTGTCAGGTACAAAATGAGTGGATCACCTGTCGAGGGGATTGCCAAGAGTGGTATTGATCGGAGGTAAGTTTTCAAACCGTTTAAAGCGGCCTGGCAATCGGGGGTCCATTTAAAGGCTTTACCTTGTCGAAGTGTATGAAAGAATTATCGGCAATAATCTGTGGAACGACTGATAAACCTGTTGAGCATGGCGGCCATTTCCATTAACTTCTAAGCCTCTTTGACCGACCGAGGAGAGCCGAGTTCTAGAATTGCCGTGATTAGCCTCGGGTTGGCCTCTATTCCGTGGTGGTTAACAATGTAGCCGAAAAATTTGCTGGAACTTATGCTGAATGCACACTTTGAGGCGTTTAGTTTCATTTTGTACTTTCGAAGAATGTCAAATGTCTCTGCCAAGTCGGCTAGATGGGCGTGCTTTTCCTTAGATTGACTACCATGTCGTCAATGTATACTTCCATGGTGTAGCGGAGCTGTTCCTTGAACATGGCAGTAACTAGTCTCTGGTAAGTTGTCCTCGCATTCTTCAGCTCGAAAGGCATGGCCTTGTAGCAATAGGTTCCTCTCAGGGTGAGGAATGCAGTTGTTTCTTGGTCCTTCGGGCGCATGGTAATTTGGTGATAGCCTCTGTAGGCATCCAAGAAGCTCATATGTTGATGATGCGCCGGGGAGGGGAAAACAATCCTTGCAACGGGCTTTGTTTAAATCCATGAAATCCACACAAACACGCCAAGATCCATTCTTCTTCTTTACAACCACCGTATTGGACAACCATGTAGGGTAGGTAACTTCTCGAATTGCCTCGGCATAAAGCAATTGGTTAACCTCCTCAACAAAGGCAGAAGCATGCTCCGCGGCTGATTGGTGACTTTTCTGAATGATTGGTTTACATTTTGAATCAACGTTTAAGCAGTGCTGGCCCACAGACGGATCCGCCCCCGACATCTCGTATGGCGTCCATACAAACACATCGAGGTTGCCGAGTAAGAAAGATATAAGCTCGTGCCTGTCAACTTCGTTCATGGAAGTGTTGATCATGAAGAACTTGTCAGGACTCCCATTAATTTTGATCCAATCCAAATCTTCAGTTGCCTTTTCGTTGGGGATCTTCCCAATATTTTCGAGGCTCTCCCGATCTGGTACTTCAATTGAATTCACTTCCATTTCCTTTGGTCTCTTTGCAACAGTAACATGGTAGCATGCCTATGCTGATTTCTGAGAATCCCGAATTTGTTCAATGCCATACTCGGTCGGAAAACGAAGTAATTGATGGTAGGTGCTCGGAACAGCTTGCATTGTATGCAACCAAGTTCTTCCCATGATGAGATTGTATGGTAACGGAAGTTTCAGAGATTCTACATCTACTGATCTGGTGCCTGCCTGAACTGGTAATGTGATCTTACCCAATGGATATTCAGGGTTAGCGTTGAAGTCAAATAATGAGTAATCGGTCGGAAACAAATTTGAGTCCGTGAAGCTGAGTTTGACGAATATCTTGTAATACATTATTTTCGAAGTGTTTCCCTGATCGATGATAACACGTTTAATGGTGAATCTGTTGACCTGTAGCTCAATGACGAGGGGATCGGCGTGTGGGAGAGTTACTCCCACTAAGTCGGTGTCGTCGAAACTGATCCTCCCAGTTTCATGGGGCCGTTTTGCTGGTGATTGGCCTTTAGAGGCTAGGTTGTAACTGAATTGTATGTATCTCGGCTGACGACGGCAGACTGTATATCATGTGAATTACACCAATTGGAGGTGAATCTGGCCTTAGGGCTACCATGTTCGATGGATTATTCTTTCGGACGTGTTGCGCTAGCTAGCCGTCTTGTACCAGTTTTTCCAGGTAGTTCTTCAGTGTATAACAACTGTCAGTGTCATGACCATGGTCCTTGTGGTATTCAAACTGCTTGTCCCTTCTCCTAGTATCAGGAAGTCCAATAATTTTGGACGGCCATTTAAAGAACGGTAAGTGTTGAACTTTCGACAAAATCTTGCTGACCAGCTCTGCCAACTCCATGTACTTTTTATCCGAGCGTCTTGTGCGCCTGTTATCCACTTGATATTGTTCATTCGATTGATGTGAACATTGATCATTTGATCAACGTGAGTCACGCCTTTTGTCTTGTTTAGCTCAATTTTGCGGTTTGGGGCTCCTTGATGGCACGACGCTTATTAGCTGAACGATTTTAGTCAGAGCTGTCTTAACGGCTTTCTGTTTGGCTTTGACCCGCAGGGCATCGTCTTCCACTTTGCAATATTCTTCGACATTCTTTATTAACGCCCAGACTGTTTTGGGGGGCCGTCTGCTCAACGAACTGTGGAGGGGACTATCAGGATGTAATCCCATCTTAAAGGCAGTGATGGCCATGGAGTTATTGCAGGCATCGTCTACCAGATTAAAGTATTCCCAATAGCGTGCCGAATATTCATGAAGTGTTTCTTTTGGTTTAATTTGTATTGCCCAGAGAGAATTGGCTTGCTTTGGTTGGATTTCATTGGTGATGAATCTTGCCCTGAAGGACTTTTGGAGTTGATGGAAGCTTTTAATCGATGCCGGCTCCAATTTATAGTACCATCTGACGGCCAGTGGTCCCAGACTGCTCGGAAACATTCGATACATGAGGGCTTCATCGTCAGTATGCAGTGTCATTGCCTGTTTATAATGACGAATATGATCAGTGGGGTTCGATTTTCCGTTATACAGGGTGAAAAACAGTGATTTGAACTTCTTAGGTAGCACTGCTCTTGCAATTCGTCGCACAAAAGGGTTATGTATGCTTATCTTCTTCGTCCGAATCATTACTTCTTCTCTCTCGCTTGTGCCGTACATACGGACTTCCTTCGGATGAGCTGGATACATAGACTTGTCCTTTCTTTTTGGGTTCCGGGAATGGTGAGTCAGAATCACTGTCATTATCGTGTTTCCGAAGTCAACGTCGTCGACCATCTTTCTTTCCCGAAGGTTGACCCTGGTCTTGGCATGCGGCCTGTTGGGATTTTGCCACCTCCAGGGCCAAATCCTGGCGTAGCCGTTCGTTCTCAGCCATCATGTTTTTTAGCCTCTGTTCATTTTGCTTTGCTTGATCCATAATTGTTTGCATTGTCTCATGCACTGATGTCGAGGGTGAGGTCTGGGCTACTGAGTCGAAGTTCAAGGCCCGTCGTGCGGTGATATTCTCCGGTTCAAGCATGTTTCTTGGAGTGATGTCATCTCTTGGCGTAATGTCGTCAGCAACTACTGGAGGATTATCTGTTACGCCTGCCATGAATGTGCTTGAGTATTCCTACAGACGGCGTCAATTGTGGAGAAGTGGTTTGGAAATACCCCAAGATCTTGTAAGTAAGATGTTTTTGATCCTCTGATTGCCACTTGAAAAAAGGATTAACACTCCGGTCGGGGGTGCCGGAATTAGCACTCCGACGGACAAGCTAGTATATGCTCTCAAGTTTGCTTGTATCTCAAGTTATTTAATCTATTCTCACATACCTTTCTTTGGTTGATGTTTCTCTTATTTATACTAGTATCTGGTCCCAGGGGTCGGGCCCACTCTTAATCCAGCGCATGATTGCGTAATCGGCCTTTCTGTCGTATGTCAATTCCTACTCGGCTCTTTGTATGGCCGGTTTAAATATTTGGCTTCAGGACCCCTTTGGACAGAGCCGACTCGTCTTTGTCCTGATTTTTCTTCAAATAAATTTGGCTTTCCTTAGTATATAATCATTTGGCCCCCACAACAGTGGAAGATGATTTTCTTCATTTCAATATTAGTTTTCAAACTTATTTATAGATGTAGAATATCCAATATATGATAAACCAATGACACTACATATTATTTCACAAGGTGAAATATATTACCAAACTGCTCCCCAAGTGTACTACCATGCAAATGATTCTCTGTTTGAAAAAAAAAAAAAAAACTCTTTGTGGAGGGTGTCCTGTAATTCTAGTGCAAGAAAGATTTTCTGTCACATTAGCATCCATGAATTTGGTTAATCCTAGAGCTGAGCATCACTGAAGAAATTTATTGACAATTTATTTTACTTTAATTTCAGAGTTGGTCCAGATGCTTGGTCTCTTATGTATCCTTCAATACCAGAGAAGCTGCAGGGCCTGTATACCAAAGGCTACAAGCTGGTTCACTTCTTTTATACCTGAAAGCTCTTTGAAAATTTTATTTTGGCCCTAAGAAAAGATGATTCTGACATGTTATTAGATATTGTGATCATTTGGTTAATTGAGTTTTGCAAGTTTGTTTAGCTTGTATCCATCTTTTTCTTCTTCTTATTTCTTTATTATAACCATGATCATTGTTGTCCTTAATAGGTGATCTTCACTAATGAATCTAACATTGATCGCTGGAAGAATAAGAGACAGGTAGCTGTGGACTCAAAAATTGGACGCCTCAACAATTTTATGAAGCATGTGACTGTCCCAATTCAGGTGGTTCAATGTGGTCATTATATTATTCCTTTTGATCTATTAATAATTTAACAAGTTTTGACCATTTTAAGGAAATAATATAACTTAGTATTTCACAGCTATCTTTCTTGGAAATTATACTTCTATCCTTGGTTGATATAGGGTCATTTGTGTAAGAGCATCCTACTTTAAAAATGGTATTTGTTGCTTCTCCAAACAATTTAATAGCATGCATCTATTTTTATCACATGGATGCAACATATTTTAGTCAATACAATCGACGTTATTCATAATTTTTCCCTTTTGCAGAACTTGACAAACAATTAGTGGCAAAAATTATCAAATTGTTTAAAACATGAATATTGTTGTAAATTTTTTAGTTTTTTGAAGAATTAGATTCGATTGCTTCTTAAATGTTTTCTTCTTCGGACTCCATAGATTTCTCTCATCTCTATCCCCACCCAATTTGGTGTTGAGTTTCTCCTGGGTTAAAAAACCTTACGTGGTTGGGTTTGCCTTGCTGCACGCCTCTTGTGGTACGAGTTTTGTTAATTGTGGTGCCTTTATGTTTCTTCTCCAAAAATAGCCCCAATCAGTCAGCCTGTGTTATGTGGCTTGGGTTTTCGTAAGGCTTCAAAATTTCTATTTTCTACACGATTTTCTTCAGAAAGAACAAGACTGAATAGTCTGCGTGGTGACTCTTTATTTTGCCACTGTATGCCTTGGTAGAAAACGCACTTTGAACCAATTTGTGCTTATGATGTGGAAACATTATTTTCTTAATATGGTTGAATGCGTCTGTGGTTGTAACTGTTAAGAATATATGTATGTTTATATGTGTCTTCTTTTTTGTTTTGTTAATGCTTGAGGGTAACATATGTATTTTCTTTTGTGTTGTATTTATGCTTGATAGCAGTTTCGTCATTTTATCTTTTCTTATCTCCCCTTTTTTTCTTTTTATCTTTTTCCCGGCATTTTCTTTGCTTATATAGGTGGAAATATTATAGAAATTTTGCAAAGTGCTCACTGGAAATCACCCATGTCAGGTTTTCATAGCTTGTGGAATAGGTAAATCTGATGGCAAAGCAGAGGACCCCTTCCGCAAACCAAAGCCTGGGATGTGGCATCTTATGGAGCAGCACTTCAACTCTGGCATTTCAATTGATATGGATCAGTTATTTTCCTTTCTTTCTTGTATATAATTTCTGTTTAGGCTGTGGCCCTACCATGGAAGATGGGATTAATCTTCTGATAAACTCTGTCTCTGCACTTGTAGATCATTTTATGTTGGTGATGCGGCTGGGAGAAAAGATGACCATAGTGATGCTGACGTCAAATTTGCACAGGTATTGTTACAGTCATGTTATGATTTATTCATATCATCTTTATGCCCAAACTGTCATTTCTTGTTGCATTTTGAGTTTTGATTCTGTGTTTCAAAAAGCATCTTGTCTTTTGTCTAATGGTAGTTTGCCTTTCAGTGTGCTGATACAATGTTACACTCAAAGTTAACACAATCTCTTTACCTTCTTTGGATGATATTACCAATATGTATCCTCAATAAGCACATATTTGGGAGGTAGAAATATGGTTTGGAGAATGACAACTTGTTCATGTTACAAGATTGTTTTCATAATTTCACATTGAAGATGTCATTGAATATATCATTTTCCGCACTTCCGCTTAAATGAACATGCATTCTCTGGTTATAGTGGTCTAACTTGGTTTAATGGTAGTATCTCATAGGCATCTTATTACAATCATGTAAATTTATTTGTCATTATCATGAACTATGATAAAAATATACCCAACACATTTGTGAAACACCTCATACCTTTAATGGAGAGACCATTTTCCTTGATTTGTTCAATTAATCTGGAAATTCAATTGGTTGGAATATTTTTCAGATTACCTAACTGAGTTTTTGCCCTAGTGTGCATATTATTGATGCAGAATATATTCTATTGAATGTTCTCACTAGTATGCTTATTAGGTCAACTAGCAACATTACTAAACATATTTTTTCTGGGTTGCAGGCTGTTGGGTTGAAGTTTTATGTTCCTGAGGAATACTTCGATGTGAAGTGAGCATCTGGTTCTTGGATTCTGATTCATGAAATTCCAGTCAAATCTTTTTGGCAATCATACTATGCTGATTGTAAGGACATGTTTCAGGATCCGGTGGTGATTTTGGGTAGTCATTGTAAATACTACGTTCTCTGAAAATTTGTGAATTGTTTTAAGCTCTCACTCACACACAGGTGTGCATGAGAACTCATGGATGAACTGTAACTACCCCACTAGGAAGTTTTGCAAGCTTTGCTTTTGATATGCCATCGTTCTAATCATTAAGAATCCTTTTGTTTAACCTAAAGCGTGCACCAATTCGTTTTTGGACATTAAACTCATCTGCATCAGCATTACAACAATTACAGAGTAATCTTAATACACCCTGCAAACAACTCGTTTTTGGACATTAAACTCATCTGCATCAGCATTACAACAATTACAGAGTAATCTTAATACACCCTGCAAACAATACGCTGGAAATACCGGCTGCCAGGTGCATCAGCCATCTTGAACTCAATGTGAACAGAGCTTATGCTCTATATCATTTGGATTAATGCTTACATTTTCATCATCCACTATTTGTAGTTTTCTCAAGTTTATTACTTCTACAACAAAACAGGCTTACGGTTCTGCAAACTGAAACTGAATGTCGTGTGTAGGGCCACTTGGTCGTATTTTCATTTTTTTTTTTCTTTTTGATATTATTTTTTGAAAAACAGTCTTCATGTCAATCAGAAACTAAAATGGTTTTTTTGATAGCATTTATGGCTGTATAACGCATGTGATGGTTGCAAGAACACAAAATGCATGAGTTTCAAAAACACAAAATGCAAAAACATTGTGAAAAACAATTAGAGCACAATAACATTTAGTAACAGGAACATAATTTTCCTGTGCATACATAACTTTCTCTATATTGTCCAAGGAAAATGGAGGCAGCAAAATCATAATTGTAGATCATCTGCAGAAAGAATCTGATCATGTTTGGTATCACATTGCTTCATTTTTTCCTACCAATCTCACCGTCTAATAATGCATGTCTTGTCAAAACAATCTCCTTAACAAGATTCTTGTAAGTAAATGGCCTCACAGCAGCGCGCAAGAACAGCTCAGGAGGGATTCTACTCTTCTTAACCCTCCTTCTGTATGGACCATACCCAACTTGTTTCCATTCTTTTGGACTAACCTTTGCTCTGGTACCCCTCATTGCCAGTTCATCTCCATCTTCAGGGGTTACTGTTTTCCTGCTCTCCTCCATAGTCCTCAATTGCTTCTCGTATGACTTGGTAGACATCTCCAAGCTTCGTTTGGCAATACTTTCCATTGCTTCATTGCTACTCAGTGCCTTTTTAAACTCCCCATCCCAATACTCCACATTCTTTTCTGTACTCGAATCTTCCTCCTCCTCGTCTTTAATACCCAATACATCGTCTTCATCTCCGTCCATGTCCATAACAACATCATCTTGATCGTCACCATTCTCATCATCACCATCACCATCATCTTCCCCGTCATCCTCTATCCAATCCACAATCTCCTTCTCACCCACATTGCCACGGCGATCATCATCATCATCCGGGGCATCACAACCTAACTCCTCCTCCTCCAACTTAGCCTTCCACTCCTTCGTATATGGATGCAAAAGCAGAACCGGATGATTCCCCAGCAAAAACTCCAAACACTTGGATTTCTTTTCATCACTCAACTTCTCATAACCCTTAACAACATCATCCACAAATGACTTCGGATTCACTTTCACAATCTTACACAACCCACCAAAATAAGTACACAGCTCAACCCTCCCATCATTTTCCAACTCAAACATGAAATCTCGCTCCGTCTCCGGATCAAGCAACGGTGTCAATGCCTGGAAAAACTCATCTTGAGGCTCAAACCTACACTGATAAACTGGCCTCTTCACGTATATTATATCCGGTCTCATCCACGCCGCGCATTTGGTAATCAATTCCCTAGTCTTGTTCCCAAGCCTACCCATCAAATTCCACTTATCCAACCTCTGTTTTTTCCCAGCTTCAATCACAACCTCACAAACCAGAGTCCATTGTTGCCAAGGCAAATCCGAAACTCTCCATTTTGGATGACGAACAAAAACCCAAAAGTATCGAAACCCCACATTCTTATCCAATTTGCTCAACCTGTTACCAAAATCTTGAGCCATTTCGAACTGCTCAATCTTTTCCCACTCTTCGTGGTCTCGAACTTCGCCGATCATGCTCACGCACTCGTCCGAAAATCGACCGCGAATCGGTTCCCCCAAAACCACTCCTCGCCACGAGTAGGGTCCGAATTCGCCGTACTTGTACCAATCATAGGGGTGTTTGAGATTCGGATCGTCCTTTTCCATAAATCGAACCATTCGATCGTAGCCCAGACCGATCATCTGAAGCTCTTCTTCGGAGAAATTGTCGGGGTAATTCTTGTGAGGGTTTTTGAGCCTGTAGAAGAGGCTCTCGGCGAGTTTCTGGCTTCGCTTGCGGGCGTTGCGCTTGGCCTCACGGCGGAGCTCGGCGTTGCCTTCGATGCGGCCGGGGGAGGGACCGCCGGGCTTCTTCTTGCTCCGGCCGGCGAAGGAGCGGAGGTCTCGCCGGTGAGTGGCATTTTGGCGGGAAAATGGAGGGTTAGGGTTTTGATAGAGGCAGTGGATGTGGAGGGATTTAGGGTTTTGAGGGCAGAGGTGGAATGGGTGTAGAGTTTTGTAGAGAGGGTTTGGGAATTGGAAGGTAGAGAGAGAAGGGTTTAGGGTTTTAGAGAGAGAGAGGTTTTGAGTCAGCATTTTTCGAGCGACGGAGACAGAGATAGAACACTGGAGTGGGAGAAAGAAAAGGATAAGTCCTGTTGGGACAAATCATATGTTATAATAATTATATTTTCAGCTGGGATTTGGTAGCTTCAAATAGAATTTTACTGAGGTGGCAGTTTAAAAAAAAAATTAAATTAAAATAAAATAAAATATCATATTATATTAGGCCTTACATTTCATTAAAATTATTAGAGTTGATAAATTAAAATTTCAAAATATTTTTGTTATATTTTTATGGATAACTTAAGAAAATTAAGGCCAGTAAAATTTTTAAAAATTAATTATTGATTAATACTAAAATTTATCATTTTATATTTGAATATTTGTAAAATTTATTGATTAATGACTAAAATATTATTTTTATGTCAATTTAGATTAAAAATAAATAAATAAATTTAAATTTAAAATAATAATAAAAATTTAATTTCTCTTATTTTTAATCAAGAATCTACCTTCTTTTTTTTTTTTTTATTACAGGGAAATCCTCCTACCCCCCGCAGGTCCAAGGGGGCGCCCCATGAGGAGATCATCAGGGTGTCCTATTGTCCGTTCCGAGTAAGAGACTATAACCTGGAAATTTGTCCCGATCTTCCAAGGCAAGCTTCGATGCCCCATGAGGAGATCATCAGGGTGTCCTGTTGTCCGTTCCGAGTAAGAGACTATAACCTGGAAATTTGTCCCGATCTTCCAAGGCAAGCTTCGATTAGGTCAGGACTCCGCCCCATGAGGAGATCATCAGGGTGTCCTGTTGTCCGTTCCGAGTAAGAGACTATAACCTGGAAATTTGTCCCGATCTTCCAAGGCAAGCTTCGATTAGGTCAGGACTCGCACACCAAGTAGCTGATTAGGCATTCTTGAGGTCCAATCGGCATTAAGCCCACACCAAGTAGCTGATTAGGCATCCTTGAGGTCCAACATTAGGCATCCTTGAGGTCCAACCTCCTAACCAACAGTGCTTCGCCCAGGAGATTGGCCCAAGGAGGGGAATTGAACTTGTGACCTTGGGGCTTAAACCCCAAAGCATTACCACAATGGCACAACCCTTAAGTTATCTACCTTTTTACTTAACACCCAAACATACTTTAAAACTTCTCTAACATTTACTCCTTTCTTTTATTAAATTTAAATTTAATGAAAAAAAATTCAATTTTGATACTTTAATTATAATGTTAAACTAATATTAAATTAAAAATATTTTAAACTTTTCATTAAATATTAAAAATATTTAAAATTTTTTATCAAAATAAAAATACTTAAAATATTTTATCAAATTTATAAGTGACCGTTAAATCAAACGTGAGTCTGAATGTCATGTCGAATAAAAATTAATTAATTATTTATTTTTTAGAACGCACAATAATATCAAATAAAGCGTTTCTTCAAATTTTTAATTAAAAAAAATAAAAAAATTACCCCCATTGCAATTCATCAGTTGCATCTTTTGACTTCCTTATCTCCACCTTCATTCCCCTGTTTTCTCCCAGATCCCTGCACTCCAATCAATCCCAAACTCTCTCCATCAATCTCAGTCATGCCCTAAATCCTAAAATGGCTAGACGTAGCCACACCACCGAGCTTGGCTCCATAGCCTGCGACTACCTCACCGAACTGGGTTCGGTCAAGGAAGGCTGGCTCTCCGACAACCCTCACATCCTCGCCGCCTTCGACACCCACTCTCTCGCCCTCGCCAACCGCTCTCTCGTCCTCATCCTCGACTTGTCCCACGGCACCGACCCGGCTAGTCTCCGGGTCAAAATCCGACCCACATTGTCCCCGATCGAGGCCGAGTACGTGTCTGCGATTGAGTGGTTGGTGTTTGATGATTTTCGAGTGATTGCTCTCGGGACCTCATGTGGGTATTTGTTGATTTACTCTCTTCAAGGCGATCTAATTCATAAGCAGGTTGATAAAATCATCACTTTTGATTATACAATGTAGAAAAGTAGTGAAATTGATTGTGGGATGTGAATGGAATTGTTAATTGTGTAATTTTAAGTGTTGTTATTGGGTTTGATGGTTTTCTGGGTATTGGGTTAGAAAGATGATGGAGAAAAGGAAAGAAATTGGAATTTAGAGATATATAGTTTAGGATGCTAGTTGGGTGTGAAAATTTGTGCGGAAAAAAGAAAGAATTTTGAAATTTTGAAATATCAGATTCGTTCTCAGATAGTGTGATTTTCTGTTTTGTTTTGTGGAAATTTTTTTAGTAAATTAAAGGAATTACAAACTCACGTCGAAGTTTGGTATGGTTTTGTGGATCATCTTTGGTTTGAGAGTGATATGATGTTTTGGATATTGGGACCAAAACTTTCATAGAACCAAATTGGATGTTCACAATTGCTGGCTTTACTTTTGAAGTTTTGAAACACTTTAAGATATTGTACGCCAAGCAAATTAGTTAATCTATGTACACTGACAATTTGATAACGAGGCGAATTCATATTAATTAGTGTTGTATGTGTAAGCACGATGGAGAAATCAGTCAATCATCTTCTTCTTATTCTTCATTGTAGGGTGGCAAGAGATATGTGGTCCTTATTTATCAAAAAAGAAAAAAATAAAAAGGAGAGAGATATGTGGTCCTTGATTTATTGTATGTTTGTCTTAGGGTGGGTATTTCATAGAAATTTGATAGATTTCTTTCCATTATTTGAGGGGGGTTTAGAACGAGGAAGAGAAGGAAAAAGACTTGATTTTTTTTTGGGCATGCTTTTGAATTGACATGGATCATTTGGGGAGAGGAAATCGAAAGACTTTTGATGGGTTAGAAGAACCTATTTTTAAGTTGAAAATTAGATATTTTTATTTTATTTTATATAGTTAGTCCTTTGGTAGAGTTGTACATCAATTTTTGGGCTTTGTAGCTTTTTTGAGTAAAGTTTCGATGTACAAAGGATGTTAGCCTTTTGTTTATTTCTTCTATAGTGTTATATGGGTGGCACTCCCTTGGTGCTTCTTTTTATAATATCTTTACTTATCCAAAAAAACAAAATGTTGTTTTCAGGTTTGTAAGCAACTGATTAATGACTTGCGTGTGTGTACTTATGTGACTTTATAAGTTGGGACCAATATGTTATAAGTTGATTGAGTACTTGCTCATCTTATTTGTTTATACTAGATACATTTTCTTCTTCTTATTCTCAGCTGAAAAGAGAAGTATGAATGGGATTTCTGTTTATGGATGCGGTTTCACGAGCCTTATTTTCTTTTTGTGCCAATGATACAAAGATTGCGGAACTTATTAGTTAATTTTTTGTGACAGATTGTATATCCTGCTCGAATTCTTCGTCTAAGAGTCAATGGCACCAAGAAAGTTATCACGCTAGATACATCATCTGAGGAGATTTGTGTTGCAATGCCCGGTCTGATTGCTCGTTTTGATGGATCTGAGATCCAGGTATTTGATATTCTCGGCTGCAAAGTGCTGAAAGTTTTGTGTCTGAATTGTGATGTTCTAAGGTCTTAGTGAATCAGGTTACCATTTTTGGGATAGGTTAATTTTTTTCTTAACATCAGAAAATTTGTGTGGTCAGGCTCTTTGCATTTGTTTCACTTTTAAGGGTTTAACATTTTGGATCCTAAGTTCACTATGGACTAACATGTTCTTTCTTTCTTGAAACGTAGAGCATGCTTCAGCGATGGTTTCAAGAAACAAGCTCTCAGTTCTGGGATCAAAAGAGAGATGCAGATGATTCTGGGAGTTCCCATGGAAGACTGCCTTACCAGCTATGGAACGTTAACAAGTATGGGTCATGCGCTGATGCAGCAATAACTGGCATAATGCCTCCCCCACTGTTGGAACGGCAGGTGATAAAATATGCTGCTCAATCTTAACAGATATATTTAAAACATTAGTGACATGCTTTAATTCCAATAAAGACACTGTTAAATTGTTCAATGCCTTGTGGAAGCTTTCTGAAGTTATTCTGGTATTTGAATTCAGCTGGTTTTATTGTTGGGCAGTCAAGTCAACGTTATTATTGTGCAGTTACCATTGGAGATGATGCTGCAATTTCAGCATTCAGGTTAGCATAGTGGGATTTCACATTATAAAAACCCACTCATTGTTTTCTTTAAAATGATTTTTGATTACCTTGTTAATGCATTTGTATAATCATTTTGATATTTTTCTCTTTGTTTCAATTTTTGTTTGATTCTACAAAAGACTATCAGAGGACCGCGGTAGGTCTTTGGTAGGAGCTATTCTGTCAAAAGTAGTGCCAGCAACATTTTCAACAATAGCCTCTTTTTCAAAAATGATATGGCGGAGTGAACAAAAATCAACAAAAAAGCGAGAAGCAAAGCCCCAACCATTTGCTCGAGGTGATAATGATTTCCTTCATGTTTGAACTTGTACTTTTATTTTTTTACTAGTGTATGCCCGTGCCTTCAGGCACGGTGTAAATAATATTATGATCAAAATATAGTTGTAATTTATACGTATCATGTTAAAATTTATAAAGTCTATATCATTTTTTGATGATTCTTAAAGAATTTTCACACACTCTATAGAACTCAATTAACAACTCCCCTAGCCTTAATACAAATTAAGGAATAAATATATAAAATTTATAATGTTCAATAATATTGTAAATCAAAATAGTAAAATGTAAAGTAAAAAAAAAAAAAAATTTATAACTCGTGCCTAAAGGCACTCTCAACAATTTTTTTGGTACCTCACACTCTACAAAACTCAATTAAAATAAATCAATTCAGAATGACAACAATTTCATTAAACTATAGAACTCAATTAAAATAAATCAATAACAATTTCATTGCGCTATAGAACTCAATTATGACAAATCAATTCAAAATGACATACTTCAAGCATAAGAGGAATGGTGAATGAACATTTTGGTACAAAAGAAAAATCATTATAGCTTATTAAAAAACAAAAAAACTAATCATCCAGTCAAGAATGAAAGACCAATCATTAACATACATAGAAAAAAGCAACACAACCACAATGTTGAATTCGACTTAAAAAAATTAGCTAAAAGAAATCATAACAGGAAAACTCATTCAAAATATTTATGAGAAACTGGAAAACCAATAATTATGAATTAAGAGAAATTGAACATAAAAAAATTTATAACATAACTCTTCTTGATAAAAGCATCAGTGTCTTCCCCAATTTACCTGCAATTATCAAACTAAATATCAGCAATTATTACATTCACACTTGAACAATTTTTTATGATCAAAATACATGATTCCTCATAAAAGGCTAAAAAAAAAAAAAAAACCCATTTAAAAAAAGTGACACTTGAGAAAATCCAAACAATCCAAACTGACTATTACCGACAAGAGCTAAGAGGCAAAACAAACTAATTGTATTAAAACAAAAAAGATAGGACACCTAGTCAAGGTTCCTCACCTTCATAAGTATGAAAGTGTAATGTTGATAACCGGTTTATTCCCTTCAAAAAAATTTGCCTTGAGTTGTAATGGACTATCATAGAACTAAATAGGAAAAGCAATATGAAGTCCTGCACTTCCTTGTACGTAGTGTTAAAAAAAAAGGACAATGCTTCCAAATGCCTTTGAGAATTACCAAATGCAACCATCACTACAATCTGTGAGTTAGGATTATAAAAGATTGGTTCAATTCCTTCGCCTTCCCTGATCTGAAGAACCTTTACAGTTTGTTTATATAAAGCCACGTAAGGAAAGTTAATTGAAGTAAACATGTTAAATAAATAAATAGGCATTGAAGTAAAGGTTTATTGACTACATCATGCATGATTTCATTAGACAGTGATGAGACTGCTTGAATATTTAAAATCTAAGTTCTTACGCAATCATTAATAGTACATTATACCCTGTTTCTTACTTAATCCCATTAAAAGAAATAAGTTTAGAAATTACAAACGCATTTGAATTAATAAAAAATATCCATGAAACCCATGGCCATCCAAGTCACCATCTTGTTGTGCCCTTGGGTCAATATTCACTTATCCAGCTTTTCATTGGAAGAAAAAACTGGAATATGCAAACCAAAAAAAAAATCATGCATGCAGGGACAAATTTAAATTCTTTGTTTTTTATGAATATAACAAATCTACTAGTCCATGGCAAAACTGATATTACACCTATTACTACATTCCTAAGTATGCATCAATGTTGGAATTAAGAAAAGACCATAATGTTGCATTTAATTATTCATACATGAGGAGCTTTCAACATAATTATAAGCACAGCAATAGAAACTCGACACAACACAACCTCCCGGTAACATCAAATAAAAGTGTAATAACAATAATAATATTATGAAGGATCAAATGCTTTGTAGTCTTGAAACATACTAATATTTTAATTGTTAAATAAATAAAAATGCTTTAAGAACCATACCAGTTGATAAGAATTTTATTTAACAACCATCTTGGGACTAAAAAAACTGTGATGTCAACACTTTAAATTCTTTGTTTTTGATGAACATGACAAATCTAGTAGTCCATGGCAAAACTGATATTACACCTATTACTACATTGCTAAGTATGTATCAGTGTCGGAATTAAGAAAAGACCACAATGTTGCATTCAATTATTTGAACATGAGGAGCTTTTAGCATCAATTTTGTTTTTCTTCATAAATAAGCAGGCATTATTAAAAAGCATCAAGATGATGCTAAGAATACAAAAATTCAGCCCCCAAAGGGATAACAAAGTTAAGAAATCAAATCATTCACAAAATCTACAAAAGCCAAAACGTCTAGATCAACCAAAACATTGACTTATTGGCTTATTTGGATCATATCACCTCTCTACTTTCTATACATTTTTTCGTAATAAGCCAAAAAATCAACTTATGTTATAAGCTTGACAAAACACAACCTACAGGTAATACCAAATAAAAGTTTAACAATACTAATATTATGAAGCATTAAGTGTTTTATAGTCTTGAATCATACTAATATTTTAAATGTTAAAGAACCATACCAGTTGATAAGAATTTTATTCAAGAACCATCTTGGGACTAAAAAGAACTGCAATGTCAACACTTTAAAGGTTGTTGAACCTCTTTTAAAATTTAAAAATAAAAAAAAAAACTTTTGTGACAAAATAAAAAATTCAGCATCTCACCAAAAAAAAAAAAAAAAAAAAAAAAAAAAAGCATTTCTGTGAGAAAAAGACATTACCAAAAAGAAGAATATATCAAAATTATCTATCGAATGACCAGTGCCTAAAGGCACTCCCCAACCAAAATGAAGCGTAAATGATCAACATCTGATATTCCTTAAACTCACTGTTAGCCTCACACTCCATTTTTAATCCCCAAACAGACCTGAAAAATTCAATTTTTCCAAGAAAATCAAATTAAGGATATTAATGCAACAAAGTTCACTTTAAATATTCACCCAAAAAAAAGTTCACTCTAAATGGTTAACAACAAAATCCAAAACAAAGAACAAAAAAAAGAAAAGAAAAGAAAAGAAAACAGACGAATACAAATCTGAATAAAGGAGCTCTCATATGATCTAAACAACAATGCTAGGAATACAGATGTTTAAAAACAAACCCAAAATAAAATTGTAAACAAACATCGAATCAAAATCAATTTAGAAAACAAAGGCACCTAAGGATCTCATCACAGCTTGAGTTGAAGATAGAAATGTTTTTAGAGATCTATTAGTTGGCATAATGGGAAAAGGAAAAAAATCAAAAAAGGAAAAACTCATTATGTAATGAAAGAGGCACAAAAATAGTGAAAGCAAAAATTAGAAAACCTAGACAACAAAAATTAGAATTTGATGAGGCAGTGGCTAGGAGGAAGGGGCAAAGCTAAGGAGGGATTGAGAGATATCTAGAATCTGAGATGGGCGAAATGTTAAAAAATAGACCATTGGATTAAATTAATCTAGACCATCCAAATTGCCACATAGGACAAATACATTTTCAAAATCAGTGTTGGAAATGGACCGTGAATGAAAGAGAGAAGCAATCATAGCCATTGGATCAAATACTACCCTTCCTTGTTATATAGAATTTTCTTTAAAACTAAATATTTGGTTTTTTTTCAAATTTATTCCCCTATCGCGTTGCTACCACCTTCTTTGTCTTTCCCTCCCCTACCGCACACCCTCTCTGCCTCACCAACAACTTACCAAATCCATAAAGATAGAAATTTAATAAAACAAAAGTAAACTAGCTAATGTGTTAAAGAAATTTAAAAGCGCATCAACTAATAAAAAATCGAAAACATCAAAATCAACAACCAACAGAAATAATGATTGATTAAGCATAATATGAAAAGTAGATGTCAATGAATACCTTCAATTATTTAGATGATCTCGTAAAAGCATAATCAGAATTACTTCAATTATTTCCTGCAGAATAACGCAAAAGATCATCTAGAGGGGATTCCATTCTAGAAAACCATGATCAACAGCTTTTGAATGTGAAAATGTGCAGGAAATATGGTGAAGTAGGCTTGGGAATTATTGACCGAAATAACAAAAAGTGTAGTTAGGAGATAAACAACAGTGTAGGAGTTACTAAAATGATTGTGAATCACTTCGGCCATATAAGTCCTCTTCTTGTTATAATGCTTTTAAAATTACATGAATCTCAAATATACAAACAGATTTCATGAGTATTCAAATGGTAAAAAAATAAAATAAAATAAATACATAGGAAAAAAAATAATGAATCACATAAAAAATATTCTTAAAAATAGTGATTATATTGGAAACTTAAAAAATTGTTGACCTTTAGCAAGAAGAAATCAGATTTCAGAAATAGATTTAGAAAAAATCCAAAAAATCATGATATCACATAAAAAAATATTCTTACAAATAGTGATTATATTAGAAACACCAAAAAATGTTAATCTTTAAGCAAGAAGAAATCAAATTTCAAAAATTGATTTAGAAAAAATTCATACCAAATTTTCATACCTTTGACATAACTTCACCATTTTACGACCAAAGAACCAAGGGACATTACAAATTCTCCTGTAATACAAATTAAATAAAAAAATAGATAGAAAATTATATCAATAATGGAAATGGTTAACAAAAAAATACAAACAGATTTCATGAACTACGTAAAAAATATTCAAAATTATAGAAACAACGATACTACAAAGAACAAAAATTGTGTCTGAGAGAGAAGGGGGAGTTAGGGATTGGGAAGAGGGAGGAGCTTTAGAGGGGGAGATCGAGCAAGGCTAGAGTAGATTGGCAAAGTTGGGAAGAGGATGGTTAGCACTTCATTTTAAAGCCAACTCACCAATAGGATTGGATTGTATGATATACTTCAACAATCGGATTTCAATTTGAGGTGGTTGCTGATTTTGCATATGAGACGGAAAAAAAAAAAAAGGTGGAGAAAGTAGAAGAATTATCCCTCTACTAAAAAATTATCATATTATTTTGAATTTGGATGATAATGTTGGACCCAAAAAACTGATCTCTACCTCTCTTTGACCTAGTTACAAATGGATATGGTCATGGTTGTACAAATTCTCTCAAATAACATACAAAAAGAAAGAAATTACATAGTACATTTAAGTCAACAAAAAAAAAAAAAAAAAAAAAACACACACACACACACAAACACGATTCAAAATCAAAGAATCATGGGATTGTTGATAAAATGTTACTATTTGTCAATAAAAAAAGTGTTAAATGAATCAATGTAGAATTAAATTGAAAGAAAAAAAAAAAAATTTAATGTGAGCCTACAAAATTTTTAGGCAATGAGAATACATAAATGTAATCAAATTCCAACCACAATGTTTGGATGCAAAAGATTCTTAAGAAGTTTCACTTTTTTAAGCAAATTGAAAGCAATGCTTCAGATATGAATTGTAAGAGTCAATCACAATTAAAGCTATAAAATAGATAAATAAATAAATAATTAAATCAATACTAAAAACAATTGAAAAAACTAACACAACTTTTTTTTCTAAAAAAAAGAACATAAAAAATTGCCCAATCTTCTTAAATACAGATGAATGATTTACCATTGTGATTCACTTATTTCAGTTCAATAATTTAGAATAATAATTGAAAATTATTTACACAAATGTAGAGAGAGATTAGGGGTTTGTGATATGGAATACCCACCGCATCTGTTGTCGGGACTCAAGATTTCGATTTGTTCTCAGTCCGCCATGTTCCCTTTTACAGCTTCAATCAGCGAAATAAACCACTCGTCATCCATTAATCGCCTGCTAGAATGAGGCTGTGACAGTTGCGCAAGGAGGGGTTGAGGTTTGTGAGGAAAAGAGTGAAGGGTGTGTGTGTGTGTGTGTGTGTGAGAGAGAGAGAGAGAGAGAGAGAGAGAGAGAGAGAGAGAGAGAGAGAGAGTCTTCAAGAATTATGTTTGAAATTTGAAATCTAAAAATTAGAGGGTGAGAGAAATGTGATCTCAGCCTTTGATTTGTATGCCCTTGAAGTGTGATCTCAGCCCTTGATTAGTATGCCGCATAGACAAATGTCCCATCAACTCTCTAGCAACAATGAATGTAAAATAGATTGAAAGAAACTGACCAAGCTACTACTATTCACAGTGACGCATCTACAAGTAACAAATAATAGACACACAATATAACAATAAATAAAAGCTAATCGAAAAAGTAGATATAAAGACATACCTTGACACATATAGAGGAGATATAGAGGCATGGAGAGAGAAAACAATTGAGATGGTTGCTTTCCTTGCAATGGATACTCGTTTTATTAGGCAATGACATTATTGAAGGAGAGAAAAAGAACAAACAAAATGAAATAAGGAATAATCTTTTTTCCTAAATATTTATATTATGATCAAAGAAAATGACACAAATACACAAAATAGTAGCAAAAGTGACACAAAAACCAAATATTTTAAGTTTGAATTAACTGATAAACCTTACAAAGCCCTATCGAGGCTCATATGGCCTTTATAGGTCATCATCATCAACATATACTTTGCGGCTGGAATATCTTCGAAGTCACAAAAAGACAACTGAAAAAAGGAAACAAAATCTCCAATGCAAAAATTAAAACCTAGGATTAGGAAGAAAAACATTTGCATCTGAGAAAGAGGGAAGAAGACGATGGAAACATAATTGAAGGTCTGTGACACTCCTGATTCCATAATTAAAATAATATCCAAGCCAATTATGGACACTACATCTTGACTGGAAAAAATAATTATTATAAACTCAAGGATATATCAATAGCAAAATCTCAACCTGCAAGTTAGTTTAACAATAGATCTAAAACAATATACATACACAATGCTGATAATAAATGTTAAAAAAAAAAAATTTAAAAACACCAATAGCTCTACAACAATCTCCAAAATCCCAACTTGCAAGTTAGTTTAACAATAGATCTAAAACAATATATATACACAATGCTGATAATAAATGTTTTAAAAAAAAAAAAAAATTAGAAACACCAATAACTTTACAACAATCTCCAAGATTCCAACCTGCAAGTTAGTTTAACAATAGATCTAAAACAATATACATACACAATGTTGATAATAAATGTTAAAAAAAAAAAAAAAAATTAGAAACACACGGGTTAAACGCATTATGTGGAAACACAACTCATAACCACAACACAAAATTTCAATTAAATGGAACTCAATAAATCATATTCTAACAAAGATAGTTACCTCCATAACATAATGGGTTTTCTCGTGTGATCTGCAAAACATAGAAGATGAAGAGATTCATACAGTAGGTTGAGTTCAAAAGTTTGAAAGAGTGTTTTGTTGGAAGAAAATCTGACTTGCTGAAATATGAAACTGAAGAAAATCTGAAATTGAAATCAGTTGACTTGGTCGAAGACGACTTGCAAAGTCCACCATTTGATCGAAGACAATTCGCTCAACTTTGAACGATTGAAATGGGCAATTTCATATTGCAATGGGCAAAATTGAACCCTTCGATTGAAATGGGCAATTTCAGATTGTAATGGGCAAAATCGAACCCTTTGGTCGGGGTTGCAATGGGTAAAATCGAGAATGAATAGGGGGTTGAGGTTGGATATCCGCATAGGATGGGCTTCGATGGGGGGGAGATCGGGTAGAAGAGAGAGAGAACCAAAGAGTGTGTTTGAGAGAGAGAGAGAGAGAGGGTGGAATGGAGAAGAGAATGCTTGGTAGAGAGAGAATTGTATCAAACCTTTGAAATGTTTGAATTTTGAAACCTGAACAAACAGAGCCTGAGACAGAAAGAAAAATAAAAGAGAAGTGTGATCTCAGCCGTTGAAATGTATGGCAAGAAGTGTAATCTCAGCCATTAATTTGTATGCCACCTAAGACAAATGTCCCATCAACACCCTTATTTTGTTATATAGATTTTTATTGCTGTAATAAAAACTTTATACAAGATTTTGTGACTATATAAGATGGAAATAAATCACCCGAGTAGTATGGATTGAGTACTGGTTTTTCTATCATATATCAATTTTGAACATTTTGTGTACTACACGCAAGCATACGTTCGTGCATTCAAATATTCACCTTGAAAGATGAAATTAAGTATAGGTGATACTAATTTTTGTAATTTATTATGAACTAACTCATAGTTGTATTTTAAATGTGAGCATGTGACATGACAGTTTATTTATATCCCACTTATTAGTTTCTTTCTGCTGTCAAAGTTTTATGTTATGTTATTATGATTTTTGGCAGCTTCTCCTCTTACGTGTTTGAAGGATTACCCAAGGAAGGGTGAGAAGCTCACCTTATCACCTAGTGGTACATTGGCAGCAATAACGGATTCACTTGGCCGTATACTACTTTTAGACACCCGGGCACTCGTTGTAGTGCGGTTATGGAAGGTTTTCTCTTCTCTCTTTTCTGACATCTTATGGTGGTATTAGTTTTCTTTTCCTCTGCTATCCCAGGAGTTCAGCTTCACTTTTTTCACAGGGATATCGTGAAGCTAATTGCCTGTTTATGGAAATGCTAGTCAATAAAGATACAGCAACATCAAGTTCCAATTATTATGAACATGTGAAGAGTGATTATTGCCTGTGCTTAGCCATTCATGCACCTCGAAAAGGGATTATTGAGGTACTATTTTCTTGCATTACCAAATTAATTTTGATTTATGATCTCTAATTTCCAGTGTCAAAACTGGTAGGGAACTCTCTCATTGCATGTTCCACCAGAGCTACTACTATACAATTCAGCTATTCATGTTTGGAAGATTTGGCAGTCATTCACAATGTCTTGGCAATTGAATTCAATTTTTTCAATCTATTAAAGGAGTGTGCTTCTCTCAGCAATTCAATTTTTCTCCATGCAGGTTTGGCAGATGAGGACAGGACCCCGACTTCTCGTCATTCCATGTACAAGAGGGAGCAAAATACTGCAACCCACCTACAGATTTGGGTCGTCATCCATGTCAGCTTCATCTCATGTTCCTTTGGAGGTTTTTTTGTTGAATGGTGACTCTGGTCAATTCTCAGTTTTAAATCAATCTCTTAATTGAATTTATGTTATTTTTTCTCTCCCATTAATTGAATTTATTTTTGTGTTTAACAACATTTTTTTAAATTACCAGTCATTTTTTAATAAAACTATGCTGTCTTGCAATTTGACTCTGCTTTTTTTTACACAATTGGAGGGCATGTGATGCATTGACCGATAGCCTTATAGGAAAATTTTCATATCCTAATATGTGCATGGCATAAACAGAATGGTAGATGGGACATGAACAAACGCCCTAGTAGCTCACTGTTTGTTTGACTTGTTGCTACAAACTTGTACAGATGTACCCAACCCTCAAATTGCAACTATTTCTGGTTGGAAAAGAATGTATCAATCAAAGGTATTCTTCTGCATCATTGTGCATAAAAATGTTTTTTTTAAAAAAAGAAAGATTTTGTTAATGTGTCTTGAGGATATAGATTAAGAATTACACATTCTACACAAAAATACTTTTGGCAAGTAGGTTAAAAATCAGTTTTTTTAAAAAAAAAAACTCTTTTTGGCTTTTTTTGAAAGAACGTTCCAAAAATAGAGAGGTAATATAATTTAAAGTCAAAAAGTTAAAAAATTAATTTTTAATCCAGTTGACAAAATAGGCCGATGTATAATTTGCTAAAAATTTCTTAACCTACTGACCAGACTCCTAAAAAAATGTTACTTTCTTTTTA
The DNA here is from genome assembly GCA_025200525.1 of Camellia lanceoleosa. Lineage (NCBI taxonomy): Eukaryota > Viridiplantae > Streptophyta > Magnoliopsida > Ericales > Theaceae > Camellia > Camellia lanceoleosa. Next base: position 162,419,923 of record CM045764.1, read on the forward strand.
TGAAAGTAAAATGTTTTTCATTAAATAATTCAAATATTGATTAGTTATTTAATTAATACTTATTTAACAAATATATTTATGGGTTATTTACAATAGGTAAAATTAGTTAAAAAGTCAAAATTTTGTTTCCATTCTTTTTTACTTTTTGATTTTTTTGCAGATTTTTCTGTAAAAAGCCAAAATATTAATCTTAAATATTTTAATTTTTTTCACTATATATTTTTAATCAAAAAATTAAAAACTACTTTAAAAAAACCATATTCCAAACATAAACGTTAGTTAGAATCTATGAGATGGTTGGTTAAGGTCCTACTTGTTCTAATATAAAACCATAGATTATCCTTTAGCTTGACGTGAGGTATTGGTTTCACTTTTCACCAATCTCTCTCTCTCTCTCAAGTTTCACTCTCTTGAGCATTGTTCTATATAATGTCACTCAAAAACACACAAGCAACAACAGCACAGCCACCATTCATGGCATTCTCTCTCCTCTCTCTCCTCGTCTTCTGTCTCCTCCTACCTCCCTCCACCACCGCAAACATCCACAAAACCACCCACTTCATACCAGGCCTCACCTCTCATCCCATTCCCTCCACCAACGCCCCATCAACCACATACTTTGAAGTCACCAAACCCATCAAACTCCCCAGAACCAAACCCTGCTCATACCTCCTCCTCCACCACGATTTTGGCTACACATACGGCAAACCACCAGTTCTCTCCAAGTACACCCCCCCTTCCAATTGCCCATCTCAAAATTTCGCCACAATCGTCCTCGAATGGAAAGCGACATGTAAAGGCACCCAATATGATCGTATTTTTGGGGTTTGGCTTGGCGGCGTTGAGCTTCTCCGGAGCTGCACGGCGGAGCCAACAACCGCCGGAATTGATTGGACTGTCAAGAAGGACGTCACAAGGTATTACTCATTGCTCATGACCAACCAAACCCTTGCTGTTTATCTTGGTAACATTGTTACTAGTACTTACACTGGTATCTACCATGTGAATATCACAATTCATTTTTATCCTGCTGAAGTCAATTTCAATTCGGATAATTGGTTTCGTTCTGGGGCTGATTTGATCTTACCCATTTCACGAAATTTGCCTTTGAATGATGGGTTGTGGTTTGAAATTGAGAATTCAACTGATGTAGAATCAAAGAAGTTCAAGATTCCCCAAAATGTGTATAGGGCTGTGTTAGAGGTTTATGTCTCATTTCATGGGGATGATGAGTTTTGGTATGCGAATTTACCGAATGAGTACATTATTGCGAATGACCTTACTGATGCGCCTGGGAATGGGCCTTTTAGGGAGGTTGTGGTTAGTTTGGATGGTATTGTAGTTGGTGCTGTTTGGCCTTTTACTGTGATTTATACGGGAGGGATCAATCCCCTCCTATGGAGACCCATCACAGGGATTGGTTCTTTTGATCTCCCTTCTTATGATATTGAAATTACTCCGTTTTTAGGAACAATTTTAGATGGAAAGGTCCATGAGTTTGGATTTAGCGTAACGAATGCTTTGGATGTGTGGTACATAGATGCGAATTTGCACGTTTGGTTGGACAAGAAGAATGTAAAAACTCAAGGACAGCTTTTGAGACACAAAAGCTTGCCTGCTGTTATTTCTTCAGTATTAAATTTTACAGATCTAAATGGAAATTTTTTGACTAGTGCTAGTAGGTCCATATCGTCGACTGGTTGGGTGAAATCATCCCATGGGAAGATCACGACGAATTCAACTCAATCATTCACTTATAGTAACTTTATGGTGATGGGAAACGATGGGGATTTGCAGATTGTGAATCAGATAATCGATTTCAATGACAGTGTCAATACAAATATGCGATCTTCTTCTAGTCAGTCAATTGAATCATTTAAACGGTTTCCCCTTTATGTGTACTCTGATTATGTGGATCAAGGAGATGGAACTTATAGTGATGTGACGAATCTGACATTGGGTTTTAATGAGAAGAGGGTTAAGGCTGATGGTTTTGGATTCTTGGTTAGTTCTCTAAAAAATTTGCAGAATGCGCAGGGTGTCATGCTTGTAATAGGGAGCTCGGTGGTCAGTGGTGTAGGGAGTACACAGCAAGCATACCAATATGATGGTAGTAAATTCTGCTATTTTAGAAATGTGACCAGCAAGAATTACACTATTCTTTATGATAAAGTGGGCAATACTTGCAGCAAAAATATCAGCCTCGTGCGGGTTTTGGGCTTGCCAAATGGTGGCCTTTTCCTGCTCAGAGGGCCTTTCAGTGAGTAATGTCATATAAGAAAATGACGTTGGATCATTCAGTTGGTTGATTCTTCAATTGCTTCACAAAGGACATCTCGTATTAGTGTTCTGGAGAATTTTGAAGAGTTGGTAGAGTGATCTTCAACTATCGTGAATGTGAATCATGTTTTTTCATGTTGTTGTAAATTTCTAGTTATTTGCATATAGATGCCCTTTGTTATCCTTCAAGTGGGCAGTGAATTCTTTTCCTTTCATCGTCTCCACGTACATCTTCACATTAAATTGTAAATCATGTACTACTTTCTGGCTGAAACTGACTTTTGGAAAATTGGGTATTGATACCAGTGCCATTTGTTCCATTATTCTCACTCTCCCCTTTTTTTTGGTTTTGTTGTTGTTGTTGTTGCTGTTTTGACTACTAAGCATGGTGAAGCAGCTAAAAGTTCTGCATCTCTTGAGGTTTTTGCAATCAGACGTAGTTTTCATATATTCTAAAGTCATACATTTTATTCTGTGATCCAAAATGATATGATATTAAAAATCTGCTATGTATAATGGAGTTCTCATCTCTAAAAAGCTTGGATGTGTGATCTTCTGAGGTTTTCCTAGGTGCTCAATTCGTAATTGTTTTTATTCAGCAGATTTGTTAATATATGTAAGAACTTGAATCCATTGTTTGGGCTCATAGTAAAATAAAAGTTGTTCCTGCTATTCAAGCTAGAGCTTTGAGCATTGTGCAAGGATGCGTTGTAAGAGTAATTCATTTCCTTCTGGAATTGCCATAACTTGGTGTTCTTAGCAAGTATTGTTGCAAATGGATGCAGAAGTGGCTGCAGGAGGGGGGTTGAATGTAATAACAGTAAGAAATGCAAATGATCAGAAAACCCAAGTTTTGTTGGATTCAAGGCGGTTCAATGCACCTGGATTTTCTGCAATTCTTCACCACTTTTTTTCTCTCTCTCTCTCTCTCTCTCTCTCTCTCTCTCTCTCTCTCTCTCTTTTTTTTATAAAAAAATTATATTATTTTTATATTATTATTTTTATGGGTGACTGACCCATAAATCTCATAATGTGGAATTAGAAACTGATCAGTCCCATATTTTTATTTGAACACACAGAGGTCCTATTATGTTTTGTTTTACGTTTTTATCCTTATGAAATGGGTTTTTTGTTTTGGGAAATAATGGTTCATTAATTGGGGGTAGATGTACCGTTATGAAAAAACGCACTATAGTCTTTTTGTGATTTGGGCTGACCCACATTTACAATATGGCCCATGTTTATCCATAACACAAACATTTGTTTAGTTCTCTCTCCCCACATTTGCAGCTTCTGGCGTTCGAAAAACTAAACAAGTGCGAGTGCTTCTCGTAATTAGGGTTTTGCAAGGTAATTTGTGAGGGCTTGATCCATCATTGCAAGAATCCACGTTTGGGGAAATTCATCGACCACACGTAGTAGGTGCTGTGGATGCAATCGATATTGAAACCAAAGTTTTTAAAGGCGAATGCGTACTTTAAGGCGTTTTACCTCTCATGAGGCGGGGCGTAAGCTTCAGGGCGTTGAGGCGTAAGCATTTCAAATTTCAAATTTTAATATTTACTGAATAAATTAAATATTTTTAAATAGTTAAAAAAATAAAAACAAAATTAAATATAAATATGTAAATACTTTTCGATTTAATGCGTTAAACATTTTACTGCATAGAAGGAAGTTTTCCTTCACTGAAAGAGAAATCGATATTCTTAACTTCAGTGATTGAGCTTCTCACTTGACCATTAACTGTGTTTTTCTTGATTGATCATTTACTTAATTTTTCCTATAGAATATAGTTGTAAAAATGGATTCTTTTTAATTTTTTATGTTTAAACAATCTAATAGACTAAGTTTAACAAATGCCCAATGCAACTTCTGCATGTGCATACTCCTCACATGCTTATGCGCAAAAAACGTACTTAAGGCGCATGTCTCAAACTATGATGCGCAAGCCTTTGGGGAGTAATGCCTAAAAATCAAAGCTTTGATGCGTTTTACCTTAGCCTTAAGGCGAGGTGAGTATCGAGGCGAGCCTCAAGAAAGCCTTTTAAAACTCTGATTGAAACGATGTGTGATCGTTTGCATCACGAAATCTGTGGCGGAATAGAAGGAAGGGGGTTGTGAGTTGTTGTAAATCGCACAATTACAGTGATTGGATCCCAGATTTGGCAATGTAGATATGCAATCAAAGCGTGAAAGTGTGTAACAACCAAATAACCCCCAAATCTAATCCAGTCTGTAGCGTCAAACGTTACGTCGTAGTTCAGTAGCAAGGGTTTGGTGTACTGGGTGACATTGATACGTGTGTGTGGTATTGCATTCCAGATTTGGCATTTCAAATCCGATGACGACTCCACGCCACAGTAAGTGTCCACCTCTGTCATTTCGATTTTGTGTATAGTGTTAGTTTTGAATGTGTTGTCATGCAATATTTTACAAGTATAGTGTCTGATGTGTAAGTGTTGGTAGTGATGGGTTGTTAGAAATGATGATGTGTTGTTGTTTAATATTACAAGAATTTTGCTTGTGGTACTGGTGTTTTGGGTATTGGGTTTTTTTGGTTGGTGGTTGTACTGTAGGTGTATGGGGTGTGGGGTGTGGTAAAATGAAGGGCAGTGTGTGTATGGATTGTTGACGAGTGCTGGTAGAATTTGTTGAAAGGAGAAAGTTTGTGTATTTTGGGAGCAGGGGTTTGAAGTGGAATGTGTGTTGGTGGTGTGGGAGTGTGGTGATGTTGGTGTTGTTATGTTAATGCGCGTGGACATTTCTTTGTTCATATTTGTTTGTTATTATGTGTTTGTTATTGTTTTGATGTATGCGTGAACAACGGAATGTGGTAGTTTGGTGGGTGTGCGTGTACAGACACGCCATGGTGTCGTGTGGAGTGTCATGGCGTGGCTGTGATTCAATGTTTGTTGGTGGCATTCGTGAATGAAGGTGGCAATGCATGTGTTGGGGCGTGTGATATGTGTTTATGTAATTGTGTTTGTCAATGAAGTTAGATGTGGCTTCAGAATGTGTAATGTGGACTGAAATATGAATTGTTTTTTTTTTGGTTTTGTAATGCAGGAGGTGTGGTCACATCAAGCCCTCGTACACGTTCAAGAGACAGACCCTGCCTCTATGTTGTTCCTGGGTCACCGTCAAAGAAGATTGGTCCAAGGATTCAAGGGCGCATATTGTTCAAGCAAGCAAACCAATCAGAAGTGTGCCTGCAGCCGTGGAACCTCGAAAAATGTGATTAAATTATAAGTCGAACATTGTAGGGATCGTTAAAATTGTATCCACGTCGGGATTAACAGAGGCCTATCGTGTCCTGCTACGGAGGACCCCATTCTGGTTGATGTTTGAAGCCATTTTGGAGAATGATCTAAAAGCACACGACTTCAGAAAATGTGATGAGTTAGTATTTAAACTGATACAGACATACGTGTTAGATACTGGTTGTTTTCATGTTGGAAATGGCAAGCTGACACTGAGGGACAGCGACATCAGATTGATATTTGGCTTGCAATGTGGTGGGCAGCTGTTACCGATAACTCCCGGGCCTCAGCCACCATCTGACTTCATCCAGTGAAGATTTGGATCAGAAAGTCGTATCAATTCGAAGCTTGTGAAGACCCTTTTCTGTGACGCAGTAAGAGGCACGTCTGCGAGAGACGTTGAGGATGCCGTTAAATTGATAACGTTGTATGTCTGCGTGAAAGTGTTTTTCTCGACATCGGGTGAATCTGTGAGTTGGACATTAATTCGTATTATAGATAAATTGGAGACAATGAAATTGTATGATTGGACGGGTGCGATACGAAGCGTGCTGCTAGGATCAGTGAAAGAGTTCCATCGTACACCTGGAAAAGTTACTGGATGCGTCATTGTACTGCTGGTAAGTGCAACATCCGGTCATATTTGGGTTTGCTTTTTTATGTGGGTGTAATGTGTTATGAGATGCATGGTCATATTTGTTTTGTTGTTTTTCTGATGCAGTATTTCCTATGTGAACATACGATGTTGATGGTGGCTGATAGGCCCGGAGTGTTTCCCAGATTTCTGAAGTGAAATGTCGGGTCGTTATTGGCGAGGTTGCGGAGTGTGACACTAAATGATGTTGACAAGTTTGAGGAAATCCGCCACTTTTTGCGTCTTCTGTATGGTGACAGTTTGCATGGTTTTGTGAAACATATATGCATTTGTGTGTAATTATATGGTTGTGGAATGTATGAGCAGGTGCTACTGGGTAGACTTCAAGTGTCAAAGTACGAAAGGGACCAATTGCTGAGTGGGAATAACGTGGTGGACGGTAGTGATGATGACTTTGTGGATAGGTTTGACATGATTGATGACATACACAGAGATGATAATACAATAGATGCAAAGAAATCCATTATGAATGTGATTGTCGGGGGAGACCAAACTGGAATGCAGGTAAAGGCAAAGTTGGCAGAAGAATTGACAATGGGTAGAATGAAAAGGGTAGCTGAAACGGGAGAGGGTAGAGTAAGTTTTATGACAAATACTGATGGGGCATCGATTCCAGCCACCCTTGAGGATGCCCACTGAACAATTTTTGTTCTACATTCGAAGAACAAAAGTAAGGATTTTATTATTGCGAAGTTGGAGGAGCAGGTTTCAAAACTAACGAGTGCACTTGAGCAGTAAGCCTCGAATATGTTTGTTGGGTTCAACAGTTGTCTGAAGGTGAAAGATGATGAAATAGCACGCATGACAGGTGTTATTAGTGATCTGAGAAGCACCATAACCGACCTTGAAGATAAACTCACGTTCTCGGATGCAAATCCCACTAGAGAAGGTGCACGTAGGCGTGACGCCGAGGACGAGACAGACTCATTTGCCTTTGTGGATGAGAAAAAAGCGGAGGAGTTGATCCATGATGTTACACAGATGGCTGTGGGTTAGGACAGTGTTGGGACTGGAAGTGGGACGGACATAGCATCGGCAAGTGAGAAAGTGTTGCATGTAGAAACGTTTGCTCCTGATGGTGGGAACCAAAAGGATTTGCAAATGGTAAGGGGGAAAGCTGGTGAGGTCCCGGTAGGATCTGCTTTACAAAACTCATTTGTCAAGAAAATCAAAGAGAAGGTGAAGCGAGAAAGGAAGTTGCCGGAATTTGAGTATCCTATGCTTCGGGGGTGCCTTCGTCGGGTGGATGGAAATGAGGGGTAGCGTGTAGTTAGCGAGGGTGGTATTAACTTTAATATTGATTTATGTAAGGAAGTTGAAGTTGTTAACGAGGTTGATGAGCATGACAAGAAGAGGTCGGGGTATGGGCTGAACAACCGGTTTGCAGTGTGGAAGTTAGTGAAAGACGATGTGAAACATAAAATTAGCACAGCGTATGAGCGGGATGGAGACGAGTAAGTTGTGATTTACTATTTTCTGTGTTTTTTATTATGTTGCTCTGTGTTTATCTCTGTCTGATATGTCTATTTTTTTTTTCCAGTGCTGTCATATGGACCGGTGGCAAAAAGGATGTGTTTGTTTATTTTTTTGACATTAAAAATTTAGTCCGCCATTCTATAACTAGGGGAAATGTAAGTGTCAAACAATTACATGAATTCGTTGTGCATACGTTATATATGTGCATTGTGGGATCTTATTTCAAATGCTTGTTGTGTTGAATCTCTTAATGTTGTAGTGTAGAGGTAGTGAATATAGTGTCATGGTAGTGAATATTTGGGCTGAATGTGTAGCTGGTTGGTAACAGGTGGTCGACGCGTGCGTAGAGCTTTTGGTGAGCAAACAGAATGTGCTTGCAGCAGGAATGGTTTCCCCGGAGAAGTCCTATTTTTTCAGTGGCATATGTCTGGTATGTGTTTTTTTTGACACTTGAGTTGTAATTCTGGTATTAGGGTATGTTGTTGTTTGAAGTTGTGGGCATATCATGGAACGCAGGATATGGTGGTGAACATAAGTGATACGTCAAGGGATTGATACTTGGAGGCCAACTTCCGCGCATGCGTTGGTTGTAGATATTTACATTTCCCTATATGCCACAAAGGACACTGGACGTTAGTGGTGTATGATACGGAAGATGGGTCGTGGAAACATTACAACCCGTTGATGTCATGCACTGGTTCGGAAGACATACATTACAATGTAGCATTGATTTTGGTATGTTTATCCCAAAACTGTTATAGTAATAGCCTAATTTTGTAATTTTACTTTAAAGTCGTGTCTGCATATGTGAATGGGGAGGCGTTGTGTGAGATTGGATTCTTGGTTAATGTAATAGAAACGAAATGTGTTGGATTACATTCAACGAACATGCCTGGCAGCTGGGGACAATGCAATTGTTTGTACTGAAGATAGGAACATGGTGTTAGAAGCAGTTAGTGATTGTCCACAGCAGCGAGCAGATGCGTAAGTAATCTGAGTTTTCAATTTTTTTTCCCCATTACATTGGATGTTATAGTTGATGACTTGTGTTTGACTGTGTGTTATGTCTATCCACGGCAGACCTGGCTGTGCAATCATCATTTGTTACATAATGCGGCAATATGTACACAATGTCGGGATCCATAAGGTAATAGAAGGTACTATTTGCATCAGTGCACGTGCAACTATGGTGGAGGCTTTTGTGAATGACTCACAGAAAGAGCTGGAAGTCATGGGAGGCAAATAATGTGATTGGCGTAGAAGTGTTACGTTTTTTTGGGGTCCGATGTTTTTGTTTGACATTTGAATTGGCAACTAAGTTTAGTAAGGTTATTTTTGGATGATACTTTAGCTTGTTTTTGAAAATGATATAATGGTATTTTTTGGATTAACGGAGCTGATACGGGAAAGTATTATTGTGGTGTAATGTTTATATGTGGGATGTTTTTTGTTTGGAAAAAAAATATTTGGTAACTAAACAACCTTGCTTGTGTGGTTATGATGGACATGTAAATAATCAAGCAAAATTGTGTTTGTGACGTGGGGTTTGAAAACAGATGTTTATGCAGTCCTTGTAACTGTCATGGTGGTCCTTCGAGATGGGGGATATTGTTGTTCAATTACGTAGAGTTGGTTTCTGTTTTTTTGTTATGTGAGGTGACCGTAATGTACGTTATGTATGTATGTGAACGGATGTTGCATTCCAGTGATGCATCTGTTAATTGTTGGTAATTTGTTGTAATGGCTGTGTAGTGTCGTAGTGGATTTCATGCTTCGGAATACGTTGGGAACATGGTCACGACTTTGTTTGTTGTGAAGCAATGCATTTCGAAACATGGTGGTTACGACTTTGTTTGTTATGAACGTAATGTCGTAGTGTTGAGGTGTGTTTTTTTATTTTTTTGAGCTGATCGTAATGTACGTTATGTATGTATGTGAATGGATGTTGGAGTGCAGTGATGCGTCCCGTAATTGTTGGTAATTCGCTTGCAATGGCTACGTAGTGTCGTAGTGGAGTTCATGCTTGGGAATGCATTGGAAAAATTGTTACAACTTTTTGTGGGTAATGCAGGCTAACATTAGGTAAAAATGAAACATATAACCCAGGCTAACATTTGGTAAAAATGAGAGATACAAACATTTATGTAACGGCCAATACAGATACTGATAAAATGTGAATATATTTGTAAAGGTTGGTACTGCTAAGTAGTTGTAAATAAAATTTTCACTTTAACAAACTGTTCCATGACCACTTGCCGTTGTGTGGGTAATGCAGTTTTTGTGACACGTAGTGTAGGGGGTTGTTCCACTATTATTGGTCTGAGAAATTACTCATTGCTTGTAAGTATGCACAAACGGAAAAAGAATTCTACCATTGACACATTAACCCCCATCGTGAACTGTACTAGGCAAATTTTCTTGTAACGTTAAATGTTTTGTAAAAGAAAACTTATTAACAAGGGAGGAAAATAATAGTTGCCAAAAGTGTGAATGTATTACCAGATGTTGGTTGTTTCTTAAATTTAAATTAGTTAAAAATAATTAAATGTGAAAAAGTCTGCACAATTGGGAAAAGTAATTCAACATCAACACATTAACACTAATGGTTGATTGTACTAGGCAAAATGTGTTTGTAATGTCAAATTGAAAACGAAATAAACCATGATTAGAAATATTTTAAAATTGAAGAAAACATGAAAGACATGTCTACTGGGTGGAATTGAACACCTTCGCGCACGGCTTGTGACACTAAATTGGTTCGTTGCATGTTTTCCTATTGTGGTTTCCCAACCGCCCGCAACGGCCACACCGAATTTGTTGCACTTCTTCACCTTTCGATGGTATCCTCTTCTTCTTTGGTCTGCCAGGTGGATGCCGCACAACTGGAGGTAGAATACCATCATGTTTGAGAGTGTCTTGTGGTTTATCAACTGTTGGTATTGGATATATGGCTTGGGAGTATGCTGATTGGTAGTTGGATATGTGAAAATAAGGTTCAACCAAGACATTCAAATCCCTCCCACTATTCCGGATAGCAACCATTGCATGTTCGCACGGGATCCCGTTGATCTGCCACTGGAAACATGAGCATGTACGCCGATGAATGTCTACTAAAACAGATGGATATGAGTGGACCTCGTATACGTCATTGTCAGACTGACTGACAGTCCATGATCTGCCCTTCTTGTACGCCATTTCCAATTTGTATTCCATCTTCGGATATATTACACCAGCCCAAGAACTTGACGCTTTCCTCCGATCGGACATCTGATTCATAATTTTTGTCCTAATTACGTCAACCATTCGGGTAATTGGCAAATGACGTGCTTTCTTTATCCAATTGTTAAATGATTCGGCAGCGTTAGAACATATCTCACTGTAATGGTTGCCCCTAAAATAAGTGCGATTTTGATATGTAATGTGTAAGGTAAAATCGGGAAAAATAAGTGATGGACATGGTGTTTGAATAAGCTAAATGTAATTGTGTATGGGTTCTGTTACCTGAAATATGCGTTGGCCCAGTGGTGCGGCTGTAGATCTTGTAAGAAATTGATAGCGATGTGCCTTCCGGACTGTATGAACGCCTGGATTTTTTCATTGAAGTCAAGTACGGTAGGTGCGTATGCACATTCTCGCAATTTGCTTACCAGTCCAATATGGTATAATTTGTTGACATATTTCATCTTGTCTTTCAAGTTCCTCTGTAAAAGTTGCATACAAAAAGCATGGTGGCAAGACGGGAAAATGGTAGGCAACGATTCAATAATACCGACATGGCGATTCGAAACAAATGTCAGATTCCAGTCCCCAACAACTACGTTAGCCAAATTTTGTAAGAACCATGCCCAATTCGCTGCATTTTCGGAATCAACGATTGCAAAAGCCACCGGGAAAAGACCTGGAAAAATTATAAAAATTATAAAAACAACAAAAAAAGTGCTGAAACCCAAGAATATTTTGATATATAAAATCAATCACATATTTTGGCAATCCCCAAGAATCATGACAAGCACAACTAACAATAAAAATAACTCAGATCATTCTGGAAAAATTATAAAAATTATAAAAACAACAAAAAAAGTGTTGAAACCCAAGAATATTTTGATATATAAAATCAATCACATATTTTGGGCAATCCCCAAGAATCATGACAAGCACAACGATTGCGAAAAACATTACCTTGTTTGCCATCTTTTGTGGTGGCTGCAAGCAGGGTCCCTTTAAACCTGCCTTTGAGAAACGTGCCATCGAGAAACAATAGCGGGCGACAGTGGTTAAACCCATCTATGCATGCTTTGAATGATATGAATAGCCTATTAAAACGACGCGTGTTGTGTTCATCGAAGTCAAGATTAATATAACTTCCAGGGTTATATTCCATAACTGCGTTGCTATACCAATGCAATTGGTCGAATGACACTGAATGATCACCATAAAGTTCTCCTCTGGCCTTCTTAACACCCAACCAAGCTACTCGATAACTAATATGCAGACCGTATGCTTTCTTGAAATCGTACTTGACATTGGTAGGGAGAGTCAATGGTTTGTCATACACACGTTCTGCAATAACATCTGCAACAAGCTCGGACCCCATCCTTGGGTTTCTGTCAGTACACACAGATACTTTACACGTGTGGTCACGGTTCCACTTCTTCAGATAAAAATACCCATTAGCATTCAACACCCTCGCATGGATGGACCACAAACACCCCCTTGACTCGCTAAACATGCATTCAGCCGTAATATGAATGGAGTCATTCTTTCTGTACCTAAACTGAAACCCATATTCGATTGCGTATTTGCTGAGAACCTTGCGAAATTCAGCTGCCCCTCCCTCGAAACATTGGCCGATGTTAGTTATGGCATCTGCCTAATCTGCCGACAACAACACCTTGCTAGTGTGTTAGCAAAAATTAGGTAACAAATCAGCATCCTCGTACATATTTGTGACTATTTCCTGGTCGTCGTGTAATGTGACATTGTTCCCATCAACCAGCCTCCCACCACGTTTGACACCCCGTGCTTGACCAAAGCTAACTACATCGACATCGATATGGTCCAGCTGAAATGACCTACCAAGACATAACATGTTCTCAAAGTCTGATTTGTTTTCCATTTTGAAATTATCGTATCCTGGAATCTTGAATGACATGGAAACAGAATCATGCATCAATTCGATGAAGCGGTCACACAAATAATCGGTCAATCTACTAAACGTAAAATCAGAACGAACCATAACAACAACGTTTTTTTTCTCGTACGAACACAACAACATTATACTGTCACCCATTCCTGCAGGGAAACCAAAAAACTTGTAAAATGCATATGAAACTCGTGTTCAACAAGTCTGCAATATGTGTATACTATTATTACCCATTAATTCAGAACGTAACAAACGAAACGGTGATGAGGATGATGTGGACGTCACACCATGACAATAACAGCCCCCCACACCAGCCTTTCACACCTACACACCAATTAAAAATAAAACAAAATAACCAACAAATCAATTAACGTCGACAAACCTGAAGAATGCTGCACAACTCAACCACGTCTTGAAACACCTTAACCCCCTTCTCCCACGCAGAATACAAATATTGATGAACCTTGCCATCCCAACAAATATGGCAATATTTGTTATTCCATATCGTCCGCAACAAACCAACGTAATAAACGAGATCCTTAACGCACCCTTCCAAAAACGTTTCAAATCAAACAAGTACAAAGGGCACACATGTCATTAACATTAACAACAAAAGAGGAAAATGGGACTTTACGGTGCACAACTCTACAAAGGAAGGACTCCAACGTGTATTATTTTTAAAGTAGGACTAATTCGAGTAGAACTCTTGCAAATGGAATTTACCAATAATTTTCCCTATTTTTAAATATGGTTGATTTGGTTGAATTACTGCAATTCATGGCTGGGTTTGAGGAATATATTGAAGGGACGGAATGATTGTAAAAGATTTAGGAATTGCCACTAACTGAGCAGTGAAATGAAATTGCAACAAATAAGAGCCCATCAAAGTTACTCCCAGTGCCTAACCATAAAAAGGGTAGATATAAGCTTTTCTAATTTTATAGAATTTTATCACAAAATTAGATACAATTATCTCATATTTGATGACCCAAGTTATAGGCTTGTATTCAATTGTTATCAAACTTTGTGCACTTAGAATTTTCCTAATAATAGATATACATATCATTGGATATTTTTAACAAATTCTTCACCACCCCACTTTTCTTTTCTTTCTTTCTTTCTTTTATTATTATTATTATTATTATTATTATTATTATTATTATTATTACTAGCATAATTACCTGTACTATGCACGGGTATAAATAAATAATCAAAAATTAAAATTTAAAATTAAATAATAATTTTAAAAATTTATCTACAATATTTAGCAAAAATGGTTTAAAATCAATTAAATTTTATTTATTTTTATCACAGTTACATATAAGAGAATTTTATTTTTATTCTTATGTCATTAATTGTATACTCTAAATTCTTAATAACAAATATATGTCATAATTTAAGTGGTAAAAATTTAAAAAAAATCAAAAAAATTATATTTATGATAAAATATAAATACATTTTGTCTTATGAATTTCGTAAATTTAATTTATCATATGGTAGTGGTAAATTACATTTGTCAATATAGCAATTTTTTCATATTTTGTGAAATTTAAAAATTATAATTTGTCTTATGTTATAAGATTTACGTAAAAATAAATTAAGATGCACTTGTGATATTAAATTTGGGCTTAACATTAGATTTACGCCAATTTGTCCTTCACCTAATCTTTAAAATTTGTCTTATTCTGATCTCGACTTCTATGAATCATTTGATCTATCTATTTATTAAATTAGTAAATAAATATTTATAAATATTTTTTTATAATAAAAATAATAAATATGGACTTATTTTATGCATACTTATTAAAAAGTTTGAACTATAGTTTTAAAAAAAAAAACTATATATTTATGTTTAAAACAATTAAATGAATAGTTATATATATTTATGTATAAAAAAATTATTTAAGATAAAGCCACCCTAAATTGTAAGTCATATTCTAGTTCAAATAGATTTAAATTTTATATTTAAATTATATCACAGTTTATCAGTTTGTGATTGATATGAGCTAATTTGGAAGTTCTAATATTGGATTAAATACTAAAAAGTAGTCAAGAAAATTTAATTTAAGTCGATTTTTTTGGTCAATAATTATTGATTTAAGCTTAATCCTTAGATAATCGTCTAGTTCATGTCCAATCCATGATTTAGTAGACCTACCTATTTATTTAATTTTTAATTAGTAAATATATATATATATATATTTTAAAATTTATAACAAAAATAGGAAATGTGTACATATTTGTTTGGTATATTTATTAACAATTTTAAAATTAATTAAGAAATTTTGTACTTATTCTTAAAAGGACAAATTACATTGATAATCCCTATATTTTAACTTTTGTTTTATTTTTGTCCTTACAATTTTAATTTGCTCAATTTTAATCATAAATTTATAATTTTGTCTTAATTTGGTCTAATTGTTATAATTGTTAGTGTTTTAATTTTTTTGAAAATACACACATGAGTAGCATCTGTTATACTTTTATAGACAAAATTATAAAGTTGTTCAACTCAATAAGTTAATCTCAACCAACTCAATAACTATTTTCTTTCAAAAATCCTTACCGGCATTATCAATTGGACTAAATTAATCCAAAATCTAAAATTAGGGATAAAAATCAAACTAATTGAAATTACATAAACCAAATTGACACAAGAGACAAAATGCGGGGGCTATCGATATAATTTACTCTTCTTAAAATATGTCTAATATTGATTGTATTAATATTAAGATATATTTATATCTGAAAAACTATATAAGACCAGATCAGGCTAGAACTTGAATAAAAAATTAATGGCTTATTAAAAATGTTTAATAATTATAAATTCAAATTTGATCAATTTTTCATTTATTATTATTTTTTTTCATAGAATTAGGTTGTTTGATAATTTTAATTTATAATTTCAATTTTTCCTTGTATTTTTTTAAATATTTTAAAATTATGTATAATTATAATTTCTTTTAAAATTTCCTTTTCAATCTCAAATTAGTTATAACTTGAATTTGATTAAAATTTATTTTTGACTTTTCATGTAACGCCCTCAAAATAATACATAATTCCCACATCCAATCTTTCCATAAACATGATAGATAGTTTACATTGCCACATAAACATCAGAGTTAATATTACAAAAGTGTATTTCATATTAATTACAACTGTTTACAAAAATAATGGAATGCCTTGCAGGTTTACATCTTTCCAAGTTGTTACTTGGTCAATCAAAAGAAACGTTCTAACTCTTTTACAGGTAAAGCTCTCGGCTTGCATTTATATATAATCAACAAAATAAATAACAAAGCAGAGTCTTCAACTCCGAAGAGCTCCCAAGTAAAGATCTTGAACTTGGCACGTCTCCTGTACCTGAAAATGGTGTCCCAAATAGGGTGAGTCAAAGCCTAGTAGAAATACACTAAACCCAATATGAGAAATAACTAAAACATTATCACATAACAAATGATCGACATGTATACACCAAATCACACCCTTCTCATAGCCCGACAACAATTATATCCATGCTACCATCCACTTCCCTTATTTGTCCAGATCAGTTTCTAATTATGGTTCAATATCTAACCAAACAATTTAAGTGAGACTACCACTCGACTTGTTAACTCTTCCGTTACCCATGATTCAAAATGAGACTACATCTCACGTAACTAATACTTCACTTTATAAAGTCTCGGGACTTTTACCCCGGACGCCTCGGCCAACTTAATTATCTATAGAGTACATTCCCCAACTCCTTCCAAATAATGATACATATACAATGTATTTAAACATATAACCACCTATGGAGTACATTCCCTATATTCTCCTAAACATAGATGCACAAACAATGTGTTAAAGTATATGAACACACGTGGGAAGTACATAAATAATGTGTTAAAGTATATGAACACATATGTGTATGGAGTACATCCCCTATCTCCTTGCACACACTGGAGTACATCCCCTATCTCTTCCCAAATAAACATACATATATAATGTATTTAAGCACTTCATCATATACCATAATCAATCAATACACATATTTGTTGTATTATTCCAACCATCACATTCAATGATATAACATGTTCGATTAGTTTCAGTTTTCCCTAATCAATATACAGTGTCTACAACAATCAAGACTATCCTCCACCGATAGCCCAAAGCAGTTATCTCTAAACAGATAATAAATTCATCAACAGATAAAATATCGACAATCTCATAGGTGAGTGATTAAATTATCCAACTACACCATTTACTCCCACAATTTCCCAATTTCATTATTCTCAACTCAATTTCACATTTTCCCAAATTAATTATTCAACATAAATAGGACATTTCCCCCCTTCTCTCAATATCAACCCTAAGGTTCAATTTCATCAATTTGACAACAATAACTCCACTTTCCAAGGTCTCTCATACACATAGAGTTTAACATTTGAAAACCCCCATTTTATAACCACCAAACAAACCCAACTTTTCCAAAATTACCCAACATTACTAACTAATCAACATGACTAATATTTATGTCAAAACTCATAAGAAGGAGTAGATCATCCCTACCTCAAAGTTAGGAGCTCAAACGAGAAAAGGAGAAAAACCAAAGATGCTCTAAATGCAAGATTTTTCGGATCAAAGTGAAGCCCACCCTGAGCACAACCTTTCTTACAAAGGTACTAGGCTGGAAACACACTAGAAGTAGATCAATCCCTAGAGAGAAGGTAAGTGTAGAGAGAGAGGGAGCTGAATCTAGGGTTTTGAAATCAAAAAGGATGAAAAAGTGAAGTGTAATCTCGCTGCTGTCTACTGATATAACACAGGCTCGCTCGAGCGAAGAAGTGGTCGCTCGAGCGACCAGACACAAAGAAACTTCGTTCGAGCGTAGAAAGACTTGCTCGAGCTAACAATCCAAACCTTCAGGTCTATAACCCAGAAGCACGCTTGAGCGACAGAATGCTCGCTCGAGCGAAGAAACCCAAAATATAGATCTCGCTCGCTCGAGCGAAGGAAATCTCGTTCAAGCCAAGAATCAAAACCATCAGGTCAAAAAGAGACGCAGACGCAAACTCGAGCAAAGGACTTCTCTCTTGAGCCACCAGACACAACACCCAACTCTCGCTCGAGCAAAGAAACCTTGGCTCGAGCGAAGGATCTAAAATAAGGGACTCGCTCGAGCGACAAAAGCCTCGCTCGAGCGAATAACTAAAATTCTGGGCAACAACACTTGGTCTAAAAACTCACCCAGCCTGTTACAAACCTGCCTAACACATTCTAAAACTTATATACAAAGAATCGAAGGACGGAAACAAGATACGACAACCACCAACACCCACGGAACCAAGTCCGGGTTACAATAATCAATGGAGGGAAAACTGGGATCGCTATATCTCATCTACAAAAACTAACAATAAACATAAATTAATTTTTTGAATATTGTAAAAAGGTAAATAAAGAAATATATTATCAATAATAATAATAACAAAACATATTTTTATTTATCGTGTGACGTCTCACCACTGTATTGATAATAGACATTAATAATAAAATTTATTACGATAATACAATAATAATATATCAAATGATAAGTAACATGTTTTTGATAGTTATACAAAAGTATCCAAAAATACATATAAAAAATAATATATGATCCACATTCAATTTTTATATGGTAAAATTCACACTTAATCTCAACCATACATTAGTTTTCTAAATCAATTTATCACCCAAACTATCTATTGTTTTTTTAATATTCACCTTTTCAAAATCCACCCAAACAATGCTCTGGCCGAGCTCATCATCACCCTTGTTGTTGCCATGCTCACCATCTCCACTAACCATTATGCAACTTCGGTTTAGTTTTTTATCTTTGTAAATATAAAAAGACAATGTTGTGGAAATAAAAAAGTACTGTTACAGTTTTAAAGAGTTAAAAATAAAAAATAAAAAAATGCATATTTTAGGTTTACTTATTCCATGTATGGGTGTTAATTTTTTTTTAAATTTATAAATTAGTGAATAGTGTTCATTATTTAAAATTTTATTTATTGATGGGCAAGTCAATTAAATGTTTTTAATTTTTTACAAATAAGAAAATTGAAATTTTGTTTAAGAAATTTAAAAAATGGCCAAATCATAAAGAACAATATAAGACGCCTTATTCTAAAAAAAAAAAAAAAAAAACTCATAACTATATTATCAATTCACATATATCAAAAGAAATAATAACAACACTATAAAAAATACACAAATATCCACCAAAAAAAAAAAAAAAACTTTAAATCAACTCCTAAAACAAAGATTGTTAACATATATATATTTATTATCAATTTCGTTGGAAAAAAAAAAACATTGGAAAAAAAAGTAAGATAGAGAAAAAAAAATACTCACATGAAAATATAAATTTACAAAAAAAAAAATACAAACAAACAAACTTGAAATAAGTTTAGACTATTGAAAAAGAGAGAGAATAACCATTGTATCATTACATTTAGGGAGGAGTTGGCCGGGTTGAAAAAAAAATCAAATATTGAGTTTTTTAAAGAGAGAATTGTATTGAATTTTTAATTTGATTGTGTTTTTAAAATTTTAGATTTATATTATTTTCGAAAAAGGTGAGAGTGAGATAAATGTGGCTTACCATATTATTTTGAATTTTGAAATTCAAAATTATAGATAATTAGTGTTTTTATTTTTTTTATTTGAATTGTTTTGATCAATATTATTTTTGAAAAGAGTGAGAGTGACTTATCATATTATTTTGAATTTTAAAATTCAAAATTGTAGATAATTAGAACTTTTTTTTATTTTTGGATTTTTAAGGAACTAATCAATAGATTTTTTTTTTATTTCTTTAAAAATTAACAAATTAACAAAATTAGTTTGAGAGTTTGGAACTTCCACAATATTCTTAAAAAGACTTTTTTCCTTATATATATATATTTGAAAAATTTTAAAAATTATTTGGCAAGCTAATTCAAAAATTTTCTTTTTTAATTTTTTTTATAAAAATTAATCCAATTTTTAAAAAATAAAAAAATATATTTTCATAGAAAAATAAATATGATGAGAAAAAAAAAAGTGTTTTTAATTTTTTTATTATTTTATTAAAAAAAAAAAACCTAAGAAAGCATAGTGCCATGCCAAACCCAATTGATCAGGGTGGCTTTACTATTTTGGGCCAAGGACCTATTATTTGGATCCAATAATCTTTTCAGTTTGAAAGAGGGAGAGATAAGGAGAGAGAAGACTGCAAAGAGATACATAGAGAAAACCAATTGATCGCTTGAACGCCTCTCTCTCTCTCTCTCCTCTCCATTTCAAAATCCTGATTCGCCATATGAGTTCCTCTTCTTCGAGCAGGTAGGTCACTCTCTCTCTCTCTCTCTCTTTCCCTCTCTCTCTCTGAATATGGTTCTTCTTTCTTAGTCTACATTCTGACTCTGCAATTCGGTGGTTCGCAGTGTCAGTTGCAATCTCAGCTGGAAATCTTCGAGCTTGTTCCTGCAATTAGGGTTTCTTTCTGGTCGCCCAAATGGAGTTTCGGCTTCTCCTACCCGAAAATTCCCTTCTCACAACTTCCCTCGGGCTTCTTCTTCATCCCCTTCTGGTATGTGCCTCCTCTCTCTCTTATACACATATATATATATATATATATATGTATCTCTGCATTTCATCTTTACATTGCTCAATAATTGCTAATAAAGTCAGTTTTCATCTCTACTCACTTAAAAGGCCCTGTTTAGTAGAACTGTGGGAAAGTGCTTATAGATTATGCCTAAACAGCTTATAGCTCATAACTATGAACATAAGCTGATTTCTGACTTATAAATTAAGCATCTCCTGCCCCACTCAAAGAATAAGCTGATTTTTGACTTCCAAAAAGTTATAAGCTATAAGCTATAAGCTAAACCAAACACATCAAAATAGCTTAAATTAAGCTGAAAGCTGAAATAAGCAGCTTTTAAGCTGCACCAAACAGGGCTAAAGTTGTTTGATTATAGACAATCGTAATTCAATTAGTTATCCATCATCAAGATATAACTTTCAACAATTTGGATAGGCTCCCAACACAATTTTTAATTTATATTTTACTTTAGCGAGGGCAGACATTGCGTGCTTTAGCCTGCCTGCATCCATGCTCATTTTGATGTTATTAATGTTTTGTAGCACGTGAAATATTATGTTCAATGTCCTCTCATGATCGGGTTTTTACTGCTGATGACTGAATTGTCTCATTAAAGCCTTGTTTGGCATGATCTACAAGAGCCAAAAAGTCAAAAAGTCACTATCCTATTTAAGTCGCATCATCTTATTTAAGTTACATCATCTCTCTAACACATCACTCCAAAACTAACTCATATTTCATAAAAAGTCAAAAAATACACTTATTTAGATCATCCCAAACTACTCTTTAGTTTCATCATTCTCTCCAATTATTCCCACCTTAAGCATGCAATGAGTGCTAATACACTTAATGACCATTCTCATATTAACTAAACTGATTGGACGTGATCAGCCTTGTAGTATGTTTCTTGCTTTAATTTAGTGGGCAACAACACCTGTTTTATACTTGAATTTTGCCCGGTGATTTATCATCCATTATGTATTGGAAGATGAGGGATCTGTTGCTGTTTTACATAAGCCATTACAAGAAATAACACTTTTAGCGACCAACTTTTTAGTTGCAGAAAGCTCATATCTAGTTGCTAATGATTTTTAGCGACCAAACAAAGTTAGTCAGCATTTAGTCTCCAAAAGCCCGTCACAGAAGGTTTTTGGCGACCAAAACTGATTTTGGTCGCAAAAAGTTAACATTTGCGACCAAATACTTTGGTCGCAAAAAGCATTTTAATTACTCGAAAGTTGTTCATTTTGTGACCAAAAACTTAGTCGCTGAAAGTTAACATTTGTGACGAACTACTTTGGTTGCCGAAAGCAGGTCGCCTATCACGACCAAAAAATCTGGTCGCCATTTGAGTCGATTTTTGGCGACCACATGTTAAGTTGGTCTCTAAAAGTTATCATTTTGCGACCCACATATTTTAGTCGTAGAAAGGTGATCACAGTAGTCAATTCTCAGAAGCTTCTCAAAGACCTATTGCTAGCAAAATTTTATTGGTAGCCTAAGAAGCACGGACACGTCCCTGAGGCTTGCGTACGAGTGTCAGACACGTGTCGGACACGGATACGCGTACGACACGCTGTTGACACGTGTCCGACACTCGACCTAATGTGTCCCTGTTTTTTTTTTGAATATTTGCAGGCGGACACGTCGTGGACACGTTCGAAACAGAAACAAACCCTAACCAGGAGAGAGAGAGAAAGAGAAAGAGAAAGAGAAAGAGAGAGAGAGGAAGAAGAACCTGTTGAAGCCTAGATCGAGGCTAGATTGAGTCCTCTTCCTCTCTGATCGAGGTATTTCTTTCGCGTCTCTGCTCGTCTCCTCTCTCTCTGTGTTCATCTCTCATCGTCCTCATCTCCTGTCTCTCTGTTCTCGCCTCTCGCTTGTTCTCGTCTCTGTTCGTCAGTTATCGTCTCTGTTCGTCTCTATGTTCGTCTCTCTCGTCTCGCTTGTTCGTCTCTGTTCCTCATCGTGTTTGACTCTGCACTTTATATACATATATATATTTATATACTAATAATAAATAATATATATTTATATACTAATAATAAATAATATAAATAAATAAATAATATAACCCCTAACCTTTCTTTTGGTCTTAAATAATATAAATAAATACAAATAATATGTTTATTTTTTATTTTACATATAATAAATAAAATAAATAAATAAAATTAGTATATATTTTTTAATTTTGCATATAATAAATAAAATAAATAAATAAAAATAAATACAAATAGTATATATTTTTTAATTTTACATATAATATATAAATAAAATTATATATATTAAACGTGTCCCCAGCGTGTCATGTCCTCCATTTTTTGAAAAATTACGTGTCCGCGTGTCTGTGTTGTGTCCGTGTCGTATCCCGTATCCGTGTCCGTACTACTTAGTTGGTAGCAAAAAAGTTCTCAATTTTAAAAATCATTTTTTTAAATGTAATGCTACTTTTTTTTAATACCTGTAATACATTTGCAATTAATGCATAATTCATGTCCATCCAATTAATTTCAACATACCAATCCATCAACAATCCAATCTAAAAACAAAAAACCATCGAAAGAAAGTCAAAATAGTAGTTACTCTATCTAATTACTACCACCTGTCAACATGAACACATTAATATTTGACAAAATAACCATCCATCCATCCATAGTTTATAAAATAACCATCCATCCATCCATTTAGTTTACAATGAATTCACCACAGCAAAACATATTTAACAAAACCATCAAAGATTTCAAAATCCATTCATATCCAACTGCGTGTTATATTTGTCTAATACAAAATATATCAAAAACTCCACGTATAAGTGCAACTTATAATTACTGCACTAGCAAACTCATGTCCATAAACATGTATGACTACACCTCTAGCTACCTACAATAAAAAAAAATGAAGAAAACATTGTTAATAATAATATTTTTGCTTACATTTCTATTTAATTTTGTAAAATCTAATTTCACTCTCAAACTAGCAATCACATAGAGCCTTACTAGAAAGTTCAAGGAAAAAAAAAAAAAAAACCCAAAAGAAAACAGGGAATTAATCTAACTAGAGAATGCTTTGATGGTGACACAGTTTTTAAGAACAATGAAAACAATGAAACAAAATAATTGAATAGAAAACTAAACAAATAAACAAATTGTAACTTGGTTTACTGCCTCACAAGGTTTTATTTTTATTTTTATTTTTGTTTTTATTGTATTGGGGTGTCCAGATCAAGGTCCGACTAATCCCCAGGATGCACAAGGCCCTCAGCAAGGAGCTTCTCGCAAGTGCACCACGGTTAATTCAAGGGTTTTCCCTCAGTCCAATGGCCCCAAGGAATTGTTAGCACTTAAGAGGTTTCGATTCCTGAATCTTGGAGGGAGCACACCCCCAAGACCCAAAATAAATCAGAAAAACAAATACCCACAAGAGACAGGGCAAAGGAGACAATCATAAAATTAAAAACCCTCTAACTACACCAAGTAGGATGTCATCTACTATTTAGATCAGCGGCTTGAGAAGATTCTGGCCATAAAATGAGTGGGATTTGATGTTCAGATGTCCTGTGAGCACAAAATACATATCCTTCTGTACCTTGCTTGATTACTATTATTACTAAATAAATGTCTTGAATTCTCTTCCTATATTAGATCTCCACACCCAAAAAAAAAAAAAAAAAAAAAAAAAACATGGGCCTGTATAATCCATCGTATAATTTTCCATCAATTTCCTCTGTTCTCCATCTTAATCCTTGCACACACACAGAAACTTGGCAGTCATAAGTCATATCAACTAGTCAGGATATGGTAAATGAAAACAAGTAATAGGGTTTTCCCACATTAATGAACTCCTCTTATCACTTGATCTTTGATTAGTATAGCAGATAGAATTAGAATTGAACTATGGCATAGTTTTATCAACTCCAATGAGCTAAAATTGTTACATAGAAAAAGCAATGTCAACAGGACAAGAGAATGAAAAATGAAAAGAAAATAAAAGAATTAGACCCATACACTTTCTTTTCTTTTTCTTGATAAGTACTATAAAGTGTCTTTAACAAGAGCACTTAAAGGGGCATAACCTTTGAACTTAAGATGTCTATGAAGCAAAACTTAAAGTAATAACTAAGCTCTTCTAAAATCAATAAAATTAAGAGAGGAATCACAGAACTTCCAGAAGAGCCAAAACAAAAGGTGCAAAGTGCATCACTTTCAATCTATGTATATCCATTTGTAGGTCTTCAAAATGACACAATTTTACACCCTCCAAATGCACCACGTTAAGCACATTGATTGGAGTGTGTGTAGTTCCTTATGTTACAATGTTAATTATCAAAATTTTTTTTTTTTTTCTTTTTTTCTTCTTTTTATCTGAAACTACAGGCTGAGAAATTTGCAAGAAAAAGAGACCTTTAGAAACAAAAATTCTATTGTTCATTTGACCAAAGAATGGCAAGATAAAGTTTCGGAATGACAATTAGAGGAAAGAATCCCCATGTTCCCTCTATCTGTACAGTTCAGTTTATTCCCTCCTTTGTGATGGATTTTTGTCATTTCTTGTCAAATTAATAACAATTATACAGAATATATGATTCAGCTTAATGACTATTTGGCCAACTGTTTCTAGGAAGATTAAATAACTTAGAACCATTCTAATGCACATTCTAGCAGAAGAGTCTAGATCCATTTCACCAAATCCTTCTAAAGTTCTAATAAAATGTGCTGTCTCAGGAAGTGCAGAGTTTTTAAGAAACTGATAAAAGTGGAGATAAAAGAATTGCAAGAACCGCCCAACCAATTATTCTGAAAGACCTAGAAATATGACATACTCAAGACAAAACTACAAATTAACAATGATAAATTATAATGAGAAAGGTAATAAACAGAGACATACTGGACACTCAAGACAATAAAACTTGTGAGAAAAAGTAAAAGAACAAAAAAGAGACTCAAATTAGAAGAAGAAAAAAAATAAATAAAAATTGCACCATCCATTGTCAGACCAGTAGTATTAACACCTGAATGGAGACCCATCATATATGGTGTAGGAGCATCAATATAGTTTACTCCACTGAAAAACATTAATGGAATGTAGATGTGCTTCAGCACAACAAAAGGATAAAGATTAGATGACAATCCTTTCAAAGAATCAAATAATGCATCAGTACTAGGTAAGCACATCTAGTATTAACCAAAATTTCTTAGCAGCACTTTCTAGCTCTAATTAACAATCGATGTTGACGTCATATTACAAATATGAGCAGCATATATGTGACAGAATAAATTTGTCCTTGACTAGTATAAAATAATAGTCTGCAAAAACTCCAATTCTTACGTGCCATCGAAATGGAATTGTTTCTTACTTTTCTCATTTAACTCCAATATCACATACTTTGAGATAATGCTCTCTGACTAGCAAATAAAAATAAATGAAAATTGTCAAAAAAATCAGAGTCATGTTAGGTCTAAGAACTTTAACCTCTTTTTGTGTTTCGCTTGTATTTTGTACGGCAAGCATCTTTGAAGAAATGATGGCTGCATAAAAATAAGCCTTCAGTTAGAAACATAAAATCAAAAAGTATACAAAATAACAATAGAAATAGATAAAGAATCGAAAAGTTAAGCCCATCATCATGAATGGCATAATTAAAAAGACATTGCAGCCAAATATCTAAGAGGAATGTTGATGAAATTTGTGTGGCCAAAAAAACAATGCACTAGCTAAACATTGCAGACATTGTCACCACCACTACACCAGACCATGGGACTAGAGCAATGATGTACATTGGCAAACTACCTAGCATCAATCATGATGACCATATCTTGTAAAAAATATACCAAACTCCAATTGTATCAAATCAAACAACAAAAAGAGGAAAATTTTCATTACATTTCTAACAGTACGATGTTGAAGAATATTGTAAAGTTCTACAGGCTTGCAGTATATTGAAAGGCTCTCCTCAGCTGCAATTTCCTCTTCTGGAGATAAATGCAAACGAGAATAAGAGTGCATGTATTCAATTTTGTTTTGCTTTTTAGCTGGTGTATATATAAAATAAAATAAAAAAAAATGTCAATTTAAATAGGGGAAAAAGATGAAGAACCACTCCAAGTGTGAATCCTTAGTCATTTATTTAGGACAGGTTACTTAATTATTTGGACAGTACTAAAAACATAAATAACATGAACTAAAAGAGAATATACGTGGTTTCACGAGCCACTAAAGGTATGCCTGGCATTCTGGTCAGTCAATGTTGAAATATAAATTCATAGCTATCTCCTCTGTTCCAAGGTTAGTAATCACTAGCCACCCAAACCTGAAAGAAATTATCATCATTGAATGCCTTCAATTAAAAAAAAGGAAAAAGAAAAGCAGCATTCCAATGTTTCAGCTTTATAGCATCAACAATCCAATCACTGATTCATGCCAGCCATATGAGTTGGTTTTCTTTTAGTTATTAGTTTACAACATTAGTTTACAGCCAACACAGAAGATCACCACAATGCATCAAAAAAGAAAGCAAAACAAATGCAATCATATAAATGGTGGAAAGAAAGAAAAAAAAGTACGTAAAAAGTTAATGCATTACATATTTTATGGTCTTATATCTAAATGGGTAATGCTATACAAACCGACTTTTTATACAAAAAATTCATATAGAATGATATGTCTCAGGGAGCTTCTATTTCCACACACCACATTATCTCAGTTCACACTTAATTTCTGAATTTTTAGTTCAGAAGTCCGAACCAAAGATAGAGCTGAATCAAATAGTTTTCCACGTAAGTTGATTTTCAAACAAAAAAAAAAAAATTGAGTGCACTAAGAGGAAACCATGTGTGGAAATAGAAGCTGAGTGCTGCTAATACCAAAATTATCCTTAAGAAAATTTCACTCACTCAAATGCACACCCCCACACCGCCACACCCCTAAAAACCAAAGGCACCTTGTCCCTACCTTTCCCTCTCTTCAAACTCTGAATTGTACATAGAATAATTTCTTATCGAGGCTGATGAGCTGATGGAGCAATTTTTAAATTGTTATTACAGCAATTCATATCTATTAAGCGAAAGCACTAAAATAGAATACTCAATTCTGATGTGAATCATAGAACAAACAAACTATATAAGGCCATGGCCTAATGAAATAAGAACTTAGGCATTAATTGTTGTTGAAATTTTATTCTTGGTTTAGTTGAGCAATAAAACAACTAATGTTCATGTATGTACTAATTTGCCATGTCTATAGCAGCTAGTGGAAACAGGTTCATCGTTGAGGGAATGGGATTGCATAACACTGCTGGTCCCAAGGGGCATCAGGCTGTGGCATACCTAAGTCGTTCTGATATGTTGGTGCACTTCAACTGTAGGTTTGAAGGGTACCAAGACACACTATACTACAATAGCATAAAAGATTAATCTAACCTAATAAGATTAATCTCTCACAAAATGAGAGGCTAGGCAAAACTAACACACCCATATAGTAATGAATTCTAATAGAACAAAATTAAGAAAATTAAAATTGAAAATTTTCCTTAGAAATTCACAATTCCCAACATAATTAATATTACAATCCGCTAGGTTGCTTAAAAATATACAATGGGGGAAAAACCATATGAACGATTTGCATCGTAAATGTCCCTTGATTTGCCCTCTAGATACAAAAACTCAACTAAAGTTTACCAAAGAAGGTTATTTGGATAAGTAATCTCCATTTCATAAAAATAAATAAATAAATAAATCATGGAACCTTTCTTGTTTTTCAATTTCCTCAATATTTTCTCGGCAGCCAAACGCATCCCTAATTCTCAGTATTTTCAATTTCCCCAGTTTTTATTTGAACATCTAAGCCTACATCTACACAAATTGTAAATTATAAAAGGGGAACCCAGCCGAAAAATATAGAAAGATGGACAAGTCAATCAATCATTCACTTCAGGATATCTAAGAACAAAACAGCCTTCCCCCTTTAAAAACCTAACTCTGTTTGTAAAGAAGAAAAGAAAAGGAAAAAAGAGACAAGGAATAACTCAAGTTACACAAAAAAGTCAAATGCAACATCAAAAATGTTCTAACTCTGTCCAAAAATTTTGAGAAACCTAGAAAAAATGGGAACCTACAAATGTTTTCAATTTTATCAACCCTGAAAAAGGGGTTTTAAAAAAATCCCTGTTTGTAGATTTCAAATTGAAGTCAGAGAGAGAGAGAGAAGTAAAAGTAAACTGAGAAAAAGAGAAACCAAGACAATATATATATATGTTGTATAGTCGACAACTGAAATTGAGTTTGGGTCTTTTCGATGTCGTCTCGACTATTGCGATTTGCGTTGGACTCGGCTTCTGATCTTGAGAATTCCAGCTATTAGTTGCTTTGTTTGTTGGCCATCCCAACAAATACAATATATATATATACACAAACAGAGAGAGAGAGAGAGAGAGAGAGAGAGAGAGAGAGAGACTAACCTGGTACAACGATGAAGAGAGCCGAAGATGAAGTGAATGAAGATGGTGGCTAGGGTTTCGTTACTGATTGGGAGTGTAGAGAGTGAGTAGATACAACGATGAAAAGCAACCAATCTAACTATGGGGAGTTGAATGAAGAGAGCAACGATGAAAAGGAATCTAAATTGATTTAGGAATTCATTTTTTATTTAGCAAACATTCAAAACTACGTAGTTTTGATACAAAATATGGTTTTTTCTTTTCTGTGACCACAATAATTTGTCACCAAAAGTTTTGATATCCCGTTTTTTTTTTCTTCTCTCCCGCCATTACTTTCTGCAATCATATTTTATTTTTTGGTCGCAAAAATGACCTATTAGCTAGCAAAAAATTGTTGGTCCCGAAAACATTACCCATCAGCGACCAAAAAAATGTTAGTTGCAGAAAGTAGACTATTCGCGACCTACACAAAAAATGTGGTCGCCAAAAGTGTTTTTTCTTGTAGTGCTACCGAGTGAAAGAAAATTCACTTGTGTGCGAACTTTAATGTCCTAGTGTTGTGCGATTAGGCCTTGTCATCCAAATTGGGGCTCCAATCATTGGTGTAACCTTTTATTTCTCGTGCACCCAAATCTTTATTTCTTGTGATAAAGAGTAAGAATTTTTATTCATGTATCATATGGTTTCAGATCTGCTTTTGGTCAAAGCTGCAAGAGGAGATCCTGTAAGCCGCCCTCCAGCATGGATGATGCGTCAGGCAGGAAGGTATATGGCCGTTTACAGAAAGCTTGCAGAGAAATATCCATCCTTCAGAGAGAGGTCAGAGACAACTGATCTCATTGTGGAAATTTCTTTGCAGCCCTGGGAAGCTTTCCATCCTGATGGGGTTATTATTTTCTCTGACATACTTACCCCTCTACCTGCATTTGGTGTCCCATTTGACATAGAAGAGGTGAGGGGTCCAGTTATTCAGACCCCACTTCGTTCTGAGGAGGGCTTGAAAGCATTGCATCCAATCGACTTGGAGAAACTTCATTTCGTGGGAGAATCTCTCAGGATTTTGCGCCAGGAGGTATTTCTCACTCTTTTATCGCATGCATCAAAAGGTGGTTGGCAGTGCTAGTTTATTGTTAGTTTGATTTTTCATGGTTTGGAATTGTATCAATATTTCTATTAGTTTGTGTTATTATTCTTATTTAGGTTCGGGGGCAAGCTGCAATTCTCGGTTTTGTGGGAGCACCCTGGACAATCGCTACATATATTGTAGAAGGGGGTACAACTCGCACATATACCACCATAAAAAGCATGTGCCATACAGCACCTCATGTATTGAGGGCTCTTCTTTCTCATTTAACAAGGGCAATATCAGACTACATTGTTTTCCAAGTAAAGTCTGGTGCTGATTGTATACAAATATTTGATTCATGGGGAGGGCAACTTTCACCGAATATGTGGGAGCAGTGGTCAAAGCCTTATATTGAAGAGGTGATTTGAGTTTCTTCTGATAATCTGGACAAAGTTAATTTTCCCCATCTGCTAACATTTGTGATTCTTGAGCTCATTTTTCAGCTTTTTGTTTGTGCTGAAAACATTTTCCTTTGTCTGTGATTTGACTTTAGAAAATCTTATTTGTGCCAAATAAATTCCACTTCAGTTCCTGTGATGTGCACTGTTTTGAAGTTTTGAAGTTATGGTTGTGTAATGCAATTGTCAGTTTTACTGAAAATATCATTAGAAACTTCCAATTCTTAGGCTTGAGATAATTGAGAAGCAGAACGGAAGGGTAGGATGTGTATGAATGTTGGATTGCTTTTTCCTTCTCACTTATTTGTTGATTGGCTTTAGGTTCATTCTAAACCATTCTAGTTGAGTTCTATGATGTGCATGGTCATAAACATTTTAAGTCTTTGTTGTGTACTTAATGTTATTAAGAAATGCATTAGAAAATGCTAATTTGTGAGGGTTAGGAAATTAAAAGGAGAGATTTAGAAGGTGGGAAGTCCATGGACATTAAATGGATTGTGTTTTTTCTCAGTGATTTAAAATTGTTGCCTAGATTCTGTAATCTACGAACACAAACTCATCATTTTCTGTTTCAATAAAATGCTGCACTGTACTTATTGTTTTTATCCTTTTCTTTTCTTTTTGTATTGCATAATGTACATTTGTGTTGTCACTGTTACTTCTCTTTCCTTCTCAATCACCTTATGCGATTGTTGGAATTGCAGATTGTGAGTCTAGTAAGGACACAGTGTCCTGGAACTCCACTTGTTCTCTACATTAATGGGAATGGTGGCTTTCTTGAGCGGATGAAAGGAACTGGGGTTGATGTGATTGGGCTGGATTGGACAGTGGATATGGCAGATGGAAGGAAACGTTTGGGAAGTGGAATTAGCATACAAGGAAATGTGGACCCTGCTTGTTTATTTTCTCCTCTTCCTGCTTTGACTGATGAAATTAAAAGGTTTGTGATGAGAACTAAAACTTAGGACTGAACTTTTCCTTTCAATTACTGCCTATGCCCCATGACTTAGGCATAACTACTAGATGTTTGGATATTGACTTGCCTACTTGTTTTTTTCTTCTTTTTATACGAGTGTGATATTTAATTGAAGAAGTGCCAAGAGGCACATGATCACTTGCTCTACACATTGCTTAAGCACAAATTTCACCAGTTGGATTTTGGCCCAACTTTCTGAACTGGTTGGTCACTGCAGATGGCCAGAAAAAAGGCACATAACTACATATTGGGTTGAAAGGTTTTAATATTTTTCTTCAATATATATATACTTGTTTCTTTTATAAAACAGGACTAGTTTGAGTAGTGTCGATGTCCTAATATTCTTATGTTCTGTAACAAGGACAAATATATGGGTAAATGCAGGACACAGATTCAAGTTGTCTCAAGTAAGCAACCTCCCAAAAACTTGAGGGTCAAACACAGATAAAATAGGATTGTCTGACATGGAAGAAATGGAAAATTTGGGGTCCTAGTTGCTTATAAATCTAGCAGTTTGGTTGCATAGAGCAAACATAAAACATGAGATCCCAAATTGTGAATCCAGTTTCCAGTTGATCCAACTGATTGAGTCCATTTGACAGGGTTGTGAAGTGTGCTGGCCCAAGGGGTCACATTCTCAATCTGGGCCATGGTGTTCTTGTTGGGACACCTGAGGAAGCAGTTGCTCATTTCTTTGATGTTGCAAGAAGCTTGGAGTTTGACACACTTGCTGAAGATCATTTGATGGAGGAACCTAAATTGGTGGTTTGAAGGCTGAATTTTTTTCTTTTGAGTACTAGTCAATTGTTTTGTTGTAGAAATTAGCTGTTTTTTTTTTTTTTCTTCCTTTTTTTCACTTTTACCTGATACCAGCAGCATGACTACTCTTGCTTTAGCTTGCAAATTGTTGAGGGTTTAATTAAAGCTACAAGGTTTTGCACATGCTTGTTGGTGAGCTA
The DNA here is from genome assembly GCA_025200525.1 of Camellia lanceoleosa. NCBI lineage: Eukaryota > Viridiplantae > Streptophyta > Magnoliopsida > Ericales > Theaceae > Camellia > Camellia lanceoleosa. Next base: position 162,452,239 of record CM045764.1, read on the forward strand.
ACTTCTTCTTCTTTTTCCCTGTTGTATCTGTAATTAAAGATATATGAAATGAATGATAAATTTACGCCTCTTGTTAATTGACTATGTTCCTTCTTGAAATTTGTTTCCTCTGATGAACATCAATGGTAATTTACTGCTTTTAAGAAATGTTGTTATCAGATGATTGTTAGCACATGACCAGCACAATGGGCTATGTCCAGCTACAGACTAGCCTTTTAATCTTTAATTGGCATGAATCATGAGTGACTTTAACCACTGAATATTAGCTAATTAAATACAGAAATAAGTGGTGGTTGAACTTTGGGGGGAGTTTATTTTCACAAGGAATTTGAGTTTCATAGGATAACCCTGAAAATATTGATTGGTTTTGTTGACACAAGCAAGAGGGTTAACTTACATATTGGTTGGATGTGGCAACTGTAAATTAGGTGTGGAATTTTTTGTGATTTGAAAAACACAATTACTTCATTCTGTTTTCGTTCTCGCTTTTGTTTTTGTTCTTGTTGTTTATGATTTTCTTCTTCAAATTTTATTGAGAAATTAAGCTTAGTGAACAAATCCTGTGTTCATACACCGGCATAAAAAAAAGGTCGACAAATTGTATGTTGATTCGATCAAGGTCTTGTTTAAGTGATCCTCTACTTTCTTGAAGATTGAAGTAGTCCTTCTGAGATTTAAAAGGTACTTGTTAATCCCCATTTATTCTAGAAATTTGCTAGTCAGATTCATCATTTTTGTTCTCCATTTCTCATGTCTGTGTCAACTGTCTGCTAGATTTTGAGTTGTTAATTTTGTTCTTCTATGTGATGGCTTTCATAAGTGAAACAAATGTTGGTCTCTTTTCAACTATTATTGCTTTTGCTTGTACAACAGGAACCACTTTAATCTTACTATGAATGCTAATAGAGCCCAGAGAGATGATGTTTTCATGTTCATTCAGGTGGTATATACTATATATTTAGCCAAAACTGGTGAGACTATATATAGTGTGTGTGTGTGTGAGAGAGAGAGAGAGAGTGTTCTTGAAACTACCACCATGAATGTACTTTTTGTCTCCTTAATAATCTCTTTTGACTGCCTTCTTGGTGGCCGACCCACCAAAAATGCTGTCTTCCAAAGGCAAGAAAAAATATTCAGTATCAAAAAGTGTAAAAATTGCTTTGGTTATTATGATCTGTTCTGTATCTTTTTTGTTCATGGATTTGAAGGTTTATTATCAGAGGACAGGTCATAGGGCACCTTGCCTTTGCTTTGTGCCGATCTGTGGATCTTGTTTGGGATTTTTCTGAAATGACAACGCTACCTTTTGTCAGGTCTTTAAATATGAATGATGATATACATCTATGCTTGGTTGTTCGAAGAAGAGTAATACTACAAATTCATTCTTATTAATTTTAAAATTACTTAAAAATTACATGAATCTCATACTACATACATTAATCTTCGCTACTCAATAACTCAACTCAAAAGAAATTTCCCTCTTGAGCATACAGCAACAAAATTTTTATTTGAAAACGATTGTAGTGATTTATTATTATTGTTTTTTATTTTTTGAAATGTCGGAATCACAATTAGCGACAAGTAGTGATGGATATTTTGTTTTGATGCCCCGTTTGACAAGATGGTTGGGGTTAATTTAATTCACTAAAAGATAAAATCTATTAAAAAGTTAATAAGACAAAATAATCATTTTATTTTTTTCTTACAAAATTACAAAAAAAATCAGAAGTTTATTTCAAAGGAATCTTTTTAATTAAGTCAAAATAACTAAAGAATAAGGCTAAAACAATTCATTCCAAACGACTCAAAGGATTCTCCAATAGAGAGCGTATCTCTCAAGTTAGGGCTAGTTTGGCATAACCTAAATAAGCCAAAAAGTCAAAAAGTCACTATCTTATTTAAGTCACATCATCTTATTTAAATCACATCAACTCTCTAACACATCACATCAAACCCAACCCAAACTCACCAACAAGTCAAAAAGTACACTTTTTTAGGACATCCCAAACCAACCCTTAGTATCAAATTTATCGGTTGAATAAAAACATTCGACTTTAGTTTATCAAAATTTTGTGTTCTTTAATCCGGTTATTAACCGTGATGAGTGTCTTAGTGGGTGGGTGGGGTGATTACACTTTTTGTATTATTAATCATTTTATCCTCTCTACATAAACAATTATACACACTCAAATAAATTCTTACACTAACTAAATTAATAAATTCTTTAGCACAGAAAATTGAGTCTCGGTTTACATTACTTGTACACTACATATTAACACAATTTCTACATCTCGATTGAAGATGCTCTTATTAAGTATAGAAAATAATAAATTTATAAAAATATTATACATAATGATTTGTGTAGGAAAAAAATAAAGTGAAGGAAAAAATAAATAAATTATAAGCTAATTCTTTTTTGTCTTGTCCCATGCAAATCTCTTCTCAAATTCATAATCTAATCGCAATTAGTAGAAAAGTTTAATATAACATTTCTTCAAGTTGCTAATCAAGAAAATGAATTTTCTTTAGTAAAGAAACAATGAAGAGAAGAAAATTGATCTCTTGGCACCATAATCCTAAAAATAAGGTCGCTACAAGGGATCGGATCTCTGCCCTTCTTCTTGTCCTATGCCTTGCCCACAGTTGACCACCTGGTAAATTATTCAATTACGTCTCAAAATTCATGCGCCTTAATTTTTTTTTACATAATCTAATAATTGAAAGTATATTAAAACAGAATAAAGAGAAATTTGAAAACAAAAATTCCCTAACTCTTTAAAAAAAACAAAAAAAAACTAGGAGGATAGGATCATAGGGCCTATTTTTCTTATATTTTATTCCATTTAGGGGACTAGCTAAGATCTAAACATTGTGTGTACTAGGAACTAACCAACCATAAGATCTAAACATTGTGGGTGCGTTTGATTGGAGGATTAGGAGGGGACTATTTACTATTCGGATTATTTATCCGAAAGAGTGAGTAGTTCATCGTTTGTTTTTTTTTTAGTCCGCCGGACATGGAGTTCGGCCGGACTCCTTATCTCTTATATGGGGGATTATACTATCTCGGGGAGGTGCGGGACAATTTTGGGGAGACAATTTACTATTGGGATTAGGTAGTAAAATGACCATTTTGACCATCTACTATTTAATTATGTATTATATTTAGTAAAATTCAATAAAATTTAAATGTCTCAATTTAAAAATAAAATAATTTTATTTAACTTTTATTAAATTTTATTTATTTAATTTTTTAAAATAATTTTTTATAGATATTTTATTGATATTTTATTATAAAATTTTGTTTATATTTTATTTAATTTCATTATTTAAATGTTAATAGATGTTTTATTTAATTTCATTGTTTAATTATTATTATTTTTTTTAAAAAATTTATTTAAAATTTTAATTAAAAAAAACATATATTTTTATTGATATTTTATTTATTTAATTTAAAAAAATTTTATTTAATTGTGTAAAAAATAAAATAAAATAAATTTTTATTTAATCTAGTTAAAAATAATTAAAATATTAAAGATATGTTTAATATTACTATTACTTAGTAAATAATTGAAAAATGATAAAATAGTCTTTTGTTCATTTATCCTATCCAGTCCGTCCAACCAAACGTTAGATTCACTAAAAATAGTCATTTCTAGACATTTAATCCCATGAAAAAAAAACACAAGATATGTATCCAATCCAACCAAATAGTCCGGGGGATTCACAGTCTCAAGACTCAAGTACGATAGATTCTAATCCTCCCTTATCCAATCCGTCGAATCAAACATACCCATGTGTACTAGGAGCTAACCAACCAATTTATAATTAGACACTTTTTTATTTTTTCTTTTCATTAACCTAGGCTGCTTGGTCAATTGAGACCTTTTTATTTAGGTCAGTGGTTGTGGTGGGCTCATAGAGATCGGAGATTTCAAAGGCAACAAAAACTTATTACTAGACCCCCTCTATGGGTTTAACTTTGCCCATTAAGGGCCATTTTGTAATGATCCTTTGTTATTCCCTTCTCTCTTCTTTTCTTATTTTTTAAAAATTTATTGTTATGCAAAAGTTACGATTTTGTAACGTAATTTTTAATATTCACTAAAACCTTTCATTCAAATACATCTTCTACAATTTTATTGTTCCTTTTTTTTTTTCTTTTTTTTTTTTTCCCATTTCTATTTCAAAGGGGAGTAAAAAAAAAAAAACTAACATTCTGAATCATATATTATGTGTTTTCACATTTTAATTTGATGTTTGAAATTTATTTTCTTCACTATTTTGGGATTTTTTAAGGCTAACTTTTGCCTTGTGTGTTTGATTGTTTGAATACTAGTAAAATTGGAATTCCTAAACTTTTCTGGTTTTAGCAACCAAAAATCTCTAATCAACTCAATAAAAATATATATAAAAAAAATTATTGATCATGAACATAGTGGTAACATAAATAAGTGCAATTTAATTTGTCACCAAATGGGGGAGGTTAAATAAGAACTTCCATTGAGATAGTAAGATAGTAGAAAAAAGACGTGAATGTTGATGGTTAAAACTTTAAGTAATTAAGTCTTGGTTTTGTTATGTAAAGTTGAGAATTATCAACTTACTAACTTCATGGATCAATATTGATACGATTGATGTTAGTAATACTTTTTTAGTGCGTGTTATGCTGTCATATTATTTTTGACTCTGTTTAATGCGTGTTATGCTGTCATGTCATTTCTGAGAGTCACTAATATTAATTTAGTGTGTTATGCTGTCATGTCATTTCTGAGAATCACTAATATTAATTTAGTGTGTATTATGCTGTCATTTCTAAGAATCAACTAAATAGTTCTTTTTTGTCAGTTTTTTCCCTTTTCGTATAAACTTCATTTATAATTATCCAGAAAGTCAATAATACAGGTTAAGTGTGTTATGTTGTCATTATTGATAATCAGGTAAACACTTATATATATTAGTTTTTCCTTCATTTCCTATAAATTTTTTTAATAAATTGTTTAATAATTATCCAGAATGTCAATAACACTAGTTTAGTGCGGTTTTGTTGTCATTTTTCAAAATCAACTAAATAGGTCTTTTTTTTGTTGTTGTTGTCATTTTTCCATTTTTCCGGTAAACTTCTTTACAAGTGGTTTAATAATTATGTTGTTAATGATTTGCTATTTCTTTTTAAGATTCGTTTCTTCATTAGTTGTTATTGCTATTGCTATTGTTGTTTTTTTCTAGGGAGTGGGGTTCGACTTCATTGCTCGCGCGTTTTAAAGATCTCATTTTACATATGATTTGTCATATTATTAGTTTTGAGTTACTAAAAATCCCATGCCATTCTATGCTATATTTTAGACTCAACTAACTAATGCACATCTGTGAATTGCCAATTTTTGTTCATTGATCATCTCCAATAGGAATTTCTATGTTGTGTTTGGTTAACACTTTTCTCTCTTCTAGACATGAAATACGATATATTTGTTCTTCTTTTGAATCACTTAATCTGCAAATAGATGTATTTGTGAAAAAGAATTAATAAATTACATATGAATATGACTATGACTATCGTTATCATGTATGGGCCTCTTATATATTTTCTAAATTGCCCCTCAAGGTTCTCTCTCCCCCTTCACACATTTCTCTCTCCCTCACCATTTTTAAAAAAAAAATATTCCACATTAGTTACATATTCAAATTTGAGTTGTTTAAAATTCCTAATCTGCCCTCAAGTGATGGGAAGATTGCAAACACTCGTCAAAAATAAATATTAACTAGTCTTTAAAAAAAACCTCAATCTAAATGGCTTACTCCATATATATATATATATATATAATTCTTAGGTAATCATAATAATTGGATTAAATTATTGTCAGGGAGATCATAAGATATACAAAAGCATACTTCATGAAGTCATCGACGCATAAAACAAATTTTAGCAATGCTTTGTGGATGTTAATTTCTTGTCCTAAAAAATTTCGGCAGTAAACTCTTCTTGATCTTTTATATGTTCTTAGAAATTAAACTATTTTGATGCAAATTTATAAATATGAAGCCAATTTAGATATGTAATTTTTCAGAACATACACCTAAATATATTTATAATCAAGTTGAATTATATAATTAAGCTAATGAAATTAATGAGTGAATGAAGAGGAATCCAATGGTACTATATGTGGACCAATGTATATGTGAAGATCCACGTGGGTGGGACAGATCACATCTAAGTGGGACATGCCACATATATATATATATATAATAATAATAATAAAATGCCATTAGTTAAGAATAAACTAATATAAAACTTTTAAATTCAATAAGGAAAATATAAAGTACCCTACTCTACACATCAATTAAATTTTTTTTGTAAAAATCTCAAATAAATGTGCAAGAAATTATCTTCCTAGAATGATCAACACACTAAAATATTTTTAAGAAAACGTCAACACACAAAAATAAAAAATAAATTCAAAAGAACTAAAAATTTGTTTGTTGAAAAAAATATACTAATAAAAAAAAAGTCGTAATTTTCACTTGGATTTTCTCTTTTTGAGAAAAAATATATTTTTGTGTTTATTTTTGCTCAAAAAAATAAAAATAAATAAAACCCTTATGAAAAAAAACATGTTCCAAAAAAGAAATTATGAAAACGAAACAAAAAAGAGTGCTAAGTCTATGATGCATCAATCTATATATAAGTGTTGAAGGAAATTCATGGTGACAAATATGATTGTATTGAAAGAGACAATAAAAGAAAAGAGCATACTCACTTCAACTCTTGGTTCCAGCTTCATCAACTTCAAGCATTAATCGTCATTTATACAATTAGCATATATATATATATATAGCATTTAAGCTATATATTTAGAGAAAAAAATAGAAAAGATAAGGATTTGATCCAGGCATCGATTACTGATAGAAACATCCAACATGAATGCACTGAAGCATGGGAAGAGCTGAAAATCATATATATATTGACCTGTAAAGTTCCAACATTCACGAGTAAATTTTTTTTTTTTCTTTTCAATAAAAAAATTGTGTGACAAAATAAACTAACAGAAGCAGGTAAAGTTAGAAAATAAGTAGTGCCAAAATCAGTGGAATATAATTTACCCTGTTTGAAAAGTTTTCACAATTTGTTTTCTTCTCTTTTTTTTTCCTCCAAAAATAGAAACTAGTTTGAAAAATTAAATACCCAAAAAAATCTCTCCAAAAAAGAGAAAACCATTTGAAAATAATGAGTATTTTTTTTACCAAACTATTTTTTTTTTTTTTTTTTGAAAAAGAAAAAGAAAACAGATTTTGAAAACTCAACTTGTAAATTTTGTGGATGGCACATGAACTTAAAACTACATTGGTGCATGATGAAAGGGTGCTACCACTATGGAAAGTTTGGGAATATATATATTTAATTTGATCAACACACAAGAATTATGTCTAAAAGCTAGGCATGTTTGGTTGTATTTTTTTGTTTATGTTTTCATTTTTCAAAAAATACTTGGTCAACTTGGGTAAACAATTTGGGGAAAATTTTCTTAAAACAACCATTTTTTAGGAGACGTCAAAAAATTGTTTTAACACAAAAATGAAAACGATATAAAAATGGTAGGTGTTTTTGAACTTCTCATTATTTCATTTGCAAAAACACAAAAAAACAAATATGAAGAAAACAGAACCTAGCATAATTCTCAAACGCTATGAACAGCATGGCAACAAATGGTAATATGATTTTTTTTTTTTTTGGCCTTCAGCTCTTATCCCTGTACGAGTAAAAGATAGCAAACAAGAAGATATCTGATCAAATTAAAAACAGATAGTAAAAGGCATGGCATTCAAGATCTATCTAGACGCCAACAAACAAAAACATGTAGTAAAATTAATATGGTGACAAATTAAGGATGAAAATAAAGGAAGTGCTATTTAGGAATTGCTAGTACTAGTTAGAACACTTTCTAAAGACAGGAATTACCAGCAGGAACAACAAACTAGATGTCTAATTCAAAAAAATCAACTATATATAACTGATGTTTGATTAAAAAAAAAATAGTTGTAGTTAATAAATTTTTGGCAAAACTTCGTTATAATGTCAATTTAAAAACAATCTACCCCTAGCATATAGGTAATTATTTGGTAGTTCAAGAACACCATATGGAACCAATCATGTAGCAAAATTTTTTCAATTAAGACATGCCGATTCATTTTTATTAGATAGTTATGAGACAAAAAATAATCTGTTTAGTGTGTTGTAATTTCTCAATTGTCAATAATACCACACAAATAATGGATAATTATTCAATAATTCTGGAGTATGGATACATGGTATTCCATAGTATGATGATTGGTAGAGAAGATGGGTAAGTGTTGGGTGATTGGGAAATATGAGATGACATATTGAATGATAATTGGTTAGGAAATACAAACACGTGGTACTTTGAGAATATTGATCAATTTTCCTAAATAATGTCATATGTTACTTGGAAGTTTCTTACAATTTTTCCTAGCATCCTGTAAAATTATATCTATCTTGGATCATATAATTTTTAGTACTTATATTATATCAGAAAAATACAATGTTTTTCACATAATTAGGATAGTTGTAACACAGAAGAAATATAGTAGGAATTTAAAAAGGAAACATATAAATTAAGAAAGAAAACATAAGAATCAGGGTTTTAAATATGGATTAATAATATTAGATTTTTAGACTTTCAATACTAAAATCCATCTATATATCGGCTGATATATTCTATTGCGTTATTTAAAAATAAAAGGATGCATACAAGGTAGAATGAAGAGATTTTGTCTTGCATTGAAGATCCACAAGAAATCTAAGACAAACAGAAGATATGCTGATGTATATTAACACCAACAAACCAAAAAAAACAACACATTAAATATAAGAATTGGGTTCCATTAAATATAACTGTTTCCTATTTATTCATTTAAAAATTATAATTATACGTTAAAAATGAGATCATGTCTAATGCCCATTCATGGCGGGCACAAGATCTTGCAGAATCCTAAGAGGCCCAAAACCAGAAAAAAAAAAAGAAAAGAGTAGATATTCAAATAATAGATTTTTTTTTTTTTTTACCTTTGCATATTACCCATCAAAAATCTGTGATTTTGCATGAGAGAGAGAGAGAGAGAAACCTATTTTCTATCATTGCCCCTAACGTTGGTAAGTGTAAAAGACATTATGGTAAAGTGCTATATCAGTTCTTCTCTGTCTTCACTGTCAAAAGTGACTATGAAAATTAGGGTTTTGGAACCCTTGGGCTAGGGTTTACTATCAAGGGAATGGGATGCATCAGTCCTCAACTTAATGCATAGTTCAATTATTGTATTATTTCCCTCTTTTTGGGGTTTCCTAATTCAAGAACATCAAATCTAAACTTCTATATAGAAAAAAATAAAAATAAATAAATACATACGTTGATTATACCACAAGCCTTATGGTCTATCAACATCACCCAAACATATATATCACAATTTGTTCCATCACTTCAAGAAAAGTAGAATTGAATTTCATGAAACAAAGATTGGACAATTACCATTTCTGTCGCGAATCCAAAAGCAATCAAGATGACTGCATAGGGAAGCTTGAGGCTTCATCGTTGGCCTTCACTTGACTCCTCTTCTTCTTCTTCTTCTTGTATGGTATGCCCCGTGCCTTTGCTTGTGAATCCCTAACCTCACGTAAATAAACGCGTATAGCTCCACTAGCGAAAGGATTAGTCTCCGGTAACCCACCGTTCTCTTCATATGCAGCCCTAAGCCTCCCGATTAGCGCATCAAGGCTGCCCCAAGCTTGCCTAAGCGGGCAAGTACAAGGCCCCGGTGGCTCGGGCTGCCCAAAGAACACACACCCTTGTAAGTGCACTTTAGTCTTCCCAAACTGATCGAGGTAACGAAGGAAATCAAGTACATGGTTATAGTTGCAGTGAGACATGGGCACAGGAGGCCTCTGATTCTTCAAGTACTGGCCAAAAGTGTTCCAATCGCGACGCTTCTGTGACTCATACCGGCTCAGTTGAGCTGGTTGCTGTTGATCAGCAGGAGCAGATCGCGACGATGATCCTTCTCCTAATTCTTTTCCTTTGTCACTTGACATTGATTAAGGCTGCTAATTGGGTTCTTGTGAATTTTGTTTTTTGGGCAATGGAGAAGGAAAGATATTATTGAGGGGGTGCAAGAGAACAAAATTGCAGTGGGAGAAAGATGGAGATCAAATCATGGGGCTACAGAAGAGACATGGTATGGGACCAATGAAAGTGCTTTAGCTCCTCTTTTTCTTCCTCCATCACATTATTTTCTTGCTTTAATGGTGTACTATTAGTATTAATTATACTTTTTAAATATATTTTTTTTCCATATATTTATAATTATGTTACCATCATCAAAGCAATCATTATCAAGCATATTAGCAAATTTAGCACTATGATTTGGGATCTACTGACTAGGTTACCAGTGAAAGTAGGTAACCTGAGTTAGGGCGCGTTTGGAAAGCGGTTAAATAGTAAAAAGGGGAGATTGAACATAAAAGATGTAGCATCTTCCTAGGGTTTAGGGTAATGAACAAACTTGTCTCCTCTAATTTTTTGAATGGATTGAAAAGTAAAGAAGGATGACTTCAGGTATAGTTAATATAGATTTTTTTTTTAGTTCCTATATTAAGGAAACTGTTGTTCTTACTAGCTGATGTTACTGTATTGACAGCCCATATTGAAATCACATTTATAAAAAAAAAAATTCAATTATTGAAAAAAATAAATTTAACCCGTAAGAATAGTAACATTAATGCCATGCACAAATTCTTGATTTGGAAGGCATTTTTCAGTTTACAAGGTGGTCAATGTAGGTTGTTTCTATCTGTGGTTTGGGTAGGGGCAGTACACATGTGCATAGGATGATCACAAATGCTATTGGTAATAAAATTGGAACAGTCCATTAGAGTCTTAAATGTTCAAAATCTATGCCACTATGGAAATAGATTAATGGAACTCAGTGCTTATAACAACTTTATAAGGGTTTTATCACCAAAAAATGTAAACAAACTTTGCTAGCTAGGGTGTACAATGACCTTTTTTTTTAATCAGCAATTATATTTTTTTAGGATAAAATTCATTTTACATCTTTGTAGTTTGAGCCAAAAGTACTTTTCCCCTATATCCTTCAAATATAATTAGAAAACTTCCATGTGATTTTGGATCAAAGAGCAGCCAAAACCGTTAACTATAGATGTGAAAAAATAATAATACCCTCAAATCTTATATTTTTTTGTTATTTTATTTCTCTCTCTTCTCTCATATACATAATTTATAATGTCTAATATTAATTCAATTAAATCACAATACTTATAAATTTTTAACTATTTATTATAATTCTTAACTTTTTATTCTAATTTTTATTTAGGAAAATTTATTGAGAAATCCTATTTTGGGAATTTCTGTACCATTTGGTCTCACGTTTTAAATGGTTGATTAGGGAGTCTTTATTAGGTGCAGTGTGTGACCAATAAATTCTTTTTCAAACGTGGATGGGTATTGGTTAGACAGATTTACCCTCATCAATTTTTTTTAATCAGCAATAAAGAAATTTTATTGATGAATAATAAATTATACCAAACATCAATAAAAAAGAATGGATGCACAAGCATCATAGCTAAGTAATATGATCCTAATTAAGTTGGCACCATAGAACCAGCCCAATTATCTGCAGCATTGCATCAAGTTAGTGAGCGACCAACGAAAACAAAACCACAAAAAACATCAAAAATAACCAACACCACTATTCCTTAACATTGGTGCTCCTTGTTCACACCACTTCAAGTAAACCAAGGCCAAAAAATAGCTCTGCAGCTGTAAATCCCACCCACAGAATCTCAAAATCAGATTTAACTTCTTCTTCACCCTATCCCCAGCCCACAAAAAACATCAAAAATAACCAATACCATTATTCTCCAATATTGGTGCTCCCAGTTCACGCCATTTCAGGTAAACCAAGGCCAGAAGATAACTTTGCAGGTGCAAATCCTACCCACAGAATCTCAAAATCAGATTTAACTTCTTCTTCACCTTACCCCTAGCCCACCAATGTAGCATTTCTTCACATGGACCAAACATCGCTATTCTTGTCGCACTAGATCAGTGTAGATTACATACCTATTCCATGACAGAATAATGCTACTGTTCTCCCACTCTGTTGAATAATGCTACTGCAAATCCCACCTACAATGCTGCTGTGGGGACATAATTTTTGAATGACAAATACGTGGCCGAAGTGACACCGAAGTGCCAGCCGGGGTGCCACGTGTCCTGGTCATGATGCTGAGATGATCTCGGCTAGGCCGAGGTTATCTGCAAGGATACCGGAATCCGAGATAAGCGGATAAGGGACAAGAGTCCTGGAATGGGAGAAGACTTCAGTTTGAGTAAAGATAAGACTCTTACAGGAGCTTATCCTAATCCTACTGGGAGTCCAAGATTAGCAGTAATCTTGAGTCCATTAGAGTTAGGCTTCTATTGGGACTAAGATTGTGTGGACTATAAAAGTAAGGCACCCCCATGGGTCTAAGGTATGCTTTTTATGCTCTGTCTAGTGATTTAAGCACTATTGGTTATCTTTGAGAGATATTTTACTGACTTGATCGTCGAAGTACCCCTGAGTGGATGAGCCACAGCCGAAATCTTTTCTTTATGTTGCAGGTCGTTCGGGTTTAATCTATTCTGCTAGTGTTCTCCAGCTCAGTGCTTGATTGGCAGTGTGGTCAGAAATTGACACACACAATTTGGCGCCGTCTGTGGAAAAGAAAGGAGAATAGATGGCCAACGACGGACAGAAAGAAAAGGTTGGGGACGACACTCCTACTGGGAGTGGGAAACATATTGACCTTGACGTTGAATAAGACAACTGCAACGAAGAGACTCGTGATAAGAATCATGGAGGAAAGGACGTCGGCCAGGAGGGCGGCGTACCGAATAAATCGGACTGGAGCGGGTATTATAACGAGGACGACCTCCGGGTATGGAAAGATAGATGCCTGCGGAGGGACGACAAGATAAAGGGAATGGCGGACAAATTGGCGGACTTACAAACGGTCGTCAATTTCATGATGCAGAACAACATCATGCAGCCACCGTTCCCGTTACAAGATACGCCGATTCCAGCGGCCAAAGAAGGTGCCCAGAAAGGGGGGCAAAAAACGGTTCTTAGAGTCCTTCAGCATGGTGGGACCAAGGGACATTCTCACCGGCCTTCTCGAGAGGTCGGGCATGGAGAATCCCAGAAGGCACATCGAACAAAAGAAACCTGCACCAAAGAACATCGGGATGTTCAGGGAAAGGAACTTTGTTTCGACACGACCAGTGGAGGGAGGTCCAAAAAGACTCACGATGACACTAGAAGTAGTGCATCAAAGAAGCTGAAATCTAGAGATAGCCGAGCTCTTGGATGAACCAAATAGGATCTGGGAGATCACCTACAGAGGAAGCAACAAGATGGCGAGGTAACCTCCCCAGTCAAGCCGAGAACGCCATTCTCGGAAGAATTAGACAAAGTTGAGGTCCCGAAGAGATTCAGTATGCCGAGGTTCCAAATATACGATAGGAAGTCGGACCCCAACTTTCACGTCGGATTATACCTGAACGCGATGGCGTTATACTCTGGGAATGAGCCGTTGCTCTGCAAATTGTTCCCCTCATCATTCAGGGAAACTGCATCGGACTGGTTTCATAAGTTGCCGAAAGAAACTGTGAAAACTTGGGAAGGCCTGGCCGAGATGTTTGTGGCCAGGTTCATGACAAACAAGCTACAGCCATTGAGGGTGGACGCCCTAATGGCCCTGAAGATCAACGAGGATGAAAGTCGTAGGGCCTATGCCAAAAGGTATTATAAAGTATTCAACCGAATACCAGGATGCAACCAAGAGCTGGCAGTCATATCGTTTAAAAATGGCTTGAAGGATGACTGTCTGCTTCGAAAATCACTGGCAAAGACATTCTTGAAAAGCATGGAGGAGCTGATGGCTAGGATAGAAAAATATGCCAGAGCCGAGGAAGACACGCTGGGGATAAAGGCGTCCAAACAAGAGAGGATAAATGGTTTGCTGAAGCAAAGCCGAGATAATACTGGACACGAGAAGACAAGAGCTTAGCCCAAGTGTGCAGATCCTAGATTCCAGATCTGGAATCCCAGATCCCAGAAGACAAGATCTCAGCTTAGATGATTAAGTCCGAGAAGAGAAGAACTTGGCCTAAGTTAAAGAATTTTTTCCACAAAGAAGTATGTGGAAGCCATGCAGGGGGCAAATCCCCTACCCATAGAGCAATATCAAGGTCAAAGCCACGTACCTAATGAGAGCCCAAGTAGAACTTAAGTTCATATTAGGGGGCAAAGAGCTGAAGAATGATACTTGGGAGTTGGAATTTCACAAGCCGAGATGATGTTTAACATTTGTTGAAACTTGAGAGAAGTTTACAAGTTGAAGTTAAACCGAGATGATATTTAATACTTGTTAAAACTTAAGAAAATTTTACAAGTTGAAGTTAAACTGAGATTATGTTTAACACTTGTTAAAACTTGAAAAAAGTTTACAAGTTGAAGTTAAATCGAGATGATGTTTAACACTTGTTGAAACTTGAGAAAAGTTTGCAAGTTGAAGTTAAACCGAGATTATATTTAACACTTGTTGAAACTTGAGAAAAGTATACAAATTGTAGTTAAACCGAGATCATGTCTAACACTTATTGAAACTTGAGAAAAGTTTACAAGTTGAGGTTAACCGAGGTTATGTTAAAAGAAGATTGGTTTAAACACTTGTTGAAATTTTGAGAAAAATTTTCAAGTTAAGCCAAGGTTATGTTGAAAGAAATATTTGCATACTTGCCGAGATTACCATATTGCCAAGACTTGGAAGAAATTTGAAGGCAGAAGTCTTGCTAAGAGTAAAGTATCGAGTTGTGAATAAGACTTGTGAAAATATTGTAAAATATTTTCATGTGTTAAGCCGAGGCTGAGGTAAACCGATTAGTGGGTACAACCGAGGTATTACACCCCGAAGAGATTGCACAGTTAAGGTGTATTTTGAAGACATGCAAATTATTTTTAAGTATAGAATCGTACAAGAGTAAAAAGAAGACACATACAACCACGTTGAAAAAAGAAATTAAAGAATGCATTCAGAAAAGGAAAGAAGGCACTTTGGCCTAACATTGAAGAATGATTGTTTAGATTACAAAAAAGTCGGTGTAAAGTACGCCGGTGTCAGACGGTGGTAGTGAGCAAAGGAGTGCAATGAAAGCCTCATCGAAGGAAGAGAGTGAAAATTGATTGCAGAAAGGTTCGCAAAAACAGCAATGAAGGATTTGAGAGAGAAAATTTTGATTTTGATCAAAAACATGAAAAATGGCAATTATGGTGCCTTGGACAACGTGCTTGTCAGACGGCGCACGCAAAAATAATGCGACTTGATGGCACATATCAAATTCGGTCCAGTAAGGGAAAGACACGTGGTGAAAACGGTTGAAATACTATGCGTACCAGCTCATACGCATGCTGGAACTCTTGGAGTTCTTGATTCAATGAAGCAAATACCTCGGCTAGGAGGACGATTTTGGTTGAGAAACTTGAACAAACTAGGTCGTTGGTTCTAAAGCATTTATGAAAGCAGACTATAGGTCTTGGTCATATTGAGCCGACGAGTTCTGACTTTGGCAATAGATGATGAAGCGAGCTTAGCCGACGTGCTAAATGGAAGAAATAATATAGGTTCCATCACCTCAGGATGCAGAGGTAATAGAACCTAGGGGGCAGTTGTGGGGACATAACTGGGGTGACACCGAAGTGCCAGCGGGGGTGCCACGTGTCCTGGTCATGATGCCGAGATGATCTCGGCTAGGCTGAGGTTATCTGCAAGGATACCGGAATCCGAGATAAGCGTATAAGAGACAAGAGTCCTAGAATGGGAGAAGACTTCAGTTTGAGTAAATGTAAGACTCTTAGAGAGCTTATCCTAATCCTACTGGGAGTTCAAGATTAGCAGTAATCCTGAGTCCATTAGAGCTAGGCTTCTATTAGGACTAGGATTGTGTGGATTATAAAAGTAAGGCACCCCCATGGGTCTAAGGTATGCTTTTTATGCTTTGTCTAGTGAGTTAAGTACTATTGGTTATCTTTAAGAGATATTTTACTGATTTGATCGTCGGAGTGCCCCCGGGTAGACGAGCCACCGCCGGAATCTCTTCTTTCTGTTGCAGGTCGTTTGGGCTTAATCTATTCTGCTAGTGTTCTCCAGTTGAGTGTTTGATTGGCAATGTGATCGAAAATTGACACACACAGCTGCTATTGCTTTCCTAGGACATTTGTTACAACTACCCAAGAACCTTCTCACCCTATTTGATTTTACATGCTTTTTTTCACCAAATGAAAATTACTCACAATATCATTTACAGAATAAAAGCACCTAGAATTATGTGATTTTCACCAAAGTGCTAACCTTACCTTAATTATCTCACATAACTCCACCAAAACTGGATGCTTAGCAGAGAAAATACATTCATTTCTACATTTCCAGACAGACCAAAGCACTGTTGATGAATAGTTCTCCAAAACATCCTTTTCATTGAAATTCCAACTCAACCACCATTGTAATAGACACTCTACTGAATCTGGTGTTACCCACTCCAGCCCCTACCACTCAATTATGTATACCCACACATTCCACACAAAAGGGTAGAGCAATAAAATATGATTAAAGGATTCCAGTTCAGATTTGCAGAACATACAGTGTAAATTCACATTCCCCATCAATACTTCAATTTTGTGCAGAAAAGCCTTTGTTTTAAGTCTACCTTTCCAGGCCAACCAAGTAATGAATTTGGCTTTAGGTGGAGATAAATTGTTCCATATCAATCTAGCAGAACTGTGTAGAGAAACCGAATCCATATCAACCTTGAACCCACCTTTTGGATCAACCTTCCATCTCACAAAATCCTTATTCTTCATACTCTTACTAGTTAATTAGGGAAGTTTGTTTGTTTTTTTTTTTTTTTTGGAAAATGTGACAAGCATGATGTGATACTCCAATGTGGTGAGTATTAATATGACACTCCAACAATGTGACAGGCATGATTTGATACTCTAAAATTTTTACTCATCCTAGTGTATTTTTTTTTTTTTTCCAAATGTGACAACGTGGTAGGTATGATGTGATACTTCAAAAAAAAAAGAACTCATTAGTATACTTTTTTTAAATGTGACAATGTAGCGGGCATGTTGTGACACTCTAAAAAAATTAAAAATTCCTTAGTGTACTTTTCCTAAATATGACATGTGACACTCTAACGTGATGGACCCAATTTGATTAAATTACTACGTGTTTTCACGTCACGCGCCAAAAATAATTAGTAAGGAATTCATGTCCCACACTGTGCGTGTTAAAAACAACTAAATTTTAAAAAGCTACTAGTGTGATTTTCGAACAACGTGACATACAAACACCTCACCACTTTTGCCATACATAAAAACTCCTTAATATACTTTTCCTAAACGTGACATGTGACGCTCCAACGTGGCGGACCCAATTTGATTGAATTATTGCATTTCTTCACGTGACGCACCAAAAAATAATTAGTAAAGAATTCACGTCCTACATTACGCGTGTTAAAAACAATGAAATTTTAAAAAGTTACAAGTGCGTTTTTCAAACAACGTGACATAAACACCCTATTACCTTCCTCATACATAACCACACCACTTGTCTCCCAATTGTACTAACAATGACAAAATAGTTAACAAATAATTTAAGGAACCACTCAGTCACCAAAAAAAATATTTAGGATCTTGTGGATTACAAATCTATAAAATGGGATTTACGGTCAATTCCCCATTTATTTAATTATATTTTGTATCACAATTAATCCTAAATATTTAATTATTTATTATAATTCCCTACTTTTTAATTTTATTTTATTTTATATCACAATTAATTATAAATTCTTAATTATTTATTATTTTTGCAACATATTAATTTAATCACATTTTACATCAATTTTTAATTATTATTTATTTTATATTTTAGATCAATCCTTAATTATATTATATTATAATTTATTTTATTTTAATTAACATGTATTAATCTAATTTAGGTTTGGAGAAAATTAGGGTAAATTATCTTTTTGTTGTATTAATTTCACTTTATTTTTTAGAAAATTAAACTCACTGTAAAAAATGATATATGTGATACACCTTCCGTTAATTTAGATGGAAAACTTAACGGTGACACTTTAGTTCAAAACCACATAAGAACTTTTTGACTATATTTGAATCATAGAAAGTACAATGCTGCAGCCCCAAACTACGAGGGAGTAGAATGAATTTATTCCTTTTTTATTTTTTAAAGCTTGAGAATATAAATTAATATGATACAAAAGATTACGGAAAGAAGCATCATTGTTGCACAAGATATTTCTACTAGGTTGGCATATCTGAGCAACAACTACGAAGCTTAACTTCACTTTCAAAGATATAAATAATAAACTTGTCAATCCGTCTGATAGCTTGAGCTAGTTTTAAATGAGTTAATGATTAACAATTTAATAATGTAATAGATCTTGTGTCAAAACCTTATCACCTACCTGATAATTATAATACTTGTAGGTTAATTGATGGTTTTTTGACTAATGAGAATATTTGAAACTTTATCCCGATTAGTCTCCAAATATATATACAGTCTCCATTTTATACATATCAGATAATTACTGGGTATAGTCCTAAATGACCCCTAGAGGTGCCTCCTATTTTGTCCTCGGTAAAAATGGCCTTGTACCTACTAAAAGGAAAGAGAAGGGAAAATGAAGGGACTCAAGTTCTCACTCCTGAGGGGTAGGCAGGTATATATATCATATTTTAAGATGATATGGTTGACTCTCAAAGATTTTGTTATTTAATATTATAAGGTGGGATTAGCATATAATAACATTACAACAGCAAAGATAAAAGATTATTTAAATGCCCAATCACAACAACCCACATAAGTGAAATAAATTTCAAGGGCCAGCAGGAAGTTGCCACGCGTTCGGTTACCCCTCGAGCTTCATTATTTGTTAAAAACTAGGGTTGTGAGACTAACAATTTCCTAATATAATTGGCACCACAGTCACAACCATCAACAACAGTGGACTTAGTGTGATAATGCTTAATGATAATAATAATATCCAACAGTAGTACTACTTGTTAGTGATGTTTTTGTTGTTGATTGACTGTTTCCTTCATCTTTCCCTCACTTTTTGTAACTTGTATTGAAACATATACACAAACCTATGAAATATCATGTGTACCCTTCAACCCTGTTTCCTAAATCCAAGCTAACATGTCAATTTTATATGAGTGCAGTCATGAAAATTTTTTGTGTATCATATTTTACTCTCTATTTACATTGAGGAAGACAGCCAATGATGCAAAAACTTATGGCCCCCATCACTGGTATTATTCTAGTTACTATGAAGGCATAGCCATGAATGAAATCTAGATTTTATTTATTTATTTTTAATTTTAAATTTATGCTGTTATGTATCAATTGAGAGGGTAATTTATATCTAAATTGGGCTGAGCTAAGGAGGAGACTTTCTTAGAAATTGGGCCGCGTAATGGACCGAGGTAAGGATAGATTTACTTCAGTCCAAGAACTAAACGCATATGGGCCACGGTAGAAAAGACTAACAAGTGGGTCGCGGTCCAAGTGTTAGTTCGGTTCGAGTGTTAGTTCGGTCCAAGTGTGGTAGGGACTTTTTCAAGTGTTACCTCGGTCCAAACGTGATTATAAGTTACCAATCGGAGTAGAGATAGTTATCTCGGCCATGGCATTTGGAGCCGAGGTAATGGTTTCTCTTGGTGGGCTTCGCTCTGGATAGCGCGGTAGAAGCTTACTCCGGTTAGCCCGGTCCAAGAGAGCCTTGGAGTTAGCTCGGTCCAAGAGAGCCTTGGAGTTAGCTCGGTCATGGAGAGCCTTGGAGTTAGTCCGGTCCAAGAGAGCCTTGGCGTTAGTCCGGTCCAAGAAAGTTTTGTAGTTAGCTCGGTCATATCATATTGAGCCGAAGTATGATTGAGCTTTCCTCATAACCATGCTATCGGTTAGCCCAGTCTGTGCTCGTTGTGGTTAG
Source organism: Camellia lanceoleosa (assembly GCA_025200525.1). Classification (NCBI taxonomy): domain Eukaryota; kingdom Viridiplantae; phylum Streptophyta; class Magnoliopsida; order Ericales; family Theaceae; genus Camellia; species Camellia lanceoleosa. The sequence continues at coordinate 162,472,386 of CM045764.1, forward strand.
CGCGGTCTTAGACAACTGAGTTGGAATATGTCAAGCCGAGGTACAGGCAGTGAAAGGAAGAACCAAGCTAGTGGTAGCTTGGTCTAGTCTGCAGCTTTAGTATGGTCATGTTATTTCGGTTGTAATGACATCCAACCGTGATAAAACCATCTCACTTGGTTTAAGCAGTGAGAGGGGTGTTGAAGGCTAAGCATTATCCTTCAGGAGTGTGATTCCTAGGAGGACTCTGAATGGAGGAGTAAGAGTCCTACTAGGATTGTGCTACGCGGAATCTATAAAAGCTCACAACATCACTTATGGAGAGGTAACACAACTTGGCTTCTTGAATACATAGATCTTTTGTCTATTTGTCTTGCTTACTGACTTAGGCATCGGAGAGGTTTCCGGCCTACACCCGCTGGGTAGCTCACGTTTGTATTTTCAGGTGGTAGAATGACATCGTACGGAGGAACGCAGACTTGATCAACAGGATTATACGAGAAGCCAAGTTGAAAACGCAGACTTGATCAACACGCCCTGCCTACGAGCCGACGGACAAGGCATTAACGAGGCTGCAGACCTCACCGTTCGTTCTAGCGATTGAAAACGCGCCCCTACCATCAGGCTTCCTTCAGCCCAAATTCACTACATATGAGGGAAAGACGGACCCCTACTCACACTTGAGCCACTTTTGCCAGGTCATGGCTGTATACCGGCGAAACGAGGCTTTGATGTGCGTCCTCTTCCCATCTAGCCTTGGCGACCTAGGCTTGACTTGGTTTGAAAAACTTCCAGAAGGCAGCATAGCCTCCTGGGCGCAGTTGGCAGAGGCGTTTGTGACAAGGTTTAGAACAAACACCAAAACCCCGGTAGAGATCGATCAGCTACTCTCCATTGACATGGGCGACAATGAGACGTTGAGGTCCTACAACAGCCGTTATTGGGAGACCTTCAACCAGATAGGAGATTGCCCCACAAATCTCGCCATCGCGTAATACAATAGAGGTCTTCCAGTCGGAAACAGGTTGAGGGACTCAATTACCATGACGCCATCCCTCACGATGGAAGCCTTGATAGAAAGAGTACACCAATATATTCGCCTGGAGGAAGATGGCGCCCGCGCTAAAACAAAATCTGGCACAACTACAATACCAGATAAAATGACTATGGCAAAGGTCAACACGGTAGAACGTCCAAGCAGAAACAGGCAAGGCAAGCGGGACAACGGAGAGGACTAAGGCAAAAGAAGGTTGAGAGTCCACACTGCCATGACCACGGTGTTCAAAAAACCAATCTACCGAATTCTCAGCGAGATACGCGATGAACCTTTCGTCCGATGGCCTGCTAAGCTGGGAGAAGTGCAAAAAGACTACGACGAGAGATCGCGGTGCACCTTCCATGATGAATAAGGGCACCGCACTGAAAATTGCACGCCATTAAAGCAGCATTTGGAGGAGTTAGTGGCAGCTGGGCACTTGGACCAATACATAAAAGGAAGAACTTGAGAGCGAGGAGCTGTTCGCAGATGTTAGCAAGGCAGCTGAACAGAAGGCAGTGGAAGATTTGGTACAGGAAATGATAGATGTAAAGAACCCAGAGAAGGCAAGCTAGGGCCCAATTGGGATGGACCATACAAAGTGGTTGGTTTAGCTGAAAATGGGCATATCACTTAAAGGATGGAGCCATCAAGGCTATCCCCAGACCATGGAACACTGCCAATCTCGAGCTATTTTTTCGATAGGGTACTTGTAATTTACATTTTCCTCAATAAAACAAGTAGTTCCCTTTTCAGCATAGAATATTTTCTTCTGTAAAAGTTGTTTTAGTGAGCTAGGGGCATTAAAAACAGAGTTGGCTGGAAAAACCAACACTTGCCTCTCCTAAGCCGAGATAAGGATCTAGGCTGCAGGAAGTTGGCAGGTTTGACCAACAAGTCTTTGCCCGACTTGGGGGCAAGTTTGGCCGGAATAACCAAACACTTGGCTCTATGTTGGCCGGAATAACCAACATTTAGCTCATTAAAGCCGAGATAAGGCTGCAAGAAGTTGGCAGGTTTGACCAACAAAACTTTTTTGCACCCTTTAGCCGAGGTAAGGACCTAGGCTAAAGGTGGTTGGCAGGTTTGACCAACAAAACTCTTTTGCACCCTTTAGTCGAAGTAAGGACTTAGGCTAAAGGTGGTTGGTAGGTTTGACCAACAAAACTCTTTTGCACCCTTTAGCCGAGGTAAGGACTTAGGCTAAAGGTGGTTGGCAGGTTTGACCAACAAAACTCTTTTGCATCCTTTAGCCGAGGTAAGGACCTAGGCTAAAGGTGGTTGGTAGGTTTGACCAACAAACTTTTTTGCACCCTTTGAGCCGAGGTAAGGACTTAGGCTAAAGGTGGTTGGTAGGTTTGACCAACAAAACTCTTTTGCACCCTTTAGCCGAGGTAAGGACCTAGGCTAAAGGTGGTTGGCAGGTTTGACCAACAAACTTTTTTGCACCCTTTGAGCCGAGGTAAGGACCTAGGCTAAAGGTGGTTGGCATGTGTGACCAAACAAAAAACTTTTATGCACCCTTTAGCCGAGATAAGGTTCTAGGCTAAAGAATGGTTTGTTGGAAAAACCAACACTTACTTCTCCTCAGCCGAGATAAGGATCTATGCTGAAGAATGGTTGGCTGGAAAAACCAACACTTACTCTTCAGCCGAGCTAAGGATCAAGGCTGAAGAGTGGTTAAGTGTATGACAAGATAGATTGCAAGGTTAAGACCGAGATGAGTATCTCGGCCAGAGAATGTCATACTTCAGTCAAAACATAAGTGGAAAGTAAATGTAAGCCGAACAAGCAGTTGAGAGAACTGAAGATTTCATTCCAAAAGTGCATTACAAAAAGAGGGGCCGTAGCCCGATTACAAAGAGGTCATTTAAATCGGCATCCAAATCAACCCTGGCTTCAATTAAAGATAGCTCGGTCATATCAAGCACACTTTGGTCAAGCTCGGTTGAAGGCATTGAAAATGAAAGCAGCAGCAATGAACACAAGCTTCACAGATGCAGAGTTGAGGTGGAATAGAAACTCAAAAAGTAGAGAGAGAGAGAAGGTGAACAGAGATATTGTGATCTGGAAACAATAGGGTTTTTGGAAAAACCTTGGTTTTAGGCGAGACATTTTGACTGGACAGGTTAATAACCGGTGTGAATTTAGCCCGAAAGAAGGCCACAGTTTAGCTCGGTTGAGAGGCTAAAGTTTAGCTCAGCTGGAAACAAGTAATCCCAAATCATGCATGGCAGATGGAATTAAGGGGCAATTGAGTGGGTAATTTATATCTAAATTGGGCTGAGCTAAGGAGGAGACTTTCTTGGAAATTGGGCCGCGTAATGGACCGAGGTAAGGATAGATTTACCTCGGTCCAAGAACTAAACGCATATGGGCCACGGTAGAAAAGACTAGCAAGTGGGTCGCGGTCCAAGTGTTAGTTCGGTTCGAGTGTTAGTTCGGTCCAAGTGTGCTAGGGACTTTTTCAAGTGTTACCTCGGTCCAAACGTGATTATAAGTTACCAATCGGAGTAGAGATAGTTATCTTGGCCATGGCACTTGGAGCCGAGGTAATGGTTTCTCTTGGTGGGCTTCGCTCTGGATAGCGCGGTAGAAGCTTACTCCGGTTAGCCCTGTCCAAGAGAGCCTTAGAGTTAGCTCGGTCCAAGAGAGCCTTGGAGTTAGCTCGGTCATGGAGAGCCTTGGAGTTAGTCCGGTCCAAGAGAGCCTTGGCGTTAGTCCGGTCCAAGAAAGCTTTGCAGTTAGCTCGGTCATATCATATTGAGCCGAAGTATGATTGAGCTTTCCTCATAACCATGCTATCGGTTAGCCCAGTCTGTGCTCGTTGTGGTTAGCGCGGTCTCAGACAACTGAGTTGGAATATGTCAAGCCGAGGTACACGCAATGAAAGGAAGAACCAAGCTAGTGGTAGCTCGGTCTAGTCTGCGGCTTTAGTATGGTCATGTTATTTCGGTTGTAATGACATCCAACCGTGGTAAAACCATCTCACTTGGTTTAAGCAGTAAGAGGGGTGTTGAAGGATAAGCATTATCCTTCAGGAGTGTGATTCCTAGGAGGACTCTGAATGGAGGAGTAAGAGTCCTACTAGGATTGTGCTACGCGGAATCTATAAAAGCTCACAACATCACTTATGGAGAGGTAACACAACTTGGCTTCTTGAATACATAGAGCTCTTGTCTATTTGTCTTGCTTACTGACTTAGGCATCGGAGAGGTTTCCGGCCCACACCCGCCGGGTAGCTCACGTTTGTATTTTTAGGTGGTAGAACGATATCGTACGGAGGAACGCAGACTTGATCAACAGGATTATACGAGAAAGTATATTTCTTTCCCGTACAATCACTATAATATTTTACAAAAATTCTACATATTTTATGTGATTTCTTATGTTTAAATTATAATGGAGCCTACATGCATAGATACAGTTTGTTGTATGAGAGTAAAAATTCAAATGGGCCCAATTTAGCCTATTATGGGTTCACATCGAGTAGATCATTCATACAAAAAATTAAATTTATCGGGTATTAGTAATTACATGTTTAGATAACATTTGTTTTAAAAAAATAAATCATCTATGTTTAAAATTATACTTGCGATCATTTTTTTATAGATAAATGTGATCTTAAAATGTGACTAATGATGAAACACAATAATTTGTGATGATAGTGCTCTCTTTTTTTTGGCTTTATATTTCAGTCTCTAGTGCTTCATCTAACTTCAAAGTTTGATTTACCTACCAAGAAGAAATTTCAGTTAAGAGTTAGTATATAAACACATCAAATTGAGAATTTTTTATTATCTTCCGTAGTCATCTCTAATTATTGGTTAAACCTCCAAGCAGTAATAGACCTGGTCTAACCAATGAGACACTCTTTCATCAGTAAAAACATATGCAGAAAAATATGACTAAAAAAGAATGATTTACCTACCAAGTAGAAATTTCAATCAAATTGAGAATTTTTTCCAATCTTCCCTACTCATCTCATATCATTGACTAAAACTCCAAGCCGTAATGGACCTGGTCTACGAGTGACTCTTTTACTAATAAATACACAAAATTTATGTACAAAAATCAATCTAAAAAAATAATGTATGATTTAAAATTTATATTCAACTTTTATATGATGTAACCACATCTTAAATGAATCTAAACTACATGTTAAACTCTTTGAATAGTTTTTGTGTTCTTTTTTTTTTTTTTTGATCGGCAAAACGAAGAAGCTTTATTGATGAAATTATAGTACAAAGTACAAGATAAAAACACCAATAAAGAAAGGCGAGTGCAAAGGCATCACGATGGGCTCAATCATCCCAACGAGGTTGGCACAAAGAAACCCATCCTATCATTTTGTGTTCTAATTGTGTTTTCCCTTCTATCCATTATAAAAATTAGTGTAATCTTTGCATATATAAAAAAAATTAATTTAAGAAGCCAGTTTTGAAGATTTGGTGGCTTGTACCAATTGCAATGATGTGGTTAGCAAGGAGGTTAAGAAATGAGTGTGTCTTTAATGGGAGCCAGCCAAATATGGATGAGCTTGGTGAAATTGTGAAAGTGAGGATTGGGCCGTGGGTTAGGTCTGGGCTGCCCGAGATCCCTTTATTCACGATACTGTGGATAATCTTAAACAGGTAAGGCTATGTCTTTGAGGTATGGTTGATTGTGGGTGGTTAGCTGTTATGTCCTGATAATTTGTGTGTTAGTGCTGGTGTTCTATTGCTTATGTTGTTGTTTTTTTTTTTTTTTTAATTTCTCACCAGCTTTCGGTTTGGTGTTGTCGTATGATTGTTCTTGTTTTCGGATGCCAACTTAGTTGGGATTTGAAAATTAAGTTATGATGTCTTTTGCACCATTCTCCCCCTTTATTGATGTAATGTTCTTATACGTTGTATTGATTTCTCATCAATAAAGATCTCTTTTTGATTGATCAGAAAAAAATAAAACAAAATAATAGATGTGTGTAATAGGTTTGAACCATGAATGGGTATAAAGATGGCCCCTCTAGCATTGAGTAACTCTTGGACCATCTTATTAGATTCATCTAATTAATTTTGATCTGTAGTTGAATCAGGTAAAAGATTGGTTTAGATGCCTTAGTCAACAAAAATGGATTTGATTAGACAACTAATATCACACTTTTGAGTAAAGCAGTCAGTCCTCACCACCCCTCAACTGTTTGGTTTTTGCCTAAAGTTCTTTTTATTTTGCTAAAATTAGCAAAGCAATTTATTATTTCTATACCATTGCTCTTCTGCAGTCTCTTAAAAAATTCTTCAAATGTCAGATATCTTCAATGAAATAGTACAGCCAAGTGATCTTGACAAACTGATGTACAGTCCATTTTCTAACCTTTTTTATTATATTCACAAGTAAATCAGGTATGAGTTCTAAGGAGACACAAGAAGTTAATTTTGGGTAGTTACAATTTTGATAGATCAGCATATAAATCAAGTTAAAGGTTGGGATTGGATTGCCCATCTTTTTACAGAGGTTGGAAAGGGTTTTAAGGATTTTTTTTTTTTTTTAAATAAAAATTTTATTACAAAAATCAATAGAAGACCAATTCTAGTTGTGTCCCGAAAAAGCTGTCCAAAAACGTGTAAAAAATATATTTTTGCAAAATATTTTTGAAATGTCTCTAATAAATGTTTTTTTAGGGACAACAATTTCGTGTAAAAAATTTACTTTTTTAGACAAAAACTTTAGTTCAAAAAATAGTAATTCAGTACTAAAAATATAATAACGATACTTTTAATAACTAAAATATTTCCTTCTGACAAAATAATTTCTGTCTAAATTTGTGTCTGAAATTTTAACCAGCAAAAGAAGTGCAGTATCTTCATGGTGTCTATAGGGTGTTTTGAGAGGATCAAATACATTGTATGGCCTAGTCCTTGATAGGAGTATAGTTATGTTACAGAAAAGTAAGCATAGTAAGATGCTATGCTAAGGCTATATAGCAAATCTGGTTACCACTTTATATTTGATCAATCAGACAACTTTGTGGCAAAAAGATGAAACATTTGATATCATTGCCAAATTGCTAGCTACCCCAATAATCTTAATTGCTAAAAGATTGTTCTTTGGTGGTGTTTTCAATGGCAACCTACCTGGATATATGGTCAAATAATTGGGATCACCACCCTCTCAGTACATCATTTACTTCATAAAGTAATGATGTGATTTTTTTTTTTATATTATAATTCTTTAATTTCAAAACAAAATATCAATTATTATGATTTAAAATTATAAAAATATCAATGTCATATTATTATATATGAATTTTTAGGTATAAAATTGTGTTTGTAAATTATTATCTTACTTCCAAATTTGATTTTATGGCAAAATTCACTTTATCCCAATAATTAGGGGCTGGAGTAATTTATCCAAATTTATGACAAGATAATTGGAATTTACACTAAGGTATCTTTTCAAAATACGGGATGTGTGTATACAATAATTTCATATAAATTTCACTATTCAATAACAGCTGTGATATAGGGACCTCCAGACCCCACACCTCCACACACATCTGTGAGAGAGAGAGGGAGGAGAGAGAGAGAGAGAAGAAAACAAAATAAATAAATAAATAAATAATGAGTGGTCATAAATTAGTTAAGAGTTGTGGGAGTCACAAATTTTGGGGGTCTCAAGTATTATTCATTTAATAATTGTGAATGTGTCATAATAAATGATAAATTAAATGAGGTATAAAAATTAAGTGTAATGTTATTGTGGAAATTACTATAAAGACCTGGGTGCTTTTGACAAAAGATAAGTTCATTAAAAAATAAATAAATTAATTAATAAATTTAAAAAAAAGAAAAGAAAAAGAAAAAAAGAAAGAAAGAAAGAGATGATAAACCTCAAAAGTAAAGGAATGTTATGCTTTCTATAATCGTTTGGTTTTTGCGCAGCCCATCATAGTGGATCTAGAAAAAGCCCAACTTTAAAGGCCCAATTGTGTGATGTCGACAAAAATAAAAAAGTCCAAGACCATTGAGAAGATTATCAAGCCCATCCTGACTCAATAGTTAGGACCAACCTTGTCGTAAGCTTAATAGTCTTGTTCCATCTCTGATCAAGTTGTATCTGTTAATATATTATGACATCTGTGTTATTGTATTGTTTAGTACATAAAATTTTTAATTTATTAATATTCGGTTTAGAAATATGAATTTCATAATAATAAAACTTTGGGTTGTGACATATGCAAAATATATGTTTTTTTCGGTACATAGATAAGTATGTTCAACTAAAACCAAATTGAAAATGAAATTCTTGATTCGATAAAAATGAACGACTTATTTTTAGAATTATCTTTGTTATTCATTTTTTTTTTAAATCAATATAATATTTTCCATGAATAATCCACTTACATAGTCGAACAAAATGAACGGGCCTAACAAGACCTCTGCCCCCCTGAGCCCCTAATGATTTGTCCTCTATTATGTAGTTTTTTCTTTGGCCTCGTTTGGCAAGAGGCTAAAATAGCCAATTAGCCAAAAAGTTACCTTTTTAGCCAAAAAGCCAACAACCCATACCAAAAAGTCAAAGATTCCCTTTTCTCTCTACTTTTTGCACGTCGTTTCGTAATTAGCCAAAAAGTTGGCCCAAACATACAGGTTTTTCTTACCAACCTTTTTAGCCAATTAGCCAAAAAGTTACTAAATTAGCCTGTTCCCAAACGAGGCCTTTGACTTTATTGTTATTTATTTTTTTCTATTATAAGGGCTCTTTCTTAAGTTGTTGTTGAGTTTTATATATTTATCTTCATATTTCCTATCAATTACAAAATATTAAAAAAAAAAACAAGCAATTTTTATCTATAAATAACTTAACTATAAGAAATTGAGGTAAATTAGTAACTTTTTGACTTTTTGACTAAATGAGGTAAATTAGTATGTTTAGAATAATGTTTTGATTTTTTACAAAAAGATGTGCAAAAAATAGAAAGAAAATAGAATTTTTGACTTTTTAGTATAGATTGTTGATTTATTTATTTTTTTTGGTAATTTTTTGACTAAAATCATCACTTGTCAAATGAGGCCTGAATATCTAATTATAAAAGAAACTTAATAATACATAAAAAATAAAATGAAAAACACCAATATCTTCATCGAAGCTCTTTCTGGGTTTAAAAAAATAATAATAATAATAAAATAAATAAACAAGCAAACAAACTAGTTCATTTAGCACATACTTTTAATTTTTGACTTTTCAAATGGGTTTCTAGAGCAGCTAAAAGAATTTTTTGACCAAAATTGAATTTGCAAAATAAGCTCCGGTTTTCAAGCAAAATAACTTTATCTAGTTAATAAACTGACTTTTTTTAACTATAGGCAAACAAAATCTAAGCAACTAGGAAGCCTGGCAACGGATCGGGTATAAACCGAATCCGACCCGATTAGGCCGATCCATTTACGCAAATCCGAATATCTGTTTAGTCCGTATCCGCATTGCCCGATTTAAAAAACGGGTCGAATTCGGATAGATCCGATCCGGCCCATTTGTTTGCCCAACCCAATTACATTGAATTCTCAAAAACCAAATCAGATCGCTCATCGTCTCTTCATTACTTCTCATAAAAAAAAACCTAGATCTCTCTCATAATCAAATCTCTCTCTCTCATCGTCTCTTCCTGCTCCGATTGATGCCGATGAACTTAGCCAAATCGAGCTCTATGCTGTTTCTGATCTAGGTATTCTTCGGTGAGCTCTCTGGTTAGTATCAAATCTATCTGTCATCGTCTTCTTCTCCGACTTCTCTGATCTAGGTATTATTCGTTGAGCTCTCTGATCTGTTTGTGTTTGATATCTCAGCCTTTAATACTGGGAAGGAGTTGATATCTTAGCCTTTAATACTTATTCTTCGTCTTCTTCTCCGACTTCTCTGATCTAGGTATTCTTCTGCTTTTTACTGCCTTGTGTTTCTCCTTTATATAAGGGGTCTGGTTTGTTTGTTTGAATGGAAAATCAATTCTGAAACATTTTCTTGGATGTTTTTGGGACTCTATGTATTTGTTATTTGATGGTTACTTTGGGTTGTTTGTTTGAATGTAATATCATATATTTGTTATCAATTCTGAATCAGTGGGTCGGTTGATTTATTTAAGCAGTTTCAACTTGGTGTTTTTTTTGTCTATTAGGCTATGTTTTTTCCACTGTTTCCCTCACATTTTCCTTTCTATTTCCAAATCATTACCCCAATTCCATGACCCAAACACATCCTTACTATCATTTTATCTGCACAAGCAGAGATATGGACAAAATGATGATAATTGACATTAGCATTTCAATTGTTGTTGTATGGTGTTTTGTCTTGGAGGTTGCACAGATTGATTTTGATGTGTTGGTGGTTGCAGAATGGGACTGCTAGAAGTTTTTATTTAGATTGATTGAAACCTTCATGAACAAAGTCCAGGATTCTTTTAAAACAATTTGTCAACAACACCATGAGTGTCCTGTTCATGGGCTTACATTTGAATTTGATCCTGCCATTTTCTATGTCCAATCTGAAAGGCTTGTTAGAGTGATTCATGACTACTTTTTTCCTTCATGATTGAATGCTTCAAATTTTATTGCTTTTGTTATACTTTCTCTTTCAATGCTTGTGTTGCCTTTTAATAATGTCCTTACTATGATCAACATGCTGCTAAATTATTGATGTTATATTCATAAATTATTAGAGCACCAGATAAGGATACCAAGTCGTTCAAAAAAAAACAAAAAAAGAAGATGGGGATACCAAGAACTCTGTTTATGTCCCTGCAGTTAGGTTCAACTAAACAGACCCTATATGCTGCTGCTGCGCATCTGGCAGCTTCTCCCTTCTGTCATAAACAGTTAATTAACTAATTAGGTTCAACCAAACAGACCCTATTGTCTCTGAGTAAGTTTATTGAACTGTTCAGTCCATCTCATTGTGGGTTCATTTTTAGCCCATCTTAATAATCTGAACTCATTTAGGCTTCAATTCTATGCATAGGATACTGGTGCTTTCCAAGTAATGGGGGGCTTCACATATGGCTCAATTGCTGTGAAAGGTCTTTTTCCACTATGAATCTGAGAGTAAATTTTTCTGTTGACTTTTGGATAGTAATTTCCAAATTAATTTATTTAAGTTATGCTATGTTTGGTGTTGGATTTATAAAGGGTTTTAAGGATTTTTTTTTTCTTATAGACGCATTGATTATCCGCATGATGGAGACCATTTGTTTAGTTTTATCAAAGATCTAATTTTAGAGTAGAACATAGATAAGAAGTTGTTTTCAATAGTAGTCGATAATGCAACAAGTAATGATGTCATGGTGAGACTTTTAAAGCGATGGCTACATGACCAAGGATTATTACTTTTGGGTGGACAATTGTTTCATGTGCGTTGTAGCGCGCACATATTGAATTTAGTTGTTCAGGATGGTTTGAAGGTGATTGGGAGTCTTATTTCAAAAATCCGAGAAAGTGTGAGATATTTAGGGAGGTCTCCTTATGGAAAACAAAAATTTGATGTTGCAATGAATCATGTTAAGTTACATCATAAAAAGAAAGTCCCCATGGATGTTCCTACCAGATGGAACTCCACTTATTCAATACTTAAAGCTGCATTAGATTTGAAAAGTGCATTCCTCCGCTTAGGGCAAATTGACAACAATATAAGCACAATCCTTCTGATGATGAGTGGAATGTAGCAAATGTGATTTGTGGGTGCTTGAAGATTTTTTTGGATGCTACATCTCACTTTAGTGGTATCACTTTTCCTACTTTAAATGTGTTTTTTCCCGATATTTGTCTTATTCAACTTGAAATGAAAAAATGGGAGCAAAGTGAGTATGATTGCATTCGATTGATGGCCGGCCCAATGAGAGTGAAATTTCAAAAATATTGGGAAGAATGTTATTTGGTGTTAGCAATTGGAGTGGTTCTTGATCCGAGATTTAAAATGGACCTAGTGGAATACTACTTTGGGCTTATTTATAGTGCTGATGCTAATAAGCATATTCAAAGGGTCCGTAATGGTTTTGTTGATCTTTTTTATGAGTATAGGAGTGATTCTGCTGATTCTATGAGTTGCATTGCACTTGTTTATGAAAATAGCAGCTCAAGTGGTAATCAATTGCTTGTCGGTTCTTCAAAACAAAAAAGTTTGGCTACTTTTCATACGTGGTATGCCCAAGAACGTGCTTCTAACATTCACGCCTATCAAAAATCAGAGGTGGAGCAATACTTGGAGGAGTTGGTGTTTCCAAGTAATGAGAGTTTAAACATTTTGCATTGGTGGAAAGTGACTAAAGCAAAATTTCCTACTTTGGCAAGGATGGCTCGTGATGTTTTAAGTGTTCCAGCTACTACGGTTGCATCAGAGGCTGCATTTAGTGTAGGAGGTAGGGTGATTGATGAGACACGTGCTTCATTACTTCCAGATATTGTGGAGGCCTTGATCACTTGCAATGATTGGATTGAATAAACCAAAAATAGAAGTAAGTAAAATATTGAAGTTTTTAAATAATTAGTTGTTCTTTAGTTTAGTTCTATAAATATCTTAATGTCACATTATTTTGAAATTGCTGATGTAGAAGAATGCTGACATGAGTAGATGGATTGAATTGAATCACTTGGTTTGTCATTTTCATTGTCTCTTGGGATATGCCATGAGAATTACATTACATACTGTTTAAGATATATGTCAATTCCAATTATATACATTTATTAGTGTTCCAGGGTTGTTTTCTTGACTGCTTTTCTTTCATGGCTTGTGTTGTTTTCTCTATGCAGGTTGAATCATTGGAATCGACAATTGAAGCTTTAATGACTAAAAACTCACTGCAACTATCTTTTTTTGACTCTGTTGACAACACAGCATTGCTTTTGACAGTTTCTGATCCAATTACAGTGTCCTGTTTTTGATCCTGCAAATTTAGAAGAGGAGAAGAATATGCTGAAATTAAACTATTTGCATAATCAACCTTGTCAGATTGAGGCATAGTCTGTTCTGTCGTCTCTCCCTTCAAATTTTGTGCATTTTTGATGACCTTTTCTGTCAGTTGTTCTTCTTCACAGTTGTATTCTGTGACAGTTAATTCTGTTGGAATTGTTTCAATAGCAGAAGCCATTTCAGTTATTTCTTCTGGTCCTGTTTTTAATCGTCTTTGGGATGATTAAGGGTTTAGTTTTTTTGTTTTAGCTTTAGGCCAGCTTGATTTACAGCTATTAAAACAGTTTTATATGTATTCTTGTTATTGAGTAAAAAGGTAAAATACATCGAGTAAGAATCATTTTCCTGTTATTGTACACACAAATCTATCTCATACCAAATGTTTTTGCAAAAGAATTTTCGTCTTTTTTTGTTTTTTGTTTGTGTGTGTGTCTATTAATTAGGTGCTATATCTAATCCAGGTGGCTTTTGTGCTTAGTGAACTTGATATCAAAATCTTATAGGATCAAAATTTAATGTATGTTTGTTTGTATGTGAAGAGGGTCAAATTGTTTGTATATCAGACATTGTTTTTTTATTTGTATATAACCATATGGACATTTTGTTATGCATGTGTTTATTGTGATATTACATGTGGATGAAACTAATGAAACCTTGAAGGAAAATGGCAATGTTAGATCCCTATACTTCTTTTATTTATTATTTCTTAATATAAATTTTCATTTAATTTTGAAATGCCTGTCTATATATATAGAGAGAGATGTCTGTTTGAGAAAGAAATATCAGTGTTGTGATCTGTGATGGACAGGACCTTAATGTCCTTTACAATCGTGGGGTAAGCCTGAGTGGAGCAATGTTCAGCAAATCCTTGGTATTGGATTGGTGTAATATGTTTTAATTTTAAATTTTATTTTCAAATTTCAGGCTTATAAAAGTGATAATTGTTTATGATATTGTGAAAGGTTATAACTTTTCATGTAATTTTTTTTATTAGATTTCTCATCATGTATCATTTTGCTACTACTGGTAGTGGCTATGGCTGCTAACCACAGAGAGAGAGAAGAGAGAGGGGGCAAAAAAAATAATCGGATTGGATCGGATATCTGTTTAACGCGGATCGGATCGGATTGCAAGTAATCTGATTTTTAATAATCGGATGTGGATTCGGATTAATAGTTAATCGGATCGGATTCGAATTAATAGTTAATCGGATCGAATTCCGATAGATCACAGTCCTACTCACACCTAACAACATGGACTCATGATCTAAAAATAACCTCAAAAAACAAGACAAATTGAAATTCCTACTTGGAATACTTAACATACCCCACAGAAGTAGTATTCACAACCTTAATAAGAGTCCCAACCAAGGGCATAAGCAAGCACTTAAAAGTATCTTCCTTGTAAATAAACCCTAAACACTTGCAGTCCCTACTACATTTGTCTCTGCACTCCCCAACCTTCACTGGCCCCTCACCATGATCCAAATAAGGGTTCAAGAAGTTCTCCACCCCAACAATCTTATAGTACTGCGCCGCCTTAGCTCCGCCTTTACACGGCGGCAACTGGGGTGGAGCACAACTGTCGCTCCATCCCAAAAGCCCTTTTGGGCTCGGGCACGCCACGCACATCCCCCTCTCACACAACCCATACTCCCCACACTTGGAAGGCAGACCACATTCTCTTCTGGAATAGCTCGAAAAGAAAGCAAAGCTCTCTTCCCATTTCAAGTAGCTCACTTGATCATAGTAAGTGTATGCCCTTAGATTACCGTCCGATCCTAGCCGCAAGAACGAGTAGGTAGCGTTGTAGTTGAGCTTGTTGAGATTAATTTGGGAACCACCCTGTCCCTTACGTTGGAGGAGACGGCGTCTACTTGGCGGCGCTGGTGGCGGTGGGTCTTGGTTCACGGTCAGGACTAGCTTAAAAGCGGTGGCATCATCGTTTTCGGGCACTGCATCGAATGTAACAATGGATCCTAAGCTTCTACGGTCCCAACCGCAACCCCAACCGCCATAGACTAAAAGCTCGCCGGAGTTGTTGATATACATGTTGAACTCATTGTCTTCAAGAACAAGACTGTATTTCCCATCAGAGCCATCCACGTCGGAGGTCCGGCTGACGAGCTTGTTTCGTCCGTTGATCCGAACAGACATACCCGCCATGAGTGTATCACTAGGGTGATCAAAGCTTTGCCATAGGAACGCACCGTTCTTATCGAAAAGGACTAAGCTACCATTGGGGAGTAGCTTAATTCCGGTAACGCCCTTGTTGGCAGTGTTGGTCTGCCAGACGACTATGCCGTCAAAGTCGGAGAGGACGAGGTTGCCATCCTCTCCAAAGGAGAGGGTGGCATTCTCACCGACAGGGTCATTGCGGTTGGCATCCCACACCAACCGCATCAAACTCTCATCGTTGGGACTGCCGGCGAGCATTGCAAAGACGAAGGAGTTGGGGGTGGTGTTGTAAAAGCAGAGGCGGAAGGGGAAGGTGTGAAAGGTGTAGACATTGTTGCGAATTACGCGATAACCGGCGTCGTATTCGATTATTCGGTCTCCGAATTCGCCTTGGTTTACGAAATGGAAGGTTTGGTTTGGGGGGACTTGAGCTAGAGTGGTGGTGATGGTGGTGAAGAGGAGGCAGATGAGGAGGGTGGGAATGAGTGGGAATTGATGAGGGTGACGATAAGCCATTGGAGAGATGGCTTTTGGGTTGAGCAGGTAAAGACGTGGAAAGATAAGATTGTGGAAGGGGTACTTATAAAAATTTGATGTTCCCTAATTATGCAACAGTTTAAGTCAAACGAATTGAAAATTTGCACGGAAATTAAATGTATGGCTCAAATTCACTGGCTTTGATAACTCACTCCACTTTTAAATTGTATTGGAATTATATATAATATTTATAATATCACTGAGTTAAAAAGTGGATTTAATTTTTAAATTAGGGTACGACTCTTCATTATATATTAGTAGGACGTTTTTTTTGTGCGTTGGTGATTTGTACTAAAAAATTATCCAAAAACATAAACTGTTCACCAAATTTACCATCTCATTTTTAGGAAAATTTTACACTTGATAGATAGCTGTTGGCTGTTTCACTTTTAAAGGTTAAAAATATAATTAGAGCGTGTTAATAAAGATTAATAAATTCTTATATAAATAATAAATGTCAACTAATTAATCAAACAATTGTTTCGAAATTTTTTAGTCTCAATGATGAGACTTTTTACTGGTGACTTGTTTTAAGAGAAAATTTAAAAAAATTAATCACAAAAGTAAAAGAAGGGAGAGAACAGTGTTAGAAAATAAATTTCATTAAGTAAATCAATATTTATAGATGTACCTTCACACTTCCACAGCTTCGAAGGAGATTACAGCATGAACAGACTAACTCAGAACTACTCTTAAGAAACTCAAATGCAGTGTGGGAAAGTAAAGGATTAGAACGTTAAAAACTGGAAAGTAAATAACTGGATGATAACCGTGGAAATAACCTCCACGATCATGGGACATGGTTCAAGCAATTTGCTTCCACTAAGTCACTTTTATAGTTGGGCTTCTCTTCCGAATTTGAACTTAAACCTCCAGCAACTGTTTGGCCACATCACCTTGCTCATCTTGATTGTTCCAGTACTTCGCAGATCCATTGCCATTGATATAATTTTGTCACGTGCCTTCTGATGATGGGAGATCTCTACCAATTTCCTAAATTACCTCAGATGAGCCACGTGTCAGACTGTGATTGGCTGATGCAAAATATATGGCCAACAATAGCATTTACACTTGCAAATTTGAAAAGCTATGGAACCAGAAAAATAATCCAGAAATATATTCAAAATGTTATTAAATGATGTAGATTTAATTTTGCATAATGGGATTCACTTTTAAAATAACTATTCAATACTTTTTCTTGAAATTTTTCTGAGTACATTTTTTTCGAATTCCCAGCCTGATGCTTCCAAATATTTTATTTTATACAATTTGAAAGGTCGAGAAACATTTTCGAGAATTTTGGTGATGTGGAAAAATCTAGGGAAATTGGACTTTTAGGATAAAATCAAAGGTGGCAACCAGGACTCCAACCCCACACACTACCGGCATAATCAAAGAGTAGTTTAATGTGTATAATTTCATTTGCAAGTCTTTAGGAGTGAATATTATATTGTGTTTAGATTATGTCATCGAGTTTAATTAGTGGGTTAAAAGATACGAATTTGAATAAGAGAGGTTGACATAACAAATAAGATAATTTGGATATGACAGCTTAACACAATATTAGATATACATAAAACAATTTCTCCGCATACAACCAAAATATAGTGGGGAATTCTTCAACTTAAATAAATAACTGTCTCAAAGTGCGTTTGTCTAATAAATCATTCGCTGTCAACTTTCATCTAAAAGAGATTATTGATTCACTTTTTTTTAATAGTAATATTATAAATTTAGAATTTTAATTTATGATCTAACTTTTTTCTGTACATGATCTCACACAATACCATTTTAATTTCCAACACTCATTCATCTTTTGTATAAAAAATTAACTGCTTTTGTCTCGGTAAGTTTTTTTTTTTTTTTTTTTTTAATGTAAAAAAAATAGGTCTTCAATTGTTTGAGTCAAACTCCTGAGGGCTCTTTCTTTAGATTGGATTAAATTTAACTATTAACTGATTATCTTAAAATCAGACTCACAAATGCTATGATATTTAACAGAACATCTTTTTTGGTTCAAAAAAAAAAAAATCGTTCAAAAAAAAAAAGGATCGTATTAGTCAAACAAGAAAAAAATCGTCCGAGCAGGAGTTTACTTGTCTTCTATCCGAAAATAAATAGTAGGTACATCCACTTGATAAAAGGACAACCGAGTATTAAAGGTGGGTAGGGGTGTAATTTTGGCCCAGCTCGGCCCATGTCGGGCCTTACAGGCTCCAGCCAAAAATCGGGCCGGCCCATGGGCCAAAAAATAGGCCTAGGCCCAGGCCCAAGCCCAGGCTCGAGGGTATTCGGGCTTTGGGCGGGCCAATGGGTCAGGCCCTTGAGCCTGGGCCTAGGCTCGGGCTTTGGGTGGACCTAAACAAATTTTTTTTTTATTTTTTCCACCAAAATTTTATTATTTTCTATTAAAAATAACAATGGGCCTCAGGTGGACCAGGCGGGCCGAGCCTTGGGTGCGCTTTGAGCGGGTTGATGGGCCGAGCCAAGCAGGTCGGGCCAACCTTCAAAAAGATGGCCCAGGCCCTGGCCCAAGGCCTCAGGCTGGGCTTGGACCTGGGTCCACCTCCGACCGTGGGCGGGCTTCAGGCTATCTGCAGGCCACGGGCCAAAATTACACCCCTAAAGGTGGGGTCGCATTCAAAGTTTGGTTGGTATAACCGGTATTATTATGAAGATGAGAAGTCAAGATTTTTTCATTTTATCTTATTTTTTTATTTGAAAAGGTTAAGAAATTTTTATATGGTTTGATTTTTTAAAAATTATTTGCAGACAGATTTTTATTTATTTTTAATGAATTTTTTTATATTTTAATTAATTTCTTTTTTTAGATGTTTCTAGTAAATTTTTTTTTATATTTTATATTAATAAAATATAAAAAATATACAAAAATCAATCAAAAAATAATTTCTGAAAAATCAAACCACAAAGGATATTTTGAGAACTGGCCTTCCTTTAAAAAATCAAGAAACATGGGCTTTGGACAGTTTTTCAAGCTAGCAACCAGAAAGGCAAGCCCAGACTATCCATTTTCTAAATAGAGTCGTAATCTATTGTCTTCACAATCGATAGAGGCATGGTTGGCAGCCAACCAATCCATTCCTAAGATCACATCAAAGGTATTAATGCAGAGGGGAATCAAGTCTACGTATAAGATTTTACCTTTTAAGGATACAGTACAAGATTTGTACCCATTAGTACTAAGGGCGGAATTACCAGACGGAAAAAACACAGATAATACATATCCTAAGGATTCGGGTGTTAATATTAACTTGGAAGCAAAGTGTGGTACAACAAAAGAATGAGTGGAACCAGAATTAAAGAGAACATGAGCTAAATGACCACAGATAGAAAGTGTATCTGACACAACATTCTCGGTCAGTTCTGGGTTTCCAGGCACCAGGGCAAAAGCTCTTCGTTGGCTTTTTTGGTTCTTTCTCACTCCTCTCACAGGTTTTTGGACTGGTTCAAAAGGGTCGTCTATAGGATTGGCAAGCTTTGGATAATCTCTCAGCAAGTGACCAACTTAGCCACATCTAAAACATGCTCCCGTGTCTCGACGACATTGTCCCCAATGAGTCCTCCCACAAGTAGAGCAAGTTGGAATGGTGCCACCTCTAGGATTGGTAGGACTTTGATTGCTTGAACTAGTTATACCCGTATTTACTCTCTTGGGAGGCACAACACTGGATCTTCTGTTATCTCTTTTCCAAAATCGCTTTCTTTGGCTTGGTTCCCCAAAGCGCGAGGCTTTAATCCCTTTTTCCACAATGTATGCTCGATCCATCACCTTTGCATAGGTTAGTAGTTTCAAAACCTCCAGCTTGTCCTTAATTTCAGCATCCAATCCTATTTCGAATTTCCTGACTTTTCGAGTTTCGGTGGGGATGACGTATGTAGTAAATCGAGCCAGTTGCATGAACTTGCTCTCGTATTCGGCAACCGTCATGGTTCCTTACCTTAGATGTATGAATTATGCTGTCTTTTGTTCCTGCAACAAATCTGGAAAGTATTTTTCATAAACTACCTCCAAGAATTTTGCCCAAGTCACAATATCTTCTTTTTTCAAGGTAAGAAGCCACCATTATTGTGCATCGTCTTTGAAGGTGAATGTAGCGAAGGCCACCTTCTGTCTTTCTGTGCAAAGTAGCGCACGGAATTTTTTTTCCATATCTCTAACCCAAGCTTCTGCCACAAGTGGATTTGTACTGCCGGTAAATATGGTAGGTTTCAAGTCCTAGAACTGTTTTATTGTAGTTGGCTTTTCTTGTTGTTCAGGCATTCCATTACTTATGCTGGTTTGTAGGGCTTGCAGAAAACTAGTAACTACTCTTTCCATAATTTGCTCCATTGGGTCGGTACCACTGATCGATGATTTGATTCCATTTCCATCACTAGCCATTACTACAAGGTGAAAACGGTTAGTGAACTTCTTTTTTATTTTTCCTTTTTTGAACCACTTAGTATACATTTAATTATCACAATATTATATCTATGATTCACAAGATACTATACCAGTACATATCACAATATCATATTTATGATTCACAAGATACTATAATAGTACATATATCATTTTTACTCATGCAAAAGAAAAGGTAGAAGTACAATATACTTAGAATACAGTCAAAAGTTAGTGTCTAATCCTACTAATACAAAAATAAAAAGATTAGACTAATCATGGTCAGGTCACAAAAAATGATCTCCTGGTCGAACGTGTAGAAGGGACTGTTAGGCCACCATGAGAATTGGCTTTGGAAAACTGGGCCATGAAATAACCCCTCAAACTCACCCTACATGAGGGACTCAAACTCCCACCCACTATGCTCTACTCCAAAGCAACGCCATACCACCTGGACTATGTAGATAGGAATACCGTGATCATAACCCCAAAACTCCCGTCCGATAATCCGTACTGGTATCTCCAAGTACGATGCACTGTCAGCGAAGTCCACAGTTGAGGTATGGATAATGTGTTATGGAGGAGGTGTCGTAGTGCGAATGTGGCTGCTAGGGTATGCATGTCCTCTCCTTTCCGTAAAGCCCAGGGGTAGAGATACGACCAGAAAGTGCAGCTATCCTAAGTCTGGAGCAAGACCAATAATGTGCGTCGGCCCTATGTACTTCTCACGAGTGCTACCTTGGCTAAGCCTCTAAAATAAGAAATCCTCATCGGGGTCGGCTTGCAGATACACGGGTTGCCCAATGAGTCGGTCAAGTGTCGGGTGGGCTTGCCTGACAAGACTCTCGAATCACCCCAGCCTTCTAATAAGTTTGGGATAAGATGAGCTAACTCCATTAGATTCGCCATTCCCTACAACATAGGAAAACTTAGCCTAGTGTAGCTCGACTTTTTGGCGCCCCCTTTCGGAAGTTTGAATATAAGCCTTACAGTTCGGACTCTTGCGATTCTGAATCTAATCTCACAAATGCAATGTGGAATTGATAAACACTAAAGAGTCCAAATCCGGAAAATCTTTTGGAAAATCGATTTTGAATCAAATTGCCAAAAATGAACTGCTTTGCCAGATATAGAGTCGCCACCTAAATATTTTTAGAAAATCTAGGAAATCCATGACTCGTGCCAAAGGCCACGTGTCCGTCATTACCAAGATTGTCTCAGCTTGGGAACTTAGGTGGAGAGGGAAATGTCATGAATACATTTGAGCACCCCCGCTCGCCTAATCAAAGATCGGCCTCTACTAATCATGATATGAATCTTATTACATTATATGCTCTTGTTTCGGTTTATTAGGCTAGCATTACTATGTGATGTGTACACACACAAGTATAGACTAATTTGCAAGAATTGGAACATTTCAATTCATCTTTATTTTGAAATATGTACCGCTTGAAAAAGTTATCGCATATGAACATTTATTCAAATTATTCCAATTCAAGCAACAAGCCTTCATCCACTAGCATTTAAGCAGTTATAGCACTTAAGCAATTAGTCTCATGGCAAGCATGCTAAATATGGAAACAATTACACACATGCGATATGCTAAAGCGAGTAAAGACTCATCTAGTACTCCAAGCCAAAAGAGAAATAAGTTAGAAAAATGTATGATTCCTAATTATGCGAGATGACTAATGCAACACATACAATATGCAATTAATAGACTCGACTACTAATATGGCATATGAAATATTTAAACATTTAAATAGCATGCGGTCTAAGCATGAACTCAAAGAAGTATTGAATAAAAATGCAGTTAAAATGATGCGCCGAGCCTCAGTGCATGGAATATAAATAGATGCAAACATAAAGTATGCTAAACAAAACATGATGTCCCTAAACTAACCATCATAAGCTAGTAAATAAAAGGGAGAAAGATGTGGGGTTGGAAAACATATACATTAGTACATTGCGCTCTCACGAAGGAGAGTCCGAATGAGCTAGCTAATTAACTAACTAATTAAAGTTAAGCTAATTATTACAAAACAAATGAAATTAGCTAAACTATTTAACTAATTATTACAACATTTGAATGAACTAACTATGTTAACTAATTAACTAACTATGCTAGTTAACTAAAATGATTACAACATCACAACTAGCTAACTACGTTAACTAATTAAATAATTACAACACAAGTGCAATTAAAAGAAGTAAGTAAGCTAAACAATACTAAGCTAACTACTCCGCCTCGGGAAGTAAGGGATGTCCATGCGCATGCTCGGTTTCCACCTGAAAGGCCACTGTTTTGCTTTCGGAGAGCCTCTGTTGCATAGAGAACACATACACCGTTGTCCACTTCCAGAATAACTCTGCTTTGCCTCACAAACGCATTGCTGAATTTTGCATCAGTGGCCAGCCGGCCAGTGATAAAGGTTGCCGACCACCAGTAATGGCCAGCCGACCATCAATGGTGGTCTTCCGGCCACCTATCGGCCATGGAAAGTGGCATGCCGTCCACTATTGCCCAGTTCACCTTGCTACAACAAAGGACAAACAGAGTATGCACAGGGTATTTTCAAGATAAATGCAAATCACAGTGAAGCCAGATACTCTATTACTTGAACTCCTCATTATTATTTCTTGAAATCCAGAGAAAATCAGAGAAATTCTCTAGAATGGAATCCAGAGAAATTTTCTAGATATATGTATATTGGTTGTTATTGTTGTTTATTGAATAAAGATTGGGACTCCCTTTGGGGGTCACCCCCTTAACCCCCTTTACTTTTGATTGGTCAACTTTTCTTTTTTTCTTTTCTTTTTTTTCTTCTCTCCCAATCCCCAACCCTACGTGTGTGTGGGGGTGGTGGGAGTGGGAGTTTTAAGGGGGTCTGAATCAATGCTCTTGTTTATTTAGGTGATCGATTTGTGTATTGTACATCGTGATTGAGTAGGCAAAGAAATTTTCTAGTGTTTCTTGAACTCTTCATTACTATTTCTTGAAATCTAGAGAAAATCTCTAGAAATCCAGAGAATTTCTCTGGCCTTCCCATAGACAAATGCAAATCACAATGAAACCAGATGCTCTGTTTTTTGAATTCTTCATTACTGTTTTTTGAAGTCCAAAGAAAATCCCTAAACTAGAATCCAAAGAATTTCTCTAAAGAGATTTTCTGGAAAGTCCAGAGAAATTCTCTGGATATATGTATATTGGTTGTTGTTGTTGTTTATTTGGGTGATCGATTTGTGTATTGTACATCATGATTGGGAAAGTAGAGAAATTTTTTGGTGTTTGTTGAAATTATTGGAATTTATGGTTTATAGGTTTATTTTGGGTCAACTTTGAGCTCAAATTTTAGTGGGTCCCACATGTCTTTGGGGTGGGTCCAAAGAGGTGACGTATTCTTGCTGCATAGCAAGTCACACATTGAAGATAGTTCATCAAAATCATTTATGAGTCAATGGGAAGTGGACGTCATTTTCGGGTTCGTGAAATGGACAAATAAAGAGTAAAATGTGGATTTCCTTGTAATGGTTGTCCCACATTGAAAACTTAAGAGAACTTATGTGTATATATAAGTTCTAGGTAGCAACACTTGAGTTGGGCCCCAAGGGACACCTCAAGTTTGTAGAAGGGAGGAGTTATGGATAAAGTCAACCTTGGCTCAAACCACCACACGCACGAGCCACCTCCGTTAAGCTGGTCGAGCCAAGTCGTGCCTGGTCGGGTCTAATATTAATTTTTTTGACAAAATTTATTTGAATTTTTCCAAAAATTCTTGCGGGAAAATTAATTTTTCTAAATGAAATTAATTCAAATTTGAATTCAAATTTTCTGTCCAATACAATGCCTCTTCCAGTCCATTTTTCAACCCGTTACACCGAACATATTCAGTTTCTTCCAGACAAGTTTAAAACTGCCCAGTAATTATAGACAGATTCAAATCTGTTTCTGCACCTGTTTAACTCAATGATGTATTTATTCAACTTTTCTAAAAACGCACCTAATTGCCTATGAAAACAAATTTATTCCAGCAGCTTTGAATATCCAGAAAAATAATTTTCTTCTCGTTTTGTCTCTTTGCTTGCATTGTTCTTCATACTAGTTCTTAGGAAAAATTCCGAAAGTATAGAACACAGGTTTGGTTCGCCGTACAGATTGTTTGGAGTGCTACTACAATCTATGTAGATCATTGTATCTTGAAAGATAGACGTCATTTATCCGTAAGCACCAAAGAGAGGCGAATATGTCTTAAGAACAGAGTGTCACACTCGACTTGATCTGTTTTTGTACTTATTCGGTTCGGTAAATAAATTCTATAAATAATTTATTTTTATTTGTTTGATTTGGTTTCAAGTTATTTATTTTACACAGAAGATTGTTCCAATAATCTTAAGACATATTTGAATTATTCTATTTATACAGAATTTTTCGTTTGTTTCTTTTTCTTCATTTCTTCTTCTTATAGAAATTATTTTCTATGGTTTACAAAATAATATTCTAGTTGAAAAATACAAATAGTAGTAATATACTATTTGACAAATAGTAGTAATATACTGTTTATTTTCTTTGACAACTAGTAGTAATATACTGGTAGTCATTAACAATTTCAGAATATTCATTTGTGAAGTGGGTCAGAAATTAATTTTGATTTTCAGAAATAATTTTTGAAGAAATAAAAGTTACAATTCTTATTTCTTTTATTTTTACAGAATTAAATTCTGTATTTATGGTTTAAATTTTATGTGTAGTATAAAATTATAATTATAATTTTATTTTATAATTTAGAATTCGTGGCTACTGAAACTAATGCTCAAACAAGTACTGGTATGGTGGCTATAATTGCTCCAACCTCCTCTCCTATTGTGACTGTATCAGTCAATTACGTTGAAAAGTCAGAGAAGTTCTTAGGAACTAATTTTAAAAGATGGCAGCAGAAAATGCTGTTTTATCCTACTACTCTCAACTTAGCACGTTTTCTCCATGATGATGCTCCTACTTTGAAAGATGATGAAATCGACCTGCAAGTGGTTGTTGCGGTCGATGCCTACAAACATGCTGATTTCTTTTGCCAGAACTACAGATTTGATAAGACATTATACAATGTCTATAATCCTATCAAGATAACAAAGGAACTTTGGGAGTCTTTGAAGAAAAAGTACAAAACAGAAAATGCTGGCTCAAAGAAATTTGTGGTTGGCAAATTCCTGAATTTTGTGATGGTTGATTCTAAGACTGTGATCAACCAAGTTCAAGATCACTAACTTATTCTGCATAACATCTATGCAGAAGGCATGTCTCTTAGTGAAACATTCCAAGTTGTTGTCGTAATTGAAAAATTACCACAGGGCTGGAACGAATTCAAGAATTACCTCAAACACAAGCGCAAAGAAATGACTTTAAAGGAATTGATTGTGTGTTTGAGGATTGAGGAGGACAATCGTAATTTTGAGAAGCGAGCTGGTAAGCATCCAATGGAGTCTAAGGCAAATGTGGTGGAACATGATTCAAAAGAAAATAAACAGAAGTTTGCTGGAGAAAGTTTCTCAAGTTCAATAGCAAGTGTTACATCTATGACAAACAGGTACATCGGGTCAAAGATTGTCGTAACAAACGCAAAGACAACGGAATATCAAGCTAGAAGCTTGCTCAAACGAATATGATCGAAATGGACAAAATTTCCAATGGTGTAGATGACATAAATCTTTCTGCAGTTGTTTCCGAGGCAAACCTTGTCGGAAATCCTAAAGAATGGTAGGTGGACACTAGTGCTACTCGTCACACCTGTGCCGACAAAAAGATGTTCACATCTTATTTTGTGATAGACAACGATGAACAATTTTTTATGGGTAACTTCTGAAGTTGAAGGATAAGGAAAGATTATTCTAAAGATGACATCTGGAAAGAAACTCACCCTCAACAATGTGCTGCATGTACCGGACATTTGCAAGAATCTAGTCTCCAAATCTTTGTTGAGTAAAAATAGGTTTAGGCTAGCTTTTAAAAGTGACAAATTTATACTTACCGAAAACGGAATGCATGTAAGAAAAAGTTACATGTCTGATGGCCTTTTCAAAATAAATGTAATGACTATTGTACCCTCTGTTATTAATAAAAATACATGTTCTTCTTACTTGCTTCAATCTTCAAATTTGTGACATGATAGATTAGGACATGTTAATTATGGATCTTTATGTAGGTTAATTAATATGAAATGTTTACCTAAATTTGAAACTAGTGATAATCCGTACTATGCACGAGTTTTTATAAATTAAAAAAAAATTTGTTATAATTATCTTGAAATAATTTAATATTTATCTTGTGGTATACATAAAATATATAAGTTAACTTTTATGTTTATAACTTTTTAAATTATTAGTTTAAAAAAATTAAAATATATATAAGTCTAATTAGTTCAATTTTGATAATTTGTATTAAAAAAAAGTTAAATTTAATTAAATGAGATTAAATAAGTTATGACATTACTCTTCTTATTATGAAAATATACAAATTTAAAAGTTATATGTAAGATAAAATATACAATTTTATTATTAAATATGAAGTAAGGTGATATTTAACAATAATTAATATGATGTTTCTATTATTAATCCAATAATTTAAGTTACATTTATTTTGATTTCAATTTCATAGCTAAAAATATAATATGAATATAATACACACATGGATCTTTAGTTTTTATGAATAAAAATGTTTCAAAATATTTTCAAACTTTCATCATTTTTTTTTTTATCTAATTTGATTTTAAATTTGAATAACATTTTTGATTTTATATGAATCACTTTAACTTTTTCATTAAATTTTTATCAATTTTTAAAAGAATTTCATTTTTATCCCAATTTTTTTTTTCCTTTTCACCAATTTTGATGGAAAAAACAATAATTTTCAAAATTTCATCTTTTTAAATTTTTATCAAATTATAATTTGATTAAAAAAATATTAAGGGTTGAAGATTTTCTTAATTGGAATTATAATGAAATCACATCTTGAAATAGTTAAAATTTAAGTATGTAGTTGGTTGAAATGTATAATTTAATTAATTCTTTTCTCATATTTGTATAAAAATTGACACTCATGACTACATCATTAGAAATCAGATTATGGAAACAAATTTGAGATGTCAAACATTTTTCATTTGTAAATATCCTACATATTAAAAAAAAATATATAGCTTTTGAATATGTGTTTATCAGTTTTGCTTTATGTACATAAACAATTGATGTTTCAACTTAAAAATTAAAAAGTAAAAGAAAAAATAGATTGGGTTTCTAGAGATGAAAGAATCCATTTAACTCTTCTATATACTATTTAAGATGGACTATTTAATTACATAAAAAATAAATATTATATTTAAAGATTATTCTTATTATTATGGTATGGCATTGATTTAGACCCTCTTAAAACACCCACCCCCACAACCCCTCACACACATGAAAGTTGGGGATTGGGTGAGAAGAAAAAAAAAAAAAAAAGTTGACCAATCAAAACTAAAGGGGTGAAGGGGGTGACCCCCAAAGGGGGTCTCAACCTTTATTTTTATATATAACTATAGTTGTAACAAATTAACTATAATATATACGAAAAGTTATATTAAGTTTTCATTTTTAATTAATTGAATTATAATTAACAAGCTAACAAATAGTTGTAATTGTATAATGGAACAGAAAGAGGATAAAAATAAATAACACAATGATATTTAAAAGTTTTAAATTTACCTAATGTTATAGTAAAATCTTGAATCCTCAATAAATTTTTACATTTTCTATAAAATAAAATGACAATAAAAAAAATTTTAAAAAAATTGATACCCATTTTTTTTTTTACTTCAATTTTATGGTTTTAATTGAAGAAAACAAAATCCGATCAAAATCCTTGGCACCAAACGGACATAGATACTTTGATTACAACCATAACCACTAATAATTCTTCTCCACTATGCAAACCTGTAAACAAACACATAAAACTCACTAAAATCGAAACCAAACCAAAACCAAACTAATTGCGGAGAAAAAAAATCATACATGAAAAAAAATAAAATTAAAAAACAAATAAATTTATAGAATGAGAAAATGTTACCTCCCTTAGACCTCATCTAACCCAATCCGTTAGCTCATCTGTCAGTGCCCGCAAAATCTAGGATTTGGGATGACTAATCAAAGTATTTTTTAAATAAAACTTAAAAATTGACTAATTTGTCTCATTAAGTGATTTAAAATTTTAATAGATATACATAAGAAAAATAGCTAATTATATTACTAAATCATAATTCAAATTTAGATATTGTCATATTTTTTTAAGATTCATATCTAAACTCTTATCTTTTTTTATTATTTCTGTGTGGGTTTTTTTTTATTATTATCATTTTTCAATTCATTTAAGATGGAGTTGTGGGTTTTTATTTATTTTTTTCCCCAATTTAATTCATCTATGGTTTTTGTTTGTTTTTAATTATTATTATTCAGGTAAGTTATGATGTGAGTTAGATATGTGATAAACATGAGGGTTTTATTTATTTAAAGTATGATGGTAAGAGATATTTTCAAATTAGATTTGTTTAGATAAACTTTAAAGATTTTTAAAATTTAAAATTGAATATTGAGATACAAAAGAAAGATTTTAACTAAATAAATAAAAATCAAATTTATTAATTTTATCTATTTGTATATTGATTTTTAGTTTTTTTTTGGTTATATTATAATATAATATATAAGATATTCACAACTTTTATGAAAAATATAATCTGATTTTTTGGGGAAGAGAGAAGGCAGGCAAGTTTTAATATTTTTTTTGAAAATCGGTGAGAAAGACTAGGATGAAGAGATTATGAAATATTTTTGTTATCTTTCCATTTGAAATTCATAAATTAAAGGATAATTATTACTTCTAAAATAATTAAATAAATAAACCAATCAATAGTTTTTTTTATAATCTTTTTATAAATTGAAAAATCAATAATTTTAGAAAATTGATTAATTTGTCCGAGATTTAAAATTTTGATAGATATACATAAAAAAAGATAATTATATTATTAAATAATAATTCAAACTAGATATTTTGATATCTTTTTGAGATCCATATCTAAATTCTTATCTTCTTTATTTTTGTATGGTTTTTATTTGTTTTTTTTTTTTTCAATTTATTTTAGATGTAACTGTGGGTTTTTATTTTTTTTAAAATTTAATTTATCTGTGTTTCTATTTGTTTTTAATTATTATTATTTAGGTAAGTTATGATGCAAGTTAAATATGTGATAAATATGTGAGTTTTATTGATTTAAACTATAATAGTAAGAGATATTTTCAAATCAAATTTGTTTAGATAGAATTTATAGATTTTTAAAATTTAAAATTAGATATTGAAAGGGTAAAAGAAATATTTTAACTGAATAAATAAAAATCAAATTTATTAATTTTATCTGTTTGTATGTCTGATTTTTTTATTTTTTATTTTTTGTGTTATAATATAATATATAAGATATAGACAGATATCCACAACTTTCAAGAAAAATATTATCTAATTTTTTGGAGGAGAGAAAAGAAATACAAGTTTTAATTATTTTATTTTTTTTTTGGAAAATTGATGAGAGATTATGATGGAGATTACGAAATATTTTTGTTATCTTCCCATTATTATTTCTAAAATAATTAAATAAATAAATCAGTTAATAGGTTTTTTTAATTTATTTTCTAAATTGAAAAATCAATAATTTTATAATGAGAGTTTGGAGCTCTTAAGAGTTTTCTCATTAGAAATCTCATTTTTCTTATATAATATATAGATATAGATATTTATATTTGTTTTAGATATTTTTTTTAATATACAAATTATTTTTTTTAGATTTTTTATAAAAATAATTTAACAATCCCATCACTAATTAGTGTATGGAGGAAGTTGAAAAGGGTGTTGCAGTAACTATGAGAGAAGTCAAAAAGATTTGTGGGTTCGGAGAAGTCAATAAATGCTGTGGTTATTTTTTTTTTAAATAAAAAAATTATAAAATTAGGATTGAGATATTGGAACTCTCACAAAACTTGTGGGTTAGAAACCTCATTTTTCTTATATAATATATAGAGAGATAAATTGATCCAAATCATAAATGTGAAATTTGTGTTGAGACAAAATTAACCAAAACTCTTTTTCATTCAATTGAAAGAAGTATGAAACCGCTTAAATTGATTCATAGTGACATTTGTGATTTTAAATCAATTCAAATTAGAGGTGAAAAAAAATATTTTATCACTTTCATAGATGACTATACTAGATATAGTTATGTTTATTTAATTTGAATCAAGGATGAAGTTTTGAAAACTTTCATTCAATATAAGAATGAAGTTGAAAATCAACTTGGTAAGAAAATTAAAAACTTAGAAGTGATAGATGTGATGAATATGAATCACCTTTTGGTGAGTTTTGTAAAGAACATGGAATAATTCATCAAATTACCGCTCCTTATTCATCTCAGCAAAATGGAATTGCTGAAAGAAAAAATAGAACTTTAATAGAAATTATGAATACCATGTTAATCAGTTCTGGATTACCTCAGAATTTGTGGGAGGAAACAATATTTTCTGTTAATTATATTCTTAATAAAGTACTCCGAAAGAAAATAAATCAAACACCTTATGATATGTGATATTGGAGAGTACCATCCTACAAATACTTAAAAGTGTGGGGACGTTTGGCTAAAATGGCTATTCCTAGTCCTAAAAAAGCTAAGATTGGTCTTAAAACTATTGATTGCATATTCATTGGTTATGCCATGAATAGTAGTGCATATTGGTTTTTGATTCATAAGTCAAAACATTCCGAAATGTGTGTAAATACCATTATTAAATCTCGGAATGCATCGTTCTTTAAACATATATTTTCAAATAAGACTATACAAGGGACTAGTACTAATAAAAAATCTTGTGATGTTATTACTAGTCATGATCAAGGATAAGATCAAGAGCAAGAGTAAGAGATAGATCAAAATGAGGAAAAGGAACCTAGGCGTAGTAAACGTGCTAGAACCTCAAAATCTTTTGGTCTAGATTTTCTAACTTTTTTGTTAGAAAATGAGTTGTTAACTTTCAAAGAAGCTATGTCCAGTCCTGAAACTCCTTTATAGAAAGAGACTATAAATAGTGAAGTTGAATTCATCTTGCAAAATCACACTTGAGAATTGTTGGATCTGCCCCCAGGTTATAAACCTCTTGGGTACAAGTGGATTTTTAAGAAAAAAATAAAAACGGATGGATCAATCGACAAATACAAGGCAAGACTTGTAGTTAAAGGATAGAGACAAAGAGAAGGTCTTGATTACTTTGACACATACTCACCAGTTACTAGAATAACATCTATTACAATACTAATTGCCATTGCATCTTTATACAATTTAGAAATTCATCAAATGGATGTTAAAACAATTTTCTTAAATGGTGAGTTAGATGAAGAAATTTATATGGAACAACCAGAAGGATTTTCTGTTCCAGAAAAAGAAAAGAAAGTATATAAATTGGTTAAATCATTATATGGTTTAAAACAAGCGCCAAAATAATGGCATGAAAAATTTGATAAGACAATGATATCAAACGGATTTAAGATTAATGAATTTGACAAATATGTTTATATTAAAAATACAAACAAAGGTTATGTAATAGTATGTCTTTATGTAGATAATATTCTCATCATAGATAGTAATAACGACATAATTAAAACTAATAAGAAAATATTGAACAAACATTTTGACATGAAGGATATGGGAATTGCTGATGTAATACTTGATATGAAAATTACCAAAACATCAGAAGGTTATGCTTTGTCATAATCTCATTACATTGAGAAAATACTTGACAAATTTAACAAAGATGATGATTATCTTGCTAGAACACCTGTGGATGTTAATTTACTTCTTTCTAAGAATATACAAAAAAGTATTTCTCAATTAGAGTATACCCCAATTATTGGAAGTTTAATATACTTGACGAACTGCACTCGCCCGGATATAGCTTATGTAGTAAGTAAATTAAGTAAATATACAAGTAATCCAAGAGTAGAACACTGGAAAATAATTATAAGGTTTCTAAGATACCTCAGATTTACTCATAACATTGGGCTAAATTATACTAGATATCCAGCAATACTTGAAAGATACTGTGATGCAAATTGGATATTGAATGCTAGGGACTCAAAATCCACCAGTGGATATGTCTTTACTCTTGGTAGGGCGGCTGTATCTTAGAAATCTTCCAAATAGACTTGCATTGCTAGGTCTACTATGGAATCAGAATTTATATCTTTAGATAAAGCTGAGGAATAAGCAAAAAGACTTCGTCACTTCCTTGAAGATATTCCAATGTGGTCAAAACCGGTGCATGCTATATGCATACATTGCGATAGTCAATCAGCAATAAGTAGAGCACAGAGTCATATGTATAACGGTAAGTCGCAATATATTCGTCGTCGACATAACACCGTGAGACAACTACTATCTAATAGAATTATTTCCATTGAATATGTAAAGTCTAAAGACAACATAGAAAATCCACTGACCAAAGGGTTAGCAAGAGAGATAGTTGAGAATTCATCGAGGAAAATGAGACTTAAGCCTATTAAATAAGTGTTACTACAACGGCAACCCAACCTAGTTGATTGGAAATCCTAAGATTTAGGTTCAAAGGGGCAACCGAGTTGTGTATGACTCGTAAGGATCACAGGGGAGTCAAACTCCTACCCATTTCTATGATGAAATAGTGATGTTTGCAGTGTTTTAGGTTAAGTAATACTTTTAATGATTTTTATATCTAGGCATACCTAGTGGAGTATGGTAGGATACTCTTCATAAGAATCACCTATATAAATGTGAACTGGGCCGATTCTATGAGATTTGTGAAGGACTAAAATTCTTTAGAGTACTTACAAAAGACCAGGTTATTTAGGGCCAAAATGAACACAATAGTAAGAATTAAACTGTGTCTGGTAATATACTGTGTGAGTTCTATTATCTTGATTTGCACAAATAACTTAACAGTTCAAGACATCATATTCACTGATTAGCTAGTAAATCCGATAGTTTCTTACAAGGAAATATTCAAAGCCAAAAACTATCTATCATTTTCAGAATATTTTCAATTTCTGTACTCTTTGTAATTAGATCATGTTATTGCATTTTCTCTCCGTCAAATTCCATTCATGTGGAGGATTATTGAAATTTATGATTTTTTATAGGCTTATTTTGGGCCAACTTTAAGCCCAAATTTAATTGGTCCCACACATTTTTTGGGATGGGTCCAAAAATGTGACATGTTCATTGTCGAATGACAAGTCACACGGTGAAAACGGCTCGTCAAAATCATTTATCAGTGAATAGGAAGTTGACTTTGTCTTTGGGTTCGTAGAATGGACAATTACAAAGTAAAATGTGGGTTTTCTTGTCATGGTTGTCCCACATTGAAAACTTAAGAGAACTTATATGTGTATATAAGTTCTAGGTAACAACACTTGGGTTGAGTCCTAAGGGACACCCCAAGTTTGTAAAAGGGATAAATTATGGACAAAGTGAACATTGGCTCAACCCACCACACACGAGCGAGCCGCCGCCGCCGTCCATCCGACCAGCCTGACGATCTGTATCGTGCCGGGTGTGGGTATGGGCGTGGGTGTGGGTTGTGGGTCGGGTCAGTTATAATATTAATTTTTTGAACAAAATTTATTTGAATTTTTTCAAAAATTCTTGCGGGAAAATTAATTTTTCTAAATGAAATTAATTCAAATTTGAATTCAAATTTTCTGTGTAATACAGTGCCTTTCCGATTCATTTTTCAATCTGTTACATCGAATAAATTTAGTTTCTTCCAGACAGGTTTAAAAACTGCCCAGTAGTTATGGACAAATTCAAATTTGTTTCTGCACCTATTCAACTCAATGATATACTTATTCAGCCTTTCTTAAAAGGCACCTAATTGTCTATAAAAGCAAATTCATTCTAGCAGTTTTGAATATCGAGAAAATAATTCTCTTCCCGTTTTTGCTCTTTGCTTGTATTGTTTTTCATACTAGTTCTTAAGAAAAATTCTGAGAATATAGAACACAAGTTTAGTTCGCTGTACAGATTATTTGGAGTGCTACTACAATCTATGTAAATCATTGTATCTTGAGAGTAGGGGTGTAAATCTGACCCGGCTCAGCCCGACCCATCCGGGCTCGGGCTGGGCCAGGCCCATGTCGGGCCTTGAGAGCTCCCGCAAAAATTCGGGCCCGGTTGGGCCGGCCCACAGGCTAAAAAAATTAAGCCCAAGCCCAAGCCCAGGGATATTCGGGCCTTGGGCAGGCCAATGGGCCGGACCAATAGACTTGAGCCTAGCCTCGAGCTTGGGCCGGCCTAACCATTTTTTTTTTGTTTCTTTAATTTTTTTTAACCAAAATTTTATTATTTTCTATTAAAAAATACACTGGCCTTGGGCAGGCCAGCTGGGCTGGGCTTTGGGCAGGGCCCTAAGTGGGCCTTAAGCGGGCCGATAGGTCGGGCTTCAAAACAATAGCCCAGGCCTTAGCCTAGGGGCTTGGGTTGGGTCAGGCCTGGGCCCAAATGAGCCTAAACGAGCTGGGCCCATCTCGGGTCACAGGTCATTTTTACACCTTTCCTTGGGAAATAGATGCCATTTATCAGTAAGTACTGAAGAGGGGCGAATCTGTCTTAAGAATAAAATGTCACACACTCGACTTGATCTATTTTTGTACTTATTCAGTTCGGTAAATAAATTATGTAAGTGATTTATTTTTATTTGTTTGATTTAGTTTCAAGTTATTTATTTTACACAAAAAATTGTTCCAACACTCTTCATTACTATTTCTTGAAATCCATAGAAAATTTAGAGAAAATCTCTAAATTGGAATCCAGATCTGACCTTCCCATAGACAAATGTAAATCACAATGAAGCCAGATGCTCTGTTCTTTGAACTGTTCATTACTATTTCTTCAAATTTAGAGAAAATTCAGATAAA
Organism: Camellia lanceoleosa; assembly: GCA_025200525.1. NCBI lineage: Eukaryota > Viridiplantae > Streptophyta > Magnoliopsida > Ericales > Theaceae > Camellia > Camellia lanceoleosa. The sequence goes on from CM045764.1 coordinate 162,507,452, forward strand.
TTCTCCGAAAAGCCAGAGAAAATCTCTAGACAGGAATCTAGAGAATTTCTCTGAGAAGTCCAAAGAAATTCTCTTGATATATGTATATTGGTTGTTGTTGTTGTTGCTTATTTGGGTGGTTGATTTGTGTATTGCACATCGTGATTAGGGAAGGTAAAGAAATTTTCTAGTTTGAACCCAAAGAAATTCTTGTGAAAACTAGAGAAAATCTCTAGACTGGAATCCAGAGAAAGAATTTCTTTGGAGAGAAATTCTCTAGAAAGTCCAGAGAAATTCTCTAGATTGAATTTTTTCTGGATCGATGTTGAAGGACCTTAGACATAATAAAAATATTAGATGTCCTTTATACTATAAAATCTTAATACTAGGGACCCTAAAAAAATTTCCTATAATTAATACCATGAGGACAAAGATATTTAATACTAGAGGGTCAACAATATAATTTGGCAACATAATCTCATAGGATGAGTTATCTCATGATTTGTGTCCCATCCCCACCCACCCACCCACCCAATGGGAGATACAATAGTCCCACAGATTTGGAATTGTTAGTTCTCATGGACTATCTCACCCTTTAATCCCACCAAACAAACAAGCTCATACGGTACTATGTCCACTGGTATAGCATTTTTGGATTGTTTTGATACAACATAAATGCATTTTGTAGAATTTTATAACAAACTACTCTAACACGTCGTAGTGTTTATTATGTTAAAATAACATAGATGTTTCAATGGTTTGATATTTTTTTTGTGTTATTCTTTTAATTATCAATCTACAAATCACCATTCTTCATCCATCATTTTTCAAATGATATTTCAATTATTGAATGCAAAAGTATATAAATAAATAAATGCACTTGTATATAGATATTATTTTTATTTTTACATATAATTTAACTTAATATCTTCACATGTCATTGTTGTGATTAATGATAAATTAAATTCCAATAATAATGATACAAATATAATTTTTATAAAAATAATTCAACTGGTCAATGGTACAAAACAAAATGGCATAAGGTTATTTCCTCAGATTAACATAAACAAATACTATACTTCTTAAATAATGACATTAACATAAACATCTACTATACTTCTTAAATAAATATTTAACACTATTGAGCACTTCAACACCCTTCATCAATCACATACTCCACAACCAAAATGATCATTTTAAAATTTAATGTACTTAGATTATAAAAAAAAGTACACAAAATATATCAAATATATTGTGTTATTTAGATTTTTTTTAAATATAATTTACGTTACAATTAAAAGGAATTTTAGCCACACTATATATTTTTTATCTATATGTTTAATATTATTAATTATATTACAATAAAAGTTGTGACTTGTTTCCATTCTATCTAAAATGGGCATATCTAGGGAATAGGAGTCATGTACCTCTCGTAGGTAGGGGGTTCGCAAGTTGATTTTTGACGGATCGATTTGCGATTTAGATCTATTCATATATTTATAATATTTAAAAAATTGAACTCATAATTACTCGTTTACGGATGTACGGACGGTTACGGATAGTTTATAAATTAGACTTTTTCTTTAAAATTTTATTTTTTGACTTGTTTTTTCTTATTTTTTAAATATTCCTTTTGGGCATTTTCCTCCCATTTTTAAAATAATATTTTGGACCATAAAATCATATATTTCTTATTATGAAATCATTATTTTCCAAATGATTTATTATAAATAAATTATAATTTACCTATCCAATTTACTTCCAAAAGAAAACAGATCATAAAAACAAGCCAAAATCAATTAATTGAGTCACATTCATTCTGCATAAAAGATATAAGCTAAATAATTTACATAAATGCGAGGCGGTGAGTGCTGGTGCGAATAAAACCTACGATCAACCGCAACTCGTAAAATAAGAAAATTCTAACCCACATCCGACCCTAACGTAACAATTATGCAAAATCACCCAAATAGGTGGGGACAACTTGGGTTGGACAATTTTTATGAGTCAGATAATCCTATACCTAATCTTACTTGCAAGACTCACCTTAGTTTACTTCTATAATCTACACTATTGATTTTGTCATACTGATTTATTTTATTATATTTATTTAATAAATTACTCAAATAAAAAATTAATTTAATAAGATATAAATAATTATATGATCAGGTCATATACAATGTTTTCGGGTTTAGTGCCTTGGTTCATGTGCAGAAATATATACATATATGATAAGTGGATAAGGAAAAGGGTAAGTTAGCCAGAGAAAATAATACAGGGAATCACATTCTAGATTATTATTGGAGGTTTGGAGTCATCTTTTTTGTACTTGTAGTGGCTCCATTTGACTATTTTAATTAATTTTTTTACTTATTTGATTATTTTAATTTAGTTTTAAAAAATTATATTTGAAATGATAATTAGTTTTTTTTTGTAGTTGATTTGATATTGTGAAAAAAAATAAATAAATAAATAAAATAAAATGATTATGATTTGAATGTGACATTTTAAGATAGAGCTAATTCAAGATGGAGCTGAAAAATCATTCCTCTATCGAGCTCTGATTGAGGATGCTAATTTCATGCTGAAGAGATGCAAGTGTAGCATTCAATATATCCCCAGAGAAGCAAAATCAATATGCAGATGTACTGGTCAATATTGGAGTCAGCCAATTCTATTTCTTCTTTTCTAATTGCAGACATGGTTTCTGCTAGTTTAACTAGGGGCTGATGCCCTCTGTTTGATTACTTATTTGTACTAAAACTCTGTTACTTTGTTCTCCTTTTCACTTGAATCAAAAACAAAAATAAAAGAAAATGTTATTTTATTTTATTGATTATTTTAACTTATTTTATATTTATCAACTATTTTAACCAAAAAAAAAAAAGCCATGTTAACAAAATTTCAAGCTACATTTAATGTTTTAGATATTTTTTATAATATAAAGAAAAATATTAACATAAATAATTCTATGCATCCAAAGTGATCCTCTCAAAATGGAGATGGGGATGTAATTCTCAGTTGAGTCACCCTCAATCTCAACACATAAACACACAACTCACTTCAACGTGTTTTTCCGAACATTTTCTTAAAATTCAAATACAAATTATGCTTAGTCTATGTCAAAAAAAAATATGAAAAAGAAAAATTTGCTAAATAACAAAAATAAGTGAACGGACAACACATTACGAGTGATACGTATAAGAAATATTGTATAAGTTGCTTTTTTTTTCATAAGATTCACAAAAATTAAAATATGTAACGATAGAGTGTTAAGTATTAATATTTTAGTGGGCATAAAAACTTTAATTCTTATAATTTTTGTGATTCTATTTAATGTGATTTTATTACATTTTCAATTGTACAATCCTGTTGTGAAATTTTTATATTTTAAAATTTTTAACCAAATTATTAAAAAAAAAAAAAAAAAAAAGTGGAAGCAGAACACACAATTTTTTGAGGACGACAGCGAGCGGCAAGAAAGCACACTGATAATAATAAAAATGAAGGAACCAGTTATAAAGCCGCCTTCTATGACCCACCCACCCCTATAATGTAACACAAAGAGGAACTGTACAATAAATAAGTATTAGAATGAAGGAAATTACAAACTTACCCTTCCTCATCTTCTTTAAATTTGGAAGCACCAACCCAAAAGTCACACTACCACATCAGACACAAACATCCAAAATGTCATCTTCTTATCCATTCACTCTTTCTTTTCTCCACGTCTTTCTCTTGATCCAAACACTTTCTTCCCTTTCACAAGCCACTGTTCCTGCCTCAAGCACATTTGGGAAGCAAAACTGAGGCTATTTTAGCCGCGTCCGGACAAATTAGACTTATTTAGGCCTTGTTTGGGATGTAGAGAATAATTCAAAAAGTCAAAAAGTTACTCAAAAAGTTAAAAAGTTAACACTATTCACCAAAAGTCAACAATTACAGCTGCACAACTCCCAATTCAAATTTTCCTCTAAAAACTAATTTTTATAATTTTTTATTACACATTTTTCCATAAAAAGTCAAAAAGTTAACCCAAACATCCATATTTTCAACTTCACTTTTTTAGTCAAAAAAGACAAAAAGTGCACTTATTTAGTCTTTCCAAACAAAGCCTTAGTCACGTCCAGACAAAACAGAAAGCAATGTGTTGGGTTCAATCCCTTGTGGGGTAAATTTACCAAAATATCCTGAAAAGAGAAGAAGCTATTCTTGGCATTGTTCCCTCAGCGTGACTTTTGGGGTACTGACCCACTGTCACTATTTTTTGACATGGAAGGATTTTGGGTTTTTTTTTCCCCCTAAAATAATCATAAAAGAATAACAATCAATTTTTTAGATAAAATAAAATATTATATTAAGAGATTTTTTAAGGTGTCATAAATAAGTATACTTTTTATCTTTTTTAACTACAAAATTGAAAAAAAAATATATGAATATTTGGGTTATCTTTTTGATTTTTTATGAAAAATATGTATTAACAAATTGTATAAATTAGTGTGTAGGGAAAAATTTTAAAAAAAAATGAAAAAAATACGGCTCATCTAAAAAAAAAAAAATTTTAAATATTTTAATTTTTTTGTTATGTATTTGGTTATGATTTCAGTGTAGACTTCTGAAAATAGTATGGAGTTTCAAGTTATGTGTTTGGTTATAAGTTTTAAAAATAATTTATTAATTGAGTTTTATTTTATGTGTTTGGTTACGATTTGAATGTAGAGTTGTTTTTAAATTTAAAATAATAACATTTTAAATTATTTAAATTTTTTGAATATTTAAATTATTTAAATTTTTTTGTTAAAATAATTTTTTGAATATTTAAATTATTTAAATTTTTACGCTTTAAATTTTTTGAATATTTATTTTAAATTTTTGCTTATTAAATTTTTTAGATTATTTACATTATTTAAATATTTAAAATAAAATTACAATTAAAATTAAATTATTTAAATTACACAGGACAATAAAATAAAACCTCACTTTTTTATCATTTCACAGAAAATGAAAATAAAATAAAAATAAAAAACACATGAAAAAACCATTTGCAAAAAAAAACTTAAAATACATAAATTATTTTAAATAAAATATGCCTCATTCAAAAATATTTAGTACGAATTAAAAAATTACAAAAACGTAAATTGAAAAAAAAAAAAAAACAACCGACAAAAATACGGCTCGTCCAAAAAGATTAAAAAAAAAAAAAAAAAACAGAAATTACCATTTGCCATGTAATTTACAAATAAATAAAACACATGAAAACTCATTTTTGAAATATAAAAACAAATTAATGTGTACGAATTAAAAAATGACAAAAACGTAAATTAAAAAAAAAATAACGAGAAAAATACGTCTCATTCAAAAATATATTAAAAAAAAAACGTAAATTACCATTCGCCACGTATTTTACAAATAAATGAAACACATAAATAAATAAAAAAAATGTTACTATATACCAATAAAAATAAATAAGGCAAAAAACGTAAATTAAAAAAAACAAAATTTAATTTTCTACGCCAAATTGAAACCCAACATAAAAAAATTAAAACAAAAAAATAACCAAAATATGTCAAATCCAAACCAAAAAAAAAAATTAACCAAAAAGCCAAAAAAAAAAAAACCGAAAATATGTCAAATCCAAACCCAAAATAAAAAATATAAAAAAAAAAAAAAAGGCAAAAGGGGCAATTTGATAATTTAACAGGATGACACCTCACCAAAAAGTCAAAAAAATCAAAAAAGTCAAAAAGCCCTTCCCAAACCAAGCTTTTTAGCCCTAGGCTAAAATAGTCAAAAAAATTAAAAAGCTAAAAAGCCAACCCACTTCCCAAACGGAGGCTCAAGCTTGTTAACGCAGGACCATTTGGAGATTACATAGTCGAGTACGACGGGAGTTACCGTACTCTTGATGTTTTCAGCTCTCCCTTCCAACTTTGCTTCTACAACACCACCCCTAATGCCGTCACCCTAGCTTTACATATGGGCTTGGTCCGGTCTGAGTCTCTCTTCCGTTGGGTGTGGGAAGCCAACCGCGGCAACCCGGTTCGTGAAAACGCAGCCCTAACCTTCGGGACGGACGGAAACCTGGTCCTGGCTGATGCTGACGGCCGTGTTGCGTGGCAAACTGACACTGCCAACAAAGGGGTGGTTGGGTTCAAGTTGCTTCCAAATGGTAATATGGTCCTTCATGACTCCAGGGAAAATTTTGTATGGCAAAGCTTTGATTACCCAACTGACACCCTCTTAGTGGGCCAGTCTCTGCGGGTTGGAGGATCCTTCAAACTTGTGAGTCGGGCTTCTGCTCAAGACAACTCAAATGGGCCCTATACCTTTGTGTTAGAGCCCAAAAGGATGGCCATGTACTATACGAGCAATAATTCCCCTAAGCCATTGCTCTATTTTTCATCTTCTGGATGGTATATTAGCATTAGCAAGGGTACCATAGAAAATGTGACGTTGACTTGTACCCCAGACACCGTTGAGGGTTATGCCTATGATTTAAATTTAGAATACTATGTAACTAACACGTTAGACCGATCCATCCCTCTTTTGGCTAGGCCCAAATACAACAGCACATTAACGTTGCTCCGGTTGGGGATTGACGGAAACCTTAGGTTTTACACTTACTATGACAAGGTGGATTGGGTTGCATGGGAGGTGACCTATGCTCTATTCGGTAGAGATATGGGCCATGACAGCGAGTGCCAACTGCCGGAGAGGTGTGGAAAGTTTGGGCTTTGTGAGTCCTCCCAATGTGTTGCTTGCCCACTATCCCAAGGGTTGATGGGTTGGAGCAAGGATTGTGAAGCCTTGAAGGTGTCATCTACATCTTGTAAGCAAAATGATTTTCACTACTACAAACTTGAAGGGGTTGACCACTTCATGAGCACCTACACTACGGGAGATGGACCCATGATGCTGGATGACTGTGGGAAGAAATGTTCAAAGGACTGCAATTGTATGGGCTATTTCTATCACCAAGAGACATCCAGGTGTTGGATCGCTTATGATCTAATGACCCTTTCTAAATCTGAAAACTCAACACATTTGGGTTATATAAAGGTGCCAAATCACTAGTCAAGGCCACTGGTTTTTGTTTCGAAATTTAGTTCTCATGCCACCAATAAATGGAATAATGGTGAGGGATTTTCCATTGTATTCTTTTTTCTTGTTTCTTTTCACTTTCACGAAGTGTCTTTCTTCCAACTTTTGACTTGAATTTGAGTAATAAATTGTTGCGTGGATCACCACGAGTTTTTGTATGCTTGCTAAAAATGTACTTTTATCATTATTGGTGTTTTTTATTTTGGTGTGCATGTAAAACTTAATTTATTTATTTATTTTTTTTTATCAACAAAGAAAATTGTCATAGATGTAATCAATGGTACAAGAAGTAGAACCAAAAAACATCCAAGAGAATGAAAAAAAAAAATGCGACAGAAACAAAGCTAAATGCAGCCCTGCCAAATCAGCAAGAGCATTACAGAGCATATGCTTGGGAAGGGGGGGGGGGGGGGGGGGGTGTTCACAAATCCTCCACCAGCATCCAAGAAAAAACCTCCCAACCCAGAATTTTGCAGATTTGATGCCATCAAGATGATAAATGAAGTCAATTATCAAATATCAAAAAAACAATTAGCATGAACTTTATGCCATGATGCCACTCTAAGCTTAACAATTTCAAGAACAATATCTTTTATTGTTCTCCAAATAGTCCAAATGACTGCATCATCTATAGAAATGGTGCAAGTGAAAAGGACATTAGAAAAAGCTTACATACCTCAAGAGTCGACGGCATGAGATCCTTTGTCTCAAAAATGTTGTTTGCCCTATGTCCCATCACCAGTGTTGGCCCATCCCTTAGGTGAGTGAGGCGCTGGATCTTAAAATTTTATTCTCTTCAATATTTGTCAAAAAAATTCCTTCAAAAAAAAAAAAACATTTTTGTCAAAGACCCACCAAATTAAATAACTAAGTCTAAGACTCCAACCATACTCTCTATTTTTCACTAGTTAAAGTACGTAAAAATACAATCTTATTCATATTAACACATTTTAAAAAAAAAAAAATTGTTTTGGTTTGCAAATGCAAAACAATAATTGCCACAACATAATATACACATTCTGTTAAAATATCTATACGTTTATAAACAATTTGAAGTAAATTAAATTGAAGGAAAACTCAACAAAAATATTAGGAATGATGTGAACTAATACATTATCATCACAAAATCAAACTAGATTCACATAATTGAATCAAACCTAGTTCAAAATATGATTTATAAACATCAAAAAAGGCAGTACAAAGTAATCAGAAAATTCTGATTCTAAGACTACCAAAAAGTTCAGAGACAACAGGAGTTAGTCAGTTCTCAATAAATCTTGCAACAATGACAATGTGCAATTAGATGAATCCAATTACCATCAGATTTTCACAATAAGATTCAATCCGTACTGGAAATTTTCAAATTTCGAGTACTAATAAGCCATGGATTTCTGTACCTAATAACAAATTAGAGAAATTAACACACAAAACATCAGATCAACACAATTCTAATTGATGAACCACGTAACACAGAAGAATCAAAGACAAAGAAACAACAAGATCTTAAGAGTAGATTAAACAACAACCAAGATAGCAACGAAGATTAAAACCCTAGCAGATCAAGAGGAATGAGATCTTCAAAAGAACACAATGCAATTAGGTCAAAGTTCGTACCCAATTTGCATTGTTTTTCAATAGGGGAGAGAGAGAGAGAGAGAGAGAGAGAGAGAGAGAGAGAGAGATTCATGCCTTATAGGGAGGTTGCAGAGAAGATGGTGAAGTTTGAAGGGTTTTGAAAACGCGGGAACGAGTTCGCTTATAGACTTTTCAGTTTTAAAGGGCCCGTTAAAGTTGGGCTGGGCCTTCTTAAAATACCCAAACTTAGGCCGTTTGAAGAGTGCCTCTTCAATCAAAAGTTTATCTGTAAAAGCCCAACAAAATAAATATTCTCCTCTGAAAAAGTGACCCAATAGGGAACACAATAATTTATATATTACTTATTAGAATAGATATACAAGGAAAATAAAAGTTAGAATAAAAAATTTTTCAATGCAAAAAAATTAATGAAATTACTTAATTTAATATATTTAGAAAAATATTTTTGAAATTTTCTTTTAAGTGATGAAGTCTTTTTTTCATAATCCTTATTTTCTCAATGTATTCCTTATTTCAAGTTAATAACAAAAAAAATCTCATTAAATAAAATCAAGCAGGATACAATTCTCAATTAAAGGACTCTAGATTTATAGATTTCACAATTCTTAAATGATGTAATGGATATATTTTATTATAACCTTGTAATAGATAGAAAGACTTCATTGATGTGAGAATGAGATTGAGGTTTTAGGAAATCAGTGAAAATGAAAATAAATACATTGTGTAACACTCCTATAAATAAAGAATAGGAAATGGTTGGAATCGGTTTAAATGGGTTTTTTGAGTGAGTTTTAAATTGTGAACCAAATCATAATCAATCATTCTTAATTTATTAGAATCGGAATCAAACCGTTCCCACAAGATCTATACCAAATCATATGATTTTATCGGTATTACTGAATTTTTTTTTTTTAACACCCTTAATCATCACCCATAGATTTCTTCTTCTTCTTTTTGATTCGTGCGTGTAGACAACAAACATTATATAGATATTGTGTGGATTTACGTAAGATACGATAAAAAATATAAAGAGATGTGATTGAGACCCCCTCAATCACCAACCCCTACCACCCCCCACATACACGTAGGCGTTGGTGATTGGAGAAGGAGAAAAAAAAAATTCTGACCAATCAATTCAAGAGGGGGTCGTGGGGTGGGGGGAAAAGGGGGTCCGGATCATTTTTGAAAAATATAAAATCTATTATTTGACTGATATATATAATTTTTTATTAAAATAATATTATCACTAAATACATTTCACCATTTTAGTTTATCTTTTATTTATACTAAAATAATAAACATCAAGTATACATGAAGGACGTATATATATATATAACACGTGAATAGTTTCACTCAAAAGTTCTAGTGATGTAACAAATTTTTTTTCTCATTCAGTAAATTATGGGGTTAGGAAACATTATAATAGGCACTCTTTAAAAATGTAACAATCTTATCATACATTAAAAAATTTCATAGTAAATCCACTTTCTATAGATTACTAGAGTTAGACATTAAAAAATTTCATAGTAAATCCACTTTCTATAGATTAATAGAGTTAGAAAGTGATGAGACATTATAAATGGTATTAAAATTAATCCGTGCACATAACTATCATATGTGAGTCACTTGTGATATTATATTATAAATGTTATCGCCTGGATCAAAGGCACTATCTCAATTGTTGGTTACTATATTTGATTGCAACAAATCACACAGCCGAACTGGTTGGTAAACAGTCACGCATACATAACGTCTAAAACATTGCATAAAAGTTTCCATCACACCATTAACTACCACCATTTTTATATGATGTATTATTACAGTTTGGTCATTTTTGGTTATTTTTTAAATAATGTGATGACATAATAAATAAAAAAAATTTAAAAAAAAGAAAAAAAAAGAAAGGACTTTGGATCTCCAACGTGCACAGACAATGTCACCATGCTTTTATTAAAAAAATTAAGTCAAGTTTCACACCTCAACTGGAGGGTGGTGTGCTAGATTTCGTGATCTTAACCACTAGTCTCACCTGCATGATTTAAACTATTTATGTTATAGGGTTCATAGAATAGATTATTCATACAAAAAATTAAGTTAATCATACAATTGTAATTACATAATTATATCAGATTTATATTTTCTTTAAAATGAACAAGTACAATTTTGAGAATAAGGCCTCGTTTGGCAACCATATTTTTTAGTTAAAAAGTCAAAAAGTTACTAAATTAGCCAAAAAGCCAACAACCCATACCAAAAAGTCAAAGATTCTTTTTTCTCTCTACTTTTTGCACATCTTTTCGTAAAAAGTCAAAAAGTCATCCCAAACATGCTAGTTTTTTTTAGTTCATATTTTAGCCAAATAGTCAAAAAGTTACTAAATTAGCATGTTCCCAAACGAGGCCTAAGTTGTCCATTTTTTGAAGATAAATGTCAACTGGAAACGTAAATATGTTTGTCTAATTCACCTAAATTTTTTGAATAAATAATATACTCGAAGGATTTTACAAAATGAATGACTTAGATAATCAGGATAAAGGCCATAGTTTAGCCGACGAAATTCATGAACACCCTGCTGTTGGGATGTTCAATTGAAGAGGATCTAAACTCAATTATATATATATATATATAGGGTAAATTACACTTTGCATTCTTATATTTTACACCAAATCTTACTTTGATCCATACATATAAAATCCTGACAATTACTCTCTGTATTTATGGTCAAATCTCATTTTGGTCCCTAAACATGAAATTGTGATAGCCCCCTGCACTTTTACTCAAATTTTACTTTGATCCATATACAAGTGTCAATGTCTCTCTTTTGTTACTTCATTTTTAAATCTTTAACAAAATCCAGTCATGTAACAAAAATGTAACTATAAAATGAGAATAAAAGAAGAAAATCATCCGTATTTCCCACCAATACACTTTATCTTATGTGATAAGTGCATGAGAATTATATAATACAATATATATATATATATATGTTCGTATGATAAAAATTGGGATGAAAAGGCAAGAAAATAGAAATTTTGAAATTAAAAAAATGCGACGAAGAAATCAAAGAAAAATAAAGTTGAATAGACAGAAGATTGTGTTACCATAAAAAATAAATTTTGTGATTTCAATTTTTGCAAAACCCTATTTCATCTTTTTAATTGTTCACAATCTGCGTTTTGTTTTTAGCCTAATACAGTCATATTTTGATCTAAATTTTAGGATAAAGCGTGTATTGGTGAAAATTGTATATTATTTTTCTTTTTTACCCTCATGTCGTAGTCACATTCTTATCAGATAATTAGATTCTATTAAAAATTTAAACAATTGAGTAATAAAATGGGACACTAGCACTTGTATAGGGATCAAAATAAGATTTGACTAAAAATATAAGGGGTTGATTGTCACAATTTCATGTGAAGGGACCACAATAAGATTTGACCAGAAAGACAGAGATTGACTATCATAATTTCATGTGTAAGGGTCAAAATGAAATTTGGTACAAAGTGTAGAGATGTAAGGTGTAATTTACCCATATATATATATATCAAGATAGATATCAACATGTCAAGTTATTTTTTTAATATCTTTTTCAAATCTTGATTAATGATAGTCAAAGTATAGAATATGTAACTAGAATATGCAAAGTTTGATTAATGATAGAAAGTTGCATTTATTCTTATTTTTTTCAATGCCGGAGACAATGGCTTAATCCCGCATGTTACACGTTCCGAAATGCGCGAATCAACAATTTAATTTCAGGTTAAAAAATGAAAAATTAAATATGAATTTATGGATTGTTTGATACGATTTAAATAAATATATTTTTAAAATTTTTTATGAAAAAAATGTATAAAAACAAATAGAGGAGTAATATGCACTCAAAAAATATAAAAAAGATAAATAACTGTAATTTTTTAATCAAAAATGATTTAGAGCTCTAAAAAATGAGCTCTAAATCCATCACTAGTGTGTTGGCAGTGGGGTCCAGTGATGGACTGTGTCTTTTTCTTTTTCTTTTTTTTAATTTCCTCTATGTCAGCTCATTAGAGCTGGCATTAGAGCTGTTGGATTAGAGCTATCCAGTAGTGCTCTTTTTTGATATACCCCAAACACCCTTGAATCATGATAATCCCTTGAATCATGATAATAACAAAAAATTAAATATTATTTTAATTTTCTTATTCTCATTTATTTTTCTAAAATGGACTGCTGATAAGTTGATTGTGGCAAAATAAGCCATGCGTGCAATAATTGACTCAACTTATCAATTTCTTTTTTATAATAAGTCAAAAAATGAAAGCTTGATTGAGAGCTGCAACTTGCAAAGTTGTACACCAAAAGGCGTGAAAAAGACTCCATAAAGTCCAATCTCTACCTAATTTCTTATTATTTTTTGTTCAATTATTCATGCAAGTCAATTTAAAGGAATATTTTTCAGGATTGATTCGAATGTGCTGTATTTTGGATTTAGGATTTAATTGTTTCACACAAATAATACAAGTTTCTATTTATTACCGACTCATGTGAGGAGAAAAAAGGTTTCAATAGTGGCTTGGATGAAGTTCTAAATTATTTTTCTCCTAAAAAATTTTTTAAAACAAATTATTTGAGTTTTTTGTTTTTATAATTGATGAGAAATTGTAGTACAGTAATAAACTTCAAATTTAAATATCACATTAAATAAAGAGGTGTCTCAATCACAAACTCTACTCTTGATCTTATATTATTTGAATTTAAATTACAATTATTTTTAAGGTCTTGCTACCATGCAATCTTAGGGCAAAAAAAATGACACAAAATATGTAAATTTCGAGATACTTATCACTAAATTTAATACATTTTTCATGAATTTCAAAACACTTTTCGATATTTTTGCATTTTTTAAAGTATTTTTTCTTATTTGTCAAACAAATAATATTTATGGGGGTGTTTGGTGTGGCTTATTTTGGCCAACTTGACGATTTTAGCTTTGGAAAAACTATTTTGAACTATTTAATTAAACTTATTTCAAATAGTTTTTTATTTTAACTTAAAAAAATTAATTATGAGAAGCTGCTCACTTCCTACTTATAATTATCAGTTTCTGCTGTGGACATGTTAATTTATGATTATACACTTGGATTTGTTTTTTTTTATTTAAAAAAAAAAAAAAAGAGCAAATGAACTATAGATTATTATTATTTTTTATGAGAAATGTAAACTACTAGTGAACGACAAACAATAAAAGTTCATTCAAAAAGTTATTTCATAATTTATTTATCAAACATTATTCAGCAACTTAAATTTATTAAAAATGCTAGAGATCTCAAAAAATTTATCAAATGTCTCACATACGTGTAAAATAGATTTAGAGTAATGCTAGAGACCCAAAAATTCTATCAAATGTCTCACATAGGTGTAGGACCTATATCTCACATAGGTGTGGGACCTATGTGTGAGACATTTTGTAGAATTTTTGGAGTTTCTAGCATTACTCTAAATCTATAATCTAATAGTTGTACCAATAAAATTAAACAATTTCTGATTAAAATCATAATCTATAATCCTTTAAATTATAATTTGTAATTTGTTTTAACAACTGTACCAAACACTCCCAATGCCACGAGGAGTTTGGGTTTAGGTAATAGGGGTAATTTTTGTATGCAGATAAGGTATATGTTTGTGCTACCTTCTACTATTGTAATTGACTTTGACAGTATGATCTACTATATTTATGTTGAGTATTTGGGAATGACATATATATTTGTCATTAATGAAAGATAATATCACGTGATGCCCTATTGAAATACAAAAATTTCTTAGGTGATAGAGTCTTATCCTTGACGTACTTCACTTGTAATAAAGTGCTTAATTAGATAACTTAATAAGCAGCCGGCCCAATAATTCACCTAACTTAACAATTTTCTTCCGTGATCAAGGGAAGATCAAATGCATAAATTACAGATAATCAATTCCCATCTAAAAAAATAAACTAATAAATATTTCTTTTAAATAAATTATAAAATAAAAAAAATCTTCTCTCAGCATTGGTACTATTTACTTATTTATTTTTAATTTCTTTTGAGGGAGCAAGGGTGATGGATGTAGACAATATTTGAACAATTTGAGTCACCCCGGTCAATTTTAATGACAAATACAACATTTGACAAGGGTTAACTTGATGTTATGTTTGCTATTTCTTCTAAGGGCACTACCAGAAAAAGTGTTTTTTGCGACGGTGGCGGCAAATCGTAAATACTGGATCCGTCGCTAATACCTTTTGACGGTAATTTGGCTTTTTGACGGGAAGGAGTCGCGACAAAGGGGTTGCAAAAGAGCTTTAGCGACGTAAGTGCCGCTCCATTAGTTTCTCGCGACGGAGGTTGCCTTTTTTGCGGCACTTTTTCCGTCGCCAATAATGGAAGAATATATCAGGTTTAGCGACGCACATAATTCCGTCGCTAAAGGTGGGTTTTGAGACGGCAGACCGTCGCTAAAACTGGCGACTTATAACTATTGGCGACGGAACGCGTCACCGTCGCTAAAGCTTTCTGTCAATTACAATTTCACGCCTTTATGCATCAGATTGGTGCCGTCAAGAAAGTTTATTATTTTTTTATGACGGGTTCTTATGCCGCCTCAAAAAAGAAAAAAAAAAAACACATTCGTAAATTATTAAAAAATTAAAATAACTCAGTATAAAATAAAAAATAATTATAAAAAATCCAAAAATTACAGAATAATATAAATCCATAAATAAACAAAAGTTCACAAATAATAAAAATTAATAATATTGTTCCATTCATAACAATACATAAATAAAAATTCATAACAATAAAAATTATGCCACTACATAACGTCGTATAATACATACATAATGTTGCTCACAAATTTAAATAACATAAATCAAAATCAAAATCAAAACCAAAAGTTTCGTCTTGATTCGTTCGTGGGTTACAAAAACAAAAATTGGTCATAATCTTTATACGCCCGCATTCCAGAAGAAGCCAACTGCTACTCAGGAAATATCTGAAAAAAACAAGATAAAAATAATTAAAAACCATATAATGGTGTTAATATTTTAATTACAGAAAAGTATTAAAAAAAATTTGATTACTATATAATTAGAAAGATAGTTTAGTAAATAATTTTGACTGTACCGAAATCCGGCTCTAACTCCCAAACCGGGAACCCGATTCGAGCCCCGTCTTCTCCCACAAGTCTCTCGTGCCTAGGAGGTCGTGTGTGCCAAGTTTCGTGCTAAACCGACGCCGTTTGGTTATTTTGGGGCGTTAACTCCTCGAATTCAAGTTTCTTAAGGAAGTAGTTTGCCTAAAGTGAAATCCGGCTCTAACTCCCAAACCGGGAACCCGATTCGAGCCCCGTCTTCTCCCACAAGTCTCTCATGCCTAGGAGGTCGTGTGTGCCAAGTTTCGTGCTAAACCGACGCCGTTTGGTGATTTTGGGGCGTTAACGCCTCGAATTCAAGTTTCTTAAAGAAGTAGTTTGCCTAAAGTGAAATCCGGCTCTAACTCCAAAACCGGGAACCCGATTCGAGCCCCGTCTTCTCCCACAAGTCTCTCATGCCTAGGAGGTCGTGTGTGCCAAGTTTCGTGCTAAACCGACGCCGTTTGGTGATTTTGGGGCGTTAACGCCTCGAATTCAAGTTTCTTAAGGAAGTAGTTTGCCTAAAGTGAAATCCGGCTCTAACTCCCAAACCGGGAACCCGATTCGAGCCCCGTCTTCTCCCACAAGTCTCTCGTGCCTAGGAGGTCATGTGTGCCAAGTTTCGTGCTAAACCGATGCCGTTTGGTGATTTTGGGGCGTTAACGCCTCGAATTCAAGTTTCTTAAGGAAGTAGTTTGCCTAAAGTGAAATCCGACTCTAACTCCCAAACCGGGAACCCGATTCGAGCCCCGTCTTCTCCCACAAGTCTCTCGTGCCTAGGAGGTCGTGTGTGCCAAGTTTCGTGCTAAACCGACGCCGTTTGGTGATTTTGGGGCGTTAACGCCTCGAATTCAAGTTTCTTAAGGAAGTAGTTTGCCTAAAGTGAAATCCGGCTCTAACTCCCAAACCGGGAACCCGATTCGAGCCCCGTCTTCTCCCACAAGTCTCTCGTGCCTAGGAGGTCGTGTGTGCCAAGTTTCGTGCTAAACCGACGCCGTTTGGTGATTTTGGGGCGTTAACGCCTCGAATTCAAGTTTCTTAAGGAAGTAGTTTGCCTAAAGTGAAATCCGACTCTAACTCCAAAACCGGGAACCCGATTCGAGCCCCGTCTTCTCCCACAAGTCTCTCGTGCCTAGGAGGTCGTGTGTGCCAAGTTTCGTGCTAAACCGACGCCGTTTGGTGATTTTGGGGCGTTAACGCCTCGAATTCAAGTTTCTTAAGGAAGTAGTTTGCCTAAAGTGAAATCCGGCTCTAACTCCCAAACCGGGAACTCGATTCGAGCCCCGTCTTCTCCCACAAGTCTCTCGTGCCTATGAGGTCGTGTGTGCCAAGTTTCGTGCTAAACCGACGCCGTTTGGTGATTTTGGGGCGTTAACGCCTCGAATTCAAGTTTCTTAAGGAAGTAGTTTGCCTAAAGTGAAATCCGGCTCTAACTCCCAAACCGGGAACCCGATTCGAGCCCCGTCTTCTCCCACAAGTCTCTCGTTCCTAGGAGGTCGTGTGTGCCAAGTTTCGTGCTAAACCGACGCCGTTTGGTGATTTTGGGGCGTTAACGCCTCGAATTCAAGTTTCTTAAGGAAGTAATTTGCCTAAAGTGAAATCCGGCTCTAACTCCCAAACCGGGAACCCGATTTGAGCCCCGTCTTCTCCCACAAGTCTCTCGTGCCTAGGAGGTCGTGTGTGCCAAGTTTTGTGCTAAACCGACGCCGTTTGGTGATTTTGGATGTTTCTTCTCCCACAAGTTTCTTCTCCCACAAGTTTCGTGCCAAATGTAAGTATGTAAATATGATTTGTATGTTTACATATCATAAATATAACGTAATTGTATACCTCAGCATCGGAAGTACGCCAATACTCCACAAGTTGTTCCCACTGGCTTGGCACAACGTTCATAGGAACATCATCCTTCAGATTAGGATCAGAGCTTCTAGGCTTGAAATACTTAGCCTTAAGCTTGTTCTTGTGATCCTTCCATATGTCAGCTGCGCTTTTCATGCAGATTGGCTTGTACTCCTCTGGACATATATTCAAATTGTCCTATAAAACACAAAGTTTAAGGCTAAGTATAACACAAATTTGGACTTCGAATTTGTGGACAAAAATATACTTTTACCTTCACATCCTTCCAGATAGCATCAACAATATCATCAGGCACACTGCTCCAAATAAGAAAAGTAAGAGGAACAATGTTACCATTCCGCACAATAATGCCAAGTTGAGTAGTTAACTTGGCCACGTTATCCCCTATTGGACAGTAATTTCCATCAAATTGTATGTCCAGCTTTTTACCAGTACCCCACTCTTTAATGCCCTTGGCACATCCTCTACCACGCCTAGTCGAGGTTGATGAAGAACTAATATGACCTGCGATATACAATAATAATAAACAATATGCAATGGTAACAAACAAATGCAAATTTAAATAATGTGAATACAAATCATATTAAATAAACCTGATGTGGGCTGTGAAGAAGTCGAAGGGTCTGCAAAATACAATGAAAATAAACAAGTTATATATAATGAGCATAAATAAATGTATGTGTAAATAATTTTCATGCAAATCAAAGCAAATTTATATACCTGCGGATGGCTCATAAGCTGATGATGATAGCTGCTGTGGTGCCACTGATGGTGGACGCACCGATGGTAGGCGTGGAGGCTGAGTACATGGTAGCTGCTATGGTGCCACTGATGGTGGGCCGACATTGATAATGGCCCCTCAGATGGTGGTGGCACTAATGGGCCCTCCGATGCTGGCCGATGTGATGCCTCCTCTGATGGTGGTGCTACTGATGTCCTGTTATGTAGCACATCAGACATCATGCGCTGGGAATGATCAGGCTTCCTCTTCCTTCCCATACTAATCTGCAAGCAATATAACATTAATTGACATTAGAAACATAGACAATGGTTTGTCATCAACTATAATATGACATGAATTGAACGTTTAAAATATTAAGAAATTGATGATTAACTACAACCTTGGCCTTAATTGAATTACTAATGTTGATTACATATCAGCCTATTTGAACATCAACTGTTTCCCCTTCTGCAGCTTCCCTCACCCAACCAACTTCTTCATCACGAAGCATTATATTTTCTTCCAATTGTTGGCTCATGTATGGCTCAATTTGTGGATCAGTCGAACTCATATCAAATAAACCTCTTTGAGACATCTTCACCACGACTTGCCAGTCTGGTTGTAACGGGTCTGCAACATACCAAACTTGCTCTGCTTGGGACGCCAAGATGAAAGGTTCATTGGTAATTCGATCATCTCGGTACAACAAATGATTGAAGTTCACCAACGTGAAATTGAAGACATCTTCTTTCTTTCCGTGAATGTTGTCAATCCAATCACACTTAAACAACACATGTTTCTTCTCATTAGAATATCGAATCTCAACAATATCTGTCAATTGTCCATAATAGTACACAGACCCCAGACGAGGATTCTTGTCTTTTCGACTAGCATAACTTATGGTATCTGCCTTCAAAGCTACACCACAATTTTGTGTGGCTCGACGATCATCCATGGCCTTTACTCGATACCGAAACCCATTCAGTATATAACCGGTGAACCTCCTTGCCAGGTTATGAGGACCATTTGCCAATAGAATAATCTCTTCAGAAAGTATGACATCAGTAGTCCTTCGCAAAGTTTGGACCTATTTAACACGAAAATGTAAAATTTAAAATGTAGATCGATTTAAGGAACTAGAATGTATAGAGTTAAATACATACATGTTCCTTGAACCAAATGTGAAAAGTTTCAAAATGTTCACGCCGGTTGATGATCGTCGACACGAGGCATTTTGAGCTTAAGTACTTCAAGGTGTTTCTTTGTGTAGATTGAAATTTTAGCCATACAAAAAATTTAGTTGAAAATTCAATAAAACATAATAAAATATTGAGTGAGTGACTTAACCTACTTTATGAATGGTTGAACCGCGCTTGTATTGCATAAGATGTACCGATGAGCTTGTACCCAAGAAGTATTATCAAGGTAAAAGCTTGTGTTTTCACCAGTAGCATGACCCAAATTATCAGCACCACTATAGTTCCTCACGGGTCGACTAGATTTGGTTTCCACATCACTGAGATATTGTGCACAAAAATTCATGCATTCTTCCATAAGATATCCTTTAGCAATTGATCCTTCAGGATGAGCTCTATTACGCACGTATTGCTTCAAAGTAAGAAGATACCTCTCAATTGGATACATCCATCAAACCAATCGCTCCACCCAATAACGCTTCATCGCCTAGATGTATAGGCAAGTGCTCCATTATATCAAAAAACTCGAGGAAATATTTTCTCTAGATGACAAAGTGTTACAATGATACGATCTTTAATATATTGCAAATGTCGCACGATTCACTTTCGAACACAATTGTCTAAAGAAATTGCTCAATTCAATCAAGGGTTCAATTACATTCTTCGGTAACGATCTTCGAATAGCCAATGGAATAAGTTGTTGCATCAGAATATGACTATCGTGGCTCTTAAGACCCCCAATGCTTCTATCATGTAAGCGCACGATGTGATATATTGGATGAATACCCGTCGGGAACTCTTACTTCCTTCAACACTTTCAAGAACAAATCTTTCTCATCCTTGGTCATCGTGAATTGTGCTGGTGGTAAATAGGCTTTATTTCGACCCTCTTACTGCAAATGTAGGGGTTTTCTAATATTCATATCTTGTAAATCACGCCGAGCATTAACACCATCCTTCGATTTTCCTGCAACCCCTAATATTGTCCACAACACATTGTCACAAACATTCTTCTCTATATGCATCACATCGAGGTTGTGTCTTATTAGATTGTGCTCCCAATATGGCAATTCATAAAAGATACTCTTCTTCTTCCAACTATGGGTGCGATGTCCAGCTTTCTCCTTCTCTACCTGTCTCCTATGCCTCTCCTTCAGGTCATCCGTATTGTATTGGGTTAAAATACCCTCAAATTCTAATTGTAGCAACATCTCAGTTCCAGACAACAATTTTGGTTTGAGTCTGACTTCCCGCCTACCATCAAATGATACTTTATCCTTCCGGAATTTATGGCCAGTAGGTAAAAATCTGCGATGACCCAAGTATGATTGTTTCCTACTATGCTTCAACCAACACGATGTAGTTTCCTTATTGCAACAAGGACATGCATATTCTCCTTTAGTGCTCCATCCTGACAAGTTTGCGTATGCAGGAAAATCACTAATTGTCCACAAGAAAGTCGCATGCATTTGAAACATTTGATTTGTTGATGCATCAAATGTTGACACACCTCATTCCATAGTTCTTTCAACTCCTCAATCAACGGTTGCATATACACATCAATCTTGTCACCGGGTCCTTTCGTCAATAAGCACGGATAAAATTAGAAATGGTTGCTTCATGCACATCCATGGCGGCAAGTTGTATGGAATGAGCACAACAGCCAAGTGCTATGAACTATGTTCATCGTCTGAATGGGTTAAAACCATCGATGCTAAGCCAAGCCTTACACTTCGCAATCATTACTAAAGTCAATATTCCGACGGTCAAAATCTTTCCATGCAAGGAAGTCGGCCAGGATGCTGAAGACACCATCATCGATTCGTTCCTCTCATGCCATCTCATTAACTTGGCCGCGTCTTGGATGACATAAACAACCTCTGCAACCTTGACTTTAAAGGAAAATACCTCATCTGCTTTTGCGACTATTTGTTTGCCACGTGTTAGGACCATTTGAACCACCATCACCATTTGATTTCCATCTAGAACTGTTGCATATGACACATTTATCAAGATTGGCGTCCTTGTTTCGAAACAACATGCAACTGTTGGGACATGCATCCCACGTCTCATACGTGATACCCAAATCTGTTGTGTCCTTTTGTGCTTTATAATATGAGTCCGGTAGTTTCACACCCAACGGTCACGCCTCATTCAATAACTCAAGCAACATGTCAGCAGACTTGTCTCACCTTGATTAAGCACCTTCAAATGTAGAAGTCGAACAATGAATGACAAAGATGTGAACTTCTGACAACCCGGATACAATTCACTTTGTGCATCTTGAAGAAGTTTGAAATACTTTGCAGTCTCTGCATTTGGACCGAGCTGGGGTTCAGATGCATGGGGATCAGGCCCCTGTGGTTCATCACCCTCAACACTTGTACCGGCATGTGGATTTCCCATAGCCCCTTGTATCATTCCAATCATATCATCTCCAATGTCTAAATTAGCTAATGTTTCATTCTCTCGATTACCATGCAGAGATATGTAAGATTCCCCATGATTAATCCAATGTTTGTATTTTTTAAAAAAACCATTCAAAATCAGATGCTCCCGTACACCATCTCGTACAAAATAGTATCGATTCTCACACTTCCTACACGGACAACTGATCATCGAACCTTCAACCCTATTGGTGTAGGCAAACACAAGGAATTCATCAATCCCATTAATGTATTCACTCGACATCCTATTTGGCAAATCAATCCAACTCTTATCCATCATCTGTACACATCCACAAAAATATCTCACCAAAGTAACTCTAAATATAATACCTACGCAAACCAAGTAAATGATAGCATTCCTCTCCGCAAATAAATAAATTGTCATATTAAACGTCAAAAAAAAAAAAAAAAAAAAACCTAATAAACAGAATAAATAAGTGAAAATAAAAATAAACCCTAATATTTTGATTGGTTTTCAATTTATATTGTCTAAGACACATACATATTTTGCAAATATATTGTCTAAGACACATACATATTTCAAATAAACAAAATATCAAATTATCAAAGTATAATTTATATATACTTTAACGAATAGCACAAAGAATAGCACAAAGAATTCGCAATACAGAAAAACAGAGGTTTCATTATAAAACAATAGAAGTAACTCTTGTTAACATGATTTTCATTACAAAATCAAAAAAATAATTACAGGGGTGGGGATATAACTCTTCTTGTGCTGGGTTTCTTCCACAGGGAGAATTGCAAACCTCATTTGTGTTTTGATTTATTACACTGAATTATAATTATCTTTTAATTGTACGTTGCTCTATCAAGATTCAAGACTGCTTATTAAACCATTAATTCAACCTTGTACATGTCATCAGTGGAGGAATTTTTTGAAATAATTATAAATAAAAAAAATTAAATTACAATTTGACCGTAATTAATTATAATTTTTTTTAAAAAAAAATTGATCATAATACAAAATAAATTTTTAATTTTATCAGCTTAAACCACTTAGTAAAATTGACCGACAAAAGTATATCAACCAACGAACTCAATAAAAAAAAATTCTTTTTTGTCGGTTTTATTCAACAAAAAAAATTTAAAATTAAAATATTTGAATCTAAATTAGTAAAGTTAAAAATTTATATTATTATAAGGGTCAAAATTCCAATTTTTTTAATAATTACCTCAATTTTTCAACACTATAATCGAAGTTTAAAAATTATAATAACCGACCAAAAAGCTGATTTGAAAAAAACAAAATAAATTGAAACGAACTGCGAAATGACACAAACCCTTCTCAACCTGAACATCACCCTTAACCACAAAAGTTTAATGATATCTTTTTACTATTGCTAAGAAAATTCCAACGCACAATTATGAATTCCTGCATGTATTAATTTTATACTTTGATAATTTGATATTTTGTTTATTGGATCGATTCATTCGGGGATCAAAATATGTATAAATTTATATATACATATGGACAGATTTATATATACATATGGACAGATTTATATATACACATTCATATATATATATAGACATTCATATATATATATAGACATTCATAAATACAGATTTATATATATATAGACATTCATGTATATATATATATACAGAGATCGAAAGAGATAGAGAGAGAGAGAGAGAGAGAGAGAGAGAGCATACGCAGAGAGAGAGAGAGAGTCGTCACCGGAGGGAGCACCAATACCTGTCGCCGTCGCCGCCGCACCACCGCTGCTTGCTCGCCGTCGCCGGAGCACCACTACCCGTAGCCCGTTTGAGAAATTAGGGGGACGAAGTTAGGGATTTGGGGATGAAGGTCGAGCGCCAACAGGAAAAAGAAGGGCGGGCGTGGTTTTTATTTTACTTTTTGCGACGGTATGTGTAGCCCGTCGCAAATAGTAGTCATTTCATCTTAAAACGGCGCCGTTTGAATAACATATTTTTGCGACGGCGAATTTCCGTCGCAAATGATCCACTGCCGTCTCAAAAAGGGAGTTTTCTGCGACGGTTTTTTTTACCGTCGTTAATACTTCCGCATTTCTGACCCCTCCGCGTGGTTTTATTACCGACGGGGACGCACCGTCGCTTAAGGCTATTATTTGCGACGGGTAAAGTTACCGTCGCAAAAAAAGGTTTTTTGCGACGGGAGGCGCACCGTCGCTAATTCCTCCGTGTTTTTTAGTCTGTTTTCCTGTAGTGGGGCCCCCAATATTGCTTTCTTAATTGGGCAAGAAAATTTGGCTAGACAATCACATATACTTCCAAAAATACTCAACTTAGTCAATATTGTTGGTTCAACAAATTCTATTTTGCTTACATTTTACTTACTTATTTCTAACTTCTTTTGAGGGAGCAGGAGG
Organism: Camellia lanceoleosa; assembly: GCA_025200525.1. Classification (NCBI taxonomy): domain Eukaryota; kingdom Viridiplantae; phylum Streptophyta; class Magnoliopsida; order Ericales; family Theaceae; genus Camellia; species Camellia lanceoleosa. The sequence continues at coordinate 162,531,876 of CM045764.1, forward strand.
TGATGGATGTAGACAACATTTGAATAATTTGAGTCACCCACGTCAATTTTGATGACAAATACAACGTTTGACAAGAGTTAACTTGATGTTATGTTTGTTATTTCTTCTAAGGGCCCTCAATATTGCCTTCTCAATTGGGCAAGAAAACTTGGCTAGACAATGTCACATATACTTCCAAAAAAACTCAACTTAGTCAATATTCTTGGTTCAACAAATTCTATTCTATTTACATTGTTCCACACTCTAAAATATTTTTTAATGTAAAAAAATATAAACCTGTGGAGAAGTATTTTGTGAATGACAGCACGTAGCAAAAGGTGACATCAAAGTGTCAACCGAGGTGCCACGTGGCGTGGTCCTGACGCCGAAGTGATCTCGGCCAGGCCGAGGTTGTTTGCAGAGATATCGAAATCCGAGATGAGCAAATAAGAGACAAGAGTCCTAGAACAGGGAAGATCTCAGTCTGGATAAAGATAAAGTACTTAGGGAGTTTATTCCTACCCAGATTAAGAGTCCAAGATGAGCATTGAGCCTAAATCCATTGAAGTTAGGCCTCTACAGGGATCAAGTCAGTGCTGACTATAAAGGTAAGACACCCTCATGGATCTGAGGCAGGTGTGATATATTATGAACAATAAGTTCTTTCTTGTGAGTTTAAACACAATTTGCTATCTTTGAGAGATATTTATTTACTGACTTGATCGTCAGAGTGCCTCCAGATTGACGAATTACCGCCAAATTCTTATCCTTCTGTGACAGGTTGTTCGGGCTTAATCTATTCTGCCGATGCTCTCTAGTTGAGTTCCCCCTTTAATTATGTGATCGCAAATTAACACCCACAATACCCATATTTTTTAGAAGTGTAAAAAATGCAATGGTGCTAGCTTATGATGAATGTAGAGCTAATAGTAATAACCACCTTGAATATGGGATTATGTAGTTTTACAGTTTGAGTCATGGAAGGGAATAGATTAAAACACCTTAGTAAGAATTTGGAATTTTTACAAAATTTAAATTTTGCTCAACAAATTACTAAAGTGCAATATATATATATAAAGGTTTAAATATAGCTAAGGCAGAATAAAACTCTAAAAAAAAGAAATAAAAATTTATTGATTGTACCTACACACAAAAAAAAAAAAAAAAATCTTTTTATTGGCCATAGAAAAAATATTATTATTTTTCAGATGGATTAAAAGAAATGAAGTTTTTTATATCATAGTTGAAGTCAACCTTGGAAATAATTGAATTTTTTAATACTAATGTTGTCTAACTTAATAATATTTTAAAGTCGCGCATGGACGAGGACATGTAGGTATGGCTTCTTAACTTTGAAGTAGAGCTTTCTAGGAGCTTGTAGATAAGTGCCCTTTAATATAACATAATAAGCCGCCGACCAAATAATTCACCCAACTTATCAATTATTTTCTTTCCTGATCAAATGTCCGAATTAGATGGTTAAGCAAACTAATATACAAAACAATTTTAACTAAAGTAATATATGATTTTATTTATTTATTTTTATTTTTTGTTAATTGATAGAAAAATATGTACACTTACAAGATAATTACATTAAATTAGGTAATTAACTATTGGGATAATTTAACAACACAAATCCACAAGGTCTACATCAAAAATTACTTTTAAAAAAAAATAAAAAAATCTCTTATTGGGATTTTATAATACTAAAAGTATATATGTGGGTTTCATAAAATTCTGTATCTTTTTATTTTTTCTAATTCAATTTGTCTAAACAAACATGATATAAGGATTTACTAGCTTCATATTTCTTTCACTTTCTTCCATCCACCCTAATAGATCTATGTTGTATCAAGTTTTATTAAGTTAAAAGGTTAATTTATTTGTTAAAAATAAATTTATAAAAAAAGTTAATACTAAAAAATTAGTTTTTTTTGCGATATTCTAATTTGGAAAAATTATACTTTGCCACCCTAAAGTTTCACCCATTTCCTACTTTAGCTCTTTTAAGTTTGATTTTTCTCACTTTGGTCCTTTCATATTTGTAATCTTTCCTATTTCAGCCCTTTAAATTTGATTTTTCCCACTTTGACACTTTATATTTGCAATTCTTCCCACATTGACCCTTCATGTTTGCAACCCTTCCCACTTTACTCCTAAACTAACTTCTATCCAAAATACTAACATAATTCACCAACACATCAGCTCTACGTGTGATGTAAAAAATTCACTAAATATGCAAAAAATAAAAAATAGAAAACAAAAAATTTGAATATTTTTTTTTAGTCTTTAGTGAATTTTTTTTCCCCAAATTTATTCATAAATATTATTACATTATAGATACATTTAGATTAGATGCACCTAAAAAAAATAAAAACAAATTTAATTAAAAAAAGAAAAAAGTTTACTAAAGATGAAAAAATAAAAATATACTGACTCAAACACCTATATTGTTAATTCTGAAATAAAAAGTTTACTATCATTTTTTTTTCCCGTCTTTAGTGAACTTTTTTCTTTTTTAATTAATTATGTTATTATTTTTTTAGGCGCATCTATTCTAGATGCATCTATAATGTAATAATGTTTATGAATAAATTTGAAAAAAAAAAAGTTCACTAAATGATTAAAAAAAAATCAATTTTTTTGTTTTTTATTTTTCATTTTTTGCATCTTTAGTGAATTTGTTACAACACACATGGAGCTGATGCGTTGGTAATGTGGCAGATTTTGTTAGTTTTTTTTTATAGAAGTCAGTCTAGAAGTAAAGTGGAAAGGATTGCAAACATGAAGGGCCAAAGTGAAAAAAATCAAACTAAAAGGGTCAAAGTAAGAAAGATTGCAAACATGAAGAGTCAAAGTAAAAAAAATCAAATTTAAAAGGCCAAAGTAGGAAATAGATAAAACTTTAGGGGGCAAAGTGTAATTTTCCCATTATAATTTCTTTACTTTGCTAATATTTTTTTTAAAGTAAATAAAATAAACTTTTTAAAGGCAAGTAAATTTATTAAGATTTGAAATATATATATATATATATTAATGAAAAAATATCACATAAGTGAAGTTCTACAAAAAATAAAAAATAAAAAATACAAATTAATAAAAAAAAATTACACATTTTAATAATTAAAATTATAAACTTTGGGTCTTGCTAACAAGTGCTCTTAGGGCAACATCTTCTGTTGTCCATTCAAAAATAACATTTTTCCTTAATTTAGTTAATCAAGGAATTTCTATTTTTGAAAGATTTTTAATAAAATTTCGTCTATAATTTAAAATGCCTAATAAACTCTGTAATTGTGTTATATTTTCAAGAGTATCAGGAAAATCTTGTACTTTGGACAAAATATGCTCTTGTAATTTTAAACCTTTCTGGTCTAAAATTATTCCAAAAAATTCAATTGATTCTATTTCTAGTTCAATCTTTTTTAGAGACAAAATAATTTCTTATTTTTGGAATTTTTCACAAATTAATTTTAAATGTTTCTTATGTTCCTTCTTAGTTTTAGAGAAAATAAGTATATCATCAATATAAACTACACAACAATCTTTAAGGTCTTTAAAAATTGTATCCATCCACCGTTGAAATACCTGTGGTGCAATATTTAATCCAAAAGGCATAACATTCCAGTGGTAATGTCCCCTAGGTGCACTGAAAGCTGTTAATTTTTTTGACTCTTCAGTCAATTGGATTTGCCAAAATCCACTTTTACAATCAAATTTGCTAAAGATTTTTTTATCATTTGGTTAAGTTAATCAAAACATCTTTTCGTGGAATAAAATATCCATCAAATTCTAAATTTTCATTTAGCCGTTTATAGTTGACTACCATACGGGCTTTTCCTCTTTTAATTTCAGCATAGTTTCTTACCATAAAAGCTGGACTAGAGTGAGGGCTTTTGGTTTCTTCAATTAACTTTTTGTCTAAAAGTTCTTGGAGTTGAATATCAAATTTATCTACATCTTGTCTAGTATAGATCATTGGTCTTACTCTAATGATAATATTAGGGTCTTTCAATTTTAAACTACAATAACGTGGACTACATTACCATAGTTTTAATGGATGTTCACTAAAATTTTCTTTTAAAATTTTATAAATCCAGTGTGATTCGTCAATAATTTTGATGATGGGAGTTAAATCACCACGCGGCACGGGCGCAAACTCTTTATCATCTCTGATCAAATTGCATCTGTTAATATATTATGACATCTGTGTCATTGTATTGTTTAGTACATAAAATTTTTAATTTATTAATATTCGGTTTAGAAATATGAATTTCATAATAATAAAACTTTGGGTTGTGACATGTGAAAAATGTATGTTTTTTTCGGTACGTAGGTAAGTATGTTCAACTAGAACCAAATTGAAAATAAAATTCTTGATTCAATAAAAATGAACGACTTATTTTTAGAATTATCTTTGTTATTCATTTTTTTTCAAATTAATATAATATTTTTCATGAATAATCCACTTACATATTCGAACAAAATGAACGGGCCTAACAAGACCTCTGCCCCCCGAGCCCCTAATGATCTGTCCTCTATTATGTAGTTTTTTCTTTGACTTTATTGTTATTTATTTTTTTCTATTATAAGGGCTCTTTCTTAAGTTGTTGTTGAGTTTTATATATTTATTTTCATATTTCCTATCAATTATAAAATATTAAAAAAAAACAAGCAATTTTTATCTATAAATAACTTAACTATAAGAAATTGAGGCTTTATTTGGAAACAGATTATTTTTGTAACTTTTTGACTTTTTGACTAAATGAGGTAAATTAGTATGTTTGGGATAATTTTTTAAGTTTTTATAAAAAGATGTGTAAAAAATATAGAAAAAATAGAATTTTTGACTTTTTGATGTAAATTATTGGCTTTTTTATTTTTTTTGATAATTTTTTTGACTAAAATTATCACTTGTCAAATGAGGCCTGAATATCTAATTATGAAAGAACCTTAATAATACATAAAAAATAAAATGAAAAACACCAATATCTTCATCGAAGCTCTTTTTGGGTTAAAAAAATTGAAAATAAATAAATAAACAAACAAACAAACTAGTTCATTTGGCACATATTTTTAATTTTTGACTTTTCAAATGGGTTTCTAGAGCAGCTAAAAGAATTTTTTGACCAAAATTGAATTTGCAAAATAAGCTCCGGTTTTCAAGCAAAATAACTTTATCTAGTTAATAAACTGACTTTTTTTAACTATAGGCAAACAAAATCTAAGCAACTAAGAAGTCTGACAACGGATCGGGTATAACCCGAATTCGACCCGATTAATCCGATCCATTTACACAAACCCGAATATCTGTTTAGCCCGTATCCGCATTGCCCGATTTAAAAACGGGTCGGATTCGGATAGATCCGATCCTGCCCATTTGTTTGCCCAACCCGATTACATTGAATTCTCAAAAACCGAATCAGATCGCTCATCGTCTCTTCATCACTTCTCATAAAAAAAAAAACCTAGATCTCTCTCATAATCAAATCTCTCTCTCTCATCGTCTCTTCCTGCTCCGATTGATGCCGATAAACTTAGCCAAATCGAGCTCTATGCTGTTTCTGATCTAGGTATTCTTCGGTGAGCTCTCTGGTTAGTATCAAATCTATCTGTCATCGTCTTCTTCTCCGACTTCTCTGATCTAGGTATTCTTCGTTGAGCTCTCTGATCCATTTGTGTTTGATATCTTAGCCTTTAATACTGGGAAAGAGTTGATATCTTAGCCTTTAATACTTATTCTTCGTCTTCTTCTCTGCTTTTTACTGCCTTGGTGTCTGGTTTGTTTGTTTGAATGGAAAATCAATTCTGAAACATTTTCTTGGATGTTTTTGGGACTCTATGTATTTGTTATTTGATGGTTACTTTGGGTTGTTTGTTTGAATGTAATATCATATGTTTGTTATCAATTCTGAATCAGTGGGTCGGTTGATTTATTTAAGCAGTTTCAACTTGGTGTTTTTTGTCTATTAGGCTATGTTTTTTCCACTGCTTCCCTCACATTTTCCTTTCCATTTCCAAATCATTACCCCAATTCCATGACCCAAACACAGCCTTACTATCATTTTATCTGCACAAGCAGAGATATGGACAAAATGATGATAATTGACATTAGCATTTCAATTGTTGTTGTATGGTGTTTTGGCTTGGAGGTTGCACAGATTGATTTTGATGTGTTGGTGGTTGCAGAATGGGATTGCTAGAAGTTTGTATTTAGATTGATTGAAACCTTCATGAACAAAGTCCAGGATTCTTTTAAAAAAATTTGTCAACAACACCATGAGTGTCCTGTTCATGGGCTTACATTTGAATTTGATCCTGCCATTTTCTATGTCCAATCTGAAAGGCTTGTTAGAGTGATTCATGACTACTTTTTTCCTTCATGATTGAATGCTTCAAATTTTATTGTTTTTGTTATACTCTCTGTTTCAATGCTTGTGTTGCCTTTTAATAATGTCCTTGCTATGATCAACATACTGATAAATTATTGATGTTATATTCATAAATTATTAGAGCACCAGATAAGGATACCAAGTCGTTCAAAAAAAAACAAAAAAAGAAGATGGGGATACCAAGAACTCTGTTTATGTCCCTGCAGTTAGGTTCAACTAAACAGACCCTATATGCCGCCAAGATCCGCGCTTTCTCCTTCTCATCATAAACAGTTAATTAACTAATTAGGTTCAACCAAACAGACCCTATTGTCCAGTGTTTTAAAAAGCCCTAGGCGCATCGAGGCGCCAAGGTCACCTGGAGCCTGAGCGACGAGGCGCGAGGCGCGCGCCTCACCAAAATGAGGCGCAAGTTATAAAAGTTAAGCAAAATATTAATATAACACAATTTTCAACATAGAAAGTATTTAATATGTATATTATTATTTTTTTTAATAAGAAGAGAAGAGAAGAAGAAAAAAATAATTAATTTTTTTAATATATATATTATTTTATTTATTTATTATATTTTTTACATAATGTGTTTTAATTAATTTTTTTTTATTTTATTTTACATATATGTGTTTATTTTTTTTTTTTATTACTATGAATAAGTATATATTATATTTTATATATTATATAAGTATATTATATATTATATAATAGATATTATAGGTATTATATAATATTATATATATTAATCAATTATATATTATATATTATATATAAGTATATTATATATTATAATAATTATATAATAGGTATCATATAAGTTTATTATATATTATAAAATAGGTATCACTTTTTGCTCTCTTTTGACCACATTTGATCATTTTATATTGAAGAGTTTTGAATCGCTATAGGCATGCCCACAAAAAAAACACTTTTTTTTTTTTTTTCAAAAAAAAAAAAAAAAAAAGATAAAGCCCATGAAGCCCGCGCCTCGCGCCTTGAAAAAAAGCCCTCGCCTCAGCGCCTAAGTTGCACCTCGCGTACTGCGCCTCGCCTCAACCTGTTCGAGGCGCAAAGCTGCGCCTTATTGCGCCTCGAGCTTAGGCGCGCGCCTAAGCGTGCTTTTTAAAACACTGCTATTGTCTCTGATTAAGTTAATTGAACTGTTCAGTCCATCTCATTGTGGGTTCATTTTTAGCCCATCTTACTAATCTGAACTCATTTAGGCTTCAATTCTATGCATAGGATACTGGTGCTTTCCAAGTAATGGGGGGCTTCACATATGGCTCAATTGCTGTGAAAAGTCTTTTTCCATTATGAATCTGAGAGTAAATTTTTCTGTTGACTTTTGGATAGTAATTTCCAAATTAATTTATTTCAGTTATGCTATGTTTGGTGTTGGATTTGTAGAGGGGAAATGGGGTGTGGGTTGTGAATTAGCTTGAACTTCATTCCCCCCCTCCCCCTACAGTAGATTGATCACATGCACACAAATTTGTATAATTTCCAAATTGAAGTGTTTGGTGCACACTGTGTTGTGCTTGTCTGCAGTTCTGTTCACTGCATAATTATCTTGCCAACTCCTGCTCCTTTATGTTTGTTTTCTTGTGTAGTGCATATTTGAGTTTTTGAGCCAAAGATGTCTTCGGATTATAGCGAACCTATTATTCCTGATGATGCCGAGTTGGATGATGATGTATCTCAAGGACCCACAAAGAGAATTTGAAAACTAACTTCGAAGGTATGGGATGACTTTGTCAAATTTAAAGGACCTAATGGAAATGACATAACTAGATGTAAGCATTGCAATAGGGAATTTGTTGGAGAGAGTAGGAAAGGGACTAGTCATTTAAAAAATCATTTGTCGAAGACATGTCTAGTACTTAAAGGGCCAAATGCCCCTAGGAATGCTAGTAAGGCTGCTTCTGAATCTACTCCTAAGGCTGCAACTTTTAAATTCGATCAAGAGAGAAGTCGTATGGATTTTTCTAGGATGGTAATCAAGCATAATTATCCTTTTAACATGGCTGAGCATGAATTTTTTGAAATATTTTGCAATAATCTTCAACCAATGTTCAAACTTGTATCTCGTAACACTGTTAGGGCGGATGTCCTTGACGTTTATGAAATAGAAAAGGCGAAGTTATATTAATTTTTGGATGAACTCTCTTCTAAGATCACCTTGACAATTGATATATGGACTTCAGACCATCAGAATTTTGCCTATACATGTTTGACTGCTCATTATGTGACTAATGATTGGGAGTTAAAGAAGAAAATCCTTGCTTATAGACGCATTGATTACCCGCATGATGGAGACCATTTGTTTAGTTTTATCAAAGATCTAATTTTAGAGTGGAACATAGATAAGAAGTTGTTTTCAATGGTAGTTGATAATGCAACAAGTAATGATGTCATGGTGAGACTCTTAAAGCGATGGCTACATGACCAAGGATTACTACATTTGGGTGGACAATTGTTTCATGTGCGTTGTAGCGCGCACATATTGAATTTAGTTGTTCAGGATGGTTTGAAGGTGATTGGGAGTCTTATTTCAAAAATCCGAGAAAGTGTGAGATATTTAGGGAGGTCTCCTTATGGAAAACAAAAATTTGATGTTGTAGTGAATCATGTTAAGTTACATCATAAAAAGAAAGTCCCCATGGATGTTCCTACCAGATGGAACTCCACTTATTCAATGCTTGAAGCTGCATTAGATTTGAAAAGTGCATTCCACCGCTTAGGGCAAATTGACAAACAATATAAGCACAATCCTTCTAATGATGAGTGGAATGTAGCAAATGTGATCTGTGAGTGCTTGAAGATTTTTTTGGATGCTACATCTCACTTTAGTGGTACCACTTTTCCTACTTCAAATGTGTTTTTTCCTAATATTTGTCTTATTCAACTTGAAATGAAAAAATGGGAGCAAAGTGAGTATGATTACATTCGATTGATGGCCGGTCCAATGAGAGTGAAATTTCAAAAATATTGGGAAGAATGTTCTTTGGTGTTAGCAATTGGAGTGGTTCTTGATCCGAGATTTAAAATGGACTTGGTGGAATACTACTTTGGGCTTATTTATGGTGCTGATGCTAATAAGCTTATTCAAAGGGTCCGTAATGGTTTTGTTCTTATTTTTTATGAGTATAGGAGTGATTCTGTTGATTCTAAGAGTTGCATTGCACTTGTTTATGAAAATAGTAGCTCAAGTGGTAATCAATTGCTTGTCGGTTCTTCGAAACAAGAAAGTTTGGCTGCTTTTCATACGTGGTATGCCCAAGAACGTGCTTCTAACATTCACGCCAATCAAAAATCAGAGGTGGAGCAATACTTGGAGGAGTTGGTGTTTCCAAGTAATGAGAGTTTAAACATTCTACATTGGTGAAAAGTGAATAAAGCAAAATTTCCTACTTTGACAAGGATGGCTCGTGATGTTTTAAGTGTTCCAGCTACTACGGTTGCATCAGAGGCTGCATTTAGTGTAGGAGGTAGGGTGATTGATGAGACACGTGCTTCATTACTTCTAGATATTGTGGAGGCCTTGATCACTCGCAATGATTGGATTGAATCAACCAAAAATAGAAGTAAGTGAAATATTGAAGTTTTTAAATAATTAGTTGTTCTTTAGTTTAGTTCTATAAATATCTTAATGTCACATTATTTTCAAATTGTAGATGTAGAATGATGCTGACATGAGTAGATGGATTGAATTGAATCACTTGGTTTGTCATTTTCATTGTCTCTTGGGATATGCCATGAGAATTACATTACATTACATACTGTTTAAGATATATGTCAATACCAATTATATACATTTATTAGTGTTCTAGGGTTGTTTTCTTGACTGCTTTTCTTTCATGGCTTGTGTTGTTTTCTCTATGCAGGTTGAATCATTGGAATCGACAATTGAAGCTTTAATGACTAAAAACTCACTGCAACTATCTTTTTTTGACTCTGTTGACAACACAAAGATTGCTTTTGATGTTTCGATCCAATTACGTTGTCCTGTTTTTGATCCTGCAAATTTAGAAGAGGAGAAGAATATGCTGAAATTAAACTATTTGCGTAATCAACCTTGTCAGATTGAGGCATAGTCTGTTCTGTCGTCTCTCCCTTCAAATTTTCTGCATTTTTGATTACCTTTTCTGTCAGTTGTTCTTCTTCACGGTTGTATTCTGTGATAGTTAATTCTGTTGGAACTGTTTCAATAGCAGAAGCAATTTCAGTTATTTCTTCTGGTCCTGTTTTTAATCATCTTTGGGATGATTAAGGGTTTAGTTTTTTTGTTTTAGCTTTAGGCCAGCTTGATTTACAGCTATTAAAACAGTTCTAGATGTAATCTTGTTATTGAGTAAAAAGGTAAAATACATCGAGTAAGAATCATTTTCCTGTTATTGTACACACAAATCTATCTCATATCAAATGTTTTTGCAAAAGAATTTTCGTCTTTTTTTGTTTTTTGTTTGTGTGTGTGTCTATTAATTAGGTGCTATATCTAATCCAGTGGCTTTTGTGCTTAGTGAACTTGATATCAAAATCTTATAGGATCAAAATTTAATGTATATTTGTTTGTATGTGAAGAGGGTCAAATTGTTTGTATATCAGACATTGTTTTTTTATTTGTATATAACCACATGGACATTTTGTTATGCATGTGTTTATTGTGATATTACAGGTGGATGAAACTAATGAAACCTTGAAGGAAAATGGCAATGTTAGATCCCTATACTTCTTTTATTTATTATTTCTTAATATAAATTTTCATTTAACCTTGAAATGCCTTTCTATATATATAGAGAGATATGTCTGTTTGAGAAAGAAATATCAATGTTGTGATCTGTGATGGACAGGACCTTAATGTCCTTTACAATCGTGGGGTAAGCCTGATTGGAGCAATGTTCAGCAAATCCTTGGTATTGGATTGGAGTAATATGTTTTAACTTTAAATTTTATTTTCAAATTTTAGGCTTATAAAAGTGACAATTGTTTATGATATTGTGAAAGGTTATAACTTTTCATGTAATTTTTTTTATTAGGTTTCTCATTATGTATCATTTTGCTACTACTGGGAGTGGCTATGGCTGCTAACCAGAGAGAGAGAGGGGGAGAAAAAAAATAATCGGATTGGATCGGATATCTGTTTAACACGGATCAAATCGGATTGCAAGTAATTTGATTTTTAATAATCGGATTCGGATTCGGATTAATAGTTAATCGGATCGGATTCCGATAGATCACAGTCCTACTCACACCTAACAACATGGACTCATGATCTAAAAATAACCTCAAAAAACAAGACAAATTGAAATTCCTACTTGGAATACTTGACATACCCCACAGAAGTAGTATTCACATCCTTAATAAGAGTCCCAACCAAGGGCATAAGCAAGCACTTAAAAGTATCTTCCTTGTAAATAAACCCTAAACACTTGCAGTCCCTGCTACATTTGTCTCTGCACTCCCCAAGCTTCATTGGCCCCTCACCATCATCCAAATAAGGGTTCAAGAAGTTCTCCACCCCAACAATCTTATAGTACTGCGCCGCCTTAGCTTCACCTTTACACGGCGGCAACTGGGGTGGAGCACAACTGTCGCTCCATCCCAAAAGCCCTTTTGGGCTCAGGCACGCCACGCACATCCCCCTCTCACACAACCCATACTCCCCACACTTGGAAGGCAAACCACATTCTCTTCTGAAATAGCTCGAAAAGAAAGCAAAGCTCTCTTCCCATTTCAAGTAGCTCACTTGATCATAGTAAGTGTATGCCCTTAGATTACCGTCCGATCCGAGCCGCAAGAACGAGTAGGTAGCGTTGTAGTTGAGCTTGTTGAGATTAATTTGGGAACCACCCTGTACCTTACGTTGGAGGAGACGGCGTCTACTTGGCGGCGCTGGTGGCGGTGGGTCTTGGTTCACGGTCAGGACTAGCTCAAAAGCGGTGGCATTATCGTTTTCGGGCACTGCATCGAATGAAACAATGGATCCTAAGCTTCTACGTCCCCAACCGCCACCCCAACCGCCATAGACTAAAAGCTCGCCGGAGTTGTTGATATACATGTTGAACCCATTGTCTTCAAGAACAAGACTGTATTTCCCATCAGAGCCATCCACCTCGGAGGTCCGGCTGACGAGCTTGTTTCGTCCGCTGATCCGAACAGACATACCCACCATGAGTGTATCACTAGGGTGATCAAAGCTTTGCCATAGGAACGCACCGTTCTTATCGAAAAGGACTAAGTTACCATTGGGGAGTAGCTTAATTCCGGTAACGCCCTTGTTGGCAGTGTTGGTCTGCCAGACGAGTCGGCCGTCAAAGTCGGAGAGGACGAAGTTGCCATCCTCTCCAAAGGAGAGGGTGGCATTCTCACCGACAGGGTCATTGCGGTTGGCATCCCACACCCACCGCATCAAACTCTCGTTGTTGGGAATGCCGGCGCGCATTGCGAAGACGAAGGAGTTGGGGGTGGTGTTGTAAAAGCAGAGGCGGAAGGGGAAGGTATAGAAGGTGTAGACATTGTTGCGAATTACGCGATAACCGGCGTCGTATTCGATTATTCGGTCTCCGAATTCGCCTTGGTTTACGAAATGGAAGGTTTGGTTTGGGGGCACTTGAGCTAGAGTGGTGGTGATGGTGGTGATGGTGGCGAAGAGGTGGCAGATGAGGAGGGTGGGAATGAGTGGGAATTGATGGGGTTGACGATAAGCCATTGGCGAGATGGCTTTTGGGTTGAGCAGATAAAGATGTGGAAAGATAAGATTGTGGAAGGGGTATTTATAGATTTGATTGTGCATTAAGTTTAAGTCAAACGAATTGAAAATTTGAACGGAAATTAAATATATGACTCAAATTTCACAGGCTTTGATAACTCACTCCATTTTTAAATTGTATTTGAATTATATATAATATTTATAATTAAAAAGTAGATTTAATTTTTAAATTAGGGTACGACTCTTCATTATATATTAGTACGACGTTTTTTTGTGCGCTGGTGATTTGTACTAAAAAATTATCCAAAAACATAAACTGTTCACCAAATTTACCATCTCATCTTTGGGAAAATTTTATACTAGATAGATAGCTGTTGGCTGTTTCACTTTTAAAGGTTAAAAATATAATTAAAGCATGTCAATAAAGATTAATAAATTTTTATATAAATAATATATGTCAACCAATTATTCAAATAATTATTTCAAAATTCTTTTAGTCTCAATGATAAGACTTTTACTGATGACTTGTTTTAGGAGAAAATTTAGAAGAATTAATCACAAAAGTAAAAGGAGAGAGAACAGTGTTAGAAAATAAATTTCATTAAGTAAATCAATATTTATAGATGTACCTTCACACTTCACAGCTTCGAAGGAGATTACAGCACGAACAGACTAACTTAGAACTACTCCTAAGAAACTCAAATGCAGTGTGGGAAAGTAAAGGATTAGAACGTAAAGAACTGGAAAGTAAATAACTGGATGATAACCGTAGAAATAACCTCCACGATCATGGGACATGGTTCAAGCAATTTGCTTCCACTAAGTCCCTTTTATAGTTGGGCTTCTCTTCTGAATTTGAATTTAAACTTCCAGCAACTGTTTGGCCACATCACCTTGCTCATCTTGATTGTTCCAGTACTTCGCAGATCCATTGTCATTGATATAATTTTGTCACTTGTCTTTTCATGATTGGAGATCTCTACCAATTTTCTAAATTACCCCAGATGAACCACGTGTCAGATTATGATTGGCTGATGCAAAATATATGGCCAACAATAGCATTTACACTTCCAAATTTGAAAAGCTATGGAACCAAAAAAATAATCCAGAAATATATTCAAAATGTTATTAAATGATGTAGATTAATTTTGCAAAATGGGATTCACTTTTAAAATAACTATTCAATACTTTTTTCTTGAAATTTTTCTGAGTACATTTTTTTCGAATTCCCAGCCTGATGCTTCCAAATATTTTATTTTATACATTTTGAAAGGTCAAGAAACATTTCGAGAATTTTAGTGATGTTGAAAAATCTAAGGAAATTGGACTTTTAGGATAAAATCAAAGGTGGCAGCCAGGATTCCAACCCCACACCCTACCGGCATAATCAAAGAGTAGTTTAATGTGTATAATTTTATTTGCTAGTCTTTAGGAGTGAATGTTATATTGTGTTTGGATTACGTCATCAAATTGAATTAGTGAGTTAAAAGCCATGAATTTGAATATGACAGGTTGACATAACTAATAAAATAATTTGAATATAACAGTTCAACACAATATTAGATATACATAAAATAATTTCTCCGCATACAACCAAAATATAGTGGGGAATTCTTCAACTGTCAAAGTGTGTTTGTCTAATAAATTATTCGCTTTCTACTTTCATCTAAAAGAGATAGCTGTCTCAAAGTGTGTTTGTCTAATAAATTATTCGCTTTCAACCTTCATCTAAAAGAGATAACTGTCTCAAAGTGTGTTTGTCTAATAAATTATTGGCTTTCAACTTTCATCTAAAAGAGATTATTGATTCACTTTTTTTTAATAGTAATATTATAAATTTAGAATTTTAATTTATGATCTAACTTTTTTCTATACATGATCTCACACAATACCATTTTAATTTCCAACACTCATTCATCTTTTGAATAAAAATTTAACTGCTTTTGTCTCGGTAAGTTTTTTTTTTTTTTTTTTTTTTTTTTTTTTTTTTTTTTTAATGTCAAAAAAATAGGTCTTCAATCGTTTGAGTCAAACTCCTGAGGCCCCTTTCTTTAGATTGCATTAAATTTAAGAGTTACTTACCAATTAATCCTATTAACTAAATTTATTTACCTACATGTCCTAACTAATAAATTTAACACTATAAAAATAAGAGACTGATAAATTAATCACTATAAATTTATTCATAAAAATAAAGAGACTGATAAATTTATCACTATAAATTTATTCATAAAAATAAAAGACTGATAAATTTATTTTTATCACTTAATAAATTTATCAATAGGACTTAATGGATAATAAGTCTCCAAAATAGGACCTATTAGTAGTTTACCCTAAATTTAACTGTTAATTGATTATCTTAAAATCAGACTCACAAATGCTATGATATTTAACAGAACATCTTTTTTTGGTTAAAAAAAAAAAAAATCGTTCCAATAAAAAAAAAATCGTATTAGTCAAATCAAAAAAATTTGTCCGAGCAGGAGTTTACTTGTTTTCTATCCAAAAATAAATAGTAGGTACATCCACTTGATAAAAAGACAACCGAGTATTAAAGGTCGGTAGGGATGTAATTTTGACTCGACTCGGCCCATGTCGGGCCTTGCAGGCTCTTGCCAAAAATTGGGTCGGGCCAGGCTGGCCCACGGGTCAAAAAATTAGACCCAGCCCAAGCTCAGGGGTATTCGAACTTTGAGTGGGCCAGTGGACTAGGCCTCGGGCCGGGCCCCCAGGCCTAGGCTTGGGCTTTGGGCGGGGCTAAACAAATTTTTTTATTTTATTTTATTTTTTCCACCAAAATTTTGTTATTTTCCATTAAAAATAACAATGGGCCTCGGGTGGACCAGGCGGACCAAGCCTTGGGTGGGCCTTGAGCGGGCTGATGGGTCGAGCCAAGCAGGCCGAGCCCATGGGCCGGGTCGAGCTTCAAAACGATGGCCCAAGCCCTGGCTCAAGATCTCAAGTTAGACTTAGGCCCGGGCCCACCTCGGGCGGTGGACGGGCTTCGGGCCGCCCACAGGCCACGGGCCAAAATTACACCCCTAAAGGTGGGCTCGCATTCAAAGTTTGGTTGGTATAGCCGGTATTATTATGAAGATGAGAAGTAAGATTTTTTCATTTTACCTTATTTTTTTATTTGAAAAGGTTAAGAAATTTTTATTTGGTTTGATTTTTTAAAAATTTATTTGTAAACAGATTTTTATTTATTTTTAATGAATTTTTTTTATATTTTAATCAATTTATTTTTTTAGATGTTTCTAGCAATTTTTTTTATATTTTATATTAATAAAATATAAAAAATATACAAAAATCAATCAAAAAATAATTTCTGAAAAATCCAACGACGAAGGATATTTTGAGAGCTGGCCTTCCTTTAAAAAGTCGAGAAACATGGGCTTTGGAGAGTTTTTAAAGCTGGCAACCAGAAAGGCAAGCCCAAACTATAGAGTCGTAATCTATTGTCTTCACAATCGATAGAGGTATGGTTGGCAGCCAATCAATCCATTCCTAAGATCACATCAAAGGTACTAATGTAGAGGGGAATCAAGTTTACGTGTAAGGTTTTACCTTTTAAGGATACAGTACAAGATTTGTACACATTAGTACTAAGGGCGGAATTACCAGAAGGAAAAAACACAGACAATACATATCCTAAGAATTCGGGTGTTAATATTAACTTGGAAGTAAAGTGTGGTACAACAAAAGAATGAGTGGAACTAGAATTAAAGAGAACATGAGCTAAATGACCACAGATAGAAAGTGTATCTGACACAATATTCTCGGTAAGTTCCGGGTTTCCAAGCACCAGGGCAAAAGCTCTTCCTTGACGTTTTTGGTTCTTTCTCACTTCTCCAGGTACCACAGGTTTTTGGACTGGTTCAAAGGGGCCGACTATAGGATTGGTAAGCTTTGGACAATCTCTCAACAAGTGACCAACTTGGCCACATCTAAAGCATGCTCCTGTGTCTCGACGGCATTGTCCCCAATAAGTCCTCCCACAAGTAGAGCAAGTTGGAATGGTGCCACCTCTGGGATTGGTAGGACTTTGATTGCTTGAACTGGTTGAACTAGTTATGCCCGTATTCACTCTCTTGGGAGGCATAACACTGGATCTTCTGTTATCTCTTTTCCAAAATCGCTTTCTTTGGCTTGGTTCCCCAATGCGTGAGGCTTTAATTCCTTTTTCCACAATGTATGCTCGATCCACCACCTTTGCATAGGTTAGTAGTTTCAAAACCTCCAGCTTGTCCTTGATTTCAAAGATCCAATCTCGCTCAATTTCTCGACTTTTCGAAGTTTGATTGGGGATGACGTATGTCGTAAATCGAGCCAGTTACGTGAACTTGCTCTCGTATTTGGCCACCGTCATGGTTCCTTGCCTTAGATGCATGAATTCTACTATCTTTTGTTCCTGCAGCAAATCTGGAAAATATTTTTCATAGAATACCTCCAAGAATTTTGCCCAAGTCACAATATCTTCTTTCTCCAAGGTAAGAAACCACCATTCTTGTGCATCGTCTTTGAAGATGAATGTAGCGAAGGTCACCTTCTGTCTTTCTGTGCAAAGTAGTGTGCGGAATTTTTTTTCCATATCTCTAACCCAAGCTTCTGCCACAAGTGGGTTTGTACTGCCGGTAAATATGGTAGGTTTCAAGTCCTGGAATTGTCTTATTGTAGTTAGCTCTTCTTGTCGTTCAGGCATTCCGTTACTTATGTTGGTTTGTAAGGCTCGCAGAAAACTAGTAACTGCTCTTTCCATAATTTGCTCCATTGGGTCGGTACCACTAATCGATGATCCGATTCCATTTCCATCATTAGCCATTACTACAAGGTGAAAACGGTTAGTGAACTTCTTCTTCTTTCTTTCTTTCTTTCTTTTTTTTTTTTAAACCACTTAGTATACATTTAATTATCACAATATTATATCTATGATTCACAAGATACTATACCAGTACATATCACAATATCATATTTATGATTCACAAGATACTATAATAGTACATATATCATTTTTACTCATGCAAAAGAAAATGTAGAAATACAATGTACTTAGAATACAGTCAAAAGTTAATGTCTAATCCTACTAGTACAAAAACAGAAAGATTAGACTAATCATGGTCAGGTCACAAAAAAGGATCTCCTAGTCGGACGTCTAGAAGGGACTGTTAGGCCACCATGAGAACTAGCTTTGGAAAACTGGGCCATGAAATAACCCCTCAAACTCACCCTACATGAGGGACTCAAACTCTCACCCACTGTGCTCTATTCCAAAGCAACGCCATACCACCTGGACTATGTAGATAGGAATACCGTGATCATAACCCCAAAACTCCCGTCCGGTAATCCGTACTGGTATCTCCAAGTATGATGCGCTGTCAGTGAAGTCCACAGTGTCATAGTGCGAATGTGGCCAATAGGGTATGCATGTCCACTATTTTCCGCAAAGCCCATGGGTAGAGATGCAGCCAGAAAGTGCGGCTATCCTAGGTCTGGAGCAAGACCAACAACGTAGGTTGGCCTTATGTACCTCTCACGAGTGTTGCCTTGGTTAAGCCTTTAAAATAAGAAATCCTCATCGGGGTCAGCCTGCAAATACACAGGCTGCCGTATGAGTCGGTCAAGTGTCGAGCAGGCTTGCCTGACAAGACTCTCGAATCATCACAACCTTCTAATAAGTTTGGGATAAGATGAGCTAACTGCATTAGATCCACCATTCCCTACAACACAGGAAAACTTAGCCTAGTGTAGCTCGACTTTTTGGCATCCCCTTTCGGAAGTTCGAATATAAGCCCTACAGTTTGAACTCCTGCGGTTCTGAATCTAATCTCACAAATGCAATGTGGAATTGATAAAAACCAAAGAGTCCAAATCCAACAAATCTTTTGAAAAATCGATTTTGAATCAAATTGCCAGATATAGAGTCACCACCTAAATATTTTTAGAAAATCTAGGAAACCCATGACTCGTGCCAAAGGCCACGTGTCCGTCATCACCAAGATTGTCTCGGTCGAGAACTTAGGTACGAGAAGGAAAGGTCATGAATACATTTGAGTACCCGGCTCGCCCAATCAAAGATCGGCCTCTACTAATCATGATATGAATCTTATTTACATTATATGCTCTTGTTTCGGTTTATTAGGCTAGTATTACTATGTGATGTGCACACACAAGTACAGACTAATTTGCAAAAATTGGAACATTTCAATTCATGTTTGTTTTGAAAATTATTTTGAAATATGTACCACTTGAAAAAGTTATCGCATATGAACATTTATTCAAATTATTCCAATTCAAGCAACAAGCTTTCATCCACAAGCATTTAAGCAGTTATAGAACTTAAGCAATTAGTCTCATGGCAAGTATGCTAAACATAACAACAATCACACACATGCGATATGCTAAAGCGAGTAAAGACTCACATAGTACTCCAAACCAAAAGAGAAATGAGTTAGAAAAATGCATGATTCCTAACTATGCGAGATGACTAATGCAACACATACATATGCAATTAATAGACTCGGCTACTAATATGGCATTTGAAACATTTAAATAGCATGCAGTCTAAGCACGTACTCAAAGAAGTATTGAATAAACAATGCAGTTAAAATGATGTGCCGAGTCTTGGTGCATGCAATACAAATGGATGCAAACATAAAGTATGCTAAACAAAACATGATGTCCCTAAACTAACTATCATAAGCTAGTAAATAAAAGGGAGAAAGATATGGGATTGGAAGATATACACATTATTACATTGCGCTCTCACGAAGGAGAGTCCGAATGAGCTAGCTAATTAACTAACTAATTAAAGTTAAGCTCATTATTACAAAACAAATGAAATTAGCTAAACTATTTAACTAATTATTACAACATTTGAATGAACTAACTACGTTAACTAATTAACTAACTATGCTAGTTAACTAAAACGATTACAACATCACAACTAGCTAACTACGTTAACTAATTAAATAATTACAATACAAGTACAATTAAAAGAAGTAAGTAAGCTAAACAATACTAAGCTAACTACTCCACCTCGGGAAGCAAGGGATGTTCATGCGTATGCTCGGTTTCCACTCGAAAAGGCCACTATTTTGTTTTCGGAGAGCCTCTGTTGCACAGAGAACACATACACTGTTGCCCACTTCTAGAATAACTCTGCTTTGCCTCACAAACACATTGCTGAATTTTGCATCAGTGGCCGGTTGGCTAGTGATGAAGGTTGCCGGCCACCAGTAATGGCAGGCCGGCCATCAATGGTGGTCTGCTGGCCACCTACTGGCCATGGAAAGTGGCATGCCGGCCACTGTTGCCTAGTTCACCTTGTTACAACAAAGGACAAATAGAGTATGCATAGGGTATTTTTAAGGGCTTATTTGCACAACTCACCCCTCATTTTCATAAGCAAATCAAATGAGTAGTGAACTTAAGCTACAAACCACCAACTCAAGCAATTCCATTGCATGATAGCTTGTGAACGAAGTGTGAAAGTTCAATAAATGCAATGAAATGATACTCTCAAAGCCACCTCCCTATCATGGAAGATCAAGGGAAGTGGTGACCTTGGAAACTTAAATCATTTCATCACTGATGAGTATGAAATGCCTCAAGCTTCCATGTGTTCAATTAACGTCAATTGAACACAACCAAATTATTATCTTTTTCACTTTTTAGCCTCAATTTTACTCCATTTTAAATTACCAACCATCCTTTAATAAATTGAGTCCAGATGGTGAGTTTAAAGTCCTTTAATGGAGTGAAGCACCAAACTAAGAGTTAACTTAAGACATGAAAGAGATGTGATGCTGTTGATAATGAACCCTAAAAGTGATTAAACCATTAAGCATGACAACCTCAATCTCATGCTTAAAAGAACAAGAGGCTTGAAATAGCTCTCAAAGCAAAACAAAAACCAAGAAAGGAGGGAGATTGCAGAGATTATTAGTGTTGAAAATAAGTGAGAAAAGGATAAATAAATGTTATCAACTCAAATAAGATGGTGTCTAATGCCTAAAACACCAAACTCATAAGGAGAATTATACTACAAGCATGCAAAATAAAACTCAAATGTAACAAACAGCTAAGAATAGTCTTAAAACATGCTAGAATTGAGCTAACAATAGCTAGAAAAAATAAGCTAAAACATGGGGCATATTAAGCTAGTAAACAAAGCACAAGGAGGAGAGGCTAACCCTTTCAATTTTGGATTTCAAAACATGATTTTAGCCACTGAAATAACTCTAAAATTTAGTATTAAAAATCTCAAAAAGAGATTGTGCAAAGGGTGGGAAACTGTCACGACCCAAACCTGCCCCCTAAGGGTTTAGCATCGTAACCGGCCAGTAATCCGTGATTACCAAAGGCCTGCTTAATAGTAATAGCAATTATACAGTAGGAGGGGCTGGCGGAAGCCTGTAAATATTAAAACATAATGTCCAAAGAACTGTGAGGACTTAAATGCACAAACAACTTATATATATATATACCAATAAAGACATAAGTCCAAGTCCATATTCACTATATATGTAAAAAAAAATTGAAGTCCAAAACACGTCTAAGTACAAAATAAAAGACATGTTGGGGAATTAAATCCCAAAGCCCAAATAGCTTATGAAATATTCACTTGACTCCGTATGGCATTCATTCAAAAGAGGTGGATTTAGACCACTCCAAAACAAAGCCTCGACAATAACGGTTTAGAACCTCATGGTGAGGCACAGTAGGCTGGCTTGACAAAACGAAATTAGGCTGACGCCGCTAACTTTGCTCCGGTGACTGACCACCTACATATATACAATAAACTGTAAGCTAAAGTCCAGTGAATAACGAATGTATAAAGGGGTTAAGAATGAATGTCCTTTCAGTAATTAAAACAAATAATTGCATCTCAGAGATCGCTTATTCAATCGGTCTCATATTTCATGTCATATCGGTCATTTAGAAATCATAGCAAATATCGTGGTACATCCAATAGCGTATCAAGGCAATAGGTCTTAATAGACCGATAATCGATTGATGGCCATCAAAAGCGATGTGATAGTAGTTCTAAACATTGAACCGACAGAGATCTCGTAATAAAGATCGAAGAGCGTAGTAATAGTAGTAACAAGAATAAAGAATATGATAGCGATAGCGATGAGCGATCAATTGCTATGGATGCCACGAGTACAGTTCGTAAAATAGGACAAACATTCATTTAGTAAACAACATCATTTCAGAAAGCGGTGCCGTTAACCATTCAGAAAATAATTATAATTTAACATAGCTTTATAACATTGTTACTCACAGTGGGCTCCTCGGTACACGTACTAATGGTTCGGAGTCCGACCTAAACAAATAAAGTCAAACACAACACAATTACAATTACACTCTACAATCTATTTAATTCGGTTACTCGTTCGTCTTTCGATTTCTCTCATTTGATTCTAATTTTTCATTCGGTTATTCCCACTTATTTTTCTTTCATTCCTTTTAAATATGGATGATTAGTATTAGGAATAAATTAGATTATTAACCTCCAATTAAAATATATTTAGCTATGTATTAACTAAACTAATTAAATATAAATAATCTCATCATAAACCAGTCCTTATTAAGTTCACGAATTACACAATCAAGCCTGAGTTAGGCTTATACACATTAAATTACAATTATTCAATCATGTTTAAATTACTGAATCAAAAACTCATAAATATGCACATTTTGCAATTTCAACTCCATTTTCAAGCAAATCAATGCCCAAATAATTAATCTTCACATTTATTTCCATAATCTTAAGCCCAACTCAATTTCAATTGAATTTAATTAATTCTCAATTAAGGCTTAATTTGACTACATCTAATTTTATGAACCTAAATCAAATTTTTAATTGATTTTTTTTTTTTTTTATAAGGCTCTAAATATCAAATTAAACCCAAACACACCTTAACGAATCAAACAAAATCAATTTTCAATTAAACATCCCAAATGACTTTAAAAATTCCAATTAGCATGTCTATATATTCAATTTCAGTTTCTGAATCCATTTGAGCCGTCAATTTCAGTATCTAGATGGCTTAATACGATAATGAAACCCAAAAAATGCTCAATTCTAATTTAATTTCTACAATTGAATTTAATTCAATTTCTTCAGCCTTTTACTAATTTCTTTGAAACTACATGAAATTGATTCTTAACTCTTTTTTGTTCTCCTTTAAATCATGAAATTGGAGTTATAAAATTTTGCATGTATGAGCTAATTTGGATTATTATTAATTTTCTTCATATCAAACCCAAATTCAAATCCATAAATCTTTTAAACATAAATTAAAATCTCAAAACCTTGAAATCCTATGGTGCATGTTTAATTAGAGTATTAAACTTATAGAATTTGCCCATGCATGCAACAATGAAGCTTGATTTTATGCAAGACTATATCATTAATCCCAAAATAATTAATTTCCATAACCATGAACCTACCTTATTTTCTTCATCTTTGTTTTCTAATTTCTTCCAAATTATAAGAAATTGAATTCAAACTCATCTTTAATTTCAAGTGTAATACATGAATTCTTCAAAAATCAAGATTGAAATCTCTGCCTTTAATCTTCAATTGATAGCTTCTTTGATGATCTTGCATTTGCTTTATTGAATTTTCTTCAAACCCATCAGCCCAAAGCTCTCTCTCTCTCTCTCTCTCTCTCTCTCTCTCTATGTGGCTCACGGTTTTGGCTCACGGTTTTGGCCAGCACAAAGAGAGGAAGAAGTTGCCTACTCTGTCTCCTTATGTTCACACTTATACACATATTGCCTACTCTCTATCTCCTTATGTTCACACTTATACACATACACCTATTCTTCTTGTTGCCATCATATGCACACGTGCACTTGTTTCAAGCTTCCAGCACATTTCTTAAACATACATACACATTTAGATTATTCAGCACACCCACACATGTTTCTCTGCACACCCCCACACACACTCACAATTCTAGATTCTTCCTTAACTTAATTTATGACTAAGATTAACTTAATTAAATAACACTTAATCTTAACCAACACATAATTAAATTAATTACAACAAATCATAAATTTCACATAATTTAATTTGTCTAATTTGACTTCTTTTAGAGCCTAATTAATTATATTAAAATTTATCATTCTAAATCAGATTTTTAATCAAATTTTCAAAAAGCTCCAAATATCAAATTAACCTTATTGACATCATGAATTTTTGTTTCTCAAATCATTTAGGCCTTCAATTTCTGATCAGACTCAAAATTTCCGTCAATAAATTACATACTCAATTGAATACCTCAATCGCATACCTCATAAATAAATTTAATTCATAGTAACCTTAATTCTCAATTCTCATAACTTAATTAACTCCAATTCGAACCCAATTAATCAAATCTTAATTTTACAAATCTAAATCGAATATTTAATTAAACTCCCATACGGTCCGATACTCGAAATTAAGATAATTCAATTTATCAATTATACTTTCTTGAGCCATTGAGGCTTTCAATTTCTAATTCCAAAATAAGTCCTCAATAAAATCATATACGAATCAATTTCCATAATTTTTGTGACACCCGAATTTTTTTAAATTTAAAATTGCAATAAATAAAGACTCAAAAATAAATAAATAATAATAAATAATTAAATGCATAATTTAGGAAATTGAGAATTTATCGATTAAATTGTTAAGGAAATAAATTGTAAGACACCACACATTAAATATTTTAAGAAGTGGTAAGTGATGTTTTATAGTTGAGTAGTGAAGTTTTTAAACGTGAACCTAACTTATAATCCTAAGTAATTTTAAGAATTATGATTTTTCAAATTAGAATAACATAATAAATAAATAAAAAGGAGCAAATTTCGATGTAGGCTAAGGGGCAACTTGGCCCTTGGTGAATTCAGGGAGACGAAGCAAAGAGGTGAAACAGGTGTCAAGAAAGAGTTAAACTTGAGGAGTGAAGAACAGGTGGCAAAGAGAGGAATTATCCACATGTGCGTTGGCTTTACTTGGGCCTCACTTTAAGAGATGTATAAATGAGAAGTTGGTGCTGTAGCAAGAATCAGAAGTGAAGGAGAATCAAGAGCAAAAGACGAAGTAAATGAGTGTAAGGAGAGCATAGCAGCGAGGCTTTGGAGCACGGAAAATAGGGATAAATTTATATCAAAAGTGAATTTTATTATACTTTGAGTTATTATAATGTATTTTTTACATGTCTTAAGTTACCATAATATATTTTACGAATGTTTTAAGTTATCACAAATTATTTTATATAATTTATGTTTTATGGTTAGGTTAATGTTTCAATTATGTGGATTATCTTTCTGAACTCTATTTGCTTAAATTAAAACCCATGGATATGTTTGTTTAAATTTTAGAGATTATTTGGCAATGATCTTGTAAACAATTATTTTCTGTAAGTACCACCACGGGAGTCCCATGTCTTGGGGACTTAAATAACCATTGGCCCCTATTTGACCACTCCCCTGTTTGTCATGGATCCATTGACCCTTGTCATGATTATCACTTTAGTGACTCCCGTTCTGTTCTGTTCTGTACTGTGGTTATAGTTAATTATTTCAGTTTCTGCCACTTAATTGATTTGTATATCCAACTCAAAGTATATTAATGTTTTAGCTTAAATAACTATCCATGGTTATTTTGTGCCCCTACACTGACAGTATAATATTTCTCACTCTGCTATGTGCTTATAGCTGTTGCCCCTTTCAGGTGACGAGGTTTTTACGGGATTAAGATGGAAAATGAATCGCTGTGTTGTTTTGTTTTTTTAATTTCTTTTTAAGATTTCTATCTTTTTATTATCAGACTCTTGTAATACAATGAAGTTCAAATGACTATGTTGGTACCCAATTATTTTATTTTAATTTATTTAATTTATCTGCTTGCGCGACGTCTACAGAATTATTCGAATTATTTTATTTTTATCTTGTTACGACGCCGAACCTTTGGGTACCAGGTTTGGGTCGTGACAATTTTTGTAAATCCCAGATTAAATTAAAATAATTAGCAATTAAATTTCAAATCTCTTTAATTAAGTAAGTGCTAATCATTATACGTGGTGGGGTCGTTACAGCCTTCCCCCTTAGGAAGTTTGGTCCTTCAAACTTAAGATACTTGTACAGAAAATCAATCATATAACTTGGTCTCATTTCATTTCCTTTCCTACGTAACTTCCTTTTTATTTGATCCTCTTCACAGAAATTGAACTTATTTTTTAATCACTTAACGGTTAACAACCCAAATTGTTGATTCATAATCGTCTCTATTGACATCAATCACATAACTTATATACTTTAATTCATCAATCTATAATTCATATACTTCCAATAGTGGAAGATTTATTTTAAGGAATGTTCATGATTCTCCTTATTTTTCAAACAGATCAAAATATTTCGCTATTGACATGTTAGATTCTTCAAATTAAATTTAATAGTCAATGCATCACTATTCAAGAACATAAGTTCTTTACGAGTCATTCACACTATTGCCAACTCAACACATTTCTCAACACGTTCCACCTTTTGCCGGCTTCATACGGCGGAATAGCGGGCACCCAACATTCATGTTTTTCCACATTTGCCGACTTGATACGGCGGGGCAATTGGACACCCAAAAATATTTCCTTTTTTTTTATGCATATAATGTAATATCCCCAAATAAGGTTTCACATGCTAATCTATCATAAAAAATCCTGAATTATGTGGAAATGTAATCACACATTAATGGTCTCAATTTCAAACAGACATCTTAGGTACCAATTATGATGGTAATTTCGAAACAGAAGGGCACATCGGATTCAAAACGGAAGCGTATCAAAGTCATAACAGAAGCATATTTCATAGAAATTCATTGAGTCTATTGTAAGTAATAGATGTTTGCTTGTACTCATATAGTAGCAAACAGTCATATAGTTTAGAGTAGAGCTTCACATACTTCTGTGAAATTAAAATTACCGTCTTTGACAATCTTTCTCATACTATTATTTCAAAGTGGTGATTCGATTCACAATAGGTCTACGTTTTACGCAATCGTTGGCTTCTTTATTTACGTAAGATTACACTTATACAAGTAATCCAAATTACATTGCCTTCATATTTATTCCAATTCTTAGACCTACAGAGATATATTCATTGATTTTGATAAATTGTCACACGGTAACTTAGGGCAAAACTTTTAACTTTCTCAAATCATTACAATTAGCCGACTAAAATTCTTATGTTTCCAAGGGTCCGTTAAGAAATATACAATTGTCATTCTGATGAAATTCATTTTCTTATTTCTCAGTACAATATCCTTCTTCTGTTTAACACTAGAGTTTAATTTCTTTACAATATATAAGTTATGCTATCTGAGTTAGGATTCAAAATCAAAATTCAATTATGTGTCTATAAGATCATATCATCATTCCTTTTAACCGTTATTCAGATACGAAATTACTAGATCTTTTTTTCCTTTCTTCCTCTTCTTTTTTTTTTTTTGTAAAAGGTCTATATTTTTGACTTTATAACTTAAGTAAACCACAAGTGTTTCTCTTCTAATGTTATCAATGTGATCTTATTTGACCTGTTTTCCAAATCATTTTAAATCTTGAGCTCATTTTTCTAAGTTTGACAATTCTGAGTTAAGTCTCAAATATCCAAGTAATGGTTTCTAACTTTATCAATCATTCATGTAGGAATATTACTATGTTGGAGTGACATAAATACCATCCTTTTCAATGTTACTAGAAGATTCAATAACGATATGATTGTGGTAAATTGAGTCTTACTTGTTTGGACACTAAGCAGGAAAATTTTTATTAGCTTAATTCGTTTAGTCTTTTATTTAGCTGAAGTCTTAGCAATATTCTGATAATCTTTAGCAATCTCAGGTTGAGTTTTAAATGGTCAAACATTTGGGTTCCATCATCATCAAATATTGATTAAAACTAATTCAAATAGAAACACACACACATAACTTTTAACTTCGAATTTCCATACATGCACTTAAAGCATTCCTGCTAATTCCTAATTTATAGTTAAGTACTAACCTTTAACCAATTGACTCATTTGAGTTTTCTCCTGGCTTTTCGAACAATCTTTTACTAGATGTCCCATCTTCCCACACTTTAAACATGCTCCGGTAAGTCAACAACACAACCCTTTATGTCGTTTGTGACATGTGGAACATAATGAATGAAACTTACTACCTTGCTTAGAATTGCTCGACTCTCCTAGGACAAATTCTTTTGTCCTTTCCTTTGGTTCCTTCTTTGACTTCACACTTAACTTTTTCTTTTAATCTTGTGGTTTTCCATGGCATTGTTTCGTAGTTTTCATCATATTTTCTAACACTTCTTTTATTTTGCCCAATTATTCCAACGAGGTCTCAACCTTCATTTCATACTTACTTCTCGTCATCATTTCCTAAAATCACAAGTCAAAGGTGGAAAGCACTTGAGGTGACATTGGATAACGTGAAACATAACATAACATATTCAACCATAATTAAACAATTTTTTTTTTTTTTTCACAAAGACATTGGTAAGGCAACCTATTCCTTCCCATGAAGTTGATTGAGAATTTCCGATTCGAAGCTACGCCGGCCGAACGCGATTCCAATCGGACTTTCAAGGTCATTCAACAAAGGCATAAGACTCTACGGTTAACATTTTACATAATAGGTTCCCGCCAAAATATGCCATTTTTCATATCAAATAACTTTCTCTTCCTCAGTTACTATAGTTCCACATACTACATTGATCATTAAATTCCTCAATTCCTCAATTTCCCAAATATTCTCATAGTCCAATTTGACATATAACTCATATAACTTTCATGGCTTCCATTAAGGATTCTAATCTCTCATAACACCACGTTTCCACAAATCAACATACTTGTACTCCCCATTGTTCTAGTCAAAATTCTGATTTCCTTATAACATTTGTAATTTCTCAATATCTCAATAATTCTTAGCTTTTAGCCTCATTGCTAAACTAATTAAACACATTCCAGTTTCCTTATAATCATCACAATTTCATAATAGCTCATAATTCTTAGTTTCAATACTTAAACGTATTACACAAACGTATTTTCATATTCTTGAATGCACAACTTCTTACTTACTTGCTAGATGCATGAAACTTAAATCCGTTGTAGACATTCTAATGCTCAATGGACATGTGTGTGAGATATCAACTCGTGCTCTGATACCACTCTGTCACGACCCAAATCCGCCCTTAAAGGTTTAGCATCGTAACCGGCCAGTAATCCGTGATTACCAAGGGCCTGCTTAACAGTAATAGCAATTATATAGTAGGAGGGGCCGGCGGAAGCCTGTAAATATTAAAACATAATGTCCAAAGAGCTGTGAGGACTTAAATGCACAAACAACTTATATATATATATACCAATAAAGACATAAGTCCAAGTCCATATTCATTATATATGTAAAAAAACTGAAGTCCAAAACATGTCTAAGTACAAAATAAAAGACATGTTGGGGAATTAAATCCCAAAGCCCAAATAGCTTATGAAATATTAACTTGACTCTGTATGGCATTCATTCAAAAGAGGTGGATTTAGACCACCCCAAAACAAAGCCTCGACAATAACGATTTGGAACCTCGTGGTGAGGCACAGTAGGCTGGCTTGACAAAACGAAATTAGGCTGACGCCGCTAACTTTGCTCCGATGCCTGACCACCTACATATACACAATAAACTGTAAGCTAAAGCCCAGTGAATAACGAATGTATAAAGGGGTTAAGAATGAATGTCCTTTCAGTAATTAAAACAGTCAATTGCATCTGTAGATCAGTTTTTCAATCAGTGTCTCATATTTCATGTCATATCAGTTATTTAGAAATCACAGCAATCATACGTGGTACATCCAATAGCAGAATAGTACAATAGGTCTTAATAGACCGAACAGTCAGTTGATGGCCATCAAAACAATAAATAGTAGTAGTTCTAAACATTGGAATTGACAGAGATCTCTATAACAGTAGCAGTAGCAGTAGCAGTCAATTGTTATGGATGCCACGAGTACAGTTCGTAAAATAGGACAAACATTCATTTAGTAAACAATATCATTTTAGAAAGCGGTGCAATTAATCATTCAGAAAATAATTATAATTTAACATAGCTTTACAACATTGTTACTCACAGTGGGCTGCTCGGTACACGTACTAATGGTTCGGCATCCGACCTAAACAAATAAAGTCAAACACAACACAATTACAATTACACTCTACAATCTATTTAATTCGGTTACTCGTTCGTCTTTCGATTTCTCTCATTTGATTCTAATTTTTCATTCGGTTATTCCTGTTTATTTTTCTTCCATTCCTTTTAAATATGGATGATTAGTATTAGGAATAAATTAGATTATTAACCTCCAATTAAAATATATTTAGCTATGTATTAACTAAACTAATTAAATATAAATAATCTCATCATAAACCAGTCCTTATTAAGTTCACTAATTACACAATCAAGCCTAAATTAGGCTTATACACATTAAATTACAATTATTCAGTCATGTTTAAATTACTGAATCAAAAACTCATAAATATGCATATTTTGCAATTTCAACTCCATTTTCAAGCAAATCAAGGCCCAAATAATTAATCTTCACATTTATTTTCATAATCTTAAGCCCAACTCAATGTCAATTGAATTTAATTAATTCTCAATTAAGGCTTAATTTGACTACATCTAATTTTATGAACCTAAATCAAATTTTTAATTGAATTTTTTTTTTTTTTATAAGGCTCTAAATATCAAATTAAACCCAAACACACCTTAACGAATTAGATAAAATCAATTTTCAATTAAACATCCCAAATGACTTTAAAAATTCCAATTAGCATATCTATATATTCAATTTCAGTTTCTGAATCCATTTGAGCCGTCAATTTCAGTATTTAGATGGCTTAATACGATAATGAAACCCACAAAATGCTCAATTCTAATTTAATTTCTACAATTGAATTTAATTCAATTTCTTCACCCTTTTACTAATTTCTTTGAAGCTACATGAAATTGATTCTTAACTCTTTTTTGTTCTCCTTTAAATCATGAAATTGGAGTTATGAAATTTTGCATGTATGAGCTAATTTGGATTATTATTAATTTTCTTCATATCAAACCCAAATTCAAATCCATAAATCTTTTAAACATAAATTAAAATCTCAAAACCTTGAAATCCTATGGTGCATGTTTAATTAGAGTATTAAACTTATAGAATTTGCCCATGCATGCAACAATGAGGCTTGATTTTATGCAAGACTATATCATCAATTCCAAAATAATTAATTTCCATAACCATGAACTTACCTTAGTTTCTTCATCTTTGTTTTCTAATTTCTTCCAAATTATAAGAAATTGAATTCAAACTCATCCTTAATTTCAAGTGTAATACATGAATTCTTCAAAAATCAAGATTGAAACCCCTACCTTTAATCTTCAATTGATAGCTTCTTTGATGATCTTGCATTTGCTTTATTGAATTTTCTTCAAACCCACCAACACAGAGCTCTCTCTCTCTCTCTCTCTGGCTCACGGTTTTACCCAGCACAAAGAGAGGAAGAAGTTGCCTACTCCGTCTCCTTATGTTCACACTAGGGCTGTCAATGGATCGGATTTAATCCGAATCCGACCCGAATCCGACCCGATAATCCGAATCCGTTTGCAAAAAAATCCGATCCGATAATCCGATAATCCGAATCCATTTAATCCGTTTATTAAACGGATTGAACATGTAAAAATCCGATCCGATCCGATAATCCGATAATCCGATCCGATTATTATCAATTTGAATAAAAAAACACAAAATGAATTTTTTTTTTCAAATTATATAAAATTGTAGCTCAATAAATAAATAAATGGATCGGATTCGGATTATCGGATCGGATATCCGAAATCATCGGATTCGGATTCGGATATCTATAATCGGATATGAACTAAACGGATTCGGATCGGATTCGGGTTTGTCTTAATCGGATCGGATTCGGATTTTGACAGATCCGATCCGAATCCGATCCATTTACAGGCCTAGTTCACACATATACATGTTGCCTACTCTCTATCTCCTTATGTTCACACTTATACACATACACCTGTACTTGTTGCCATCATATGCACCCGTGCACTTGTTTCAAGCTTCCAGCACATTTCTTAAACATACATACCCAATTAGATTACTCAGCACACCCACACATGTTTCTCTGCACACCCACACACACTCACAATTCTAGATTCTTCCTTAACTTAATTTATGACTAAGATTAGCTTAATTAAATAACACTTAATCTTAACCAACATATAATTAAATTAATTACAACAAATCATTAATTTCACATAATTTAATTTGTCTAATTTGACTTCCTTTAGAGCCTAATTAATTATATTAAAATTTATCATTCTGAATCAGATTTTTAATTAAATTTCCAAAAAGCTCCAAATATCAAATTAACTTTATTGACATCATGAATTTTTGTTTCTCAAATCATTTAGTCCTTCAATTTCTGATCAGACTTAAAATTTCTGTCAATAAATTACATACTCAATTGAATACCTCAATCGCATACCTCATAAATAAATTTGATTCATAGTAACCTTAATTCTCAATTCTCATAACTTAATTAACTCCAATTCGGACCCAATTAATCAAATCTTAATTTTACAAATCTGAATCGAATATTTAATTAAACTCTCATACGGTCCGATACTCGAAATTAAGATAATTCAATTTATCAATTATACTTTCTTGAGCCATTTAGGCTTTCAATTTCTAATTCCAAAATAAGTCCTCAATAAAATCATATACGAATCAATCTCCATAATTTTCGTAAATCCCAAATTAAATTAAAATAATTAGCAATTAAATTTCAAATCTCCTTAATTAAGTAAGTGCTAATCATTATACGTGGTGGGGTCGTTACAAAAAACATAAGGGAAAAGGCATTCAAAACAAGGTGCAAAAAAGGGTGAACCACCCCTCAACCTTTATTGGCCTTAAACCACAAGTTTCAACCAAAAAATATAGAGTTTATACAGCCCAAAAATAGTACAAAAAAGTGCTGAAATAAAGACAAAAGTAGCTAAAATAATAAGCTAAAACATGACAATTTAAGCTAGTAAACAAGTCAAAGAAATGGTGGCTAACCCCTCAATTTTTGAGACTTCAAAACCACTTTTTTAGCCTCTGAAAACTTCTGAAAATCAGTAGTAAAAAACTCAAAAAAAGTTGATGAAAGAATGGGAATCACAAGTGTAAAGGCGTAGGAAACAAGGTGTAAAGAAGGGTGGTTAACCCCTCTACCTTTAATAACCTTAAACCACAAGCTTTAACCCCATAAAAACAGGTTTTAAAGAGCTTAAAAACAACAAGAAAAATGAAAAACAATTGGTGTAAAGATGGTATAAAAGCAAGAGAAGGTACACCTCTTGAAGATGAATGAACCCTTAAGTCATAAATCACTAATTTCACACTCTCAAGTGCTTCAAGAGCTCAAATTCAAGCTCAAATAATTTCAGCAAGAAACTCTCTAGGTTTGGTTTAGAGTGTTTGGGCAAAGGCTATGCAAGTTACAAGAGAGGGAGAGAATTGTAGATAGAGGGAGGATATTTTCCAAAATTATTTCCTCACTCCTAAATGTTTCTAACCTTGAAAGTAAGAAGAAAGGTCCTCTATACATAGAAAATATGAGCCTTAGGTCGAAAATATCTAAAAAAGGACAGCTGGAGCTTTGTGGAAATAGTTGGAAAAAATATTTGGATTTTACACTAGTGGCCGGCACATGGCTGGCCGGCCAGAAGTGTGCATCGCCGGCCATCTGTCGGTCATCAAAAATCTAGTTCTAGACCCGATTTCAAATGGGTATATCTCCTTCATCTGAACTCGGTTTTAGGTCATTCTTGAGTCTAAATTGAAGCCCCATAAGTCTAGTTTCCAATGGTGGCAACCTCACATCTAAATTCTAAGTGTGCAAAGAGGTATGCCTATTTTAGTGAAGCTTGCTTAGTTTTGGTCTTAATCGGTTTGATGCCTAACTTCAAATAGCCATATCTCCCTCATCCGGACTTGGCTTTAGGAGATTCTTGAGTCTAAAATGAAGCCTCGGAAGCCCACTTTCCAATGGTGGTGGCCGTACAACTAAAGTCTAAGTATACAAAAGGATACGCCTAATTTAGTGAGGCTGCCCAGTTCTCTCTTAACTGTCACGCCCCAAAATTCGGACAATTAAATATTAAATTAGGACTAAACCCCAATAATATTCCATCATCCAAATCCTAAGGGTAAAACAAAAAAACTAAATGCCAACCAAACCATTCACCATACTTTCATAACTAACCAATACCTCCAATATTAAAGTAACAACACATAGTCAAAATAATTTAAATACTGTACGGTTACAAACCATGCCAAAATATCCCAATACTAAGGTCATAAAAAAAATACATAAACTACTAACAACCCTAAGCCCAAGAAAAACAAAAGAAGTCCAAACAACATGCCTTATGATCATAGTTATTTCTTGTCACTACCATAACCTCAACGAATCCTGCAAAAGAAGCTCAGCTGCGCTTAAACAGAACACACCCGAGTTGCTAAGAGACAAAATGGGTCAGTATACAGGTATACTGGTATGAGTACAAGATTTAACACACACATGTCCACCAGACACAAACAAAAAAATATTTAATTCTTGTTACGGGACAAGACAAGTAGTTCCATCTGTACCGAGACGAATGGGTAGTTTCTTGAGATACGGTGGCGTTTAGTTTCTTGCCCGTACACAACGAAATATAAATTAAATATAAAATAAACAAAATAGAAATAAAAATATGGTGGGTCAGCCCTACATAAAAAGTTAATAAGACCCACCATCTTGCAAAATAAAGTTAGTATAATTTAATCGTAAATAACTTACTAAAGAAGTATAAAAATGCACCGTTTCATACTTAAATAATTCGAATTGTCCAAAACTCAAAGAATAAAAGTTGTACATAATCAAATTTTCTAAAAGACAAAGCGAACGGATTTAACAAAAACTGAACAGGTTGAGAGAAAAACTTGATAGAAAAACCTAGACGGAATTCAATCAAAAAATCTGAAACTGAAAATGAACAAAAACTGCCCTAAGATGATTTTTTTTTAGAAAAGTTCAAAACATGAAAAGTGTGCAAAATAACGTTTTACGTCAGTTTAGGAGAAACCAATAAAAATGAACTCGTTTCGTGGGTTAAAACAGCCTCTAAAATCTACATTGCTAAAATGAATCAAAACTACAATAACCAAGATTATCCGATTATAAGTTCCAATTGATCTTTTTAATAAAAAGTTAAAACACAAAAGTTGTCTAGAATCACATATACATGCCTCTGCTCAAATTTCATAATTTATCGAAGTCGTTTACTATTTTTCAAGATGCAGAAATCAATACAATTCACACTATACTAATAAACTCATGATTAAATTCTTTTTATCTTAACTCCACCACTTCGGCCCTTCCCTTCCAGCCTACACATATATCCCATGTGCCTCCCGTATACCTAACACCGCTTCGAAGCCAAACTTGTACGAGAATATCGTCCCGAGTTTGACTCACACTCCCCGGATGGTTAGTATATACATATGCGCAAATCAAAGCACGCATCTACTCATGAAAACGAGGCAACAATATACATATATAAAACATCTCACTCATGAGAACAAACATAGCAATGCCAAGCCTAAGGCATTCCAATAAATCTCATAATCCTCACTTTTTTTTATACACTTTTTCTCATCAACACTCAAATAAAATGACAATCCATGGAGTCATGGTGGAGTATAAGGAATTTATCAATGGGTTCCTAATTTTAATTTTATATAACCATGAATATGATTACAACTATAAAATAAATCCATATAAAAACCCTAAACATGGTATACACAACTAATCAAAAAAATTAAAATTAATCAATCAACTAATAACTCTAAACCTTACATACACAATTAAACAAAATAATTAAAATCAATCAATCATCTAAAAACCCTAAACCTTACATACACAACTAATCAAAATAATTAAAATCGATCAATCATGTACATAAAAATATGAAATCAATTCAACATCAAATAAATATAAATAAATAAATAAAAACAACAAATTAAATATAAATCAAGAGAAGTAGATTTTTTACTCATAATATTATTTTAAAAATCAAAACAATATTTAAAAGACTAATAGACACTACAGGAAAAATGGCCTACTGCAACGTTTCTTTTATGGCGTTTTTGGAAACGCCATTATAGATGGATGAAAGACAACGTTTTCAAAACGTTGTCTTACAGCTCAGTTGAACGGCGTCGTATTGGGTGTATATGTTGACACCATCCATACTCCGTTTCTCACTTTCTCTGTGTCTCTTCCGTAGCTCGGTCTCTCTCCCTCTCTTTCTCTCTCTTCCAAAAGCCCTCGATTACACATACACACACACACACACACTCTCTCTCTCTCTCGATTGCAGATTTTGCATTGTGTATTCGTCGAACTCTCGATCTCTGTTGCTCTTCATCGATCTGTCGCTGGAGAGCTTTGATCAGTCTCTTCATCGAACTTGAACTCAAACTCGATCTGTTCTTCATCAAATCGCAAATCCAAAATCGATATCATTCTCGAACCAGATCGATCTCTGTTGCTCTTATCTCAGGTATAATTTTCATTCTCTTAATCGGTGTTCGAGTTTGAACCAGATCGATATCTGTTGGTCTACTTTCTCATTGTCAAATCTGCTGATTAACTCTCTAATTTTTTCATTTTCAGATTAGATCAGATCAGATCAGATCGTTGAACCAGGTCATAACTTTACGCTAATAGCTAGTTTTGAAGGTTTAAATGCTTCAAGCTATGATGCTCTTGTGATCCCGGGAGGCAGAGCTCCAGAATACCTAGCATTGGATGAGTCAGTTATTAAATTAGTGAAGGAATTCATGGAGGTTGGAAAGCCAGTAGCATTAATCTGCCATGGACAGCAGATTTTGTCTGCTGCTGGTGCTCTCAAGGTAGATTATTAACATTTTTGTTGCTTTAATATGAAATTTTGTTTAGCATATTTCATTGATCCAACATTTATAGCAAGAAAATTCTATTTTGTGCTGAACTTATCATCCATAGTAATTACACTTTCAATTATTGCTTCATTAATTCTATTTTGTGATTTTTTTAAATTTCTTGATTAGTTTTTTTTAAATTGATTATCATCCAACCCTTGCTTATACTTGTACTCTAATTGAGTAGAAATTAGAGTAGAAGTTTAAATGAAAAGCTTCATTTGATATGAAGCACTCCAATGGATAAACTAAAATTTGAGTAAAATTCCCCATCTAAAAAATAAAAAATAAAAATAGAGCAAAACTGCCAAGAGTCAAGTTTTGAGCGGGTGCTAGGAGTTGGAAGTAAAGGAGAATTTGGCAAATTTGGGTAAAAGCACCTGTCAAGTTTTGATTGGATAGAAATTTGAGTGAAGGAAATGGGTCTCTCTTGATTCGAGTCAAAATTTGAGTAAAACTCAATTTGGTGTCGAGAGGAAAGGAGTTGGGGGGGGAGGGGGCGGGGGAGGGGGGGATTTTAGTGGTTTACCCAAATTTAAGTTTATACAATGGCTAGTTGGCTGTCTTTGAGATTTGCGGTAACAGGAGATAGTGTTTAAGGGCAGTTTGTAGATAGTGTTCTGTAATTTAGTTATGATGTTTTGCATCAAAACTTTGCAATTTGAGCCTACCTTGGGTTTTTTTTGACAATTCAATATTCACGCCATCTTCCTCTGTGCTGATGAGGACATGCTTTTGTTCTCAAGCTCGATTGTGAATCTCTCCCTATAAGTAACATGAAAATGATAGATATTTAGTCCAGAATATAATATTGGCACCCAAACTTTTCCTCAATCTTACATCAGAAAAAATGTAAATGCTATGCCAACAGTGTCATAAAGTATCAATTCTTTGCCAGTGAAATGTTAGTTATGGTCCGCACATTAGTTGCTATGTGTGTGTGTTTTTTTCTTTTGTTAAGA
The DNA here is from genome assembly GCA_025200525.1 of Camellia lanceoleosa. Taxonomy (NCBI): domain Eukaryota; kingdom Viridiplantae; phylum Streptophyta; class Magnoliopsida; order Ericales; family Theaceae; genus Camellia; species Camellia lanceoleosa. Next base: position 162,570,014 of record CM045764.1, read on the forward strand.
AAATGGAAGTTTGTCGATGTGCTATTATTGTGTTCTGATTTAGCGATGGACTCTTTTGCAGGGCAAGAAATGTACTGCATCCCTACAGTGAAACTCAACGTGGTCTTAGGTGGGGCAACATGGTTAGAACCTGATCCAATAAGTCGAATCTGGTAACTAGAGCAGCATGGCCAGGTCACCCTGAGTTCATTTCTCAGCTAATGGCGTTGCTTGGTGTTCGGGTATTGTTCTAGCTGTTTATCATGTTTCCAGTTTGTGTATGTACATTGTCTACAGAAAAATATAGATAGTATTGAATTTGTTTATACTTTGCTACTAAAGAATTTGTTTTGCTTACTCTACTCTTATCATGGATCGTGCAGATGAAGTGAATCAATCCATCATCATAAGGTTAGTTGAACTGTCTTTTTGTGTGTGTGTGTCCATGAAGTGGAAGCTCTGTATGTTGATGTTTTTTTTATGCTTCCCTTATGTTCCTTTTGTGGCAATTTTCCATAGGCTTAATTTTCTTACACCATGAGATTTAAGTTATGCCTAAGAAATCAGTTGTATCAATCTTGTAGTGGGGAAAGTGGAGCTGGGAAAACAGAAACAGCAAAAATTGCAATGCAATACTTGGCTGCTCTTGGTGGTGGCAGTGGTGGGGTAGAAAGCGAAATCCTTCAGACAAGCTGCATTCTGGAAGCATTTGGGAATGCAAAAACATCCAGGAATGACAATTCTAGCCGATTTGTGAGCCTCTCTCTCTCTCTCTCACACACACCTTGTCCTCTCATCTTCCAAACAGAATGCACTGCTGTTTTTGTTATGCATTTTAGCTTAAAGATTCTTTACGAACACTACTTGAATGAGTTGATCATTGTGCAATACTTAAATGAGTTACTTCAAAAGATATACAGATCAACTCTTCTTGATGTGGTGCAGGGGAAGTTGATTGAGATTCATTTTAGTGCAATGGGGAAAATATGTGGCACTCAAATCCAGACTTGTAAGCATGTTTACATCAGAAAGTTGCTAAAGACTCATTTTCTTGTGATCCTGTTTCAATTGTGTTTACTAGCTTGATTTATTTTTTGATTGCATATGTGCTGTAAAACATCAACTCCTTCAATAATCATGGATAGTTCTGCTTGAAAAGGTATGTTGATTCCACTGTAAACTCGTATGTATTTATTTATTTTGTTTATATAAATAACACATGCCTGATAAAAGTATATGATGCTTTCTTTGAGCAGTCAAGAGTGGTTCAGCTCGCTCATGGAGAAAGGTCATACCATATCTTTTACCAACTTTGTGCTGGTGCTCTGTCTGGCCTCAAAGGTTGTTTGTATCCTATCAATATTTCATTCATGGAAGTTCAGTGAATCTAGAAATAGTTGTTGAAAATTAGCCATCTCTATATCAGCTATATAATTACAACCTAAGAAAATTAGCCATCTCTAATAATCTGATGAGATATATGATGTAGAAAATCTCAGTTTCGTATTCTCTTCCTTCCCATTGAGTCTTCTCCTAGGATTTTCAATTAGCCATCTCTAATAATCTGCATGTATGATTTTGTAGTTTCAGATGACTTCTTGTTTTATGTCTCCCTATATATAATTCTTCTTGTGATTACATACTGATCTTGTGTCAAGTTATCTAAACTGATTGCAATCATATTGTCTGTATGCCTTGTCATTCCCTATCAGATTCATTGTGGTTTAAAAAGAAAGATATACCATAAAAGTTCTTAAAACAATTAATTGTAGATCAATGATATTTTATGATCTTAAGAACATTTAATAGGAAACAAAATGGAACATGACTCTAGTCAACTGAATCTGATTTATATTAGGATGGAGAACCCACTTTACAAGCTAAGCCATATTAATGATTTCCAGTTTGGAAAGAAAGGCCGTTATAATTTCAGAAACTGAAGTATTAAGAGATTCAGAAATGCACCTTATTTCTTTTATAGGTTAGTTTTGAATTTTGCCATTGGTAAATAACATAAGTGGGGGTTATGGATTGGTTTCTGGCTTTGTTTTTGATTCCTGTGTTGTATGCTTTGGAAGTTTGTGTCGACTGATGTGAATAATAATGTTATTTGGCTCGTCATCTAGAAGTGTTGTTATTTGTAGTCAAGTTTTAATTTGTATTGTGCTTAATATTTACAGGCTGAAAAAGTTTGTGACAAGGTGGTGTATATCCAAGGCCACCTTCGGTGGTTCCATTGTTTTGTTTTCTAAGTTTGACTTTGCCTAGTGACTACTTCATAATCAAATCGACAGGTGAAGAAAATGAAAGAACTCAGCAAGGGTTTCAACATAGTTGGTCTCTCCCAGGTGATCAATGAGGATTGGATATTTTCTATTTTTGCAGTGCATTTGTATTGCTACATGCATTGTATAAATGTTTTTCTTTACTAGTCAGGAGAATGTCTTTAGTGGCTGCATATACTGTACTAGAGGAAAATTGCAATTTTGATATCAATAGAAATGAAGATAAAATGATTAAAGTATAGGAGAAGGTGGCATTGATCAACCTCTAACATGATGGATAATTATATCTAGAAACTGTCAAGGCTATAGCACTACTAGTTTAGTGGGTTAAAATAATTAAACAAGCATTTGGCAAAGTTTAACTCTTTTAAATGTCGTTGCTATGCTATTATGTGGCTCAATACAAGGTTCAAAGAGGTAATTCCATATGTTTTTCATGTATGGAATTATCACCAGCTCAAATAGTCCAACTCCCTTATGTCTATGATTTGCTACCTTCTTTTGCTTTTTGAAGAGTTTTCCATATGGTTTTCAGTGCTGGAGGGATAATTATCTTGGTGTGCATTATTGTTAATAAAAGATACATTAGCCTGGTCAGTTAATAGAAATTCTCCATTAGATTTCTTTGTTAATGTTCTTTTTTCTTTTGATATTTTACATTTCTTTGTTAATGTTATTTGTTGATTGGCTTCAGGTTCAGTCTAGTTAGTTGAGTTCTATGATGTGCATGGTCATAAACATTTTAAGTCTTTGATTGACTTGGCTATTGTATATGGATTTAGATCATCATCAATTTATATTAAAATATTCAGCATTGGGAAGGTGTTCACCTGATATTTTGCTGCATTTATTTGCTTTCCCTTAGGTGGAATGGTGAGAGATGCTTTGTGGAGAGTGCTTTTGTCGCTGATATTTTCAATATAATTGGTGAGAAATGCAATTAACTTGGAGTTTTCAGATTACAAGAGGTTGATAAACAATAGCATTGTGCTACAAAACATCAGATTTTGCAGAAATGTTTTTGCTGCTTGTTGCTTTCGACTTAATAGCAAGTGACGAATATAGTGCACAGTGCACAACAGAATTGGGAGACGCAAAATCTGAAAATTGCTGCTCTTACCAAAGATATGATTTGCTTGCTCCCCAAGTCCAAAGCAATTTAGGAAACACAGATGATACTTTTTTCCATTTTTTTGTAAATCATAACTGTTTTGTTTTTCAAGTTACTTTGTAATTAGCTAGAAATGAACTACATGTTTTAGATAATAGAGTCAATGATACTATGTTGTTATGGGGCATGACTTGAATTGCAGAGATCCAGATATACTTTGTTGTTGGGTATAATCACTGATGTAGAATAAGGGGTGAACAACCCATAGAGATCAAGAGATTGATGAATTGCTGGTTTTAAAATGTAGAACATTACTTGATTTGCAGGTTTTAAAATGCTACACACTTGGAAAAAATGACAGAAAATAAAATGTGAACATATTCATTCTAGGTATACTTACAACTGCACTAATTTAGAACCCCCCCCCCCCCCCAAAAAAAAAAAAAAGGTGGCGTTAAAACGCCACAAAATGACGTCATTGTCACCACAAATTAAAAAAAATTTAAAATAAAAAAACAGTGGCGTTTTTTGAAAAAACGCCACTACATAACGTCATTGTGACGTCACACATTAATTTGGGACGGAAGGTGAGTCGGTCGTCAAAGATTTTGCGGCGTTTTAAGAAGCGCCGTATAATATTTTTAGCGACATTTTTTAAACGTTGAGTAGCTATTGCGGCAGCCCTATCAGTGGCGAAAATTTTACACGTCACTATAAGATATTACGGCATTTTTTAGGCTTTTCGCGGCGTTTTCAAAATGCCGCTAAAAACCAAATTTCCTGTAGTGAGAGCTACCAAAACAAAACCCTTCTTCCTTTCCTCTTTCTCCCACACACAGACACACATACCCTCTCTTTTTCTTTCTTTGATTACTCTCTCTCTCTCTCTCTCGCGGCTTGCCTGCCGCCACTGCACAGCACTTCACTTTTCTTCCTTTGTTTTCTTCTAATTAACTTCTAACCTAATTAACTTCTTAAATATATTATATTATAAACCTAAATCTCAATATATAATAACTTAATAAACTATTATATAATATTATATTATATAATACAACATAATTATAATATATATAAATATAAATATAAGATAAAATATATATATATATATATATGTATATAACAAATCTTTTTTTTTATATAACAAATAAAAATATATAAATATTTAGATTAATTATATATAATTAAATAACACATTAAATTCATTAAATAACACATTAAATTCTCATGTGACCACACAATTAATAAAGCTAAAAATAAATAAGATAATAATAATCATAATAATAAATCATGACTTAAGAAAATTAGGGTTGCTGCATTAACGGTTTTAAGCCCAACTTCTTCCCCAACTAGTTTTCTTTCCTCTCCTCTAATTTTTTTCAACTCCAAACCTCTAAATAAGATATTTTTAAAGATTTTTCAAAGAGTTCACCTCTCTTCCATTTATTTCCACTTTGTCCTTGCTCGGTTTACCAAAAAGTATAATTTTTAACGAAATGCGAGCCTCGAAACATCGTAAAAACATTTTCAAAAATATTTTGAAAGAGAGGATTTTAAGGTCTAAAATAGTTTTGGTCCAAAATGGGCTGTAAAGTTAGGATTTAGAAGCTCTTCTTACTGAAGAAATCGAACATTGGCATAGCATAACTTTCATCATCGAGTTATCAATCAGTGGCGCCCAAATTTTAAGGACGGTCAAAAATTGAGTGTCTACATCTAGACATATGTATAACATGGTTTACTTGCATTAGACAAACTAAAATTTTATTTTAGTTGGTATCTATATATATATTTTTTGAAATGATTTTCAATTCAATTAATGTGAATAATTGTACAGCAAAATTAAAAACATCTATTATTTTTTATAAAAAAATCATTACTCTGATACCACTTTTGTCATGAACCAAACTCGCCACCCAAAGGTTTGGCGTCGCAACGAGATAAAAATAAAATAATTCTAAAATTTCTGTAGTAGTAGCGCAACGGATAATTTAAATAAATTACAATAAAATAATTGGATACCAAAAGTTTATTAAAAAGAAACAAAAATAGTCATCTGGACTTTTATTTTATTACAAGAGTCCAATAAAAAATACAGATAGTACCAAAAAAAAAAACACTGTGATTTATCCTCCATCTTGATCCCGCTAAATCTCGTCACAGGGGTAACAGCTATAAACACATAGCAGAGTGAAAAATATTATACTGTGAGTATATGGGCACAAAATAGCCATGGATAGTTATTTAAGCTAAAACATTAACATAATTTAAGTTGAATAAACAAATTATTTAAGTGGTAGAAACTAAAATACAAAAATTGGGTAAATAACCATAACCATGGTACAAAACAAAACAGAACAGGGGTCACTGGAGTGACAATCGGAACAGGAATCAATGGATCTATGACAAATAGAGGACCACAAGGTGGCCAAATGAGGGCCAATGGTTATTTAAGTCTCCCAAGGCATGGGACTTCTGTGGTGGTACTTACAGAAAATAATTGTTTACAAGATCATTGTCAAATACTTTCTAAAATTTAAGCAGACATATCCATGGGTTTCAATTTAAGCAAATAGAGTTCAGAAATCTACGTAATTGAAACATTAATATAACCGTAAAACATAAATTATATAAAATAAATTGTGATAACTCAAAACATTCGTAAAATATATTATGGTAACTTAAGGTATAATATAACTCACCTTAATATTAACTCCTATTATTTTCTTATTTCCTCCGATTTTCCGAACCCCACTCCTTACTTCTACTTCTATTTTTATTTTGTGATCCTTAGCTCAGTACCTTAACCCCTATTTATACATGTCTGAAGTGCTGATGCCTCAAGTCCAATTTTTTTTCCTTAATCACTACGTGCACAGGTGGCATACTTTGGCTGCCTCCAACAATGCTCAACAAATTACACATCCTCCTAATAGTGCCACATCTCATTTATCAACAGATTACACTCACCCTAATAGTGCCACCTCTCAACTTTTGTTACATAATTATACTTGGGTCCCAACTAATCCTCTCTTGATAATCATACCATAATTCCTAATTAAGTTATATTGTAGACGCACATAACTATTAAATTAGATATATTATTTTATTTCTATATTTATTTTACTATTAGTACCACCACTATTATTACTATTGTTATTGTTATTATTTTATTTGTTTATTTATTTATTATTATTTTGTATTAACGTGGTGTTAATTAAATATTTGGAGTGTCACAATCTTTCTCTCTCTCTCTCTTTGTTTTTTCGCTGTTTTGTTTTCTTTATTTTCTGCAATATAGTTGATGCAAATATGTGTTTCTTGAAAATCTGTCTCAAGAATAATGTGATTACGGTTTGTTTAACAATTTTGTATGGTGTTGATAGTTCTTAAAGGATTTGGGGATGTTGAGTTCTTGAATTTCGGATTTAAAGTTTTAGTGTTTGAGGAGTTATAAATGTATTATGTATATGGATAAATGCAAATCACAGTGAAGCTAGATGCTCTGTTACTTGAACTTCTTATTATTATTTTTTGAAATCCAGAGAAAATCCAGAGAAATTCTCTAGATTGGAATCCAGAGAAATTCTCTAGGAAGTCCAGAGAAATTTTCTAGATATATGTATATTGGTTGTTATTGTTGTTTATTTGGGTGATCGATTTGTGTATTGCACATCGTGATTGGGTAGGCAAAGAAATTTTTTAGTGTTTCTTGAACTCTTCATTACTGTTTCTTGAAAACTAGAAAAATCTCTAGAAATCCAGAGAATTTCTCTGGCCTTGCCATAGACAAATGCAAATCACAATGAAACAAGATGCTCTGTTCCTTGAATTCTTCATTACTGTTTCTTGAAATCCAAATAAAATCCCTAAACTGGAATCTAGAGAATTTCTCTGGAGAGATTCTCTGGGAAGTCCAGAGAAATTTTCTGGATATATGTATATTGGTTGTTGTTGTTTATTTGAGTGATCGATTTGTATATTGCACATCATGATTGGGAAGGTAGAGAAATTTTTTGGTGTTTCTTGAAACTTATTGGAATTTATGGTTTTTTATAGGCTTATTTTGGGTCAACTTTGAGTTCAAATTTTAGTGGACCCCACATGTCTTTGGGGTGGATCCAAAGAGGTGACGTGTTTCTTGTCACATGGCAAGTCACATATTGAAGACAATTCATCAAAATCATTTATGAGTGAATGGGAAGTGGATGTCGTTTTCGGATTCATGAAATGGACAAATAAAGAGTAAAATGTGGATTTCCTTGTAATGGTTGTCCCACATTGAAAACTTAAGAGAACTTATGTGTATATATAAGTTCTAGGTGGCAACATTTTGGTTGGGCCCCAAGAGACACCCCAAGTTTGTAAAAGGAAAGAGTTATGGATAAAAGTCAACATTTGCTCAAACCACCACACGCGCAAGCCGCCTTCGTCAAGCCGGTCGAGCCGAGCCGTGCCTGGTCAGGTCTAATATTAATTTTTTAGACAAAATTTATTTGAATTTTTCCAAAAATTCTTACAGGAAAATTAACTTTTCTAAATGAAATTAATTCAAATTTGAATTCAAATTTTCTATCCAATACAGTGCCTCTTCCAGTCCATTTTTCAACCCGTTACACCGAACATATTCAGTTTCTTCCAGACAAGTTTAAAACTGCCCAGCAATTATAGACAGATTCAAATATGTTTTTGCACCTGTTCAGCTCAATGATGTATTTATTCAACTTTTCTGAGAAGGCACCTAATTGCCTATAAAAACAAATTTATTCCAGCAGCTTTAAATATCGAGAAAAATAATTTTCTTCCCGTTTTGGCTCTTTGCTTGCATTGTTCTTCATACTAGTTCTTAGGAAAAATTCCGAAAGTATAGAACACAAGTTTGGTTCGCCGTACAGATTGTTTGGAGTGCTACTACAATCTGTGTAGATCATTGTATCTTGAAAGATAGACGTCATTTATCCGTAAGCACCAAAGCGAGGCGAATATGTCTTAAGGACAGAGTGTCACACTCGACTTGATCTATTTTTGTAATTATTCGGTTCGGTAAATAAATTCTGTAAATAATTTATTTTTATTTGTTTGATTTGGTTTCAAGTTATTTATTTTACACAGAAGATTGTTCCAACAATCTTAAGACATATTTGAATTATTCTGTTTATACAGAATTTTTCGTTTCTTTCCTTTTCTTCCTTTCTTCTTCTTATAGAAATTATTTTCTATGGTTTTACAAAATAATATTCTGGTTGAAAAATACAAATAGTGGTAATATACTATTTATTTTCTTTGACAACTAGTAGTAATATATTGGTAGTCATTAACAATTTCAGAATATTCATTTGTGAAGTTGGTCAGAAATTAATTTTGATTTTCAAAAATAATTTTTGAAGTGTTACAGAAATATTTTTCTGTGTGGAATTAATTTGTTTAAATAAATATTTTATTTTCAAATTGATTGAAAATAAAAGTTAAAATTCTTGTTTCTTTTATTTTTGTAGAATTAAATTTTGTATTTATGGTTTAAATTTTATGTGTAGTATAAAATTCTAATTATAATTTTGTTTTATAATTTAGAATTCGTAGCTACTGAAATTAATGCTCAAACAAGTACTGGTATGGTGGCTACAATTGCTCCAACCTCCTCTCCTATTGTGACTATATCAGTCAATCACGTTGAAAAGTCAGAGAAGTTCTTAGGAACTAATTTTAAAAGATGGCAGCAGAAAATGCTGTTTTATCTTACTACTCTTAACCTAGCACGTTTTCTCCGTGAGGATGCTCCTACTTTGAAAGAGGATGAAATCGACCGGCAAGTGGTTGCTGCGATCGATGCCTACAAACATGCTGATTTCTTTTGCCAGAACTACAGATTTGATAACACGTTGTACAATGTCTATAGTCCTATCAAGATGACAAAGGAACTTTGGGAGTCTTTGGAAAAAAAAATACAAAACAAAAAATGATGGCTCAAAAAAATTTGTGGTTGGCAAATTCGTAGATTTTGTGATGGCTGATTCTAAGATTATGATCAGCCAAGTTCAAGATCACCAACTTATTTTGCATGACATCCATGTAGAAAGCATGTCTCTCAGTGAATCATTCCAAATTGTTGCCTTAATTGAAAAATTACCACAAAGCTGGAAGGAATTCAATAACTACCTCAAACACAAGCGCAAAGAAATGACTTTAAAGAAATTAATTGTGTGTTTGAGGATTGAGGAGGACAATCGTAATTTTGAGAAGCGAGCTGGTAAGCATCCAATGGAATCTAAGGCAAATGTGGTGGAACATGCTCCAAAAGCAAATAAACAGAAGTTTTCTGGAGAAAGTTTCTCAAGTTCAATGGCAAGTGTTACATCTGTGACAAACAGGTACATTGGGCCAAAGATTGTCGTAGCAAACGCAAAGACAAAGAAATATCAAGCTAGAAGCCTGCTCAAGCCAATATGATCAAAATGGACAAAATTTCCAATGATGTAGATGACATAAATCTTTCTACAGTTGTTTCCGAGGCAAACCTTGTCGGAAATCCTTAAGAATGATAGGTGAACACTGGTGCTACTCGCCACACATGTGCCGACAAAAAAATGTTCACATCTTATTTTGTGATAGACAACGGCAAACAACTTTTTATGGACAACTTCTAAAGTTGAAGGATAAAGAAAGATTATTCTAAAGATGACATCTGAAAAGAAACTCACCATCAACAATGTACTGCATGTACCGGACATTCGCAAGAATCTAGTCTCCAAATCTCTGTTGAGTAAAAATGGGTTTAGGCTAGCTTTTGAAAGTGACAAATTTATACTTACCGAAAACGGAATATATGTAGACAAAGGTTACATGTCTTATGGCCTTTTTAAAATAAATGTAATGACTATTTTACCCTCTATTATTAATAAAAATACATCTTCTTCCTACTTGCTTGAATCTTCAAATTTGTGACATGATAGATTAGGACATGTTAATTTTGGATCTTTACGTAAGTTAATTAATATGAAATATTTACCTAAATTTGAAACTAGTGGTAATCCGTGCTATGCACGAGACTTTATAAATTAAAAAAAAATATTATAATTATCTTGAAATAATTTAATATTTATCTTGTGGTATACATAAAATTTATAAGTTAACTTTTATGTTTATAACTTTTTAAATTAATAGTTTAAAAAAATTAAAATATATATAAGTCTAATTAGTTCAATTTTGATAATTTGTATTAAAAAAAAGTTAAATCTGATTAAATGAGATTAAATAAGTTATGACATTACTCTTCTTATTATGAAAATATACAAATGTATTATATGTAAGACAAATATAAAATTTTATTATTAAATATGAAGTGAAGTGATATTTAACAATAATTAATATGATGTTTCTATTATTAATCCAATAATTTAAGTTACATTTATTTTTATTTCAATTTCATAACTAAAAATACAACATGAATATAAGGCACACATGGATTTTTAGTCTTTATGAATAAAAAGGATTCAAAATATTTTCAAACTTTCATCATTTTTTTTTTATCTAATTTGATTTTAAATTTGAATAAATTTTTTGATTTTATATGAATCACTTTAACTTTTTCATTAAATTTTTATTAATTTTTTAAAAAATTCATTCTTATCCCAATTTTTTTTTTCCTTTTCACCAATTTTGATGGAAAAAACAATAATTTTCAACATTTCATCTTTTTAAATTTTTATCAAATTATAATTTGATTAAAAAAATATTAAGGGTTGAAGATTTTCTTAATTGGAATTATAATGAAATAACATCTTGAAATAGTTAAAATTTATGTAATTTGTTGAAATGTATAATTTAATTAATTATTTTCTCATATTTGTACAAAAATTGACACTTATGATTACATCATTATAAGTCAGATTATGCAAACAAATTTGAGGTGTCAAATATTTTTCATTTGTAAATATCCTACATATTAAAAAAAAATGTATAACTTTTGGATATGTGTTTATCAGTTTTGTTTTATGGATATAAACAATTGATGTTTCAATTTAAAAATTAAAAAGTAAAAGAAAAAGTAGATTGGGTTTTTTAGAGATGAAAGAAGCCATCTAACTCTTCTATATACTATTTAAGATGGACTATTTAATTACATAAAAAAATAGAAATTATATTTAGAAATTATTCATATATATTATGCTATTATATATAACTATAGCTGTAACAAATTAACTATAATATATGTGAAAAGTTATATTAAGTTTTCATTTTTAATTAATTGAATTATAATTAACAAACTAACAAATAGTTGTAATTGTATAATGGGATAGAAAGAGGATAAAAATAAATAACACAATGATATTTAAAAGTTTTAAATTTACCTAATGTTATAGTAAAATCTTGAATCCTCAATAAATTTTCACATTTTCTATAAAATAAAATGACAATAAAAGATTTTTAAAAAAAAATTGAAACCTCCCTTTTTTTTTTACTTCAATTTTATGGTTTTAATTGAAGAAAACAAAATTCAATCAAAATCCTTGACACCGAACGGACATAGATACTTTGATTACAACCATAACCACCAATAATTCTTCTCCACCATGCAAACTTATAAATAAACACGTAAAACTCACTAAAATCGAAACCAAAACCAAAACCAAAACCAAACCAAACCAACAGCAGAGGAAAAAAATCATACATTGAAAAAAATAAAATTAAAAAACAAAATAGATTTATAGAATGAGAGAATGTTACCTCCCTTAGACCTCACATAACCCAATCCGTTAGTTCATCCGTTAGTATCCGCGAAGTCTAAGAGTTGGGATGACTAATCAAATTATTCTTTAAATAAGACTTAAAAATTGATTAATTTGTTTCATTAAGTGATTTAAAATTTTAATAAATATACATAAAAAAAATAGATAATTATATTACTAAATCATAGTTCAAATTTAGATATTGTCAAATTTTTTTAAGATCCATATCTAAATTCTTTTTTTTATTATTATTATTTTTGTGTGGGTTTTTTTTTTTTTTTTTATCATTTTTCAATTCATTTAAGATGGAGTTATTTATTTTTTTCCCCAATTTAATTCATCTATGGTTTTTATTTGTTTTTAATTATTATTATTCAAGTAAGTTATGATGTGAGTTAGATATGTGATAAACATGAGAGTTTTATTGATTTAAAGTATGATGGTAAGAGATATTTTCAAATTAGATTTGTTTAGATAAACTTTAAAGATTTTTAAAATTTAAAATTGGATATTGAGATACAAAAGAAAAATTTTAACTGAATAAATAAAAATCAAATTTATTAATTTTATCTGTTTGTATATTGATTTTTAGTTTTTTTTTTTTTGGTTATATTATAATATAATATATAAGATATGGATAGATATTCACAACTTTTATGAAAAATATTATTTGATTTTTTGGGGAAGAGAAAAAGCAGGCAAGTTTTAATATTTTTTTTTGAAAATCGGTGAGAAAGATTAAGATGGAGAGATTATGAAATATTTTTGTTATCTTTCCATTTGAAATTCATAAATTAAAGGATAATTATTACTTCTAAAATAATTAAATAAATAAACCAATTAATAGTTTTTTTTTAAATCTTTTTATAAATTCAAAATTCAAAATTTTAGAAAATTGATTAATTTGTCCGAGATTTAAAATTTTGATAGATATACATAAAAAAAATTATATTATTAAATAATAATTCAAATTTAGATATTGTTATATCTTTTTGAGATCCATATCTAAATTCTTATATTCTTTATTTTTATATGGTTTCTATTTGTTTTTTTTTTTTTCAATTTATTTTAGATGTAGCTATGGGTTTTTATTTTTTAAAAAATTTAATTTATCTGTGTTTCTATTTGTTTTTAATTATTATTATTTAGGTAAGTTATTATGCGAGTTAAATATGTGATAAATATGTGAGTTTTATTGATTTAAAGTATAATAGTCAGTGATATTTTCAAATCAAATTTGTTTGGATAGAATTTATAGATTTTTAAATTTTAAAATTAGATATTGAAAGGCAAAAGAAATATTTTAACTGAATAAATAAAAATCTAATTTATTAATTTTATTTGTTTGTATGCCTGGTTTTTTTTTTTTTTTTGTGTTATAATATAATATATAAGATATAGACAGATACCCACAATTTTCATGAAAAATATTATCTGATTTTTTGGAAAAGAGAAAAGGAATGCAAGTTTTTAATTTTTTTTTTTTTTTAAATTGGTGAGAGAGATTGTGATGGAGATTACGAAATATTTTTGTTATCTTCCCATTATTATTTCTAAAATAATTAAATAAATAAATCAGCCAATAGGTTTTTTTAATCTATTTTATAAATTGAAAAATCAATAATTTTAGAATGAGAGTTTGGAGCTCTTAAGAGGTTTCTCATTAAAAACTCCATTTTTCTTATATAATATACAGATATAGATATTTATATTTGTTTTAAATATTTTTTTTTAATATACAAATTATTTTTTTTAGATTTTTTATAAAAATAATTTAACAATCCCATCACTAATCAATGTATGGAGGAAGTTAAAAAGGTGTTGCAGTAACTATGAGAGAAGTCAAAAAGATTTGTGGGTTGAAAGAAGTCAATAAATGCTGAGGTTATTTATTTTTTTTAAAATAAAAAAATTAGAAAATTAAGATTGGGATATTGGAGCTCTCACAAAGCTTGTGGGTTAGAAACCCCATTTTCCTTATATAATATATAGATAGATAGATTGATGCAAATCATAAATGTGAAATTTGTGTTGAGACAAAATTAACCAAAACTCTTTTTCATTCAATTGAAAGAAGTACGGAACCACTTAAATTGATTCATAGTGACATTTGTAATTTTAAATCAATTCAAACTAGAGGTGAAGAAAAATATTTTATCACTTTCATAAATGACTATACTATATATAATTATGTTTATTTAATTCGAATCAAGGATGAAGTTTTGGAAAGTTTCATTCAATATAAGAATAAAATTGAAAATCAACTTGATAAGAAAATTAAAAACTTAGAAGTGATAGAGGTGATCAATATGAATCACCTTTTGGTGAGTTTTGTAAAGAACATAGAATAATTCATCAAACTACCGCTCCTTATTCACCTCAGCAAAATGGAATTGCTGAAAGAAAAAATAAGATTTTAAAAGAAATTATGAATGCCATGTTAATCAGTTTTGAATTACCTCAGAATTTGTGGGAGGAAACTGAAAAATCTAGAAATCCCCTAGATGTTGATTTGTGATTATGTATCAATTTTAAGCAGTATATAACAATACCAATCAAACAATCAAGACAAATCGACACAACGATTTTACGTGAAAAAATCACAATTGGAGCACCTCCAATTGTGATAAATAAAAAAAAACCACAAGCAACAGCTACAAAACAATCCACTAAGAAGATATAAAGAAATTACACAGGTATACTCTCAATTACCTAGCGAATCCACGCCCGAATTGAACCAACTCCTATGTGCCTCTTCTAACCCTGTCTTCACCTCAAAATTGTCTTGACGATAAGTCACTCTAGAATTCACCAAAGCTTCAGGCTCGAATTCTTCAGAATCCATCGAAGAACAACTTTCTCTTTTGTGTAGAACAAACAAAAAATCCTTTGATATATACTCTTTAAACCATGAGTTGAATACTCAATCAAAACATCAAAAAAAACTAGTAAAATATCCCAAGATATAAACCCTTGAACCCAAGAAGAAGATCTAGAGAAGTAATCCTAGATTTGGACTGAAACACGTATTTATAGAAAACTGTACCGCGATCTCCGCTCGAGCGTTAGATTGGCCGCTCGAGTGGACCTACGCTCGAGCGCGGAAAGTTCTGCTCGAGCGGGAAAAAACAACATTCAGCATTTTTGCAAGCGAATAAACTTCTAAAACCCAGCATTCTCCGCTCGAGCGGGGGAATGGATGCTCGAGCGGGGAGGCAATTTTGAATGCATTTTTGCATTTTGCTTCGAAGGCGTTGCCCCTCGACCCGCCGATAGTAGCCTTGCCTCGACCCCATGAGCTAACCGGGCAGCTCGATCCCCGTCATAATCAGTGAAGTGGCAATCTTGGAGGCATTAACATCACAAACTTCTCTGCAAGGCACAATTCAGGTTGGATTCGTATCTAACAACTCATAGTCTCACTAAAATAAAAAATGCGAAAACAAGTACAACTGAAAGGAGTTTTGTCAAACGGGATTGTCAAGAAATAAAACCTAACAAAAACAATACTTTATGTTAATTATATTCTTAATAAAGTACTCCGAAAGAAAATAAATCAAATACCTTATGATATGTGACATTGGAGAGTACCATCTTACAAATACTTAAAAGTGCGGGGGGCGTTTGGATAAAATGGCTATTCCTAGTCCTAAAAATGCTAAGATTGGTCTTCAAACTATTTATTGCATATTCATTGGTTATGCCATAAATAGTAGTGCATATCGATTTTTTATTCATAAGTCAGAACATTCTGAAATGCATATAAATACTATTATTGAATCTCGAAATGCATTGTTCTGTAAACATATATTTCCAAATAAGACTGTACAAGGGACTAGTACTAATAAAAGATCTTGTGATACTATTACTAGTCATGATCAAGGACAAGATCAAGAACAAGGGCAAGAGATAAATCAAAATGAGAAAAAGGAACCTAGGCGTAGTAAACATGCTAGAACCTCAAAATCTTTGGTCCACATTTTCTAACTTTTTTGTTAGAAAATGAGCCGTTAACTTTCAAAGAAGCTATGTCCAGTCCTGAAACTCCTTTATGGAAAGAGACTATAAATAGTGAAGTTGAATTCATCTTACAAAATCACACTTGAGAATTGTTAGATTTGCCACCGGGTTGTAAACCTCTTGGGTACAAGTGGATTTTCAAGAGAAAAATAAAAACGGATGGATCAATCAACAAATACAAGATAAGACTTGTGGTTAAAGAATATAGACAAAGAGAAGATCTTGATTACTTTGACACATACTCACCAGTTACTAGAATAACATCCATTAAAATGTTAATTGTCATTGCATCTTTATACAATTTAGAAATTCATCAAATGAATGTTAAAACAACTTTCTTAAATAGTGAGTTAGATGAAGAAATTTACATGCAATAACCAGAAGGATTTTCTGTACCAGAAAAAGAAAAGAAAGTATGTAAATTGGTTAAATCATTATATGGTTTAAAACAAGCGCCAAAATAATGGCATGAAAAATTTGATAAGACAATGATATCAAATGGATTTAAGATTAATGAATGTGACAAATGTGTTTATATTAAAAATACAAACAAAGGTTATGTAATAGTATGTCTTTATATAGATAATATTCTCATCATATGTAGTAATAATGACATGATTAAAACTACTAAGAAAATATTGAATAAACATTTTGACATGAAGGATATAGGAATTACCGATGTAATACTTGGTATGAAAATTACCAAAACATCAGAAGGTTATACTTTGTCACAATCTCATTACATTGAGAAAATACTTGACAAATTTAGCAAAGATGATGATTCTCTTGCTAGAACACCTGTGGATGTTAATTTGTTTCTTTCTAAGAATGTACAAGAAAATATTTCTCAATTAGAGTATGCCCAAATTATTTGAAGTTTAATGTACTTGATGAACTGCACTCGCCTGGATATAGCTTATGCAGTAAGTAAATTAAGTAGATATACGAGTAATCCAAGAGTAGAACACTGGAAAATAATTATAAGGTTTCTAAGATACCTCAGATTTACTCATAACATTGGGCTAAATTATACTAGATATCCACCAGTACTTGAAGGATATTGTGATGCAAATTGGATATCGGATACTAGAGACTCAAAATCCACTAGTGGGTATGTCTTTACTCTTGGTAGAGCGGCTGTATCTTGGAAATCTTCCAAACAGATTTGCATTGCTAGATCTACTATGGAATCAGAATTTATACCTTTAGATAAAGCTGAGGAAGAAGCAAAATGGTTTCATCACTTCCTTGAAGATATTCCAATGTGGCCAAAACCGGTGCATGCTATATGCATACATTACGATAGTCAATCAGCAATAAGTAAAGCACAGAGTCATATGTATAACGGTAAGTCGCAACACATTCGTCGTCGACATAACACTGTGAGACAACTACTATCTAATGGAATTATTTCCATTGAATATGTGAAGTCTAAAGACAACATAGCAGACCCACTGACCAAAGGGTTAGCAAGAGAGATAGTTGAGAATTCATCGAAGGAAATGAGACTTAAGCCTATTAAATAAGAGTTACCACAACAGCAACCCAACCTAGTTGATTGGAAATCCCAAGATTTAGGTTCAAAGGGACAACCGAGTTGTGTATGACTCATAAGGATCACTGGGGAGTCAAACTCCTACCCATTTCTATGATGAAATAGCGATGTTTGCAGTGTTTTAGGTTAAGTAATACTTTTAATGATTCTTATATCTAGGCATACCTAGTAGAGTATGGTAGGATATTCTTCATAAGAATCACCTATATAAGTGTGAACTGGGCCAATTCTATGAGATTTGTGAAGGACTAAAATTTTCTAGAGCACCCAGGAAAGATCAGGTTGTTTAGGGCTAAAATAAACATAATAGTGAGAATTAAATTGTGTCTAGTAATATACTGTGTGAGTTCTATTATCTTGATTTACACAAATGACTAAACAGTTTAAGACATCATGTTCACTGATTAACTAGTAAATCCGATAGTGTCACACAAGGAAAGATTCAAAGCCAAAAACTATCTATCATTTTCAGAATATTTCTAATTTCTGTACTCTTTGTAATTAGATCATGTTATTGCATTTTCTCTCCGTCAAATTCCATTCATGTGGGGGATTATTGGAATTTATGGTTTTTTATAGGCTTATTTTGGGCCAACTTTGAGCCCAAATTTAAGTGGTCCCACACGTTTTTTGGGGTGGGTCCAAAGATGTGACGTGTTCCTTGCCGTATGGCAAGTCACACGATGAAAACAGCTCGTCAAAATCATTTATGAGTGAATGGGAAGTTGACTTTGTCTTTGGGTTCGTAGAATGGATAATTAAAAAGTAAAATGTGGGTTTTCTTGTCATTATTGTCCCACATTAAAAACTTAAGAGAACTTATGTGTGTATATAAGTTCTAGGTAACAACACTTGGGTTGAGCCCCAAGAGACACCCTAAGTTTGTAAAAGGGATAAATTATGGACAAAGTGAACATTGGCTCAAACCACCACACACGAGCGAGCCGCCGCCGCCGTCCATTCGACCGGCCTGGCGAGCTGTACCGTGCCGAGCGTGGGCGTGGGTGTGGGTTGTAGGTCGGGTGAGTTCTAATATTAATTTTTGAACAAAATTTATTTGAATTTTTTCAAAAATTCTTGCTGGAAAATTAATTTTTCTGAATCAAATTAATTCAAATTTTCTGTCTAATACAGTGCCTCTTCCGGTCCATTTTTCAACCTGTTACATCGAATAAATTCAGTTTCTTCCAGACAGGTTTAAAAACTGCCCAGCAGTTATGGGCAAATTCAAATTTGTTTCTGCACCTATTCAGCTCAATGATATACCTATTCAGCCTTTCTGAAAGGCACCTAATTGCCTATAAAAGCATATTCATTCCAGCAGTTTTGAATATCGAGAAAATAATTCTCTTCCCATTTTTGCTCTTTGCTTGCATTGTTTTTCATACTAGTTCTTAGAAAAAATTATGAGAATATAGAACACAAGTTTGGTTCGCTGTACAGATTATTTGGAGTGCAAGTACATCTATGTAAATCATTGTATCTTGAGAGTAGGGGTGTAAATCTGGGTCGGGCCGACTCATGGGCCAAAAAAATTAAGTCCAGGCCCAAGCCCAAGCCCAAGCCCAAGCCCAAGGGTATTCGGGCCTTGGGCAGGCCAATGGGCCGAACCAATGGACTTGGGCCTGGCCTCGAGCTTGGGCCGGCCTAACCATTTTTTTTTGTTTTTTTAATTTTTTTCTACCAAAATTTTATTATTTTTCATTAAAAAATACACTGGCCTTGGGCAAGCCAACTGTGCTGGACTTCGGGTCGGGCCCTAAGTGGGCCTTAAGCGGGCCGATGGGCCGGGCCACGAGCCTAGGAGCTCTGGTTGGGCTCGAGGCTGGGCCCATCTCGGGCCACAGGCCATTTTTACACCCCTCCTTGGGAAATAGATGCCATTTATCCGTAAGCACCAAAGATGGGCGAATTTGTCTTAAGAATAAAGTATCACACACTCAACTTGATCTATTTTTGTACTTATTCAGTTCGCTAAATAAATTCTGTAAGTAATTTATTTTTATTTGTTTGATTTAGTTTCAAGTTATTTATTTTACATAAAACAGTGTTCGAACACTCTTTATTACTGTTTCTTGAAATCCATAGAAAATCTAGAGAACATCTCTAAATTGGAATCCAGATCTGACCTTCCCATGGACAAATGCAAATCACAATGAAACCAGATGCTCTGTTCTTTGAACTGTTCATTACTGTTTCTTCAAATTTAGAGAAAATCCAGAGAAATTCTCTGAAAAGCCAGAGAAAATCTCTAGATAGGAATCTAAAGAATTTCTCTGAGAAGTCCAGAGAAATTCTCTGGATATATGTATATTGGTTGTTGTTGTTGTTGTTGTTGTTGTTGTTGTTGTTGTTGTTATTACTTATTTGGGTGATTGATTTGTGTATTGCACATCGTGATTGGGAAGGCAAAGAAATTTTTTAGTTTGAACCCAGAGAAATTTTTGCAAAAACTAGAGAAAATCTCTAGACTGGAATCTAGAGAAATTTTTTGGCCTTCACAGAATTTCTCTGAAGAGAAATTCTCTAGAAAGTCTAGAAAAATTCTCTAGATTGAATTTTCTCTGGATTGATGTTGAAAGACCTTAAATATAATGAAAATATTAGATGTCCTTTATGCTATAAAATCTTAATACCAAGGACCCTAAAAAAATTCCCCATGATTAATACCATGAGGACAAAGATATTTAATACTAGAGGGTCAACAATGTAATTTGGCGACATAATCCCATAGGATGAGTTATCCCATGATTTGTGTCCCATCCCCCCTCCCCCCCAAAGGGAGATACAATAATTCCACAGATTTGGAATTATTAGTTCTGATGGACTATTAGTCCAATCTCACCCTTTAATCCCACCATCACCCCCCCCAATGGGAGATACAATAGTCCCACAGATTTGGAATTGTTAGTTCTGATGGACTATTAGTCCAATCTCACCCTTTAATCCCACCAAACAAACATGCTCATACTGTACTATGTCCACAGGTATAGCATTTTTGGATTGTTTTGATACAACATAAATGCATTTTGTAGAAATTTATAACAAACTACTCTAACACGTCGTAGTATTTATTATGCTAAAATAACATAGATGTTTCAATGGTTTAATATTTTTTTTGTGTTATTCTTTTAATTATCAATCTACAAATCACCATTCTTCATCCATCATTTTTCAAATGATATTTCAATTATTGAATGCAAAAGTATATAAATAAATAAATGCACTTGTATATAGATATAATTTTTATTTTTACATATAATTTAACTTAATATCTTCACATGTCATTGTTGTGATTAATGATAAATTAAATTCCAATAATAATGATACAAATATAATTTTTATAAAAATAATTCAACTGGTCAATGGTACAAAACAAAATAGCATGATGTTATTTCCTGAGATTAACATAAACATATACTATACTTCTTAAATAATGACATCAACATAAACATCTACTGTACTTCTTAAATAAATATTTAACACATTGAGCACTTCAACACCTTTCATCAATCACATACTCCACAACCAAAATGATCATTTTAAATGTACTTAGATTATAAAAAAAGTACACAAAATATATCAAATATATCGTGTTATTTAGATTTATTTTAAATATAACTTACTTTACAATTAAAAGGAATTTTAGCCACACTATATATTTTTTTATCTATATGTTTAATATTATTAATTATATTATAATAAAAGTTATGACTTGTTTCCATTCTATCTAAAATGGGCATATCTAGGGAATAGGAGTCATGTACCTCTCGCAGGTAGGGGGTTCGCAAGTTGATTTTTGACAGTTCGGTTTGTGATTTAGATCTATTCATGTATTTACAGTTTGAAAAAAATTGAACTCATAATCATTTATAATACGGATTGCGATTTGTGCGGATAGAATTCACGAATGTGCGGACGGTTGCAGACAGTTTATAAATTGGACTTTTCCTTTAAAATTTTATTTTTTGGCTTGTTTTTTCTCATTTTTTAAATATTCCTTTTGGGCATTTTCCTCCAATTTTTAAAATAATATTTTGGGCCATAAAATCACATATTTCTTATTATGAAATCATTACTTTCCAAATGATTTATTATAAATAAATCACAATTTGTCTATCCAATTTACTTCCAAAAGGAAACAGATCATAAACACAAGCCAAAATCAATTAATTGACTCACATTCACTCTGCATAAAAGATATAAGCTAAATAATTTACATAGATGCGAGGGGGTGAGTGCTGGTGCGGATAAAACCTACGATCAACCCGCAACTCGTAAAATAGGAAAATTCTAACCCACATCCAACCCTAACGTAACAATTATGCAAAACCACCCAAATAGGTGGGGACAACTTGGGTTGAACAATTTTTATGAGTCAAATAACCCTATACCTAATCCTACTTGCAAGACTCACCTTAGTTTACTTCTATAATCTAGACTATTGATTTTGTCATACTGATTTATTTTATTATATTTATTTAATAAATTACTCAAGTAAAAAATTAATTTAATATAGGGCTGGGCACAAAACCCACCCACCCGCACAAACCGCCCGACCCTACCCTACCTGCAGCCTTTTGGGCAGTTTCGATATAGGTAGGTGGGCGGGTGCGAGTCAAGGATTCTGCCAAAAATCGGGTTCAGGTCGGGTTGCGGTTCTGACCCTACCCGAACCGCAACCCACGACCCGCGTATTTTTTTTTTTTTTATTATATATATTTGCAAAATAAACCCTTTATTTATTTATTACTTATTATACTAGGGCAGGCTCTTTGATTTGTTTGCGCAGCCCGTCTCTTTCTCTCCTCTCCCCCTTTTCATTACTTTATTTTTCCTTCCCTAGCTAGCGGCCCTTCTAACTAGACAACCTGATAGCGGCCCGGCGAGCAGATAAGCGATCGGCGGCAACCTGACCCTATCTGGTTCTCTCTCTCTCTCTCTCAATCGATTGATGGCTCTCTGTTTGATTTGGCAAGCTGATCTATTAGTATTTGTATTCGTTCACTTTTTTTTTTTTTTTTTTGCTTGTTTCATTTTTAAGTATAGTTGCTAACAAGTGAGTAGAGACCCAATTTGAGTTTTTTGAAATTAGATGTTGAACCTCCACCCAAATATCTACATGATCGGTGCTTTAAATCTGCATATGATTTTTTTTTTCCCCCTTCCTATTGTTGATAGAAAGCACATATGAATTAAAATTGTGTTTGATTTGTTAGTTATAGTAATATAATTTGAGAACAAAAAACCAGTGATAAAAAAAATGTTATCTGAGAGGGTAATTTATACAGATAAATTGGGCCGAGCTAAGTAGTGGGCCATTCTTTGGGCCGTAGTGAAGAGGCTTGGAAAATGGGCTGCGAGCAGACATTGGATCGGTCCATAATGAGATGTTTTGTCACCAGACTGAGTAAATGAGTTTAGGTCGTTCACCGCAATTGGGATAAATCGGTCCGAAGTATGGTTAGGTCACGATATGGAGTAAAAGTGATAGCTCGGTCATACCATTCGAAGCCGAAGTGTGGCGACTTCGCACGGTAAGCCTAGCTCTGGTTAGACCGGTCCGAGCTGTTACGTTTAGTTCGGTCTCAGTAAATGAGACCGGGGTACAAGCTGTAAGGAGAGAACCGATCTAAGAGAGTTCGATTCGTTTACTGCTGTCTAGTATGGCAATGTTATTTCGGTCGGATGGTAGTCCGGCCGTGATAAAACCATCTCACTTGGTTTAAGCAGTGAGGGGGGTGTTGAAGGATAAGCATTATCCTTCAGGAGTATGAATCCTAGGAGGACTCTACATGGAAGAGTAAGAGTCCTACTAGGATTGTGTCACACGAAACCTATAAAAGCTCACCAACATCACCTATGGAGAGGTAACACAACTTTGTTTTCTGAATACACAGAGGTTTTGTCTATTTGTCAAGCTTACTGACTTAGGCATCGGAGAGGTTTCTGGCACACACCTGCCGGCTAGCTCACGTTTGTGTTTTCAGGTGATAAAGCGACGTCGTACGGAGGAGCGCAGACTTGATGAACAAGATTATACGAGAATGTGTATTTCTTTCCCGTACAATTGGCGCCGTCTATGGGAAGACAGACAAGAACAAAACCTTTTGATCAGGCTTTTTCTCTCAAAAATCAATGGCGAACAACGAAGAGTTACCACAGTCCGCCCTTGACGGACTAACTCTAGAAGGAGGTGCGAGGCGCGAAGGTCTACCCTTGGTCACCCCCATGGCAAGCCTGGAACCACAAAGACAAAATTCCAGGAGGGATGCGAGGGGTAGAAGGCGGACTAACAGCCCCCATCACTCTCATTCGCAAAGCCCAGAAAGACAACGGCGAAGGATTGATCCTCAAACTTTGGAGGATCGCGTCAGGGAACAAGACGAATTGATTCGTCGGATGGCGGCGGACATGAAATCTCTTAAGCGCCAAGTAAAAGGAAAAAAAGTGGCGACAGGAGAGGGGCGCACAAACAAGACGCCCCCTCGCCACTCGGAAGGTCGTAGTAGAAATACTACACCCTCCCAAGCAGAGAACAGAAGCCTCAAGACAGGCGATACACAGTCCAGATCTTCTAGAACTCGTCACTCCAAGTCTGAGAGGACGAGATCTGAGAGGTCGTACACCGAGGGAAGCACATATTGGCCCTCGCATACGCACCAAACAAGGTCTAGACAGACGGAGTTGCCCAGATCGTCCGACCTACGATCCGTTCTAGAAGAGAAGGCACGATAGAGGGAGGACGCCAGGGCACGTGATCCACATAGAATTTCTGCCTTGCAGCGGTTGGCTCCTCGGACGCACGGAAGCGTCGAGGTTGGAATGCCAATACCGCGCCCTGCCTACGAACCAACGGACAAGGCATTGGCGAGGCTGCAAACCTCACCGTTCGTTCCGGCAATAGAGAATGCACCCCTGCCGTCAGGCTTCCTACAGCCCAAATTCACCACGTACGAAGGGGAGACGGACCCCTACTCACACTTGAGCCACTTCCGCCAGGTTATGGCTGTGTATCGACGCAACGAGGCCTTAATGTGCATCCTATTCCCCTCGAGCCTTGGCGACTAGGCCTGACTTGGTTTGAGAAACTTCCAGAGGGCAGCATAGCCTCCTGGGTGCAATTGGCGGAGGCGTTCATGACAAGGTTCCGAACAAACACTAAAACTCCGGTGGAGATCGACCAGCTACTCTCCATCGACATGGGCGACAAGGAGACCCTAAGATCATACAACAGTCGCTACTGGGAGACCTTCAACCAGATTGGGGACTGCCCCACCAATCTCGCCATTGCACAGTATAAAAGAGGCCTTCCAGTCAGCAACAGACTAAGGGACTCAATTACCATGACACCGCCCCTCACCATGGAAGCCTTGATGGAAAGAGTGCACCAGCACATCAGGGTGGAAGAGGATGGCGCACGTGCCAAAGCAAAATCTGGCACGACCACAGCACCAGAAAAGAAGGCCTCATCAAAGGTCAACGCGGTAGACCGACCGAACAGAAACGAGCGCAACAGACGAGACAACGGAGAAGACCAGAACAAAAGATGGTTGAGAGTCCGCACTGCCATAACTACGATATTCAAGAAACCGATCTATCGAATACTTAGTGAGATTCGAGACGAGCCTTTCGTCAAGTGGCCAGCCAAGCTAGGCGAGGCTCAGAAGGACTACGACGACAGGTCACGGTGCACCTTCCACAAAGAAAAGGGGCACCGCACTAAGAATTGCACGCCATTGAGGCAGCATCTGGATGAGTTGATGGCTGCAGGCCACCTGGATAAATACATAGAGGGAGGGGCACAGCCAACCCCCCAGGACCATAATAATCCCAACGGGATGCCGATCGACGCCCTACCTCAAGGCATTATCAACATGATACATGGAGTCTTTGAACCTGAGCGTGTATGCGAGCTCAAAGGATCAATCAAAAAGGCTGAACACTTAAGAGAGGTGCTAGGTGCCCAGCCTGCCATCAAGAAGGGAAAAACAGAGGCCACGAACGTCATGTCTTTCTCAGACAGGGACTTGGCCAGAATATACTGCCCTCACAACGATGTCTTGGTTATCACTCTCCGAGTTAAGGATTTTGACGTCAAGCGGATTTTGATTGACCAAGGTAGTTCGTGTGAAATCATATACTACGAAACATTCAAACAACTGAAGCTGCAAGACAAAGACTTAGCACCGGCCGTATCTCCCCTGATTGGATTCAATTCAATGCCAGAATGGCCAGTCAGCAAAATCATCCTTCTAGTCAGAGCAGAAAGCGTAACAAAGCAAGTGGAGTTCTGGGAGTTGAAAGTTCCTTCAACTTACAACATCATCCTGGGCAGAACATGGCTGCATGCCATGCGTTCGGTAGCGTCTTCCAACCACCAAGTAATGCGGTTCCCAAACAGCACCGGAGTAATTGAGGAGGTCTACGGAGATCAGATTATGTCCAAGCAATGCTTTGTCACAGTGAATGGCAGCCGCGCCGCCAAAGGATACGTTCATTCGGTGGAGGAACCAGAGAGTAATGAACTGTTCGCAGATGTTGGCAAAGCGGCTAGTCAGAAAGCGGTGGAAGACTTGGTAGAGGTAAGAATAGACGAAAAGAACCCGGATAAGTTCTTTTTGCTCGGTTCGTCGTTGTCCAACACCGAGAGATTGGAGGTCTTGGAATTTTTGACCTCCAACATCGAAGTGTTCGTCTGGACACCATATGACATGCCAAGCATTGACCCCAACTTCATCTGCCACCAACTCAATGTCACTTTTTTTTTTTTTTTTTTTTTGCTTGTTTCTTTTTTAAGTATAGTTGCTAACAAGTGAGTAGAGACCCAATTTGAGTTTTTTGAAATTAGATGTTGAACCTCCACCCAAATATCTACATGATCGGTGCTTTAAATCTGCATATGATTTTTTTTTCCCCCTTCCTATTGTTGATAGAAAGCACATATGAATTAAAATTGTGTTTGATTTGTTAGTTATAGTAAATATAATTTGAGAACAAAAAACCAGTGATAAAAAAAATGTTATCAGTCAACACAACTTTTTACAAATATTTTGGACATTTAAAAATAAAAACTATAATAATTTAAAATTCTGCTATTAATTTCACTTTTTGTGTGTGTGTGTGTATTTCCACCTTTTTAAAATCTTGCATAATTATTTTTTAAAATTCTATCATCACTCTTAACTTTTAAATTCATAATCACCCTGTATTTTGTGGTGCCAACAGATTTTGTCTTCCTGTGAAGGTCACCCATAACATAACCATAACAAACACTGATAGAAAGAGAAACAGTGATGAAGTTGTTGCCTTTTTTAGTGCATTATTATGGGACTTAAATCTTAGAATGACCTGTTGTGGCCTTTTTTATTTTTTATTTTTTTAATTTTAAATTATTTTACTTATTTATTATTTTCATGTTGAAAATAGCTGATGCTTTTACTAGAAAGCAAACAAATGAAGGTGTATGAGTGAATGAATGCCGTGATGAATGAGCAATATATTATTATTTTTGACCCTTTAGCCTATAAAAACAGTAATGAAGTTAGACATGTTATTTGACTATTTATCCATAAGTTTAATCAAAATGGTATTGTATATGGTTTAGATTCAATTATTATACCATCCATGACTTAATTATTATCTCATACTTTTTAAATTTTTTATTACCAGTTTGAATGGATAAAGAAAACAATGCTAGTTTTGAATCTACCGGAAGCCCTATTGTTCCACCAGAATCATCTAATTCTCAAACTAATGTTTCCCCATCTAAATCTAAGCCTCCTAAACCCCCGAACAAAAGAAAGAGTGAGAGTAGTGGTGGGAGAGCACCATCCTCGGTTTGGAACCATTTTGATAAGGTTATAGGAGAAGATGGGAAACGTAGAGCAGTGTGTAAGTATTGTTATAAAGAGTAGTCATACCCCTAATTGCAAACAATTTCCAAACAATAATAAAGATGGGCGACAAACATTGAGTTTTAAACCAAAACAAAATGCCGAAGAGGGTGCTGAGGTTGTGGCAACAAGTTTTAGTTTTGATGCTTGTAAAAGGGCTCTTGCCGAGATAGTGATTATTGATGAGTTACCTTTTCGATTTGTGGAGGGAGTTGGGTTTAAAAGATTTTGTAATGTTGCCGTTCCTAAATTCACACCAATCCCATCTCGTCATACCATAGCAAGAGAGATGACAAACATATTCAACAATGAGAGGGATAAATTGAGGAGGTTGATGAAGGGTCGTAGAATTTGCTTCACTACGGACACTTAGACTTCTATTCAAAATTTGTGTTACATGTGTCCAACGGCTCATTTCATTGATGATAATTGGAAACTACAAAAAAGAATCATAAACTTCCAACAAGTTGAAGATCACAAGGGGGAAACTTTGGGTAGAAAAATTGAGTTGTGCTTGCTTGAGTGGAACATTGATAGTATCTTCACTGTAACTGTTGATAATGCTAGTTCCAACAATCTTACCATTCAATACTTGAGAAGGAATACCAAAGATTGGAAGGGGACCATTTTAAAGCATGAGTTTTTGCATATGCGGTGTTGTGCACATATTTCAAACCTTGTTGTGAGTGATGGATTAAAGGAAATGGATGATTCTATTGCAAATATTAGACTTGCGGTTAGGTATGTGAGGTCTTCTCCTAATCGGCAAGATGCTTTTAAGAAGTGTGCGGCCTATCTAAAACTTGTGACTACTGCTCTTGTATGCCTAGATGTACCAACAAGGTAGAATTCCACATATTTAATGTTAGAGGCCGCTGAAAAGTTTGAGAAGGCTTTTAACCGTTTGAAGTATGAAGACTCCAATTTTGAGACTTACTTCAAAGATGTTGATGGTGGGATTAGGAGGATTCCAAATGAGGAGGATTGGAAAAAATGTAGGTTGTTTGTGAGATTTTTAAAACTATTCTACCTTGCAACAAAGAAATTTTCTGGGTCCCTTTTTGTTACTTTATAAAGAGATGTTTAAAATTGAAAGCACAATTAATCAATTAATTTTGGAGAATGATGATGTTTTGTGCACAATGGCTATGAGTATGAAGCAAAAGTTCAACAAATATTGGGGGGATGGAAATAAGATTAATTTGTTGTTGTATGTTGTTGTTACTCTTGATCTTACAAAAAAGATAGCACACTTGGAGTTTTGTTTTACAAATATATTTCATTGAGATAAGAGGAAGGTGGATGAGATGGTGAACAAAATTATTTCTTGTTTGACTCGTTTGTACAACCATTATGCCACAATTTATTCATCAAATGAGAGTGTCTCGAGGGTGACTGAAGTGGAGACAATGGTGATTGATGAGGATGATTTGGATTCTCAAATGGAGTCCCAATTTAATTCATATTTGGAAGGGCGCTTCACTAGTGGAAGCAAGTCGGAATTAGACAAGTACTTGGGCGAGGTTGAACATTTTGCAAAAAATCAGACATTTGAGATATTGGAATATTGGAAGAATAATGCAACAAAGTATAGAGTATTATCTCAAATAGCAAAGGATGTGTTGGCTATGCCCATTTCTACCGTTGGTTCGGAGTCGGCTTTCAGTACCGGGGGACGTATCCTTGATCCATTCCGTAGTTCACTTGTCCCTTCCATGGTTGAAGCTCTTGTATGCACACAAAATTGGCTTAAAAGCAACCTTCCAATTTCTCTTCGAAAAGCAATGGATGATGTAAAGGAATTTGAGCAATACGACTTGGGTAATATGTGAATATCTCTTCATTTTTAATTCTATTATTATTTTTACTATGCAAGTTTATTTATCTTCTCTTGTTGACTCATGCTTTTAGGTACTTTTTGGAGCCATGTTCATCTTCAACCCCAAAGTCTAATGTAGATGCTATAATTGAACTTTAATGTTCATTTGGCTCATGTGTGGGATTTTTCTAATTAGTTGAGATCAGATTAATGTTTATTTATTTATATCTATTTATTTATATTTATTCATTTGGCTCATTGGAATTTTTTTTGGCAGATTATTGGATAAGATTGAACATTGGACATTAGACCTAAAGAGTTTAGTGAAACCTTGGATACCACCTTTTGAAATTATTTTGGATGAAGTTTGTAGACAATGTTATTTTAGTTTGTAACTAATTTTTATTATTTTTTATTATTATTATTTTGGATGAATGTAAAATTTATTGGAGCACTAAATTTTAGGTAAGCTTTAGATTTTGGATGGATAGATGGATGGATGAAAACTAATTTATTTTAGTTTCTAACTAGTTATTATTATTATTATTGCATTTTGGATTAATGGGTAAGTTTTGGATTATGAATGGATAGAAATAACTAGTTATTATTATTATTTTTACATTTTGGATGAATGTAAAATTTAGGTAAATTTTGGATTATGGATGGATAGAAATAACTAGTTATTATTATTATTTTTACATTTTGGATGAATGTAAAATTTAGGTAAGCTTTGGATTATGGATGGATGGAGATTGATTTTAGTGTGAATTTTAATGTTGTTTTAGTTTGTAATTAGTTTTATCAATTATTTTTGTATTTTGGAAGAATGTAAAATTTATTATATCATTATATGGGCATTTATGTTATAATGAAATTTAATTTATAACTTTTCCATAAATAAAATAAAATAAGTGCTTAAAAAGTAGCCCAACATGTCAAATTTGTTCAAATTAATATCATAACTAAGCCCAATTAAAAAAAAGCCCAAACCGCAAATCGAACCGCATCCGCCCGCACAACCGACTGACCCACCCGCACAAACCACGAACCGCACTGCGGACGGTTGCAGGTCTGTTTTCTTCAACCCGCACGTGTGCGAGTCGGGTCGATTTTGACCCGCATCCCGCCAAAACCGACCCGCGACCAGCCCTAATTTAATAAGACATAAATAATTATATAATCTGGTCATGTACAATGTTACAATGTTTTCGGGTTTAGTGCCTTGGTTCATGTGCAGAAATATATACATATAGGGAAATGTCTCGTAACTCAAATTTTGTGGCTCAAAAGTGGCTCAAATAGTCAAAACGACGTCGTTTTGGCTATTTTTATATTGTTCTGTACTCAAAACGACGTCGTTTTGGCTATTTGAGCCACTTTTGAGTCACAAAATTTGAGTTACGTAACATTGTCGATACATATATGATAAGTGGATAAGGAAAAGGATAAGTTAGCCAGCGAAAATAATACGGGGAATCACATTCTAGATAATTATTGGAGGCTTGGAGTCATCTTTTTTGTACTTGTAGTGGCTCCACTTGACTATTTTAATTAATTTTTTTAATTATTTGATTATTTTAATTTAGTTTTAAAAAAATTGTATTTGAAATGATAATTAGTTTTTTTTTGTAATTGATTTGATATTGTAAAAAAATAAAATAAAATAATTATGATTTAAATGTGATATTTTTGGATGGAGCTAATTCAAGATGGAGCTGAAAAATCATTCCCCTACCGAGCTCTGATTGAGGATGCTGATTTCATGCTGAAGAGATGCAAGTGTAGCATCCAATATATCCCAGAAGCAAAATCAATGGGTAGATGCACTAGCCAATATTGGAGTCAACTAATTCTATTTCTTATTTTCTAATTGCAGACATGGTTTCTGCTAGTTTAACTAGGGGCTGATGCCCTCTGTTTGATTACTTATTTGTACTAAAACTCTGTTATTTTGTTCTCCTTTTCACTTGAATCAAAAAAAAAAAAATGACATTTTATTTTATTGATTATTTTAACTTATTTTATATTTATCAATTATTTTAACCAAAAAAATAAAAAAAGCCATGTTAACAAAATTTCAAGTTACATTTAGGGATTGTTTGGAGTATCCTAAATAAGTGTACTTTTTGTCTTTTTGAATTAAAAAATGAAGGTTGAAAATATGGATGTTTAGGTTAACCTTTTGACTTTTTATGAAAAAATGTGTAATAAAAAATTGTAAAAATTGATTTGTAGAAAAAAATTCGACTTGGGAGTTGTGCAGCCGTAATTGTTGACTTTTGGTGAATAGTGTTAACTTTTTAACTTTTTGACTTTTTGGTTATATGCCAAACTTGGCCTTAATGTTTTAGATATTTTTTATAATATAAAGAAAAATATTAACATAAATAATTCTATGCATCCAAAGTGATCCTCTCAAAATGGAGATGGGGATGTAATTCTCAGTTGAGTCACCCTAAATCTCAACACATAAACACACAACTCACTTCAATGTGTTTTTCCGAACATTTTCTTCAAATTGAAATACAATTTACGTTTAGTCTATGTCAAAAAAAAATATGAAAAAGAAAATTTTGCTAAATAACAAAAATAAGTGAACAGGTAACACATTACGAGTGATACGTATAAGAAATATTGTATAAGTTACTTTTTTTTCAAAAGATTTATAAAAATTAAAATATGTAACGATAGAGTGTTAAGTATTAATATTTTAGTGGGCATAGAAACTTTAATTCTTATAATTTTTGTGATTCTATTTAATGTGATTTTATTACATTTTCAATTGTACAATCCTGTTGTGAAATTTTTATATTTTAAAATTTTTTACCAAATTATTAGATAAAAAAAAAATGGAAGCAGAACACAAAATTTTTTCACGTCTTTTGAGGACGACAGCGAGTGGCGAGAAAGCACACTGATAATAATAAAAATGAAGGAACCAGTTATAAAGCCGCCTTCTATGACCCACCCACCCCTATAATGCAATACAAGGAGGAACTGTACAATATGGTCAAGTTTGGCATCCTTCAAAAAATTTAAAAAGTTACTATCCTATTTAAGTCATATCATCTTATTTAAGTTACATTACCTCTCTAACACATCACTTCAAATCTAACCCAAATCCAACTCATATTTCATAAAAAGTCAAAAAGTGTACTTATTTAGTCTTTCCAAACTTGATCTAAATAAATTAGAATGAAGGAAATTACAAACTTACCCTTCCTCATCTTCTTTAAATTTGGAAGCACCAACCCAAAAGTCACACTACCACATCAAACACAAACATCCAAAATGTCATCTTCTTATCCATTCACTCTTTCTTTTCTCCATCTCTTTCTCTTGATCCAAACACTTTCTTCCCTTTCACAAGCCACTGTTCCTGCCTCAAGCACATTCAAGTTTGTCAACGCAGGACCATTTGGAGATTACATAGTCGAGTACGACGGGAGTTACCGTACTCTTGATGTTTTCAGCTCTCCCTTCCAACTTTGCTTCTACAACACCACGCCTAATGCCTTCACCCTAGCTTTACGGATGGGCTTGGTCCGGTCTGAGTCTCTCTTCCGTTGGGTGTGGGAAGCCAACCGCGGCAACACGGTTCGTGAAAACGCAGCCCTAACCTTCGGGACGGACGGAAACCTGGTCCTGGCTGATGCTGACGGCCGGGTTGCGTGGCAAACCGACACTGCCAACAAAGGGGTGGTTGGGTTCAAGTTGCTTCCAAATGGTAATATGGTCCTTCATGACTCCAGGGGAAATTTTGTATGGCAAAGCTTTGATTACCCAACTGACACCCTCTTAGTGGGCCAGTCTCTTCGGGTTGGAGGACCCTCCAAACTTGTGAGTCGGGCTTCTGCTCAAGACAACTCAAATGGGCCTTATACCTTTGTGTTGGAGCCCAAAAGGATGGCCATGTACTATACGAGCAATAATTCCCCCAAGCCATTGCTCTATTTTTCATCTTCTGGATGGTATATTCGCATTAGCAAGGGTACCATAGAAAATGTGACGTTGACTTGTACCCCAGACACCGTTGAGGGTTATGCCTATGATTTAAATTTAGAATACTATGTAACTAACACGTTAGACCGATCCATCCCTCTTTTGGCTAGGCCCAAATACAACAGCACATTAACGTTGCTCCGGTTGGGGATTGACGGAAACCTTAGGTTTTACACTTACTATGACAAGGTGGATTGGGGTGCATGGGAGGTGACCTATGCTCTATTCGATAGAGATATGGGCCATAACAGCGAGTGCCAACTGCCGGAGAGGTGTGGAAAGTTTGGGCTTTGTGAGTCCTCCCAATGTGTTGCTTGCCCACTATCCCAAGGGTTGATGGGTTGGAGCAAGGATTGTGAAGCCTTGAAGGTGTCATCTACATCTTGTAAGCAAAATGATTTTCACTACTACAAACTTGAAGGGGTTGACCACTTCATGAGCACCTACACTACGGGAGATGGACCCATGATGTTGGATGACTGTGGGAAGAAATGTTCAAAGGACTGCAATTGTATGGGCTATTTCTATCACCAAGATACATCCAGGTGTTGGATTGCTTATGATCTAATGACCCTTTCTAAATCTGAAAACTCGACACATCTGGGTTATATAAAGGTGCCAAATCACTAGTCAAGGCCACTGGTTTTTGTTTCGAAATTTAGTTCTCATGAGTCATGTCACCAATAAATGGAATTATGGTGAGGGATTTTCCGTTGTATTCTTTTTTCTTTTATCTTTTCACTTTCACGAAGTGTCTTTCTTCCAACTTTTGACTTGAATTTGAGTAATAAATTGTTGCGTGGATCACCACGAGTTTTTGTATGCTTGCTAAAAATGTACTTTTATCATTATTGGTGTTTTTTATTTTGGTATGCATGTAAAACTTAATTTTTTATTTTTATTTTTTTTTATCAACAAAGAAATTTGTCGTAGATGTAATCAATGGTACAAGAAGTAGAACCAAAAAACATCCAAGAGAATGAAAAAAAAAAAAAAAATACAAATGCGACAGAAACAAAGCTAAATGCAGCCCTGCCAAATCAGCAAGAGCACTACCAAGAGAGCATATGCTTGGGAAAGAGGGGGGGGGGGGGGGAGAAGGACAATTTCACAAACTCCTCCACCAGCATCCAAGAAAAAACCTCCCAACCCGGAATTTTGCAGATTTGATGCCATCAAGATGATAAATGAAGTCTATTATCAAATATCAAAAAAACAATTAGCATGGACTTTAAGCCATGATGCCACTCTAAGCTTAACAATTTCAAGAACAATATCATTTATTGTTCTCCAAATAGTCCAAATGATTGCATCATCTATAGAAATGGTGCAAGTGAAAAGGACATTAGAAAAAGCTTACATACCTCAAGAGTTGACGGCATGAGTGAGATCCTTTGTCTCAAAAATGTTGTTTGCCCTATGTCCCATCACCAGTGTTGGCCCATCGCTTAGGTGAGTGAGGCGCTGGACCTTAAAATTTTATTCTCTTCAATATTTGTCAAAAAATTCCTTCAAAAAAACAAAACATTTTTGTCAAAGACCCACCAAATTTTATTCTCTTCAATATTTTTCACTAGTTAAAGTACATAAAAATACAATCTTATTCATATTAAAACATTTTTAAAAAAAAAACAAATTAATTGTTTTGGTTTGCAAATGCAAAACAATAATTGCCACAACATAATATACACATTCTGTTAAAATATCTAAATGTTTATAAACAATTTGAAGTAAATTAAATTGAAGGAAAACTCAACAAAAATATTAGGAATGATGTGAACTAATAAATTATCATCAAAGAATCAAACTAGATTCACATAATTGAATCAAACCTAGTTCAAAATATGATTTATAAACATCAAAAAAGGCAGTACAAAGTAATCAGAAAATTCTGATTCTAAGGCTCCGTTTGGGGACTTATCTTTTTAGCCAATTAGTCAAAAGTTATTAAATTAGTCAAAAAGTTAACAATTCATACCAAAAAATCAAAGATTCTCTTTTCTCTCTACTTTTTGCATATCTTTTCGTAATTAGCCAAAAAGTCATCCCAAACATACAAGTTTTTTTTACCTACCTTTTTAGCCAAATAGCCAAATTAACCTGTTTCCAAACGAGGCCTAAGACTACCAAAAAGTTCAGAGACAACAGGAGTTAGTCAGTTCTCAATAAATCTTGCAACAATGACAATGTGCAATTAGATGAATTCAATTACCATCAGATTTTCACAATAAGATTCGATCCGTACTGGAAATTTTCAAATTTCGAGTACTAATAAGCCATGGATTTCTGTACCTAATAACAAATTAGAGAAATTAACACACAAAACATCAGATCAACACAATTCTAATTGATGAACCACGTAACACAGAAGAATCAAAGATAAAGAAACAACAAGATCTTAAGAGTAGATCAAACAACAACCAAAATAGCAACGAAAATTAAAACCCTAGCAGATCAAGAGGAATGAGATCTTCAAAAGAACACAATGCAATTAGGTCAAAGTTCGTACCCAATTTGCATTGTTTTTCAATAGAAGAGAGAGAGAGAGAGAGAGATTCATGCCTTATAGGGAGGTTGCAGAGAAGACGGTGAAGTTTGAAGGGTTTGCGCATTGAAAACGCGGGAACGAGTTCGCTTATAGACTTTTCAGTTTTAAAGGGCCCGTTAAAGTTGGGCTAAGCCTTCTTAAAATACCCAACTTCGGGCGTTTGAAGAGTGCCTCTTCAATCAAAAATAAAACTTCTTTATGTGTAAAAGCCCAACAAAATAAATATTCTCCTCTGCAAAAGTGACCCAATAGGGAACACAATAAAGGGGAAATTACTGGGAGGTCCCATGTGAAACATGTGGTGACCATTTAATCCCAAAACTTTTTGAGTGCTCCAAAAAGTCCTTTCCTTTATCTCTCTGGTTTTTGCCTCTCTTGTTACGTGTTTATCATCAACAATGGGTTCATCAACATCAACAAAAAAAAATCTTCAGATCTGGAAATTTTCTGCAGATTTTTCATCATCATCAACAATGCGTTTTTCATCAACAATGCGTTCTTCAGATCAATTTCGCATCCCAAAATTCGATGCTCGCTTTCTTCTTCATCATCGACACCATCATCGCCGATTGTCGACAAAATTCGATCTTCGAACCTATTGGATGACTCGATAGAAGAAATCAACTAGAAGCTAGATGAGTGCACGTGAAGTACCCATGCCAGATCTCTGAAGCTTGTCAGAGTCATTGTAAGAATCTGCCATGAATATGGTTTTGTCAATTTCTCTCTCTATTTACAGATTTTTTTTGGGGATAGTTTTTGATGTATGGTTGTTGTTGTTGATGATAAAATAGATCTATAATATCATTGAAATAGATCTATAATAACTTAGATTTGTACAGCTATCACACAGATTTGTAATGAGAAAATTTTCAATTCTGAACAAGTAATTTTCGAGTTTTAGTTACAAAGTGAAAACTGTAAAATTTTGCAGTTTGAATTTTTTTTTTTTGGTGCTGGAATGAATCATGGTTTAAAACTGTAAAATTTTGCAGTTTTATAACATGCAAAATTTTCATTTTTTTTTCAGTTTCAAAAAATGGTTTAAACATTCCGACGCCTTTCGGCGATGTTGAACATTCCGACGAGTCTCCGCATGACCGCTTGACTAAGTCCGACGATAGTAAGATGTGAACAGTGTCTGTAAATTAAAAAAAAAAAAAAAAAGATTTTTTGGTAACAATTAAAAATGTGTTGGACTAATTGGTGCAAGTATTTTGTTTTGGGATTAGCTGGATCTTGAACTTAGTACATGGGACTTATCAGTAAGTTCCCCCACAATAAATTATATATTACTTATTAGAATAGATATACAAGGAAAATAAAAGTTAGAATAAAACTTTTCAATGTAAAAAAATTAATGAAATTAATTAATTTAATATATTTAGAAAAATATTTTTGAAATTTTCTTTTAAGTGATGAAGTCTTTTTTTCATAATCCTTATTTTCTCAATGTATTCCTTATTTCAAGTTAATAACAAAAAAAATCTCATTAAATAAAATCAAGCGGGATACAATTCTCAATTAAAGGACTCTAGATTTATAGATTTCACAATTCTTAAATGATGTAATGGATATATTTTATTATAACCTTGTAATAGATAGAAAGACTTCATTGATGTGAGAATGAGATTGAGGTATTAGGAAATCAGTGAAAATGAAAATAAATACGTTGTGTAACACTCCTATAAATAAAGAATAGGAAATGGTTGGAATCGGTTTAAATGGGTTTTTTGAGTGAGTTTTAAATTGTGAACCAAATCATAATCAATAATTCTTAATTTATTAGAACCGGAATCAAACCGTTCCCACAAGATCTATACCAAATCATATGATTTTATTGGTATTACTGATTTTTTTTTTTTTAACACCCTTAATCATCACCCATAGATTTCTTCTTCTTCTTTTTTATTCGTGCGTGTAGACAACAAACATTATATAGATATTGTGTGGATTTACGTAAGATACGATAAAAAATATAAAGAGATGTGATTGAGGCCCCCTCGATCACCAACCCCCACACACACATGAGGTTGGTGATTGGAGGAGGAAAAATAAAATAAAATTCTGACCAATCAATCCAAGAGGGGGTCGTGGGGATGGGGGAAAAGCGGGTGCAAATCATTTTTGAAATATAAAATCTATTATTTGACTGACATATATAATTTTTTATTAAAATAATATTATCACTAAATACATTTCACCATTTTAGTTTATCTTTTATTTATACTAAAATAATAAACATCAAGTATACATGAAGGACGTATATATATATATAACACGTGAATAGTTTCACTTAAAAGTTCTAGTGATGTAACAAATTTTTTTCTCATTCAGTAAATTATGGGGTTAGGAAACATTATAATAGGCACTCTTTAAAAATGTAACAATCTTATCTTACATTAAAAAATTTCATAGTAAATCCACTTTCTATAGATTACTAGAGTTAGACATTAAAAAATTTCATAGTAAATCCACTTTCTATAGATTAATAGAGTTAGAAAGTGATGAGACATTATAAATGGTATTAAAATTAATCCGTGCACATAACTATGTGAGTCACTTGTGATATTATATTATAAATGTTATCGCTTGGATCAAAGGCACTATCTCAATTGTTGGTTACTATATTTGATTGCAACAAATCACACAGCCAAACTGGTTGGTAAACAGTCACACATACATAACATCTAAAACATTGCATAGAAGTTTCCATCACACCATAAACTACCACCATTTTTATATGATGTATTATTACAGTTTGGTCATTTTTGGTTATTTTTTAAATAATGTGATGACATTAAAAAAAAAAAAAAAAATGGACTTTGGATCTCCAACGTGCACAGACAATGTCACCATGCTTTTATTAAAAAAATAAAGTCAAGTTTCACACCTCAACTGGAGGGTGGTGTGTTAGATTTCGTGATCTTAATCACTAGTCTCACCTGCATGATTTAAACTATTTATGTTATAGAGTTCATAGAATAGATTATTCATATAAAAAATTAAGTTAATCATACAATTGTAATTACATAATTATATCAAATTTATATTTTCTTTAAAATGAACAAGTACAATTTTGAAAATAAGTTGTCCATTTTTTGAAGATAAATGTCAACTGATCACGTAAATATGTTTATCTAATTCACTTGATTTTTTACATAAATAATATACTCGAAGGGTTTTACAAAATAAATGACTTAGATAATCAGGATAAAGACCATAGTTTAGCCCACAAAACTCATGAACACCCTGCTGTTGAGATATTCAATTGAAGAGGATCTAAACTCAATTATATATATATATAGGGTAAATTACACTTTGCATATTCTTATATTTTACACCAAATCTTACTTTGACCCATACATATAAAATCATGACAATTACTCTTTGCATTTATGGTCAAATCTCATTTTGGTCCCTAAACATGAAATTGTGATAGCCCCCTGCACTTTTACTCAAATTTTACTTTGATTCATATACAAGTGTCAATGTCTCTCTTTTGTTACTTTATTTTTAAATCTTTAACAAAATCTAGTCATGTGACAAAAATGTAACTACAAAATGAGAATAAAAGAAGAAAATCATCCGTATTTCCCACCAATACACTTTATCTTATGTGATAAGTGCATGAGAATTATATAATACAATATATATATATATGTTCGTATGATAAAAATTGGGATGAAAAGGCAAGAAAATAGAAATTTTGAAATTAAAAAAATGCGACGAAGAAATCAAAGAAAAAGAAAGATGAATAGACAGAAGATTGTGTTACCATACAAAATAAATTTTGTGATTTCAATTTTTGCAAAACCCTAGTTCATCTTTTTAATTGTTCACAATCTGCGTTTTGTTTTTAGCCTAATACAATCGTATTTTGATCTAAATTTTAGGATAAAGTGTGCATTGGTGAAAATTGTAGATTATTTTCCTTTCTTACTCTCATGTCGTAGTCACATTCTTATCATATAACTAAATTCTATTAAAAATTTAGATAATTGAGTAACAAAATGGGACACTAGCATTTGTGTAGGGATCAAAATAAGATTTGACTAAAAATATAAGGGGTTGATTGTCACAATTTCATGTGAAGGGACTACAGTAAAATTTGACCAAAAAGGCAGAGGTTGACTGTCATAATTTCATGTGTAGGAGTCAAAATGAAATTTGGTACAAAATGTAGAGATGTATAGTGTAATTTACCCATATATATATCAAAATAGATCTCAACATGTCAAGTTATTTTTTTAATATCTTTTTCAAATCTTGATTAATGATAGTCAAAGTATAGAATATGTGACTAGAATATGCAAAGTTTGATTAATGATAGAAAGTTGCATTTATTCTTATTTTTTTCATTGCCGGAGACAATGGCTCAATCCCGCATGTTACATGTTCCGAAATGCGCGAATCAACAATTTAATTTTAGGTTAAAAAATGAAAAATTAAATATGAATTTAGGAATTGTTTGAAACGATTTAAATAAGTATATTTTAAAAAAAAAAATTATAAAAAAAATATATAAAAAAAAATAGAGGAGTAATATGCACTCAAAAAGTATAAAAAAGATAAATAACTGCAGTTTTTTAATATACCCCAAACACCCTTGAATCATGATAATAAAAAAAATTAAATATAATTTTAATTTTCTCATTCTCATTAATTTTTCTAAAATGGGCTGCTGATAAGTTGATTGTGGCAAAATAAGCCATGCGTGCAATAATTGACTCAACTTATCAATTTCTTTTTTATAATAAGTCAAAAAATGAAAGCTTGATCGAGCTGCAACTTGCAAAGTTGTACACCAAAAGGCGTGAAAAAGACTCCATAAAGTCCAATCTCTACCTAATTTCTTATTATTTTTTGTTCAATTATTCATGCAAGTCAATTTAAAGGAATATTTTTCAGGATTGATTCGAATATGCTGTATTTTGGATTCAGGATTTAATTATTTCACACAAATAATACAAGTTTCTATTTATTACCGACTCATGTGAGGAAAAAAAAGGTTTCAATAGTGGCTTGGATGAAGTTCTAAATTATTTTTCTCCAAAAAAATTTTTAAAAAAAAAATTATTTGAGTTTTTTCTTTTTACAATTGATGAGAAATTGTAGTACAGTAATAAACTTCAAATTTAAATATCACATTAAATAAAGAAGTGTCTCAATCACAAACTCTACTCTTGATCTTATATTGTTTGAATTTAAATTACAATTATTTTTAAGGTCTTGCTACCAAGCAATCTTAGGGCAAAAAAAATGACACAAAATATGTAAATTTCGAGATACTTATCACTAAATTTAATACATTTTTCATGAATTTCAAAACACTTTTCGATATTTTTGCACTTTTTTAAAGTATTTTTTCTTATCTGTCAAACAAATAATATTTACGGGGGTGTTTGGTGTGGCTTATTTTGGCCAACTTGAATATTCTAGCTTTGGAAAAACTATTTTGAACTATTTAATTAAACTTATTTCAAATAGTTTTTTATTTTAACTCAAAAAAATTAATTATGAGAAGCTACTCAC
Source organism: Camellia lanceoleosa (assembly GCA_025200525.1). Taxonomy (NCBI): domain Eukaryota; kingdom Viridiplantae; phylum Streptophyta; class Magnoliopsida; order Ericales; family Theaceae; genus Camellia; species Camellia lanceoleosa. Next base: position 162,611,490 of record CM045764.1, read on the forward strand.
TCCCTACTTATAATTATCAGTTGCTGCTGTGGACATGTTAATTTATAATTATACACTCAGATTTGTTTTTTTTTGTACTTTTAAAAAAAAAAAAAAACCAAATGAATTATAGATTATTATTATTATTTTTTATGAGAAATGTAAACTACTAGTGAACGACAAACAATAAAAGTTAATTCAAAAAGTTATTTCATAATTTATTTATCAAACATTATTCAGCAATTTAAATTTATTAAAAATGCTAGAGATCTCAAAAATTTTATCAAATGTCTCACATACGTGTAGAATAGATTTAGAGTAATGCTAGAGACCCAAAAATTCTATCAAATGTCTTACATAGGTGTGGAACCTATATCTCACATAAGTGTGGGACCTACGGGTGTGTTTGATTGGACGGACTGGAAAAGGGGGGATTAGAATCCATCGGACTTGAGTTCTGGGATTGGAATCCCCCGGACTATTTGGTTGGATTGGATATGTATCCTGTGTTTATTTTTTCATGGGATTAGATGTCCGGACTGTGAATCCCCCGGACTATTTTTAGTGAATCCAACGTTTGGTTGGACGGACTGGATAGAATAAATGAACAAATGACTATTTTACCCTTTTTTAATTGTTTACTAAGTAATAGCAATATTAAACATATCTTTAATATTTTAATTATTTTTAGTTAGATTAAATAATAAATTATTTTATTTTATTTTTTACACAATTAAATAAATTTATTTTTTTAAAAAAAATAAATAAATAAATAAAATATCAATAAAAATATATATTATTTTTTTTAATTAAGATTTTAAATAAATTTGTTTTAAAAAAAATAATAATCAAAAAATGAAATTAAATAAAACATCTATTAAATTTAAATAATGAAATTAAATAAAACATAAACAAAATTTTAAAATAAAACATCAATAAAATATCCATAAAAAATTATTTCAAAAAATTAAATAAATAAAACATCAATAAAAAGTTAAATAAAATTATTTTATTTTTAAATTGAGACATTTAAATTTTATTGAATTTTATTAAATATAAACATAATTAAATAGTAGAGGGTCAAAATTGTCATTTCATCATCTAATCCAAACAAAGGATTAGTCCCCACTTTCGTCCCACACCCCCCAGACAGATAGTCCCATATGGGGGACATGGAGTCCGGCCGGACATGGAGTCCGCCGGACTAAAAAAAAATCAAACGGCGGATAAGGAACACTATTTGGACTCAAGTCCAAATAGTGGATAGTCCCCCCCAATCCCCCCAATCAAACAAGGCCTACGTGTGAGACATTTTGTAAAATTTTTGGAGTCTCTAGCATTACTCTAAATCTATAATCTAACAGTTGTACCAATAAGATTAAACAACTTCTGATTAAAACCATAATCTATAATCCTTTAAATTATAATTTGTAATTTGTTTTAACAGCTGTACCAAACACTCTCAATGTCATGAGGAGTTTGGGTTTAGGTAATAGGGTAATTTTTGTATGCAGATAGGGTATATATTTGTGCTACCTTCTACTATTGTGATTGACTTTGACAGTATGATCTATTATATTTATGTTGAGTATTTGAGAATGACATATATATTTGTCATTAATGAAAGATAATATCGCGTGATACTCTATTAAAATATAAAAATTTCTTAGGTGATAGAGTCTTATCCTTGACGTACTTCACTTGTAATAAAGTGCTAATTAGATAACTTAATAAGCAGCCGGCCCAATAATTCACCTAACTTATCAATTTTCTACCGTGATCAAGGGAAGATCAAATGCATAAATTACAGATAATCAATTCCCATATAAAAAAATAAACTAATAAATATTTCTTTTAAATAAATTATAAAATAAAAAAAAAATCTTCTCTCAGCATTGGTACTATTTACTTATTTATTTTTAATTTCTTTTGAGGGAGCAAGGGTGATGGATGTAGACAATATTTGAACAATTTGAGTCACCCAGGTCAATTTTAATGACAAATACAACATTTGACAAGGGTTAACTTGATGTTATGTTTGCTATTTCTTCTGAGGGCCCCCAATATTGCCTTCTCAATTGGGCAAGAAAATTTGGCTAGACAATCACATATACTTCCAAAAATACTCAACTTAGTCAATATTGTTGGTTCAACAAATTCTACTTTGCTTACATTTTACTTACTTATCTCTAACTTCTTTTGAGGGAGCAGGAGTGATGGATGTAGACAGCATTTGAATAATTTGAGTCACCCACGTCAGTTTTGATGACAAATACAACGTTTGACAAGAGTTAACTTGATGTTACGTTTGTTATTTCTTCTAAGGGCCCTCAATATTGCCTTCTCAATTGGGCAAGAAAACTTGGCTAGACAATGTCACATATACTTCCAAAAAAACTCAACTTAGTCAATATTCTTGGTTCAACAAATTCTATTCTGTTTACATTGTTCCACACTCTAAAATATTTTTTAATGTAAAAAAATATAAACCTGTGGAGAAGTATTTTGTGAATGACAGCACGTAGCAAAAAGTGACATTGAAATGTCAACCGAGGTGCCACGTGGCGTGGTCCTGACGTCGAGGTGATCTCGGCTAAGCCGAAATTGTTTGTGAAGATATCGAAATCCGAGATGAGCAAATAAGAGACAAGAGTCCTAGAACAGGGAAGATCTCAGGGAAGATCTCAGTCTGAATAAAGATAAAGTACTTAGAGAGTTTATCCCTACCCAGATTAAGAGTCCAAGATGAGCATTGAGCCTGAATCTATTGAAGTTAGGCCTCTACAGGAATCAAGTCAGTACTGACTGTAAAGGTAGGACACCCTCATGGATCTGAGGCAGGTGTGATATACTATGAACAATAAGTTCTTTCTTGTGAGTTTAAGCACAATTTGCTATCTTTGAGAGATATTTATTTACTGACTTAATTGTCGGAGTGCCCCCGAATAGATGAATCACTGTTAGATTCTTATCTTTCTATGACAGGTTGTTCGGGCTTAATCTATTCTGCCGGTGCTCCTTAGTTGAGTTTCCCCTTTAATTGTGTGGTCGAAAATCAACACCCACAACACCCATATTTTTTAGAAGTGTAAAAATTGCAATGTGCTAGCTTATGATGAATGTAGAGCTAATAGTACTAACCACCTCGAATATGGAATTATGTAGTTTTACAGTTTGAGTCATGGAAGGGGATAGATTAAAACACCTTAGTAAGAATTTGGAATTTTTACAAAATTTAAATTTTGCTCAACAAATTACTAAAGTGCAATATATATATATATATATAAAGGTTTAAATATAGCTAAGGCAGAATAAAACTCTAAAAAAAAAGAAATAAAAATTTGTTGATTGTACCTACAAAAAAAAACTTTTTATTGGCCATAGAAAAAATATTATTATTTTTCAGATGGATTAAAAGAAATGAAGTTTTTTATCTCATAGTTGAAGTCAACCTCGTGAAATAATTGAATGTTTTAATACTAATGTTGTCTAAATTAATAATATTTTAAAGTCGCGCATGGACGAGGACATGTAGGTGTGGCTTCTCAACTTTGAAGTAGAGCTTTCTAGGAGCTTGTAGATAAGTGGCTTTAATATAACATAATAAGCCGCCGACCAAATAATTCACCCAACTTATCAATTATTTTCTTTCCTGATCAAATGTCCAAATTAGATGGTTAAGCAAACTAATATACAAAACAATTTTAACTAAAGTAATATATGATTTCATTTATTTATTTTTATTTTTTGTTAATTGATAGAAAAATATGTACACTTACAAGATAATTACATAATTAGGTAATTAACTATTGGGATAATTTAACAACACAAATCCACAAGGTCTACATCAAAAATTACTTTTAAAAAAAAATAAAAAATCTCTTATTGGGATTTTATAATACTAAAAATATATATTTGGGGGTTCATAAAATTCTGTATCTTTTTTATTTTTTCTAATTCAATTTGTCTAAACAAACATGATATAAGGGTTTACTAGCTTCATATTTCTTCCACTTTCTTCCATCCACCCTAATAGATCTATGTTGTATCAAGTTTTATTAAGTTAAAAGGTTAATTTATTTGTTAAAAATAAATTTATAAAAAAAGTTAATACTAAAAAATTAGTTTTTTTGTGATATTCTAATTTGGATAAATTATACTTTACCCCCCTAAAGTTTCACCCATTTCCTACTTTAGCCCCTTTAAGTTTGATTTTTCTCACTTTGGCCCTTTCATATTTGTAATATTTCCTATTTCAGCCCGTTAAATTTGATTTTTCCCACTTTGACACTTTATATCTGCAATTCTTCCCACATTGACCCTTCATGTTTGCAACCCTTCCTATTTTACTCCTAAACTAACTTCTATTCAAAATACTAACATAACTCACCAACACATCAGCTCTACGTGTGATGTAAAAAATTCACTAAAGATGCAAAAAATAAAAAATAGAAAACAAAAAATTTGACTATTTTTTTTTAGTCTTTAGTGAATTTTTTTTCCCAAATTTATTCATAAATATTATTACATTATAGATACATTTAGATTAGATGCACCTAAAAAAAATAAAAACAAATTTAATTAAAAAAAGAAAAAAGTTTATTAAAAACAAAAAAATAAAAATATACTGACTCAAACACCTGTATTGTCAATTCTGAAATAAAAAATTTACTATCATTTTTTTTTCCGTCTTGAGTGAACTTTTTTCTTTTTTAGTTAATTATGTTATTATTTTTTTAGGCGCATCTATTCTAGATGCATCTATAATGTAATAATGTTTATGAATAAATTTGGAAAAAAAAAAAAGTTCACTAAATGATAAAAAAAAAAATTCAATTTTTTTGTTTTCTATTTTTCATTTTTTGCATCTTTAGTGAATTTGTTACAACACACATGGAGCTGATACGTTGATAATGTGGCAGATTTTGTTAGTTTTTTTGATAGAAGTCAGTCTAGAAGTAAAGTGGAATGGATTGCAAACATGAAGGGCCAAAGTGAAAAAAATCAAGCTAAAAGGGTCAAAGTAAGAAAGATTGCAAACATGAAGAGTCAAAGTAAAAAAAAATCAAATTTAAAAGGCCAAAGTGGGAAATAGATAAAACTTTAGGAGGCAAAGTGTAATTTTTCCATTCTAATTTCTTTACTTTGCCAATATTTTTTTAAAGTAACTAAAATAAACTTTTTAAAGGCAAGTAAATTTATTAAGATTTGAAAATATATATATATATATATATATGTATTTCAATGAAAAAATATCACATAAGTGAAGTTCTACAAAAAAATAAAAAATAAAAAATAAAAATTAATAAAAAAAATTACACATATTAATAATTAAAATTATAAACTTTGGGTCTTGCTAACAAGTGCTCTTAGGGCATAAGTAAAAAACTAAAAAATTTGAAGAATATAAGACACTTTTTTACTAAATTTAATGCATTTTTTTTAATTAATATATTTTTTAAGATTTTTATATATTTTCAAGATATTTTTTACACATTTTCTGACATTAAACAATGCCCACGAGACAATTGTTAGCAATTTGGGAGCTTTTTTAATAAATTCTTTTTCTAAGAATTTTATTTCATTCAACCCATATTTTTTTTCAGTAATGCTAAGGGTCATGAAAAATATATCATGAATATTATCATGAAAGATTCTCAACCTTTGGATTACCCATGCAATAAAACACTACACACCAATCAAGACTAATCAAGGGATGAAAAATTTTCATGATATATTTCATGATATATTTTTCATGATCCCTAACATTACTCATTTTTTTTTTACTATTCCATTAGATTCTATTTGCGGTAAGAAGACCAAAACATTTTCAATATCTCATGTCCCTTATTAATGTTGATTGTCATGATATTTTGATAGTTCCCATGCATTAAGATGTTGTTCATATTAATTTGAAATGAATTTTTGCGATTGTTTTGTCAATTACATGATGTGAATATTCACATCATATAATTGAAATGAATATTTACATTAATTTGAAATAAATTTTTGTCATTGTGTTATCAATTACATGATGTACATGTTCATACTAAAACATACGAATGTGAACGTTCACATCAATACATGTTGTAAATAAGAATATGTTGTCAAATAAAAAATATAATGAATGTTATTCTTAATGTATTGTCAATTAAAAATAAGAAGATTCACATGTTCTGAGTGTTCACATCACTACATTAAATGAGAGAGAATCTTTCGAAAAGGTGTTGCAAACATTCACATCAAATGAGAGAGAATGTTCACATTATTTTTAATGTGTTGTCAATTAAAAATATATTCACATTATACAATAATATAAAATAATAACATCAATGTTATTTAATTTATGTATGAAATTTCCTATGCCTTGGTCTTTTCCCTTCTCTTCCCCTCCAACATTAAATATCAATATTAAATATAGGGGTATAAGAGCTTAAGAAAATAATATAAATCAAGAAAAGTGACTTTATGAAATAAAAGTATAAATACATGAGATTAAGTGGGTTAAAAAATTCATTCATAAACTTATTGGGTTAGAACACTTCTAAATAAGATTTATTAATAAAAATTCCTAGTAATTTCTATAAACTTTTTATGAATATATATACTCTCTCTTTCTCATTTTATTGATCTACTTTTCTATTTTAATTTGCCTGAAAATGTTGTCCACTTTCTATTTTGAGATATTAAATTTTGTCAGATTTTCAAAATTACTCCTTATAAATCATTATAAAAATAATTTAAAATTCAAATAGAAGGGCAATGGTGGGAAAAAAAAAATGTTTCAACCTTTGAATTAAAATGTAATGATTACCTGTCTCATTAATAAATTGAATTTCTATAATGAATAAATAAATTGGTACGGAAGCAGTATGCATATATTTTTTTTTCCTCGGCAACTATTAGGTGTAATTACCCCTTTTTAAATAGGAGAATTACATTGACATGTTATCAATAAAAGATATTTATAAAACAATGAAAAATATTATAAATGCTAGTAATTAAAATTAAAATTTTTAAATTTTTTTTGTAAATAATTTTTCCATCCTCCACTCACATTTTAGAACGTCTTCGACGCTTATAATAAATATATTTTTTATGTTCCAACCATGACATCAAACTTATATCAAATGAAAAAAAAAAAAAAAAACACTTAAAACTTTTATCAAATTGAGAGAAGTTTTAGCGTTTATTAAATTTTTACAGATAGCCATCGAAACTTCACCTTACACAAAACAACTTTCTGTTTATAAAGTTGTTCATTACCAGTTATCATGCCGATCAACTGATTATTTGATTAAATTTACAAAATTAACATTGAAACTCTTAACATTAAATCAAATTTTTCATTAAATTTTTATTTAAATTTAATAAAAAAAATTGAGTAAGCATTACATCATATTCAGTGTATCTGGTTTCAGTTTTTTAAATTCAGTTTTCTAAAAATTGAATTTTTTATTTTTTGTATTTGTTTATTTTTAGTGAATATTTTGTAAAGTTTAAATAATTTTTTCACTTTTTTAGATGCACCTTACTAAGAAGTATCTAAATAGTAAAATATTTGTGAAAAAATATTTTTAAAATTTAATAAATATACAAAAATATGAAAAATATAATGAATTTTCATTTTTTTTAAAATGTTTTTTGGTATTTAGGGTATTTTTTAAAGATTTTTTCACAAATATTATATTTTTTAAATGTATTTATATTAGGTGTGTCTAAAAATTTTAAAAAAAATATTTAAAATATTAAAAAAAAATCATTAAAAATATTAAAATTGTATTTATATTAGGTGTGTCTAAAAATTTAAAAAAATATATTTAAAATATTAAAAAAAAATCATTAAAAATATTAAAATAAGAAAAATAAAAAATAAAATTTTTAAAAAATATATTTTTTAAAAATTAGAACCAAACAAGTGATTATTGTTCATGTTTTTAATCACATACAAACGAATCATCTCTTAGAGTTGTTTGGAATATTCTAAATAAGTGTACTTTTTAACTTTTTGGATTAAAAAGTTGAGAGAAAAAAAATGATTGTTTTGGATAACTTTTTGATTTTTTATAAAAATTTGTATATTAAAATATTGTATAAAATAACAAAATTACCATTTTACCCTTATGCCCTATGCATAGTGACAGTGACAATTGAAGGAAGCAGTACGGAATGATTTGAATTGTCTAGTGGGGCAAGCATGCTTCAGATTTATATATATAGGATGAGGCTTTTCTATAGTCTTTCATCGGACTAAAGGGGTCTATCACGGGTCTCATTTCAATAATCCAAACAATTCAATGTGTAAAACTCGTCAAGTATTATATGTCTGTAAAAAATCACGGTGATCGGATATCGATAGCTATGTAATCAAATCAGTTTTGTATAAAAAAATGAACAATTAAAAATAAACAGCTAAATGGAAAATTAAAAATAAACAGCTAAAAAAAATCTGATTTGATTACATAGTTATCGATATCCAATCAATGTGATTTTTTATAGCGATATAGTACTCGACGAGTTCTACGTATTGAACGGCTCCGATTATCAAAATGGGGCCCGTAACGGGCCCCCACGAGCCGAACAACACAATTTTTTGTGCAACCGATTAGATAATTTGTACCATCTGGTCCAGGCTGTACCATCACATCAATGATTTTTTAAGTTGTATTTTTTTTTTATGTAAATTTATTTTTTTATATTTTTTTATTATGAATAATGATAACTTTTTAATTTTTTTTATAATTTTATGACTTTTTATATTTTTTTAACAACAATGATTCATCCTCCCTTTTCTCTTACCCCCTTTGACCCCCTCTCTCTCTCTTTGGTTACTTTTTCTTTTTCTTCTTTTTCTTACTCCTCCAATTACCCCCACCACGTCGCAAAGGGAGGTGAAGGAATGACCCCCCAAAAGAGAGTCTCAAGCATTATTATTTTTTTAAAAGATGCGAAACCAGGTCTTTGAGTAATTTAAGAAACTTTCGTTGCACAACTGATGCTAAAAAGTAAATGTGATGTTATTCAGCACAACTGCCCTCAGTACGACCTATGCGACAACGAGAGAAGTTATTGATTGTTATTTGTCACTGTTGACACTTTATTTTGACCGGTTCTAAGACTTGAGCGTTTTCTTTTGATTACTCGATGATGATAATTAAAATGTGTTTCTCGTAAAATTTTCAGTAAAAGAAATGGAATTTGAACTTTAATCCCAACCTTCACCATTATGGCCAAATTATTTTAAAATATTAAATATTACATTAATTTAGTATTTTTGTAATTTTTTATAATTTTATGTATTTGTTCATATTTTTAGTGTATTTTATATAAAACAAAATAATAAAACAAATTATATTATATGTTTAAAATTATTATATTACATATTTGATATTTTATATAAAATTATATTAATATATTATATGTTTAGTATTTTGATATAAATTATATATTTTATATATTATATTATATATATTATAAAATAAAAATAATAAAAATATATATATTGATGTCGGCATGCCGACATCAATTCCACCGAGTGTATATATATATATATTATTATATTTCTATTTCTTTGATATTATTATTTTATGCCTATATAAGGCAAGGGCTCTGGAGAAGTTGGAAGAGGAGATTTTGAGAAAGGAAAGACTCAGTAAGTTTGAGAGGGAATTCTTTAGGGAGAGAGGGAAAATAAAATATTTTCTTTAATATTTTTATTTTCATTTCATCAATACACCATTCAAAAAACAACTACTAAAGCTGCAATTTTAAAATTTGAACTGAGAATTGAGAACATATTTCACAGACTTGAGAGTAGTCAAAAGAAAGTTTGTGACTCAGAAAATTCATCATTTCCCCGTAAGGTGAGTTTTTGCAAATTGTCATTTAATTTTAAAATGTGATATAATTTGTTTAAATACTTTATTTACTTCGTTTTATAACTGTTTTTTTTTTATTATCGCTTTAATGGGATGGCTGCACCACTGCACCACCTACATATCTGTTGTAATTTAAATATTGTATATAAATTGTTGTAATTTATTACTTTAAATAAATATCCCGGCGGTGAATAGTAACCTCCGGCGGTGAATAGCACCTCCGGCGGTGAATAGCACCTCCGGCGGTGAATAATAACTCCGACGGTGAATAGTACCTAATTATAACTTTTTTTTATCGCTTTAATGGGATGGCTGCACCACTGCATCACCTACATATCTGCTGTAATTTAAATATTGTATATAAATTGTTATAATTTATTACTTTAAATAAATATCCCGACGGTGAATAGTAACCTCCGGCGGTGAATAGTAATCCCGACGGTGAATAGTACCTAATTTGTTTAAATACTTTATTTACCTCGTTTTATAACTTTTTTTTATCGCTTTAATGAGATAGCTACACCATTGCACCACCCATATATCTGCTGTAATTTAAATATTGTATATAAATTGTTGTAATTTCTAATAATTTATCCCGGCGGTGAATAGTACCTCCGGCGGTGAATAGTAACCCCGACGATGAATAGTACCTCCGGCGGTGAATAGTACCTCCGGCTATTTAATTTTGCTCGCTTTATTATAGCTAGTTAGGGGGTTGTTTAATTTATTTCAACGATTTATGTTGTAAATATCAAGTTTGTTTGTACTAACCAATTAATCAATTTCGCATAATCATCTCTGCAACCTCCCTCCATTCTTTGCTTATTTCGATTAAAAAGTTAAGAAAAATTAAGATTGTGATTTAAGTATAAGAAAGGAACTCTTCCATACTTAATGGTTTAATCTCTTAGGAGGTTCATTACCAAAGGTATAAAACGTTCTATGCTTAATGGTTTAATCTCTTTGGAGATTCATTACCAACGGCATAAAACGTTTTATACTTAAGAGATTCATTACCAAAAGTATACAACGTTCTATGCTTACTGATTTAATCTCTTAGGGGATTTACCACCAAAAGCATAAAACGTTCTATACTTAACGGTTTAAATTCTTTGGAGGTTCACTACCCCAAATGTATACATATTCTTATACTAAAGCACAATCTTTCATTTTTCATTTCTCTTTATTCATCGGTGTGTTGACTTTTAAGGGACTAATTGACCCTTGGAAATCACCAAGGAAAGTGTCATTATCACTTATCATCAAATTTGGATTTTAAGTCATTATCACTCAAGTTTGGATTTTTTTAAGTCATTATTACTCTTTTGAGTTTGACTAGTCCTTGTTGCACATCTTGAGTTTGACTTAAAATCCCTAACTTGTAAATAAGTTTGACTCTTCCTTTGTAATTTCCCCCGAAGAATTTATCACCTGCTTGTTTACTGTTATGGGAGTAATTGACCCTTGGAAATCACTAAGGAAAGTGTCATTATCACTTATCATCAAGTTTGGATTTCAAGTCAGTATCACTCAAGTTTGGATTTTCCTAAGTCATTATTACTCTTTTGAATTTGACTAGTCCTTGTTGCACATCTTGAGTTTGACTTGAAATCCTTAACTTGTACATAAGTTTGACTCTTCCTTTGTAATTTCCCCCGAAGAATTTATCACCTGTTTATTTACTATTAAGGGATTAATTGACCATTGAAAATCGCCAAGGAAATTGTCATTATCACTCATTATCAAGTTTGGATTTCAAGTCCTTATCACTCAAGTTTGGATTTTTCTAAGTCATTATTACTCTTTTGAGTTTGACTAGTCCTTGTTGCACATCTTGAGTTTGACTTGAAATCCCTAACTTGTACATGAGTTTGACTCTTCCTTTGTGATTTCCTCTGAAGAAAATAAGGTTTATTCGGGTTAAGTCGACACTGATTTTCCTTTATTACATTTCAGACTTAGTGGATATAAATATCACTTTTGCACAAACAGGAGAAAAGATAAAGAAATGGAAAGGTAATAAAAAAAGGCTAATAAAATTGGTTAAAATTTTATTACAACCAACATAAAGAACCAATATGATTAATTGAATTCGGTCGAACGTTATACCGAATTTATTGTGTCAAGACTTGCCTTACGTCAATTATTGTAATAAATTAGACAGCTCCCTTTTATTTATTATTCATTCGGTTTTGTAATAATTATTTATTTGGACACTTGGACATTCGAACCCTCCTGCGTGAGGGTGCAGTAATTCATTCGGACCCTCCTTCGTGAGGACAAATATGTAATAAGTTGTATGTCTTCCAACTCCCATTCTTTCTCCCTTTTATTTCACTGCTTATGATGGTTAGATTAAGGACATCATGTTTAAATTAGCATTTTCCATGATTTGCATCCATTCGTTTACATATATAAAAGTTCGGCTCATCATATTATTCAAATGTCAAATTCAAACTCTTTACTTGAATACATGCTCTATCATATGCCTTGAATTGACTCGCATGCCATGCTAATAGCCGAGCTTATTACTTGCACGTTGTATGTGTTACATTAGCCATATCTCATTAAATAGGATCATGCGTTTTTTTTTTCTAATTGTTTACTTTCTTTTGACTCGCCTTCGCTTCGGACATAAGGTAAGTTTTATGCTTTAGCATATTGCATAAGTGTGATTGCTGTCATATCAAACATACTACCATGAGGCTAAATGCTTACTTGATATACCTGTTTGAATGTCTGTGGATGAAGGCTAATCACCTGAATTGGGATACTTTGATTCATGTATATATGAGATCACCATTTTCAGTGATACATATTCAAAACATTTCTTTCAAAACAAACATGGAATCAAACGTTCCAATTTTTCGTGAAATTAGTCTATACTTGTATGTTACATATAGAACAAGAGCATATATTGTACATAAAAATCACATCATGATTAGTAGAGGCCGATCTTTGATCGGGTGAGTGGGGTGTTCAATTATTGACATTCCCCTCTCATACCTAAGTTCCCGAACTAAGACACTTTGGTAACGACGGACTAATGGCCTTTGGCACGAGTCACGGGTTTCCTAAATTTTCCATAAATATTTAGGTGGCGACTCTGAAATCTGGCAAAGCAGTCCATTTTTGGCATTTGATTCAAACATCGATTTTCCAAAAAACAACTGCCGGATTTGGACTCTTTTTGTGTTTCCACTGTTTCACATTGCACTTGTGAAATCAGATTCAGAACAAACACACAAGTGGAGTCCGAACTGTAAGGGCTATTTCATTCTTCCGAAAGGGGGCGCGAAAAGCCGAGCTACAGCCACCGACAAAGGTAGTGTTATGATTAGTAGAGATGATAAAATTTACGAATTTATGTTGAGGGTTGAAAAATGTATGAGTGGTGTTATATGTACTACTTAATATATTGACTAGTGTATTAATATTAGTTATAATATTGTTATTAATTTTGCTCATTATATAAATTATAAATATAAAAAACTTCTTAAATTATATCACATCATCAATTAATATATTAATTAGTATATTAATTAATATATATAGCATTAATAAATTATAATTAGTAAAGGGTATAATCATATCACGTCCTGAATCAATCAATAATTTTTTCAACAATGGATATGGAATATAAAAGTGTAACAATGTTAGAAATTCAAATTTTATTAGGAGGAATTACTTAAGAGAGAAGTAGAGATAAAAAATTATAAATACATTAAGATCATGTTTAATTCACAAGATTAATAGTAACAGTATTAATAATTTCATTAAATTGGTGTGGTACTTACTATCCAAGTAGATTAGTAAGATAAATTATTCTCTTATTCATTGTTTGATTTGCATTGGATAAAAAGCATATGAATGTAGAATTACAATTATATTTATCTTCTTTTTCAATCTTGCACTCCATCAATGTTTCTTTACAATCTTTACTTTATCAAAATTTCTTCATAAACGTGGTTTTATAAAAAAAAATATAAATAAATAAATAAAAGCAAAATAAAAATATAAAATACAAAGGACATGCTTGGTTTGTTTTTTATTTTTTTAAATATAAATTAATTTGATAAAATTAATATCAAAAAATATTATTAAATTTTTAAAAATTATTTTTATCCATCTAAAATATAAAATTATATAAAAATAATAAGTGTTTTAATTTTTAGTCAAGGGTAAAAAAAAAAAAAATTATTTTATTTCCCACCCCAGGATATATAAATCCCACCCCTATCCCATTATTAATAATTCTACAAATTTGTTGGATTAATAATCCTGAAACAAAATTTCACAACAAACACAAGATTATTGGGTTCACGGATTAATAATTTCAATCCCATGCTATAATCTTGTCAATCAAACATACTCTGAAGGTGCAAGTCAGTCTGTGGTGGAGTACAAGTGAAAGTTTGGGGGAGGAGATGCAAATGTGATTTGCATCCTTCCATATTTGTGGATTTTTTTTGGTTGCCTGTTTAACTGTTAAGTAATTTCTCAATTTTTTTTATCAAAAGAATCTACTAAATACTTATATGGGTGTGAGTTCTACACCATGTGAATAATTTGATAAATTTTTTAGTAAATTTTTATGAGTCCTTACCATTTTTCTATAAAAGTGAGAAAATCAATATAAATTCAATACAATACACCTATGTATAATGTAGGGGAAATTTTCAATAAAATTGAGAGTGATTTTTTTTTATTTTTAACAATGATGGTACAAGATTTATTTACATGATTGAATACATAAATTACTTGCACTTTTATTATTTTGTAATTACATTTTCACTCTCTATTTATATATATATAAATATATTCTCCCTATATTATAAACACATTTATTTATTACTAGTATGAAAAGTTGTTTTAGAATTGGTCAGTACTTAACTTTTATACGAAAAGGTGTAAATCTTATGAAATGAATTAGTGATTAAATATTTTAATTTTATTTCTTTTAAACGATTTTCAAAATTTTGATCTAATAATTACATGATATATAATGGTTATATTTTTAAAAATTAGTCATAATTTTAACATAGCAAAACAGAAGAAAATAAATAAAATAAATAAAAAAACAATGTCCTTTTGTTGAATCACATGTAATTGAGGCTGCTGTTGTAACCAGATCGGACCACGTGTTTGGTACCATGCTTCTAGGGACGGCTATAAAATTGAAAGAATACTTTTACTTTTAAATTTTATTTTTCAGTTGTTTGTGAAGGAATTTGTAAAAAAAGGAATTGAGAAATGAAATAGAAATGCACTTCGTCGAGACCATTTGTCAAAGAAAAGGTATAAGACAAATTTATCAAGTCGTCGATGGATTTGTCGGAGTTTTATTTGATTAAATTATTATTAAATATTATTCAATAAAAATTAATTAGACCAATAAAATTATAAAAAATTAGTTTTAATTAAATATTATTCATATAAATTTTATGATTAAAGAGGTCAAAATATAAAAATTTATAGATAAACGTTAAAGTAATACTTGGTAACAGTTAAAAAAAATCTTAATATAATTAATCTATTATACAATATCCTCAGGTATATAAAGTTATACAAGTGATGATTCCATTAAATATATTATAGAAATTCACAAATAAATTATATTGTTTTTAACATGGACCGAATTAAAATTTTTTAGCCTCCGTTTGAGAAGTGGGTTGATTTTTTGGCTTTTTTGGCTATATGAGCCTGGATTCAAAAGCTTGGTTTGGGAAGGGCTTTTGACTTTTTTGCTTTTTTGACTTTTTTATGAGAGAAGAGTGTAATGATTATGGGGTTGGATGAGATGTTTTGTCTGTTATGACTTATGAGCCTATTCTGTTTTTTGTGGCTCATTGAGCCAAAAAAGCCCAATGAGCCCTTGCCAAACCAACCCAATAATGTTTCAATTTGTTTTTTGAACTATAATAATGTTAGAATTATCATTTTTTTTTATCACAATTTGTTTATTACCTTAACCATTCATATTGATATATTGATACTAGAATGCAAATGAACCGAAATTGCTGAACAAGCTCATTTCGGCAGGGGCTCGGCTCGGCTCACTCGTTTAGTAACGAGCCGAGCCTCGAGCTCGATTATTGGGCTCGTTTAATTAGCCGAGCTCGAGCCTCGTGTTCTTTTCGAGGCTCGGCCTGCTTATTTATAATTAAATTATATAATAAATATATTATTTATATATTAAATAATATATAAATACATTATTTATATATTAAAAATATATAAATATATATAAAAATAATAATATAAATGCATTTTTTATATATTAAATAATATAAATAATATTTTTTATTTAAAAATTTATATTTAAATAATATAAATAATATTAAAAAAAATTTATCGAGCTTGAAATGAGCTCGAGTTCGACAAAATTAACGAGCCGGGCCGGGCTCGAGCCCAGTCCCATATCGAGCCGAGCTCGGGCTCAATAAACGAGCTCGAGCCCAGCAAGGCTCGGCTCGGCTCGGCTCGTTTGCACCCCTAATTGATACTAATATAATACTGACACATAAAAGGACAAAAAATACATAAATTCTTAAGTGTTAGATAAATCTACTATATGAGGGTCTTTACAATTTTTTTTAAGTGTTAGATTGAAATTGAAGAATCATTATGTAATATATAAATTAAAATAAAAAAAAAATTGACAAAAGTATACGTATAAAATGAAGATTTTGCAGGAGCCTAGAGGGCCAGGACCCGCTTCCGCCCCTGCACTTTCTAGTATTATTATTATTATTTTCATTTTTCAAAATTTTCTATAAATTCAATATTTAGTATAACTTTAAGTGCAAAATCGATATCAACTACAACACATTAGCTACCACGTTTTGAATTTTTTTCCATTTGTTTTAGTTCATTGATGGCCTTGTTTGGGAATAAATTATTTTAGTAATTTTTAAATTTTTCATGAAAATATATAAAAAAAAAAATAGAGAGAATGATGTGATAATTTATAATAATTTTTTTACTTTTTGAGTAAAATATATAATTGACAAGTTAGACTCTAATGCCTCGTTTGGGAATAGGTTTTTTTTAGTAACATTTTGACTTTTTTGCTAAAATGTGATTAAAAAAAATTAGTATGTTTATGATGATTTTTTGACTTTTTACGAAAAGATGTACAAAAAATAAAAAGAAAAGAGAATCTTTAACATTTTTGTATGAGTTGTTGACTTTTTGATTTTTTTAATGACTTTTTAATTTTTTAACTAAAAAAACCACTTGTCAAAGAGTAGGGGTGGGCACAGGTCGATTGTGGCTACAAAACCTCCAATCCGCCATCCGTCCGCCAGATTGGCGGATTGGAGAAAATCAATCCACATCCGTCCGCCAATCCGGCGGATATGGATTGAGCGGATTGGCGGTTTGGCGGATGGATACGAATCGGTTTGGCGGTTTCAAATTTTATAAATTTTCAACATAATTCAACTTGTGCACTTCCTAAAAAAAAGAGAGAAGAAAGTATTACAGTCAATGACTTAAAAAAATATTACCATCACTGCATGCCTCATCTAAAGAAAAGAAGTTTGAAACTTTAAAATATCACAATCACTGCATGTCTCATCCACATACTACAATCACAGCATGCCTCATCCACAAAAAGTATTACAATCTGTGGTTCTTAAAATATAAAAATAATTCAAACCACCAAAACTATGAACAGAGCAGTAGTAGAGATTATATGTCTCTTTATTGTTACATCTATATTTATTTTTGAAAACAAAAACCAACCAGCATATATCATATTTTCTATTTATTATTTTTAGAGATAGATTTAAAAACCAAAAAATATAGATAAATAATACGTTTATTTTTTTCAATTCAAAAAAGATATTCAAGTTGAAATTTTTTTCAATAGAATATTTTAAACTCTTTTTTTAATTGAAAACACAAACAGAATATTTAAACAAACTGAAAATACAAAGTCTTATAAATTATTAGGGCTGCTCGCGGTTTGGCAGTTCGATTGCGGCCAAAGGAATTTCAAATCCGCCATCCGTCTACTAGATTGGCGGATTGGAGAAAATCAATCCGTAACCGTCCGCTCGTCATCACACATCTGTCCAAAATGCGGCGGATCGATTCGGTTCGATCGGTTTTGACGAATCGATATATCCGCTGCTCACCCCTATAAAAGAAGGCCTAAATCTCAAGTTTCCCTTCATGAAATCGGTCTAAATTGTCCTCCTGCCTACCTAGATTGAACTTTGTGTCCCATTAAATAAATAATAAAAATCTACAAGCCACCATTTTTTTGATATAAGTAGATTCGGTAGCAGTCCATTATTAACATTGTTTATGAAACATTGACAAATATTTATTCGAATTTTGTAGTTTCAACTACTACAATTTGGTTGCTTTATTACAATCACATGTCATATAAAAGACACGAGCAACAAACCAATTTCCTAAAGTGAAATTATATTTTATCTAAATCTTAAACCACCCTTGAAGTTGTCTATATCATATGATATAACTAACAAAATAAATAAATATATAAAAACATATTTTTACATACTTGAGTGCAAATATATATGTATATATATATAGCAAATTATAGTGATACAATCAGATAATCAATATAATTATGTTAATGATGTTAACTTGTTGGAAGGGACAAGATATTGGGCAAATGTAGTTAACTGTTATATTTTTAAATTTCTAAACAATTTTGTATTTTGAAACAAGGACCCTTTTTCAACTAATTTATAAATTTATTCAAATGGAATGAAATTTCTTTTAAAATTGGGCATGCTATTATGATTTTTTGTTATATAACACACTAACATACAATTTTAACATCTACATTGAATATGTTGTAAGGCATTGTAAGTGAATAGAAATTTAAAAGATTGTTTTGAAAAATACAAAAATGTCTGACTACTAGAAAATGAATAAATAGATGAAGAAAAAGCATAAACTGTTTTTCAATCATTATTTAATTATGTGCATAGCACGGTGTTGGAAAAATAGGTTTATAAAGGTATATTTTGGGCCAATTTTGAGCCCAAAATTGAGTGGGCCACGAACGTCTTTTGGGGCGAGTTCGAAGAGGTGAAGTATTTCTTACCGCGTGGCAAGTCACACGGTGAAGACGGTACGTCAAAACCATTTATAAGTGAATGGAAGTTGACGTCGTTTTCGGGTTCATGAAATTGAACATTTAAGTTTTAATAGTGGGTTTCCTTGTGGGTTGTCTCACATTGAAACTTTAAGAGAGTTTATTTGTGTATATAAGGTCTAGCGTACAACGCTTGGGTTGGGCCCCAAGTTTGTAGAAATGAGGAGTTATGGACGAAGTGAACCTTAGCAAAACAACCACACACACGCACGTGCGCCGCCGCCGTCCAGCCGAACCGGGCCAAGTGTGGGTTGTGGGTCGGTTCTAATATTAATTTTTTTGACAAAATTCATTTGAATTTTTTCCAGAAATTATTGCGAGAAATTAATTCAAAATTTGAATTCTAGTTTTTTGTCCATTTCTTGTCCAAAATTAAAACATTTCAATCAGGTCTTAACTGTTACAAACCGAACAGATTTAAAATTCAAATCTGTCCAGGCAGTTGGCGATTTCAGCAACAGATAGGTAACCGCAGCAGTTAATCTGTTCCAAATAGGTTGCGTCTGTTCACTTCATTTTAGTACCTGTTCGGGTCTATATAATCTAGACTTGTTCCAGCAGATTTTGGTGGATCAAAAACTTCAAGTAAATTCTGTCCAGACTTGTTCTTCAATCTGTTGAAATTCTGGATAGTTTCTAAATCTGCACAGATTCAAATTTGTCCAGTTTCCATACTAAATATGTTCAAGGGTTTAGCATCTATTGAAGTTACAGAAACTTATCTGTTCGGACAGCTTTTGTTGCCTACATATACCAAACATTTCCAGCAGTTTTGTTCATGGACAACAATCTGATAAATACTTTTTTTGCTGTCCAACTTTGCTATGTTTTGCATTATTCTACATTTTAATTTTAGAATAAACATTCAGAGAGTTAGAACACAGATTTGGTTCGCCGAACAATTTGTTTTGGAGTGCTACTACAAATTGGTTAAGATCATTGTATCCTGGGAGATAGACGCCACTCAACCGTAAGCACCGTAGCGGGGCAAATCTATCTTAATGACAGAGTGTCACACACTCGATTTGGTCTTTGAATTATTTATTCGGTTCTACAAAATAAATACTGTAAGTTTTATTTTATTTTGTTTGAATTGTTTCAAATTATTTTATTTACACAGAAGATTGTTCCAATAATCTTAAGACAAACTCGAATTATTCTGTTTACAAAATTTTTCGTTTGTTTCCTTTTCTCTTTCTTCTTTTAAGAAAATTATTTTCTGTAGATTTACAAAATAATATTCTGGTTGGAAAAATAAATAGTGATTATATGCTATTTGACGGATAGTAGTAATATACTGTCTATTTTCTTTGACAACTAGTAGTAATATACTGGTGTCATTAACAATTCAGAATATATTTTCGCAGAATTTTGTCAGAAAATTAATTTTGGTTTTTAGAAATTATTTTCTGAGTTTTCATTAATTAAAATTCTGTTTCCGTATTTTAATTATTGAAGTGTTACAGAAATTTAATTTTCTATGTGGAATTAATTTGGTTAAATAAAATTTTATTTTATTTCCAAATTAATTGGAAAATAAAAGTTACATTCTTGTTTCTTTTATTTTTACAAAATTTAATTCTGTAAATTTGGATTAGTTTTCTATATAGAATTATTTTGGTTAAATAAAATAGAATTTTATTTTATTTCCAAATTAATTGAAAATAAAAGTTACATTTTGTTTTGTTTTTTTTTTATTTTAACATAATTTATTTCTGTAGTTTTGGTTTAATTTGTTTAAATAAAATTTTATTTTATTTTCAATTAATTGGAAATAAAAGTTACAATTCTTATTTCTTTTATTTTTACAGAATTTAAAATTCTGTGTTTTTTGGTTTAAATTTTTCTGTGTAGTATAAAATTCTAATTATAATTTTATTTTATAATTTAGAATATATGGCTACTAAAATTGGTTAAACTTATGTTCAAACCAGTACTGGTATGGTGAATGCCATTACGCCAACCTCTCCTTATGTTGGGACTGTGCCAGTGAATCATGGTGAAAAACCAGAGAAGTTCTTAGGAACTGTTTTTAAAAAATGGCAGAAGAGAATGCTATCTAAAGGAGGGGAAACTAAGAAATACAAGTTTAATGGCATGTATTACATTTGTAACAAAGAGAGACTTCGTGCCAAAGATCGCCGTTACAAACGTAAAGGCAAAGGAAGATCAAGTAAAAAGGTTGCTAAAACCAAAATGACCAAAATGAATGAAATTTCCAATGGTGTAGATGTCATAAATCTTTCTGCAGTTGTTTCCAAGGCAAATCTTGTCGGAAATCGTAAAGAATGGTGGGTGGACACTGGTGCTACTCGCCATATCTATGCTGACAAAAAGATGTTCACATCTTATTCTACAGTGGACAACGGTGAATAACTTTTTATAGGCAACTCCTCAACTTTCAAAATTGAAGGACAAGGAAAGATTGTACTAAAGATGATATCAGGAAAGGAACTCACTCTCAACAATGTGTTGCACGTATCGAACATTCGCAAGAATTTAGTTTCCAGATCTTTGTTGAGTAAGAATGGGTTTAGGCTAGTTTTTGAAAGTGACAAGTTTGTACTTACCAAAAACGGGATGTATGTAGAAAAATGTTACATGTCTAATGGCCTTTTCAAGATGAATGTAATAACCATTGTACCTTCAGTCATTAATAAAAATACATCTTCTTCTTACTTACTTGAGTCTTCAAATTTATGGCATGGTAGATTAGGACATGTTAATTATGGATCTTTGCGTAGATTAATTAAAATAGAATGTTTACCTAAATTTGATATTGATTCAAATCATAAATGTAAAATTTGCGTTGAGGCAAAATTATCTAAAACTCATTTTCATTCAATTGAAAGAAGTACAAAACCACTTGAATTAATTCATAGTGACATTTGTGATCTTAAATCAATTCAAACAAGAGGTGGGAAAAAATATTTCATCACTTTTATAGATGAGTATACAAGATATAGTTATGTTTATTTAATTCGAACCAATGATGAAGTTTTGGAAACTTTCATTCAATATAAGAATGAAGTTGAAAATCAACTTGGTAAGAAAATCAAGAAACTTATAAGTGACAGAGGTAGTGAATATGAATCACCTTTTGGTGAATTTTGTAAAGAACATGGAATAATTCATCAAACCACCGCTCCTTACTCACCTCAACAAAATGGAATTGCTGAAAGAAAAAATAGGACTTTAAAAGAAATGATGAATGCCATGTTAATAAGTTCTGAATTACCTCAGAACTTGTGGGGGGAAGCAATTCTTTCTGCTAATTATATACGTAATAAAGTATTTTGAAAGAAAGTGAATCAAACACATTATGAATTGTGGCATGGAAGAGTACCATCCTACAAATACTTAAAAGTGTGGAGGTGTTTGGCTAAAGTGGCTATTCCTAGTCCTAAAAAGACTAAGATAGGTCCTAAGACCATTGATTGCATTTCATTGGTTATGCCAAGAATAATAGTGCATATCGGTTTTTGATTCATAAATCAGAACATTCCGAAATGCATGTAAATACTATTATTGAATCTCGGAATGCATCTTTCTTTGAACATGTGTTTCCAAATAAGACTGAACAAGAGACTAGTAACAATAAAAATCTCATGATGCTATTACTAGTCAGGATCAAGAACATGATCAAGAACAAGAGTTAGATCAAAATGAGGAAGAGAAACCTAGGTGTAGTAAACGTGCTAGAACCTCAAAATCTTTTGGTCCAGATTTTCTAACATATTTGTTAGAAAATGAGCCTTTAACTTTCAAAGAGGTTATGTCCAGTACTGAGGCTCCTTTATGGAAATAAACTGTCAATAGTGAAGTTGAATCCATTTTGCAAAATCACACTTGGGAATTGATGGATTTGCCACCAGGTTGTAAACCTCTTGGGTACAAGTGGATTTTCAAAAGAAAATTGAAAACAGATGAATCAATAGACAAATACAAGGCAAGACTTGTGGTCAAAGGTTTAAGACAAAAAAAAGGTCTTGATTACTTTGACACATACTCACCGGTTACTAGAATAACATCCATTAGAATGCTAATTGCCATTGCATCTCTATACAATCTAGAAATTCATCAAATAGATGTTAAAACCGCTTTCTTAAATAGTGAGTTAAATGAAGAAATTTACATGGAACAACCAGAAGGTTTTTCTGTTCGAGGAAAAGAAAAGAGAATGTGTAAATTGGTTAAATCATTATATGGTTTAAAACAAACGCCAAAGCAATGGCATGAGAAATTTGATAAGGCAATGATGTCAAATGGATTTAAAATTAATGAGTGTGACAAATGTGTTTATATTAAAAACACAAATAAAAGTTATGTCATTGTATGTCTTTATGTAGATGATATGCTCATCATAGATAGTAATAATGATATGATTAAAACTACTAAGAAAATGATGAATAAACATTTTGACATAAAGGACATGGGCATTGCTGATGTAATTCTTGGTATGAAAATTACTAAAAATCATAAGGATATGCTTTGTTATAATCTCATTACATTGAGAAAATACTTGACAAATTCAGCAAAAATGATGATCATCTTGCTAGAACACCTGTAGATGTTAATTTGTATCTTTCTAAGAATGTACAGAAAAGTATTTCTCAATTAGAGTATGTCCAAATTATTGGAAGCTTAATGTACTTGATGAACTGCACTAGCCCAGATATAGCTTACGCAGTAAGTAAATTAAGTAGATATACGAGTAATCCGGGAGTCGAACATTGGGAAACAATTATAAGGGTTCTAAGATATCTCCGATTCACTCGTAACATTGGGTTGAATTATACTAGATATCCAGCAGTACTTGAAGGATACTGTGATGCAAATTGGATATCGGATACTAGAGACTCGAAGTCCACCAGTGGGTATGTCTTTACTCTTGGTGGGGCGGCTGTATCTTGGAGATCTTCTAAACAGACTTGTATTGCTAGGTCTACTATGGAATCAGAATTCATAACTTTAGATAAAGTAGGGGAAGCGGCAGAATGGCTTCGCCACTTCCTTGAATATATTCCAATATGGCCAAAACTGGTGCCTGCTATATGCATACATTGCGATAGTCAATCAACAATAGGTAGAGCACAGGGTCATATGTATAACGGTTAGTCTAGACATATTCGTCGTCGACATAATACCATAAGACAACTACTCTCTAATGGAATTATTTTTATTGATTATGTGAAGTCTAAAGACAACATAGCGGATCCATTAACCAAAGGGTTAGCAAGAGAGTTAGTTGAGAATTCATCGAGGGGAATGAGACTAAAACCTATTAAATAAGAGTTACCACAATAATCTTAAGACAGACTCTTGGAACAATCTTCTGTGTAAATAAAATAATTTAAAACAATTCAAACAAAATAAAATAAAACTTACAGTATTTATTTTGTAGAACCGAATAAATAATTCAAAGACCAAGTCGAGTGTGTGACACTTTGTCCTTAAGACAGATTCGACCTGCTACGGTGCTTACGGTTGAGTGGCGTCTATCTCCCATGATACAATGATCTTAACCAATTTGTAGTAGCACTTCAAAACAAATTGTTCGGTGAACCAAACCTGTGTTCTAACTCTCTGAATGTTTATTCTAAAATTAAAATGTAGAATAATGTAAAACAAAGCAAAGTTGGACAGCAAATGAGTATTTATCAGACTATTTTCCATGAACAAAACTGCTGGAAATGTTTGGTATATGTAGGCAACAAAAGCTGTCCGAATAGATAAGTTTTTGTAACTTCAACAGATGCTAAACCCTTGAACAGATTTAGTATAGAAACTGGACAGATTTGAATCTGTGCAGATTTAGAAACTGTCCAGAATTTCAATGGATTGAAGAACAAGTCTGGACAGAATTTACTTGAAGTTTTTGATCCACCAAAATCTGCTGGAACAAGTCTATAGATTATATAGACCCGAACAGGTATTAAAATAAAGTGAACAGATGCAACCTGTTTGGAACAGTTAAGCTTCTTTGCGATTACCTATCATTCTTTGAAACCGCTAACCGCTGGACAGATTTGAATTTTAAATCTGTTCAATTTGTAACAGTTAAGACCTGATTGAACTGTTTTAATTTCGGACAAGAAATGGACAGAAATCTAGAGTTCAAATTTTGAATTAATTTCCCGCAATAATTTTTGGAAAAAATTCAAATGAATTTTGTCCAAAAAATTAATATTAGAACCGACCCACAACCCACACCCGGCCCGGCTCGGCTTGGCCGAACGGCGGCGGCGCGTGTGCGCGTATGTGGTTGTTTTGGCTAAGATTCACTTCGTTCATAACTGCTTCCTTCTACAAACTTGGGGCCCCACCCAAGTGTTGTAGGCTAGAGCTTATATACACAAATAAACTCTCTTAAAGTTTTAATGTGGGACAACCCACAAGGAAACCCACTATTAAAACTTAAACGTTCAATTCCATGAACCTGAAAACGACATCAACTTCCCATTCACTCATAAATGGTTTTGACGTACCATCTTCATCGTGTGACTTGCCACGCGACAAGGAACACTTCACTTCTTCGGACCCGCCCCAAAAGACATTCGGGACCCACTCAATTTTGGACTCAAAATTGGCTCAAAATATGCCTTTATAAACCTATTTTTCCAACACATGGATCATACGCTAGACATTTTTAAGAAAAAGCATTTAGAAGATTCTTTTGGAAAGTACAAAAGTGTCTTACTGCTAAAAGGGAAAAAAAACAATTACACATGAAATGGGCGCAAATTTTTTTAAAAAGAGGGTATTGATGAAGAAAAATCGAACTAGTTATATTTGGTTTTTCTTTTAAAAGAAACAAAAATTGGTTTTTGCAGTTTTTTAATTTGATTTTTTTGGTTTTTGGTTTGATATCGGTTTAAGTATCTTGTGTACCAAATTAAATTGAAATCGACCGCTTCAACATATATTGTATTCATAATATATATAATATAATAATATAATGATATTAATAAGTATAATAAATTATTAACCTTAATTAATTAACTTTAGCATGTCTATAATCTAAATTTGTAAACTCTTATTAAATATAATTTTAATTCTAACTTATTATTTTTGAAGTTTTAGTATTTATTTTTTATTTTTTATTTGTTAATGTAGGAATTGAAAAGTATTTATTAAAAAGATGGATTAAACATGTTTGAAATGCTGAACAAATAATTAACTTAATATTTTTATATAAATTAGTGACTATGCTAAACAATAACTTAAGTTTAAAAAGTCCTATATTGATTAAATTGCACTTAACCAAATCGTTTTAATCAATATGGTTTGATGGGAGAAGCAATCTGTATTGGTTCTTAAAATAATAAAACTAAGGCCATCTCCAACGGTGCATCAATATAACAACCCTCATCACTGCTTACCGATAACCATTGATTACTGTTAACTGAGTCTGATAATGACTGATAACTGAATTGAATAAAATACTGAACTGACTGACTAAAATTGAACCTGAATTGATTGAGTATATCTATTGTATTGCATATTCTATCTGTTTGATTGATTATTTATCTGTTCGTGTTTTATGTTTAAACTGCTAATTGAAGGCCTTGTTGGCGGCCAAATCTAAAATTGATTGGTGTTCTGTGATCCTTAGATTTTATGTGATTTAATGATATATTTATCTAAAATGTGATTAGGAATGATTAAACTAGATTAAATTAAGCCAAATCAATAGAGCCGCCTTATTTACGGAATTGCCATTGAGTGGGCCTTAGTTTATTCTTATTACTTGAGCCTTAAACACCTAATCCCTTCAGCCATTTTGAGTGTTCAACCGATATTAGAGAGAGAAGGGGGAGAATTGAGAGGGATTTTGGCTATAATTTGATGATCTTGAGGAAATTGAAGCATAAGTTGGCAAATTGAACTTCTACACTTGTAATTGAAGACTTAGGTAAGAGAATTCAACTCTCTAATTGTGAGTTTAAGCTAATTCTTGCATGATTTATGATTCATTTTAGAATTAAGTCATGTTGTAGCTCATACATGGTGAATTATACTATAAATCATGCATGCATGTTTGAATTGGTGAATTTTGAGTTGAGTTCATGACAAATTGTACATGCATGCTCATGTTTAAGCTTAAGTCCATGATTTCACCATGCTCTTGAAGGAATGAGCTCATTTGAACAAGCTTTGGAGCTTTAATTTGGTTTAAAACTCATGCATGACATGTTTGAATGTTGTTCTTGAAGAATGGTTGGAAATTGGGTTTGAATTAAACACCTTTGGGCTTTGATTTCTTAAATTAAGTTTTGAAACATGTTATTCTATGTGTTTAAAAGAGTTTTCCAGGAAATAGGCCCAAGAGGATCGAATTGGGAGCATCAAATTTGAGTTTTGAACTTAGAACACAAACTTGGATTTTTCCAGATTTTTGCCTTCGCCGGCGGAAAATCAAGCTCCCAAGATTTTTCATCAGAAGGTACTTTCGGCGAGGAGGAAGTTGACGCTCGAGCGGGTACCTTTGTTTGCTTGTCCGCTCGAGCGGGGAAACCTGCGCTTGAGCGGGACTCTGTTTCACTGAAATTTCTGAAAATGTTCTCTAAGTGCATCTTTGCATCCTCTTTCCATCATGGGCATTCCTAGGGCATATTTAAGGCATCTTAAAGAGGATATAGATGTAGAACACACCGAGGCAAATTTAGGGATTAAGTTATTATCTTTCCCAATTGTGTAACTTAGAGTGTGTTCAATCTGTTAACTGTATAGGGTTGGCATTTCGAGGAGACGCTCTAGCCTACTGTAGCCCAGAACTCTGTGAGTAACAATTGTGTAAAGATATGTTCAAAATGATTATCTTCTGAATACTGAACCGAACTGTTTACTGAACTGATATTGTTATTGAATGAATGTATGTCCTTTATTTCTGAACTGTACTATGGCATCCTTAGCACCTCAAGCATCGTTATTCATATTCTGAGATCTCTGTCGGTTCCCTTGTGGAACCACTACTGTTTACTGACTGATGGCCATCATTACTGTTCGGTCTTTTAAGACCTACTGTTACTGATATGCTAATGGATGTACCACATATGACTGTTTACTGTACTGAGCAACTGATATACTGATTGAATTGAACTGTTTTCATTACTGTAAGGACATTCATTCTAAACCTCTTTACGCTTTATGTTATTCACTGGGCTTTAATTCACTGCTCATATATATATATAGGTGGACAGGCACCGGATCAAAGCTAGAGGCGTCGGAGTAAACTCCAGTTTTGTCAAGCCAACCAATGTGCCTCACTGCGAGGTTCCGAGCCTATCATGCTAAGGCTTAGGGGTGTTTTAGTATTTTCCCTTTTTGCACGGTTGTACTGCTTTGTAATAACTGAATGGATTGTATAGACTGAATGTTTACTGTACTGTTGAGTGGGGATTAAGTCCCCGCACTGAAGGAATGTAAATGATATGCATAACTATTCTGTACTGAATGTTTATATGCATGAAAAATCTTTTTGGCATAGAGACTGTCACAGCTCATTGGACATTATTTATTTACTGTATTGGCTTCCGCTAGGCCCTGAACTCTGTTTTACTGTATTACTGTTAAGCAGGCCTCCGGTAATCTCGGATTACTGGCCGGTTACGGTGCTAAACCCATAGGACCGGATTTGGGTCGTGACAATCAAACCTTGCATCAAATTTGAAATTTAATGAAAACTCACTTTTTCTCACTTGAATGGTTTTACCAAATTGATATCAAAATGAAAATTCACCAAAAGTTTCACCAAAATGAGAATGAACTAGGTCTTTCATCAAAACATTATTCATTACCGTTATATTTTCACTATTGGATGACCAATTTTCGCAAAATTTTGTATAGATTTTACACTTGGAGGTCGACTAACCGGACGACCCCGGGGTTGACCCCCCGGATGACCCTGAGCTTTTTCTTCTGGTGTCATAGTGATAGCCTCAAGAGAAACTGTAACGACCCAGAAATTCTTTCCTCCGCTCGAGCGGAGGAGTGGCCGCTCGAGCGGACTTTTGGGGTTTCAGAAATTTTCGACGGCCCGAGATTCTCGAGTTGTGATTCTCCGCCGAGCGGGAGTTTACGCCGAGCGGACGACTTTGTTGGTCTCAAGGCCGAGCGCAAGATTTGGGCGCTGAGTCAGGTGGATTCTGAAGCATGTGTACTCATCTTTGATGTACTGCTTAGTGTATTTGAAATGTTCTTATCTTATGTTGGGATATGGATTGAGATGATAAGATGAGGGTAAAGTAAGATTGAACCAAAAACCTTAATTTGAGTAATTCATTTACGACCAACCGTCACTCTTTTGACCTTTTCTTTTTCCACACTTTGAATTTGGATGTGAGGTTAGAACCATTGGAAAGCTTATCTCCGGGGCTTCAATTTGACCACAAGAATGACCTAAAACGGAGTCCGAATGAGTGAATTATACCTGTTCAAAGATTTGGAATCATGCTTTGAACAGTCCGCTCGAGCGGGAATTTCTACGCCGAGCGGAGATTACAGCAGCTTTTAAACCAGATTTTTGGATCATTTCTTCCATTTTCCTTTTCCCTTCTTCTTTTCTCTCTAGGTCAAAAACCCTAGAGGTTTGATCCCCAAATACTTCCTTTTTCCTTAGATTTGAGCTAGATTTTCCACCAAGGAAAGAAGAAGAAGTGAAGATCAACTTTTCCAACCGATTAGATTTTGGGATTTCGAGAGGTTGCGTTCAACCTAGCTTCTTTGCTTCTAATTTCGAGGTAAGGGTTCTCTTAGCCTTGAATGTTTATGATTCAAGTGATTTCGTTGGTACCTTGAGATTTTGGTGACATTTTGGAATCTTGAGTTAATTATGGGCTAGGGACACTTATGGTTTAATGTTTATGCACAATTGGGGCTTCCACTCTACTTCTCAAAGGATGTTGAATGTTTTAGCATATTGGCATATAGTAATTGTTGATTTGGTGATTTCACTTAGAAAAGAGAAGAAACCCCAATTTCGTTGGAAACCCTAAGTTGATTAGTGTTGATAATCAATGTATTGGCTCAAGTGGAAGGTAGAGTAACGAAATTTAAGTGTTGAATGATATGTATTCAAGTTGAATTAGAATTTGGAAATGTTTGAAAGCTATGTTTAGAATTGCAAATGAATTTGTTATAAATGTTGGAATTTATGCTATCATGTAAAGGAAATTTAGAGAAATCATCTAATTAAGGATAAAGATGATATGAACTTGGTTTTAGAATGATAAAATAGGATTCAAGGATTTATTGTGAATTATGTAAGGTCGTAAATTGTATTGATGAACCAAGTGATGTTGATTATGTTGGATAATGTTGTATTGAATAATAGTGGCAATTAAATGGTGTTGTATTATGATGAATTGTGTAGGGTCAATTACGAGGCGGACCAAGCGTCTAATCATTGTGAGTAATAGTACTCCATACGACGTTATTTTCCATTAATAATCATTGTTAATAACATTTTGTTCTCCGTGGAAATATGGTGACATGTATGTGGATTGAGGATTGATGTAACCTATGTGAACGGAAAGAGTTGGCCTTATTCTTGTTTCGTCCTACGATTCAGATTATCGGTAATGTACTAATCTAAAGGTTATGTATGATGTCGCATAATAAAGGAGAAGACTTATTAAGATGATGGACTTAAGTGAACAAAAAGGGTAGTGGAAATGTTGTTTTGATTAATTGGGATTACTTACTATTGGCAACATTATTAATGTTCTACTGTCCGTAAACTATCTGCATTGATTTGTGGTGAACAAGAGAAACAATAAGGCTCATGTATTCTGACTCCTTCTGTTTTGTCAGTGATGAGACGATTATGCCTATGTGTAATAAGCCATGAGATGATTTGTGTATCCTATGGTCTGACCATGTTCATATGAATTTGAGACTGTTCTGTATTAACTGAAAAATATGGAAATGTAATAATAAAAAGGTTTACGTATATATTAGTACGTTCTGGGCCGAAAGGCTATTCGGATATTTCTGGGCCGATGGCCGTTCTGTTACGCTTTATGCATTCCGTCACGCTTTATGCGTTCTGTTACTTCTGGGCTTAAAGCTGCTTTGTTAAAGAAAACTGGACCCATGTTGTTTGAGATATATTTACGTAACGTAGTTAATCATATACTTCGCAGCTTATATACTTTATTGTTTGGGTTGAACATTACATGATTTACGTACTATTATTCATCGAGCTTGACTCACTTTATTTTGTGTACGTCAGAGGCACTCAACACGGAGGTCAACCTTAACTCGTGGCTTCCGCTACCAGTTGCCAAGCCTTGGGTGTCTAAGCCGTTAGATGTTGACCGTTTAAGTTTGGAGTTTTATTAAGTTTTAATTTATACCCTAAGTGTTTATTAAGCTCGATGTATATGTATATGTATTTAGCTATCTCCAGATATACGTCAATGTATATTTATCTGCTTTATGTTACAT
Source organism: Camellia lanceoleosa (assembly GCA_025200525.1). Classification (NCBI taxonomy): domain Eukaryota; kingdom Viridiplantae; phylum Streptophyta; class Magnoliopsida; order Ericales; family Theaceae; genus Camellia; species Camellia lanceoleosa. The sequence goes on from CM045764.1 coordinate 162,642,936, forward strand.
GCGTGATCCCGCATAGTAGTGGTAGCTCAATGGATATTATTTTATACTATTATATCATATTAAATGCTTCCGCTCAGCCCGTAGATATTATTTATCGTTTGGTGTTTATGTTCGAATGGGTCATGCCCAAATTTTAGGGCGGGTTTGGGGCGTGACAGGTGGTATCAGAGCACGAGTTGCTATCTCACACACGGATCCATTGAGCTGTAGGATGTCTAAAAAAGACTTAGGCTTCATACGTGTCATCCTTAGTGCATATGAAAAGACTGATAGCAACGTTAAGCGTAATTTGTTTACGTTAAGGAATATCAACCATGTTTAGTATTCCTCTCACGTCTATTATACGAAATGGTTGATTTTTGAAAAGCACTACGATGACATTATGGTTGTTCGCTATGATACTCGTTTTGCTTATGATATGACATGATAAGACTTATTGACTTACGGTGTGGAGCAAAGTGTCAGACGGAACTAAGTGCTACACTTTAGGAAGCCACCTCTAGAATCCGTACGAGCCACCTCTTGAGTCCATACGCATTTCTGTATGCTTCTGTTCTGTATGTTTCTGATATATCTGTGCCAAAGGGCTATCTGTGCCAAGGGGCTATCTGTGCCGCAAGGCTATCTGGGCTGAAAGGCCAATTTGATAATTCTGGGCCAACATGCCAATCTGTTAAAATTGTATAAGTATTTGTGGCACCCTTAATTTCTATGGCCCTCGCCCGGGGGTAACAATACCGTGGCCTATGGCCCTCGCCCGGGGGTAACAATACCGTGGCTGTTGGTATCAACTTTGTGGTCTTCGGACCTACCTGTTGTGGTCTTCGGACCTACCTGTTGTGGTCATTAGACCTACCTGTTGTGGTCTTCGGACCTACCTGTTGTGGTCATTAGACCTACCTGTTGTGGTCTTCGGACCTACCTGTTGTGGTCATTAGACCTACCTGTTGTGGTCTTCGGACCTACCTGTTGTGGTCATTAGACCTACCTGTTGTGGTCTTCGGACCTACCTGTTGTGGTCATTAGACCTACCTGTTGTGGTCATTAGACCTACCTGTTGTGGTCTTCGGACCTACCTGCTGTGGTCTTCGGACCTACCTGATCTGATAGTTAGCCATATATGATCTTATGCAAAATTTAAATATGAATATAATTATGAGCATGTATCTGAATCTGTTTCAGTTGTCATAAATTGCTTAAACACTAAGTATGAAAGATTTAGTTATGATATAGTGATGTCTTTCTTGTTATGGTATTGTTTAGACCTATGATTTAAAAAGGTATTGTTATATGTATTTTGATAAGTTGTGTTGTGGATAATAGTTGGACTCATGTAAGAAGTGACTTATTCTATTCTGTTAAGTGCACGAAATGACATGATATGACAAGCACTGCTTCATTTTCTGATACGTTATGTTACGAATTAAGGAATGATGATTCATGTATGTAAGAGTATTAAGGGCCCTTGCCCGGGGGTAAAAATACCGTGGTATAAGTATGTTACAAGATATCTCGCCACCGACGGTCTTATGCGGTGGATTATGATCAAGTATACGTTCGATTTTTGTTTCCGATTTAAGTATAACTAAGAACACGTATGAATATGCTTGAGTTATCTGCTCGTTTATGCTATGTCATCACATGATGGGAATTGATAATGTCAAATGAATGCAGTTCATGTGTGATCGGGATTTGTTTATAGACTTTGTGAATTGTGATACATGAGATTTATTAAAAAAAAAAAGGGGAAAAAGAGAAGCAGCTATTGACTACTTTGAAGTGTAAGTAGATAACCTCGTAAGAATTAAAATCTCGCCTTCGTACATTAAGTGACTTAAGATTAAGAAAACATTCCTGTGAAATGCTTATGTGTAAACTATGTTAATGTTAGATATTGCAAAATTTTCTTCTATCACCTATATGGAGGTTGTGATGTGAATTATTCCGCTTGATATTGAAGATTTCGATGAAAACAAATGGATTTGAGAATATTTCCTTTTGCTAATTACAAAATGATTGACTACCGCATTGAGTAGAATTACGTTTTATTAAGAATTATGAATTTTGATGTTATGAAATCAAATTACTCCTCTGTTATACTATTGCATATGTTTTGACACTATAGAATCTGGAAGGATGTGATTCTTATAGTTACTGATTTATGATCCTATGAATGAACCTGGTAGAATTTACGAACGAGGAATAACGGAAACTCTATTTATGTTAATCGATTGAGCCAAATGGTCGGTCTCTAAATTCTCAGATGACCGCTATTTGACCCTCGATAATTACAAGTGGTGAATACGAAACCATGTGATTGACCTCGTGTTTTCCTGTAAGGAAAAGAGGAATTGTTTGAATGACAGAAAAAAAAAACGGGGGTGTTACCTTACAATTAGGTATGATTAGTCAAAGATGATTTTGAATTCAATTTCTGGCCTTGTTTTGATAATTGGCTTTGTTATTTAGATTCCCACATATGACGACGTGATTAGGTGTCTATAATGGGGATTCTTCTTCCCACCGTTCAGATTTTGTTAAAAAGTAGAGAAGGTGGGTTAAATCTACATAATGATGTGATTTTGATATGTTTTCGTAAATGGAAGATATGGTACCTCTCAGCAAAGTGTAACCTTATTTGATAGAGTCTAAGATCCGATTCAATGTCGCCTAATCGGATTTGAGTCTAACCATGTAATTAAGTTACTTGGGAACTACGTCATGGTCGTGACCACCGAGTAAATCGCATTAGAAGATAAGTTCGAACATGTACTCTCTAATTAAAATTGTGTATGAAACTATTACAATTTGGCCGACTTAGTTAGAGACTTTGTGGAGGGTACTTTCATTACGAGGAACTTAACGCATGCTAAGGGAACTCATTTCGCATAATTGAACAAGGAATTTGAAACTTTAAAGGTTTCATTATCCTAAATTGATCATGTATCTGTGACCAGCATATTTCTTATGTAATCTTAGGTATGTTTACGAGATTTCCATTTTGGGAATGCTTAAACGATTGAATTGTATCCCATATGTTTTATGTATGATCATCTATATATGTATCCAAGTCTTCTTACGCCTAGAAAGAAATAAGGATGGAGAAGAAAAGAAGTAAATGAGAAAGTGAAAAGGGTGTAGAGATTTTAAAGTTTAAGGTATGTTTGAATGTTTGATTGACTTCTCTTGAAGTTGAGTAGGGCCTCTATGTGAGTGTCTTTAAGAAGTAATTGTATGATGGTCCTCACTATTCTATGTTTTAGTTTCAATGAAATAAAGAGTTGGTGATGCCGCTAATTGAAGTGCGATTGAATTTTGGTGATGGACCGTACAATGTGAATTGTCTTTGAAATTGAGAAGTTGTTATGGGCCTTGGGATTATAATTGGTTAGTGTTGTTCCTTGGCCGTTGGAATTTTGATGCGTATATGTTGATCGAAAGTATTTGTAATCCTTTTCTATCCCAAGTGTGGATCGAGTTTTGGAGCCTTACAGGGTGTGTTTCTGCATATGTTTGACCTATTTTCTATTTGGTTTTCTCAATTTCGAGGACGAAATTTTTGTAAGGAGGGAAGGATGTAACGACCCAGAAATTCTTTCCTCCGCTCGAGCGGAGGAGTGGCCGCTCGAGCGGACTTTTGGGGTTTCCAGCAAATTTTCAGACGGCCTGAGATTCTGGGAGTTGTGATTCTCCGCTCGAGCGGGGGAGTTTACGCTCGAGCGGACGACTTTGTTGGTCTGCGCGCTCGAGCGCAAGATTTGGGCGCTCGAGCGGGTCGCCTGAGTAAGGTTGATTCTGAAGCATGTGGACTCATTTTTGATGTTCTTCTTAGTGTATTTGAAATGTTCTTATCTTATTTTGGGATATGGATTGAGATGATAAGATGAGGGTAAAGTAAGATTGAACCAAAAACCTTAATTTGAGTAATTCATTTACGACCAACCGTCACTCTTTTGACCTTTTCTTTTTCCACACTTTGAATTTGGATGTGAGGTTAGAACCATTGGAAAGCTTATCTCCGGGGCTTCAATTTGACCACAAGAATGACCTAAAACGGAGTCCGAATGAGAGAATTATACCTGTTCAAAGTTTTGGAATCTGTGCTGAAAACAGGTCCGCTCGAGCGGGAATTTCTACGCTCGAGCGGAGATTACGGGACAGCTTTTAAACCAGATTTTTGGATCATTTCTTCCATTTTCCTTTTCCTTCTTCTCTTTCTCTCTAGGTCCGAAAACCCTAGAGGTTTGATCCCCAAATACTTCCTTTTTCCTTAGATTTGAGCTAGATTTTCCACCAAGGAAAGAAGAAGAAGTGAAGATCAACTTTTCCAACCGATTAGATTTTGGGATTTCGAGAGGTTGCGTTCAACCTAGCTTCTTTGCTTGTAATTGCGAGGTAAGGGTTCTCTTAGCCTTGAATGTTTATGATTCAAGTGATTTCGTTGGTACCTTGAGATTTTGGTGACATTTTGGAATCTTGAGTTAATTATGGGCTAGGGACACTTATGGTTTAATGTTTATGCACAATTGGGGCTTCCACTCTACTTCTCAAAGGATGTTGAATGTTTTAGCATATTGGCATATAGTAATTGTTGATTTGGTGATTTCACTAAGAAAAGAGAAGAAACCCCAATTTCCTTGGAAACCCTAAGTTGATTAGTGTTGATAATCAATGTATTGGCTCAAGTGGAAGGTAGAGTAACGAAATTTAAGTGTTGAATGATATGTATTCAAGTTGAATTAGAATTTGGAAATGTTTGAAAGCTATGTTTAGAATTGCAAATGAATTTGTTATAAATGTTGGAATTTATGCTATCATGTAAAGGGAAAATTAGAGAAATCATCTAATTAAGGATATAGATGATATGAACTTGGTTTTAGAATGATAAAATAGGATTCAAGGATTTATTGTGAATTATGTAAGGTCGTAAATTGTATTGATGAACCAAGTGATGTTGATTATGTTGGATAATGTTGTATTGAATAATAGTGGCAATTAAATGGTGTTGTATTATGATGAATTGTGTAGGGTCAATTACAGAGGCGGACCAAGCGTCTAATCACTGTGAGTAATAGTACTCCATACGTACGTTATTTTCCATTAATAATCATTGTTAATAACATTTTGTTCTCCGTGGAAATATGGTGACATGTATGTGGATTGAGGATTGATGTAACCTATGTGAACGTGGAAAGAGTTGGCCTTATTCGGTGTTTCGCCTACGCTGTCAGGATTATCGGTAATGTACTAATCTAAAGGTTATGTATGATGTCGCATAATAAAGGGAGAAGACTTATTAAGATGATGGACTTAAGTGAACAAAAAGGGTAGTGGAAATGTTGTTTTGATTAATTGGGATTACTTACTATTGGCAACATTATTAATGTTCTACTGTCCGTAAACTATCTCGCATTGATTTGTGGTGAACAAGAGAAACAATAAGGCTCATGTATTCTCGACTCTTCGCTTTTGTCGGTGATGAGACGATTATGCCTATGTGTAATAAGCCATGAGATGATTTGTGTATCCTATGGTCTCGACCATGTTCATATGAATTTGAGACCTGCTCGTATTAATCGAAAAATATGGAAATGTAATAATAAAAAGGTTTACGTATATATTAATGCGTTACGGGCGAAAAAATTACGGGCGAAGGCTATTCGGATATTTCGGGCGATGGCCGTTCATACGCTTTATGCATTCCGCCACGCTTTATGCGTTCTGTTATACGGGCTTAAAGTCGCTTTGTTAAAGAAAATGGACCCATGTTGTTTGAGATATATTTACTGAGCGTAGTTAATCATATACTTCGGCATTATATACTTTATTGTTTGGGTTGAACATTACATGATTTACGTACTATTATTCACCGAGCTTGACTCACTTTATTTTGTGTCTGCTTTACAGTAGGCACTCAACTCGAGGTCAACCTTAACTCGTGGCTTCCGTTACGGTTGCCAAGCCTTGGGTGTCTAAGCCGTTAGATGTTGACCGTTTAAGTTTGGAGTTTTATTAAGTTTTAATTTATACCCTAAGTGTTTATTAAGCTTGATGTATATGTATATGTATTTAGCTATCTCCAGATATACGTCAATGTATATTTATCTGCTTTATGTTCTGTCTGTGATCCTGGCATAGTAGTGGTAGCTCAATGGATATTATTTTATACTATTATATCATATTAAATGCTTCCGTTCAGGCCCCGTAGATATTATTTATCAGGTTTGGTGTTTATGTTCGAATGGGTCATGCCCAAATTTTTAGGGGCGGGTTTGGGGCGTGACAGAAACCTTTGATTGCATCAGCTCTAAGGTACAACATTAGCCACGGATACAATTTTGAGGTTTGGAGTTTATGACTAAAAATCCAACTTCCAACACCCACTTTCTTCTCCCAAGCAACCTCAAAATAAGAAATCCCACACCAACTTTGTTATCTGGATTGCTTAGAGCTTTTTGGGTTAAACCAAGGAATGGCTTCCCCACACCAAGTTTGTTATCTGCCTCTGTTACTTTGTGATTCAAAGAATAATCTGCTTCTTTACAACATAGAACCAGAACATCTTAGAGAAAAAAAAAAAAAAAAAAAAAAACAAGTTAGAGGATATAAAAAGGGTAATCCAGAAAAATCAAGGGAAGAGAGGGATTGAACCTATATGTGTTGTGGGATGCATTTAATTATAATAATAAAAGAAACAGATCAATGAAATAAATATTCTAGACATATAAATTATATAAAATAAAAATAAATAAATAATAAAATATTATCGCTGGAGTTGTATATAGTAATTTGTGTTTTGAAGTGGGTGTGATTGACATACTTGAAAGATCAAAACAATCGGATCCCTTCTCATCAGAATTGGATAGCATCGTCAAGATAGAATGCAAATCAAATGTTACACTCAGTTCACAACTTAGCAATGTATACTAACAAATAAAAGGTTTTGACAGGAGTAATCAGAAGGGGAAAAAAAAATAAAAATTCATAAGCCTTACCAGTCGACCAACCGGACGACTCCTTCCCTTTTGGTGCATACCGTTGGAGCTACCCGTATCAGATTGAGAAAATCAGCTATTTTTTACTCAAATTTGATGAAAAAAGTAATAAACCGTTGGAGATACTCTAACATTATCGATCAATGAAATTTTTTACCTAAATATCGCTTGTAGGCCATTTACCTATCTTGTAGGCTATTTAGTTGTAGATCACACCAGACCAACTTAAACGGATAATTTTTTTAATACTATAACTTATTAATATGAATTAGTTGTCACTTTTATTCATATTATTAGTACTTATTTTTAGGTTTCATTTGAGAAATGAGTTGACTTTTTGATTATTTTAGTTTGAGGCTAAAAAGTCTCGTTTGGGAATGAATTTTTGGCTTTTTAAATTTTTTGTGAGAGAAAGAATGTAATAATTATAGATTAGATGTAATATTTTGTCTTATTAGATTAAAAAAATTATTTTATCTTTTTGTGATTAAAATAACCCCAAATCCACCCAACTCATTATTTCTAAACAAAGTCTTAATAATTATTTAAGCAAGTTTGGTTTTATAGTAGAAGTAGGCAAAAGTTAGGTGCCAATTAGGAAGCATGATACTGAACTTGAACCCTGGGGTGAGTTGTAAATTTCACATGTTTTGCTATTGTATTTTGTTAAGTGGTGTTTTGGGAAGTTAGTAAAAAGTTAGTTTTTTAATTTTTTTAGTGACTTTCTTGGCAAAAAATTGAGTTGTTTTGGGTAAAAAAGTTGACTTTTTTGGTTAAAAAAGCTGAAAAGCCAAAAAATTGGCTTTTTTGGCAACTTCCCGAAAGACCCCTAAATCGTTTTTGATTGAATTACTCAATACGATTGGCAATTAATGATGACAGATATTTAAAATTTACTAATGTTGTGTTTGGTTGATAAATTTAGGGAGGAATTTGAAAATGGAAAAGAAAAATGTGTGTGAAACTAGGTGAAGTGTAAGTATATTTTATTCTCATTTTACTTATATTTTCTCTTTTTTTTTTTCTTCAAATTCCTTCTCAATCTTCCAATCAAACACAGCGTAAGAGTAAAGGTCTTGATTCTTTGTCCTACAGAAAATGATTCAGGAAAAAAAAATAAAATTTAAATGCTTACCATGAAAAAGATAGTAATATATAATTTTTCAATTAATAACATGAATGTGCATGATAGTGATAGACATTCTATATATCCTAAACAAAAACTAAAAGAACTTTTAAAAAATAATTATATATAAGTGATAAACTTTGACCCAGTTTGGGAATAAATTATTTTAGTTAGTTTTTGATTTTTCAGCTAACCTTGTTAAAAAGTTGTGTTTGGAATAGTTGATTTTTTTTTTTTTTGTTGGTGTGTGTAGTTTATTTGATGGCTGTGAGAGAAAAAGTGAAATGATTATGGTTTGAATATGATATTTTATTTTATTGACTTTTTTAATCTATTTTATCTTTATTGATTATTTTAGTTCATATTCAACTTCCCAAGCAGGGCCCTTGTACACATTAATAATTAAATTTATAAATTCTTACATGAATTTGTAATAATTTTCTAGTAGTGCCACTATTTCGTAATTTTCCCTAAAACCAACCATTGAGTACATACATGGCCATACTTACCCTATTCATCCTAAGTAATTTAGGGTTCATGAAATTTTGTTTTTTGATTATTAAATATAATTTTTTTAATAAAAAAGAGGTAACAATATATTTTTCATTCATACAACTAATAAATTATTAATAAAAAAATTGACATAATTGTTATGCAAATTAAACATTTAAGAGAAATTAGTGTAATTTAGAGAAGTGACTGGAAAAAATTGCAAATCAATGGAAAGATTTCAAAAAAAAAAGTGCAAAATCATAAAGAAATTTATCACTTTAATTATTAAAGTTAATAAATTTTACTATTTATTTGTAATTTTTTATTTTAATATTTTCATTGATGTGTAATTTTCTTAATATAAAATAAAGTTAGAAAATTTAGTCAAAATCCCTTCATTTGACCTTTATTTGGTGAAAATGATAACCTAATTTAATTTTATTCATAAACCTCCTAAGGAGAAAACCCATAATTTTAGTAAGGACAAAATAAAATACTTTTTTTTTTTTTTTCTTCTTATTTTCCCCTTTCATAGACAATATTGTCAGAGTAACATGTTACTGTGAATCAAAGTAACATGTTACTGCCAAACAAAATAACTTGTTATTGTGAGACATAGTAACATATTACTGTTAAATAGAGTAATATGTTACTGTGAGACAGAGTAACATGTTACTGTCAAACAGAGTAATATGTTACTGTCACTGTTTACATCAATTTCAATAGTAATAAATTTTTTTTAAAGAATTTTACAGTCAATATGAATTTTATTTGATAGATTTTGATGAGAAAATTTTAAAAATATTAATTTTATTAAAAATTGACATTTACATCAAAAGTTATATTATTTTAAAGTTCAATATTTTGATAATAGTGATATTTATTGAACTTTTCAAGAAAAGTTTTTTGTGCTTATCCTAAATGCATTAAAATTTTATTATGAGAGAGTTTTGATCAAATCTCTCAATAAATGGGTGTGGCATGGCTGTTGTACAATAAAATGAACCCATTTTAATAATCCGAACCGTTCACATTTTAAAATACATCAAGTAGAACATGTCTGCAAAAAATCAAGTTAATCGGATATCGTTAACTCTTTCATCCACTCACATTTGTATTCATTTTAATATTTTAAATCATAATTATTATTTATTTTTTGTAGATATAAATGTGATTGGATAAATAGGTAAACGATATCTAATTAATTTAATTTTTTATATATGTATTTAATTTAATATATTATAAAATGCGAACGATTCATGTTATCAAAATGAGTCATAAAATGAGCCAATTTTGGTGGACAATAGCTACCCCACAACCCCCATAAATTTATCCATTAGACAATCTCCAACGCTTTAGCAAATTTGATATCAAATTCAAATTTTGATGAAAACGGTACTATTCATGCTCCAACCGTTCACCAAACCTGATACCAAAATGAGATTTCATTAAAACTTTCATCAGATCGACGACGAAGTAATGAATTCATCAAAACACTGTTCCTGACTGTTGGAAAGAGGAGCCGGTTGACCAACCGGTCAATCAGTGAAAGGTTCAAACAGTTCAAGGAAAAGAAGTTCAAACCGTAAAAAAAATAAATAAATAAAATAAATAAATAAATAAAAATTGCCTAACCGGTCGACCGGCCGGTCAACCACCCGGTCATCTCGGAAAAAGTTCAAAAAGTTCAAAAAAAAGTTCAAAAAATTCAAAAAAAAAAAAAAAAATTTTTTTTTTTTTGGCCTAACCAGTCAACCGGCCGGTCGACCACCCGGTTGTCCCGGAACACATTTGGTGAAAGATGAACCGTTAGAGTATTTGTTAAAAAATTTGATAAAATAAGTCATTTTTTACTCAAATTTAATAAAAAATTTGAGTCGCCGTTGGAAATGCTCTAAAATCAACAACAATAATATTCGGAAACTTCTAATAATGGAAACAAAATTGGCATCTTTGAAAATTGAAAGCATATGCTCCTCTGGCATGAGCACAGACTTTGAGTGATACGTTAGGTACAGTTTGATTTAGCTTTTAAATTATTACTTAAAATAAAAAAATAAAAATTATGTTTAATTTATTAATTTAATTTTTTTCTCTCTCTCTTCTTCCTTTCTATTTTGTTTTTAACAATAAATCATTTTAAAATTTATAACAAAACAAAATTATAGGGTGTGTTTGGTTTGTATTTATAAAATAATTTTTGAGATAAAAAATATGAAAAATTATTTGGTTTGACTTTTTTCAGAAATAGTTTTAGAAATTTTTTTTTAAGGAGAGAGTTAAAAAAAAATGATTGATTTGATTGTATGAGAGAGAGAGTGATTTTAAAAAGTTAATAACCAAACAAAATTTTAAGATTTTTTTTAAAAAAAATTGTTTGGTTTGATTGCTCTTAAAAATTTGTTTGTAAAGAATTTTTCTCAAAATTTTTTTTGAAAAACAAACCAAATAAGCCCAAAATTTTTATTTTTTTAAAAATAATTTATCTTTCAAAAATATAAGTAATTCAAAACGTTTTTAAAAAGCTAAATTAACAAATCTGATTAGTGCCCCAAAAAAAAGGACACTAATGCCCCGAATTTTTCAAAATAAAAAAACAGAAAAACAGTTAAGGTAAAAAACAAAAAAAAAACACAATTACCTAAATTAAAAATTAAAAACATTAGTGCCTATTTTTTTTAGTGGCACAAATCATTTTTCCTCAATTAAACGGAAAACTTGAGTTTCGGCTCGTGAGTGAGTGATGAGTTCTAGGTTCACTGTCTAGAGGCAGGAAAAAAAAAAAAAAAAAGTTGATTACGACTTTTTCGTCCCTCCTCTTTCCCACTCTCTCTCCTCTATATATCAAGGCCGATCACAGCTCTTGGCTCTCACCCCTCTCTCTACTTTCTGATCACTCTCTCTCTTCTTCTTCTTCTTCAATCTCGATTACCCAGATTCCGGTACCCATTAATCTTCTCCATCTGTGTCTCATTAGAAACATCAATTTGTAACCTTTATACTCTGTTTTTTCGTTATACTTTTGAGCTACATTATCTCTATCTTTTTTATACGTGGCTTTTGATGGTCTATTCCTCTATTTTTTAGGCCCTGTTTGTGATCGGAATTTGTGGTATTGATTCAATTTCCATTGTTGTTTGTTGACTTTTCTAGGGTTTCTCGCCCACGGGAGTTCATTGTTTGTGTGATCGTTCTGGAGGGTGAGCTCAGGACTGAGTAATGGCGAATCGGAGTATTGAAAAGATGGCGTCGATTGACGCACAACTGAGGGCTTTGGTTCCTGGGAAAGTGTCTGAGGATGACAAGCTTGTCGAGTATGATGCTCTGTTACTGGATCGGTTTCTTGATATTCTTCAGGACTTGCATGGGGAGGATCTTAAGGAGACGGTACGATTGTGATTGTGATTGTGATTTTGATTTCATGTTTTTGGAATCTCATATATATATATATATATATATCAATGCCTGTGATTTCAAATTTGACTTAGATATATTATTCAACTGAGAACCCAATTGAATGTGATTTGAATTATCGATAACTTCTGCGATTTTGAGATTGGTTTGGTTTTATGATCGATTTTTTTTTTTTTTTTCATCATATTCGTGATTGGTTCTTGTTTGGAAATAATCATTAAGAAATAACGAAGCTTGTACTGGTCATATATAGTGGTCCTCGTTTTGGGAATTAGCCAAATCATGATTTTGTGACAGTTACCCAAATCATATTTTGTGTGAAGTTAAAGATATATGAAGATCTATTTGATATATGAGAATTGGATGAATGCTTACTGAATCATGAGAAACAACAGTTGCTATCTACAATTTAATTTGAGATCATAATTTACTTCTCAATCAGGGGAGTCATTGTCTGAATCAGTGATCTCTTGAGTATTGTTTGACTACATTTCTATAGGAACCTGGGAAGAGATTTGATTGATATAATTGTTTCTTGAAATCACTATGTATGATAAGTAGACTGCTAATGAACTATCAACTAAAGTAAATTGTTTGTTATGTTACGTGTCTAGGTTCAAGAGTGTTATGAACTTTGTGCCGAGTATGAAGGAAAGCATGACACCAAGAAGATGGATGAACTTGGAAGTGTACTGACAAGTTTGGATCCGGGTGACTCTATTGTCATTGCCAAGTCATTCTCTCACATGCTTAACTTGGCTAACCTCGCTGAGGAGGTTCAGATTGCTTGCCGTCGACGAATCAAGTTGAAAAAGGGGGATTTTGCTGATGAGAACTCGGCAATGACTGAATCAGACATTGAAGAAACTCTCAAGAGACTTGTGGGGGAACTGAAGAAATCTCCTGAAGAAGTTTTTGATGCTCTGAAAAATCAAACTGTCGATCTGGTCTTCACTGCTCACCCTACTCAATCTGTCCGCAGATCTTTGCTTCAAAAGCACGGAAGGTTTGTCATTAAATAGTTTGCAATCTTTCATTTGTGTTGTCAATGTGTTATAATCTTTGATGCTATGAATTGTTTTTTATTTGCTTTGATCAATCCCTTATTTTTTTGGGTCAGGATTCGTAATTGTTTAACCCAATTATACGCCAAAGATATCACTCCTGATGATAAGCAAGAACTTGATGAGGCTCTACAGAGGGAGGTAAGTTTGACTGCATAATGCATTAGCTTATATATACCATCATGCTTTGGTATTTTTCCCAATACGTGACAAAGATGATGAAGAAGTCCTTAAATCTGACAGATTTCTTTATTTTTAATCATGCACCCAAATTTTATACTGTTACTTCTTGGTAGAATTAATGTTTTGTAATGCATGTCACTCTCTAACATGGCTGATCAATATGGAGATTTATTTATTTATACATGGAGAGAGAGATTGAGGGAGAAAAAAATAAGATGCTCGCTTACCTCTCTGTGTGTGTGTCTTTTTTTTTTAGGTGTGTGGAAGTGATATGACAATCAACAGCTCCATCTTCATGAGTCAGCTTGGAGCCTTTAAACTTTGAATCATTTTCTGCTGAATCATATTATTTGTTTTGTTATCTATTTAAATGAGTCGCAGTTTTGACTTGTATGTAATGTAACTTTATCATGGCACTTAACGTGGAGATTTTGTAGATATTGGTGATGTACAATTTCTGATGTTGATTTGAGAAGTCTTTTCTAATTGTATTTTATTTCAGAAAAGCAGTTGTGGATCTTCACTGCCTTCTTTTGAAATGGTTAAGAATTTGTTTACAACAAAACTCCCTTAGAGCATCTCCAGCAAGGATAGTCAAAATAGCTATTCAAAATTTCACTTTACTATTTTAGCTAGTCATTTTTTTAATATACACTCCAACCAGGCTATCTACTTTAGCCATCTTTTATTAAAATATTCCTATACTTTAGCTATCTTTTATTAAAATATTCTTAAAAGCAAAAGTTTGAATTAAAAAAGGATAGAAAAAAATTAAAAGCTAGTGCACAGTACCTTGTCTTTCCTAGCGAGGTACTGTAGCAAAATGTTAGTTTAGCTTCACATTAGCTAGGCTGTTGGAGAAGAAATTTAAGCCTTTGGCTTGCTATTGTAGAGTTTTTGGTGAAATGAAGAGGCTGTTGGAGATGCTGTGTTGCTATCTATCGATCAAGTGCATAGAAGAAGTAGAAATTTTTACGTCTTCCTTTTCTTATTTTATGTCATTTATTTATTTATCGGTATGCTGTCATTGTCAGTAGAAGTTGTACTGGCTGAATATGCTTACATTGACTTCTCGATTATATATGATTAAGCTGTTTGATTGTTGACCCCTCATTCTTGTAAAAGTATATTTTCCAATATTCTTCGGTATCCCATGGACACAAATTTTACAAAGCCCAGGTTCATGGAAGTAGTGAAATTCAAAAAAAAAATTATTCTGTATTTAGAAATATAACCTTCGTAGGTGTTGCCCTTTTGCCATAAAAGGTGTAATTTGTGCCAACAATTTATCGGTGCTTCTGGTGATCAAGTTTATATATGTGTAACAGCATATAGTTATATCACTTATCACCATGAGGGCAGGCATTTGTGCAGCAGTGATTTTCTTTGCAATTGTCTGCTTTAGTTGTTTCATATTGAAATGCTTAACCCAATTAATCCTTATAGTAGTGTAAAGTTATGATTATGTCCTATTGATCTAGTAATTGGATTTGTGTCTAGAGGTTTAACCAATTTTATTTATTTTGTTTGTTTCATGCCAGATTCAAGCTGCCTTTCGGACAGATGAGATCCGGAGAACTCCTCCAACCCCACAAGATGAAATGAGAGCAGGAATGAGCTACTTCCACGAAACAATCTGGAAGGGTGTTCCTAAATTTTTAAGGCGTGTTGATACAGCTCTGAAGAACATAGGAATAAATGAACGTGTTCCTTACAATGCTCCCCTTATTCAATTCTCTTCTTGGATGGGTGGCGATCGAGATGGTATGATCCTTTTCTTAGCAATTTGAGAAGTTAAAAAGTACTTCAACTGCCATTTTTCACTAGTTATGAATACTTCCAAGTTTTCATTTTATTTAAGTGGTTTTATTGGTTAAGGGCAGCTTTTGAGACCAGATTTCTCTCTCTCTCTCTCTCTCATTTATTGCTTAACATATGTTTGGCATCAAATGCAGGTAATCCAAGGGTCACTCCTGAGGTCACACGGGATGTCTGCTTGTTGGCTAGGATGATGGCTGCTAACTTGTACTATTCTCAGATTGAGGATCTCATGTTTGAGGTTTGAACTCTTTCAATTGTTGTTTATTTCGGTGATTTTATTCTTGAAGGAGCTCCTTTTTCTTTATGTTCGATAACTGTTACTGATATTCTAACTCCTTTTTTTTGGCCAGTTGTCTATGTGGCGTTGCAGTGATGAGCTTCGTGTTCGAGCCGAAGAACTCCACAGATCATCAAAGAGAGATGCAAAACACTACATAGGTAATTAGATTAATAAGAAAGGTTTTGTCTAGCTAGTTCTTGTTTCCAGCACAGAATTTACAAACCAAGGTGGTGTTTTATTGCTGCTTTCTCAGCCTTTTAAATGTGTTTCTCACTATGAATTCAGTTTGGTCTGTTGTATTTAAAATAAATACACCAGATAATCATAGTCAAAAGTACATAAGAAGCCCACAGCCCCGTTTCTGTGTGTGCGCATTGTTAGCAGTGTGCGATTGTTGACCTTTATTGTGATGCAGAGTTTTGGAAGCAAGTACCTCCAAGTGAACCTTATCGTGTTATCCTTAGTGATGTGAGGGATAAGCTGTATCAGACACGTGAACGCTCTCGCCATTTATTAGCCCATGATATTTCTGACATTCCAGAGGAAGGAACTTTCACCAATATTGAGCAGGTATCTCCTTCCCTTTTGACTTCCATTTTTTCTTTGCTAAATATTTTATTATTATCCTAAATTTCCACCAAAACCTATTTTCCACTTTGTCAATGCAATTTCATATATTTCATGTAAAGATTTATTCAACTGTTTCTAGTTGGCATTTGGCAAATGCATCCACTTTTGCCATGTGGTTTTGTTGGGTGTGCTCATTTGTATGGATTGGGCATTGACTAGGGTTATTATCCCTTTGGTTTTTAGTATGCATTGCAATGGAAATTCATAATTAATTTTCCTCCGTCTCTCTATCCAATGGATTTCATGCTAATTAGGCTTTAAATTCCATGTAGTTCTTGGAACCTCTAGAACTCTGCTACAGATCTCTGTGTGCTTGTGGCGACCGGCCAATTGCAGATGGAACCCTTCTTGATTTCTTGAGGCAAGTTTCTACATTTGGTCTCTCTCTTGTGAGACTTGATATTAGACAAGAGTCAGACCGGCACACCGATGTAATGGACTCTATAACGAAGCATTTGGAAATCGGTTCCTATCGAGAATGGTCCGAAGAACGCCGGCAGGAATGGCTTTTATCTGAACTCAGTGGAAAGCGCCCTCTTTTCGGTCCTGATCTTCCAAAAACCGAAGAAATAACTGATGTCTTGGATACATTCCATGTCTTAGCTGAGCTTCCAGCAGACTGCTTTGGAGCTTATATCATCTCGATGGCCACTTCACCCTCTGATGTACTTGCGGTCGAGCTTTTGCAACGTGAGTGCAAAGTCAAGCAGCCATTAAGGGTCGTTCCGCTGTTTGAGAAGCTCGACGATCTTGAGGCTGCTCCAGCTGCTGTTGCTCGGCTTTTCTCAATCGACTGGTACAAAAACCGGATTAATGGAAAGCAAGAGGTGATGATTGGGTACTCAGATTCTGGTAAAGATGCTGGACGATTCTCAGCAGCCTGGCAATTATACAAGGCTCAAGAGGAGCTCATAAACGTTGCGAAGAAATTTGGTGTGAAATTAACTATGTTCCATGGCCGAGGAGGGACTGTCGGAAGAGGAGGTGGCCCCACACATCTTGCTATATTGTCTCAACCCCCTGAAACCATCCACGGGTCACTCCGTGTTACAGTTCAGGGAGAAGTTATTGAGCAATCGTTTGGGGAGGAACATTTGTGTTTTAGGACACTACAGCGTTTCACAGCTGCTACACTTGAGCACGGAATGCACCCCCCAGTCTCGCCAAAACCGGAATGGCGTGCACTGATGGACGAAATTGCTGTTGTTGCTACGGAGGAGTACCGTTCAATAGTTTTTAACGAGCCTCGATTTGTTGAGTATTTCCGCCTTGTAAGTATTCTACAAAGACGATGCCTGTTGCTTTCAAGCTCTGTTGTTGTCAGTATAATGATCTTTATTTTGTTTATGACTCCAGGCCACACCAGAGTTGGAGTATGGTCGAATGAATATTGGTAGCCGCCCATCGAAACGAAAGCCGAGTGGAGGAATTGAATCGCTCCGTGCAATTCCTTGGATCTTTGCTTGGACTCAAACTAGGTTTCATCTCCCAGTATGGCTTGGCTTTGGGGCAGCATTCAAATATGCCATTAAGAAGGACATTAAGAATCTCCACATGTTGCAGGAAATGTACAATGCATGGCCTTTCTTTAGAGTTACTATTGATTTAGTTGAAATGGTGTTTGCTAAGGGCGACCCGGGCATTGCCACTTTGTATGACAAACTCTTAGTTTCGGAAGATTTGTGGCCGTTTGGAGAGCATCTAAGAACCAACTATGAAGAAACAAAGGCTCTTCTGCTTCAGGTAAATATGTTATGACAAGATACAGTTATTTCTGAGAAATTCTCAAGTTGCACCAAAGTTTGGGTAAATTATATGGATAGTACCTAAAGTATACCACTGATATTATTTTGGTCCCTAATCTTTAATTTGTAACTTTAGGGGTGCAATTGATACAAATTAAATGTTAGGAACCAAAATGAAATCAGTGGTTTACTATACTTCAGGGATTATTTGTGTAATTTATGCTTGTTTTGTAGTGTTTGACTTCTTACAACTTTGGAAAATAGCAATAACAGATTCTTTTCCTTATTTTTGTAGATTGCTGCACATAAGGATCTTCTTGAAGGGGACCCCTACTTGAAGCAACGCCTACGCCTGCGCGATTCCTACATCACCACTCTCAACGTGTTGCAGGCATACACACTGAAGCGGATTCGTGACCCAAACTACCATGTGAAGTTGCGCCCGCACATCTCCAAGGAGTATTCGGAAACAGGCAAATCTGCTGCTGAAATTTCGAAGTTGAATACAAGCAAATCTGCTGCTGAACTTGTGAAGTTGAACCCCACCAGCGAGTATGCTCCTGGTTTGGAGGACACCCTCATCTTAACCATGAAGGGTATTGCTGCCGGGCTGCAAAACACCGGTTAAATTTTTATTCGCTTCTCTTTTCATCGTTGTCGTTTTTATTTTATATATATAGTTTCTGCCAGGCAGAACTAGGCCTATGTTGGATTTGTCCTGGGTGGGAAAATTTGAGTGATTATGGAACTAGACGAAACATGTCATCACATTGCTGTGCTCGGACACTAGTAGCACTGTAGCAATGTTCAGGTTTATAAGAAATTGGAACTTTTTTATTATGCTATAACATCAATTTCGCCATGAGATTGCTCTTTTTTTGTTTTTGCTTTTGTTTTTTGGGATAGTGAGTCGAAACTTGCTATTCATAAAGATGTTCCTTTGATGGTAGATAAATTAACTTTCTAGCACTATAGCTCTTGGTGTTCTATGGAGTGAATAAATGAGTAATAGTTCAATCCTTTATATAAATCTTCCTAGTTAACTGACGGGGAATGTGGAGCAATAAGTTGAATTACTACATATAGAAGAGCATGTTATCATTTAGTGCATATTAGCACTAAAAATGTGCAAGTATGTAATTCAACTGGTTAAAACAGGAAAATATTTTTAAACCAAATTAAAATATTATATTACTCGTTTTGAATGCTAAAATTTGGAGGATGTATTTTGATTTGCAAAAAAGATTAATAATATGTTAAGATGTATTTGCGAAGGGACAAAAAAACATAAAAACAAAACAAAACAAAAGGGAAATGAAGGAAAAAGAGAGACATCAGCAAGGTAAGCCCTTCTCGTGTGTAAAGAAGGATGGACAGCCATGCCATATGACTTATATGCAGCCTGAAGCACTGAGCTTGTTGAAAATAAAAATGTACAAAAGCAAAAACCAATCACACTTCTTTTCATTTTTTGGGGGTGAATACACTTCTTTTCACAGGGCCCTTTCTGGCCTTATTTGGTAAGGCTTATTTCTATTTTATTTTAATTTTTAATTTAATTTAAGCTATTTTGATGTGTTTATTTCAGCTTAACAATACAGATTATAGATTTTTGTAAGTCAAAAATCAACTTATTCTTTGAGTGGAGGAGGAGAAACTTAATTTATAAGTCAAAAATCAGCTCATATTCACAGCTATAAACTATAATCTATAATCATTTTTCCACCGCTCTATCAAACGGGACCTTTGTTTTCTCTGCAAAGTAATGGAACTCTTTAGTGTGTAGCTTTTTATTTATTTATTATAAAGTTATAAGTTCATAATCAAAAAAATATAAATTAAAATGACTCATCCTCTAACTTTTGGATAATCAAACTACACCAAACACCCTTACACTGTTACACATATTCTCACAAAAAAAAAAAAAAAAAAGGAAAAAGTACAAGCAACTTCAACAGGCTACACCTTAAAAAAAGTTGCCCTTGTTTGTTTGTTTTTTAATTTTTTTCTCACACACACACACACCTAAAAAAAAAAAATCAAAACACTTTATTATTTTCTTGTTTTAATTGTTGAAATAATTTTTTATTATATTTTGATAGTTGGATTTTGCAGAAGAATTTCTCAGAACAATTTTAGCTTATAAATGAGTTTTCAAGAAAAAAATAAAATAACAAAAGCGAAAAGGATAACAAACAACCATATCTACTTTCTTATTGTAAATATACTAAAATTTGCATAATTAAAATCTTGATTAAACTGCCTTTTTTTAACGGTTTGTAAAAAAATTATTTTTAATCTTTATTGTAAATTTAAGGAAATTATTTTAATCTTTTTTTAATGGTTTGTAAAGAAATTATTTTTAATCTTTATTGTAAATGTAAATGTTGAGTCGCCCCGTCAATATATTGTCTGCTTTGGCCGGAGTCTCACGGTTTTAAACATGTTGTGTCTGGGTGAGTACTGGAATAGCTGTCACGATCCAAACCCGTCCCTATAGGTTTAGCGCAGTAACCGGCCAATAATCTGTGATTACCAAAGACCTGCTTAACAGTATTATAATTATAAGGGCTGGCGGAAGCCTGTAAATAATAAAATATAAC
Source organism: Camellia lanceoleosa (assembly GCA_025200525.1). NCBI lineage: Eukaryota > Viridiplantae > Streptophyta > Magnoliopsida > Ericales > Theaceae > Camellia > Camellia lanceoleosa. The sequence continues at coordinate 162,663,289 of CM045764.1, forward strand.
GTCCAATGAACTGTGAGGACTTAAATGAACAAATCAAACTTGCATTCAAAGATAGTCACATAAGTCCAAGTCATAACATAAGTACAACCATGCCAAACTTAGGGAATTAAATCCCAACAACATAACAGTCAAAACAAAAATCTGGAACAAAATTGTATAATACATGATCATAACCACAAGTGGCAAAGTGGAAACACTCAAAAGCCTTGACACGTGTCGGCTCGGAACCTCGCAGTGAGACATAGTAGTTGGCTTGACAAAACAGGGTTTGGGACCGATTCGGTGCTTGATCACCTACATACATATAATAAACAGTGAGCTAAAACCTAGTGAATAACAAATGTGTAAAAGGGTTGTGAATGAATGTCCTTTTAGTATATATATTTTTTTAAACAGTCAATTACATCAGTAGATCATTTATTCGATCAGTATCTCATATTTCATATCATATCAGTCATTTAGAAATCATAGCAGTCATACGTGATACATCCAATAGTAGAACAGTACAATAGGTCTTAAAAGATCGAATAATTAGTTGATGGCTATCAATACAATAACAGTAGTTCCAAATAATGGAGTCGATAACGATACTTGAATAAGAATAGCGAGAACAATCAGTTGCTATGGATACCACAAGTACAGTTCTCAAAACAGAACAATTATTCGTTTAGTAAACAATATCATTTCAGTAAGCAATACAGTAGTATCGATCAGAAAATAATTATATATGAACATAGCTTTACAATATTGTTACTCACAGTAGGCTCCTTGAAACACGTGCTAAAATGCCCTAAAGATGCGTCGTCTGACCTAAACAAATAAATTCAAGCATAACAATTCAATACACAGTTCATTCAATCAATCGGTTCTATTCACTTATCGGTTTCTATTCGTTGTACACTTGTTCGGTTCTAACATTTTGTTCATTCATTTCATTTGTATTCATGAGATGCAATTCAATGAAAAACACTTTAAAACCATGTAAACAGAAGTCCGGAAGATAGAAAAATAGAGCGAAAATAAAACTGGGACCATCCTGAAATCTGCACGTGCGGGAGCATTGACTGCACGTGCGAAACTACCAGCGCTTGTGCCCACACGTGCAATTAAAGTAGAAAGCAAGCTTCAATCTGTTATAATTTCCGCACGTGTAGTTCTGGGTCTTCTCAAATCCGAAAATCTGTTTAAGTTTTGAAACCCAATTTTTTTGCAACTTTAACTTCAATCTCATGTATGTCAAGACCCAAACCCTTTCAAAAACATCTTGAATTCATCATATTCAACTTTAAACAAAAATCATAATTTTAAATTGAAACTCAATTTATATGCAAAAGGTCAAATCTTGAATTTAACATGTAAAATCATAAACCATACAATCTCGAGTTCCATAATCAAAATCCATGAGATTTTCTCCTCAAATTTGAGAAACCAAACAAGATTTCAATTGTATGAGCAAGAATGAAGCCATGCATGTAAAAACATTATGAACTCAATTTGTCAATTGAAGGATCAAAACTTCAATTAAATTGGAAAATTATAAAAATGTATACTATGAATTCAAACTTCAATATCATGGATATTTTCTCGCCAATTTTCATGAATCATGCAAAAACTCTAATGTATGAAGGAAATTTCCATGAAATATGCCATGTATGTTATGTTCTTAAACTAATTCTTACACTTTCTTGCTTATCTTGTTCATACATATATTTTGCTTGAACTTACTCCATAAAGCCACCAATTAAACTTGAATTCTTCTTAATTAAACTTGGATTCCATGGGTTCATGAGTATAATGTAACAATCTAAAAATTTAAGTTGTCCCTTAAATTTTATAATAGTATTATTTAAGTATAAATGAGAAAACCCCTAAATATTTAATTAAATATTCCGTAAGAGTAAAATAAAATGTGACACTCTAATTATTTAATTAATGCCATAATCAATTATGATAATAATAACAATAATAATAATAGTGGTAGTAATAATAAAATTAAATAATTGATTTTATGATTAGGAGTTATTATTTTCTTAATTAGAGTTAATCTAATTGTTGTAGATAAGTAAAAGAAAAAGAAAAAAAAACAAAACGAATCAAATGCTTATCCTACGGGCAAGCATGGTATGCAAGCAAGGGGGGGCCACGTGGTGATACCACGTGGTTCCTTGAGGGGAAAGGAAATGTTGCCTGTAAAGCACTTATAAAAATGTGCTTTGGGTAAATGTATGGAGAAAAATGAGGTTTACTTTGTCCGTAAAAAGTTAAAATTTCGGTGAACGAAGAAGTAATAGTGAGGGATTAATATTAGGGAAAATTATTTATAAGTCCTATTAGGGAGAGTCATACTATGTTAAGTCCTAAGAAATTTTTTATTAAGTTTGCAGTCCTATTAAAATTAGAAAGTATTCCATTAAGTCCTATATATTGTGTTTTAATTGAATCACTTTACGATTATACCCTTTTATACAAGTTGGAATGTTGTAACCGTTTTCTTTCCATATTGTTGGGTGCCGTGATATGGGCCATTATCGGGGAGTCTGTTAGGTTAAATTCGTGAGTCTTACTCTGATTTGGTTGTTTCATCTTTGCGCTTTCGAGTGAGATTGTTTGAGGGAAAAAGATCAATTTGTGTGCTTATTCAATTGGGAGATGTTGCGCCATGTTCGCGGACTCTGTTAGGTTTAAAATTGGTGAGTGTTGCTCTGCTTTGGTTGTTTCAATTTGACGCTTTTGAGTCAGATTGTTTGAGTGAAGGAGATCAAGTTGTCTGCTTATTCGATTGGTGAGTGGTGATCTGGTTTTTTTCCGAATGATTTGCTTGCAATGTCCTCATATATCGTATGGATCTCGCAGTGTGTCATAGTAATCCATTGGTAGAGTTTGTTATGGTAATCTTGCATCAAGTTCCGTCGTAATGATATTGTCTTACAATGTTCACATATATGTCACATTACGTTTCGTAATAGTATTTTACGATAGCTTATTAGATTAGTAATTGAGAATGTTAGAATGGTACAGCCTTATATTGGCGCAATTCTGTAGAGTCGAAGGCTCTTATATGATGATGGTGTGTGTTACATTCGTTTTGTATTTAGTTTGTGTTTTGTAGTTATATAGTTTTTGAAAACATATGTGTCACGTTATGAATCGCAAATTTATTGAGCTTCATTTTTTGCCTTCTAAATGTCATATTTGCTTGTCTGTGGATACTATTGGAATGTATGTGAATGTAGCTCAGATACAGGTGGAGAAGTACTTGATTTTTGTATTGTGTTGTCTTATTCTTGTATTTACTGTGGACATATGTGTCACATTTCGTTTCGCAAAGTCTTTGGTTTTTAGTTTTTTTACAATTGTTTTGTGAATGTTTTTTGTACAATGTATGCCATGGTTAATGTTTCAAGCATTTTGTTGTGCAGGATATGGATATCATGCTTTTTTGTACCTTTCGTTCATCCACGGTCGCTGTCAAGGGTGTTAATGGATTGACATTAAAACGATTGATACAAAATTTATGTGATAGGTGGGTGGATGTGACACCATCATCGATTTCAATATCTTACAAATTACCATGTCACGATAATCAAGTGATGTTGTGTGATGATGTGGACATGGAAAACATGTTTTCCATTGCAAGGTCCATTGGTGTTGCCCATATCAATGTTGTGGTTGACTTGGAAAATGAGGTGGACGATTTGAATCGAGGTACTCAAATCAGTGGTGCTATGTCTGCAAATCATTTGGATCCTCACAGTGATCCATTTACAGGTCCCCAACCTAGCGTAGATTTGTTGGCCAATTATTGTCACCATAGTGACAAAATGTTGATGACAGTTGATTGGTCACAGGGTATTAGTCATGTAGGCCAATTTTTTGAAGGGTGTTCTTGCTTCCGCTTGGTTTTGTCCAAATATGCTATTGAGTGTGGGTTTGACTTCAAGTTTGTTAAAAATGACTCGAAAGTTCTGGCGGTGTGCACATTTCGAGAGCAAAAGGGGTGTCCATGGTTGGAACATGGAAGGGTTCAAGCAGGCAACGGTTATTTTAACTTGAAGAGGTTGAACAACTTGCATAGTTGTGGTCTTGTTGTTGATCGGGAAGAATAACAGAGTTAACTCTGAATTGGTTTGCAATGTTATCGGTGATCGGTTACGTGATAAGCCGCTGACACGTCCTACTGACTTTGTGTTTCAGCTAAAAAAGGAGTACGGCCTTAATGTTAGTTACCACATAGCATGGTTAGGTGTGAAGAAGGCAAGAGGTGAAATGTATGGTGACTATCATGCTTCATTTGATCAACTTAGGTGGTACGCGGATGCGATTATGCATTACAACCCTGGGAGTTATGTCAACTTGGATTTTGAGCAGTCTACCGGTCGATTTAAGCGGTTCTTCATTTCATTCGAAGCTTGCATTGACGGATTCAACCATATATGCCCATTATTGTTTCTTGATGGCACTTTTTTAAAAGGGAGATTTAAAGGCAATTTGCTTGTGACGACGGGGAAGGATGGCAACAAAGGTATGTCTCTTATGATGATTACTTTATACTTCCATATAGTAACGCATTACATTGTGGCTAAGCTTTGTTTTTAAGTCCATAACAGTAGGATTTGATCCCCATGTGCCAGATTGTTTCCAATGTAATGTTATTTTTAGTAACATTGTCTGTGGTGCGATTCGAATTGTGAACAATTGTTAGTGTGGACGTAAACTTTGTTAAAAAATATTTCATCTAATGGTAAATGTGTTGAATCTGGCAGGTTTATTCCCATTAGCTTTTGCTATTGTTGACTCTGAAACAACTGCAAGTTGGACTTGGTTTTTACAGCAACTGACAAAGGTTGTTAGTAGTGCTCGCACATTAACTTTCATATCCGACCGTAATATTGGGCTGCTTGAATCCTTGCCTGCTGTATTCCCATCTGCACACCATACATACTGCTTACAACATCTCCAAGCAAATTTGAGAGACAAATTACGATGGGTTGACAACCGTGTACGTTTTGGTTTAATGGCGAAGTTGTGTGAATGTGCGTATGCTCCAACTGAGGCTTCATTTCAGCATCATTGGAAGAAGCTAAAAGGAACAGGATGATCTGGAATAAATAATTTCTTGGAAGATATGCCACCGAAGCATTGGGCCAACGCATATTTCAGGTTCGTACGATACTTACAGGTGCTAATGTTGCAAGTACCGAATATGTGATAGCATTTTGATTATGTTTTGATAATGTGAATAGGGGCAAAAGGTATGGGGAGATGACCTCGAATCCTGCAGAATCGTTTAATAAATGGATACTTGATGCCCGTAATTATCCGATCACAAGGTTGGTTGATACAATCAGAAATCAAATAATGACTATGAGGGTTGAGCGTAAAGTTTTGGCTACTAGTTGGAATGGGTTACTTTGTCCGAAAATGGAAAGCCATCTTAGGGAGGCGTACTCAACTGGTTGCACATGGATTGTTAGCCAGTCAAATGAAGACATATATGAGGTCCATTCATTTCCGACGGTGTTGGTAGACGTTGGCAAGCATTCATGTTCTTGCTTCCAGTGGCAATTGAATGGATTCCTATGTGCACATGCGGTGGTTGCAATACAGAGTAGTGGAAGGAATTTCAGTACATTTGTTGAACAATTTTTCACTGTTGATGAGTATAAAGCTGCTTATTCTGGATACATTCAGCCAATACCTACAGTTGACAAGCCCTCCTTCTCGGAAGACGATGTCATCATACGTCCACCAGCAGTTAAACGTCCTGCAGGGCGACCCAAGAAGAATCGAATACCATCCCGGGGAGAGAAACTAAGTCAGATTAGGTGCGGTCGATGTGGGCGCATGGGCAGTCACAACCGAAAGACATGTAAAGAACCAATTTAGTAATACGCATTTAGCATTCACTTTTGTAATATGTTTTGAACAGCAGCATCATATTATCGTAGTAGCATGTATTGAAGCCAATTGATGACAGATTTTAATAAGTGAAGACAGTGTTTACAATTGACCATTCAGCTATGTTCTCTTTCACGCTTTCTCATTTATATGTTCCTGTTACATGTTTATTTATTTGGTCATGCAAACGTATGTTTCAGACCTGCAAAATATGTTAGACAAAATGTTTTTGCCCGCTGGCTTTGTATGTGAGAAGATGTTGACATTCACAATCCTCTTTTCCTAGTCAGAAAGAAAAGTGCAGAAAACTGTTACACATTCGACATCACAATGTTGCTATGTAGTGTAAACAAGAAAACCTGTTCTATGAAACAGAATCATATCCTATTTGACATTTGCTACCATATAAACATAATAATTCACATTCACACAACCACATTCACATCTGTATTTCACATTCGCAAAAATAGTGCTAAACACTGTCACACATTCACATTTGCATTTTGGGTGTAATAGGTATACAACCAAACGTATTATGTCATTTACAATCGCATCCAATTTCACATTCACCATGACAGAAACGTAACCATTGACATTCACCATGACAGAAACGTAACCATTCACATTCACCATGACAGAAACGTAACCATTCACATTCACTTAACCACATTCACATTTGTATTTCACATTTTCAAGAAAGTGTAAAACACTGATATATTGACATTTGCTTCTTCAGTGTTACAGGTTCATAACCAAACATGTTGTGTTATTCACATTCGCATTCGCTGTCACATTCACCTCACATTATCAATTATATTCACACTTATGTACGCAACATTCTAGCTGCCCTTAAATTCCTATTGACATTAGTGAATTACCCATAAAGCCATATTACCAAAATAAAGTGCATTCCCATAAAAGTCAATTAACCATTGTTGCCTATTGCCAAAACAAAATACAGTAATCCGTAATCCATATTCAGAATGCTATGAAAAACATCAAAAACTTCCAGTATTTTGTGTACTAGCAAACTTTTAATACAATTCAAAAACAAAAACAATGTGTTTATATATCTACAAATTTTAAATCTGCACCCACGTAGCACCATCAGATAGTCAGTTGCCAGCCACAAATGACCTTCTCCTGTCATTCACAAATGACTTAACCATACTGGCTCGCATTGTTCTGCAGCTCTCCCCTCCCATTGACTTGTCAACATCTAGGTGATGCACAAGTTGCTTCATAATGAAGCATACTATAACTCCACAATCATTCCTATTACAAAAATTAAAGGCATTAGTAACAATGTCAAAACAGACCACGTGCAATGTACGGAAACATGAATGGCATATGTTGCAAAGAAACGTAACAAACTTACGAGTCTGGTTTTTGCTGGGGACAATAATCAACCACTAGAAGCTCCTTCACCAAGTCTTGTGATTCAACTGTGCCCTCCTTCAATCTGCGATTTATGTAATCCTCAAAGTAAGATTTCTACATTATTGTCAAATTTAGAATACAATAATTAGTGTTGTTGTCCAAAAAAAAAATACAAATATCACTGCATAAAAGTAATTGATGTTTACTAACCAGCAACGATGCTTCCCAATAATGCTTGTCTTCCCTGCCACGTCTTTGTTTCATAGAGTTGTAATGCAACCAAAAGCCTTCCTCAGTGTCATAAACCATTAGTGTCCAATGGTTATCTAAGTGGATTGAGAATTGAATATATCTGGCCTTCAGGGCATGCGGGGCACGCAATGCCAAGTACCTGTCACGTACATCTTCGGCCACATCTCTTATCGTAGGCTGCATACATTCATTTTGGGAATTTAAAATGACAAACTACAAATGACAACATTCATTTCATCAGTTGCATGTCTTACCAAACATAATGTGCTGAAAATGTATGATTTTTCATCATCTGCGGATTTAGGCGCCTTTGTCTGCTGCTCGTACATTAGCATTTCCGTGTAGGCATCAATCACTTGCGTGAAAAAGAAAACAATTTATATTTTCCTTCCCTTCAATACATGTATGTAAATTGCATTCTATGTGTAGAAGCTTCAGAAATTTGATGAATAATTACAAATACCGTACTTACATTGCCTCGTAATGTGAGCCCCTTAACTATTGCCCGTATGTCATTGAAAGACACAGAGTTGGACACATGCGGTCCAGTCCAGACTTGTGCACTGCAATCCATTTTTTGAACAATAAATTCATGTACAAATGCATAATGGTAAGAGCAAGTTGCATAACCTACCTGTCACCCCCTTTCTCATATGCTTCCTTAAGCTTGCCTTTCTCTTGTGTTGATAACAACTTCCAAATTGGTAGACGATTAGTCAAGTCAAACCGAGTAATGCAACGTTGTTAACCTCAATGATCTCATCTTCCATTTCTTGTTTACTGTCACACTCACCCTCATTGACCACACCACTGTCAGATGGTTTGATTTGCCTCCCCAAAACTGGTGGATATTCATATTCTGGCAGTTTATGCTCCTTCCTATTTTTCTTTTTAATGTTTCTCACAAGCGAGTTTTGCAACGCAGTTGTTCCAGTGTTTTGATTACCATCAGCCATTAAATCCACATCAGATGCCATTTGCCCAATGTCTTTCATCTGGGTCACGTGAGTATCCACGCCTTGCAACTCTGTCTTCTCATTCACATCAGATGGAAACGATGTTGACAATGGTATAATGGCAAGCACGTTTGCCTCACAATGGTACATTTCCTCATTAGTTTGCTTTTTCTCCTGTACACCAGCAGCTGCTTGGGTGTATTCAAGGACTGCGTACTCCTCCAACTGTTTCACGAGCTTTGTGTTTTTCTCATTAAGTTCATCCAGTTGCTGCTTCATCCTTTCAATGTCACATTCCTTCTGTTTATTGTTCACAGTGATTTCATGTTTTAACTTGGCACATTTTTCTTCATATGCTGCCCTCATTGTTGCCAGTTCTGTCTGTAATGCAAATATGACATCATTTTTACGTTGGAGTTCAATCTTAAGCACACCAATATCAAACAGTGCTCTCTGGTATTCTTCAGAGATAGACGCACCTCGAGCACGTCGGTCATTACTCTTAGCACCAGTTGGACTGCGCTTTGAACTTTCGGCATTTTCTCCTATTTGTTTAACGTCTTTTGTCTTCATCAAGCGCCGTTCAGAATGTGTGATGTGCAGATCTCCTACTACACCCTGCAAACAATGTGAAAATTAAAAATCAAAAAAAGCAAATTGGCACATCTAATATTTACTCTAACGGTACAGAAAATCATACTTCCACATCATTTGCCTGCTCAATGTCCACTGCTCTTATCTTTGTAACCAACTTGCTGATATTCCATTTCATAAACCTCGGAAAAACATCTCCACGGTCTGCTTCTATCAAGTTTGTGTGCTCACATATCCAAAACTGTGTGACCATGGGTTAAAAATATTAGTTGTTAAAAGTTTTTCAAAGCAAATACAAAATTATATTGTTGGAAAAACAAAAAAACAGAGCACTTACAAGTAGGGCAGTAACACATCCAGTAACTTTCTCAGGCTTAGAGTGAAATCCCTTAATTGACTCCATCAAAGTTGTGCAGATTGCTCCAGCCCAATCATATGCCTTCATGTTGTCTAGATCCTCTACAACTCGGACAAACCCCCATCCCACGGTCTCGCCTGAAGTAGCAAAGAATAACTTCCCATATAAGTACAAACTCAGTAGCTTTGCTACATCTTCGTGATCCTGAGTTGTGTCCCCGAGTAATGCTTCCATTAATAGTTCCTTAATGGTCTTCAAGTTTATGCGTGCTATTTTGGGATACCTTCGTTGGATGAAGTCAGTTGGGAGTCTTGGCCCATGTGACACATCTAAACTCTTTTTACCTCATTGAATTCCAAATATTAGTTGAATATCATTGCTTGTAAACTCAATGTGATTTCCACCAATCATGAAAGCTGATTTATCTGAAACAAATGTCTGAATGATCCTCATTACAATGTCATCACATTTTTGGAAGTCATGTTGGTTTAGATTGGTTTGTCGCATCGCATTCAACAACAACCAGAACGGTGTTTTCTGAAGATGCTGCAAATGTTCATCTTCCATTTTTGACACTGCCACTAGCTTGACAATTCCAGCAATGTTGGAACGGTAGCAAAATGTTTGTTGTTTGTTCAGTAGTTGTTGAGGCTCATATTTCAGCTTCTTCCTTTTTTGGGCACTGCTTTGGCCTAGTGCGTTCACATTCTGTGACGGAGTTTGAGATCGCCGTCTTTTACCAGTTCTAGTCCCTTCACTGCTGCTCACTTTTGCCTTGGAGCTTGTCTGTGGTGTACGTTTAATTGTGCCTCCTGAACAAAATGCCAGCAAAAAATCATATTTCATATACAAGCAAGATCCCACGGATAATGTATGTAATTTAAAAGCAATATTTAATTTAATAGCAATATGTGACTAGTGTCACTGAGAAGTACTTGATGTAACTGTGACAAATTAGGTAGACACGTGCCCAGACATGTTTTGTAATGTGACTGAGAAGTACTCAATGTAACTGTGACAAATTAAGCGCACACATTCACGGCGATGACTGTCACAAATTACGCAGACACATGCCTGGAGATGTTTTGAAATGTGACTGACAAGTAGTTAACATAACTGTGGCAAATTAAGCGCACACATTCACGGCCATGACTGTCACAAATTTTGCAGACACATCCCCGGACATGTTTCTAAATGTGACTGAGAAGTAGTTAACGTAACTGTGCCAAATTACGTGGACACATTCCCGACCATGTTGTGAAATGTGGCTGAGAAGTACTTAACGTAACTGTGACAAATTAAGTGCACACATTCACGGCCATGTTTTAAAATGTGGCTGGGAAGTACTTAACGTAACTATGACAAATTAAGCACACATGTTCACGGGCATGAATGTCACAAATTACACGCACACATTCCTGGGCATGTTTTCAAATGTGACTGAGAAGTACTTCATGTGACTGTGACAAATTAAGCGCACACATTCACAGCCATGACTGTCACAAATTACATGCACACATGCCCGGAGATGTTTTGAAATGTGGTGACGATGATTAACGTGCGTGGCAAATTAAGCGCACACATTCACGGCCATGACTGTCACAAATTATGCAGACACATCCCCGGACATGTTTTCAAACGAGACGGAGAAGTAGTTAACGTAACTGTGCCAAATTACGTGGACACATTCCCGACCATGTTTTGAAATGTGACTGAGAAGAACTTGATGCAACTGTGACAAATTATGAAATGTGACTGAGAAGAACTTGACGCAACTGTGACAAATTTTGAAATGTGACTGAGAAGAACTTGACGCAACTGTGACAAATTATGCGCACACATTCACGGCCATGACTATCACAAATTACGCGCACACATTCACGGGCATGTTTTGAAATGTGACTGAGAAGAACTTGACGCAACTGTGACAAATTAAGCGCACACATTCACGGCCATAACTATCACAAATTACGCGCACACATTCGCGGCTGTGTTATGAAATGTGACTGAGAAGTACTTCACATAACTGTGACAAATTATGTATACACATTCACGGCCATGACTATCACAAATTACGTGCACACATTCACAGCCATGTTTTCAAATGTGACTGAAAAGTGCTTGACATAACTGTGCCAAAGGTGTGTGTGTAATTTGTCAAATTTGTAATTTGTCACATTTGTGTACCTAAGTGAAAACAACCAAACGACATCGTACCCTGGCAGTACTTTGTGAACACAGTTCAACTTACATGTTCTTCCACTCACATCCGACACTAATTTCATATTGGGCCACAATCACATTCATTAAGTGTACAACACACAACGACAAACCCCCAAAATAATATACAAAACACAGTACTATGCTCGGATCGAGAAAAAAACAAATAAAGTCAATTAATTAATGTGACTGTGGCCCCCAAAATAGTCTACCAAACGCAATGCAACAAGGAATCAAGGATAAATCACCCACACTGGGCACCGCGTAGAACCTCCATCGTATAACACCAACATACATACTATTTTCAATTCGGAAACTGTAAAATCAATTATTCAGCACAATTGTCACAAAACGTACAAGTAACAAAGCAGATTACGACTGAAGGTCACATAAACCCTAGTTTTGGGTTGTTAATAAAAATCAAAAAAATTAACATTGCGAAACAGGGGCGAATCCACACTTACGTTTCGGAGTCATCATTCTTCCTTCTGATTGTAAACGTTAACCGTTGTCACTTTCCCGTCGAACGTCTCCGTCGAATCGCTCCCCTTCTCCTGTTCGTGGTGAGTTTCGAAATGTTAAGAACTGAATCAGATTATTTGGGGGTTTCGAAATGTTTTTTGGGGGTTTCGAAGTGTTTTATGAATTTCGAAATTAGTGTATATTGATATGATCCTCTACTATTAAGAGTAAATGTGTCAAGTAAATTTGCATAGGACTTAATGGAATATAAGTTTTTATTTAGGACCTAATCTACCATAAGTGTATGAAAAAGGATTTATAAATAAGTCTCCCTTAATATTAAGGTGATTTATATTATATCTTTAGTTATCATTATATATTTTACGTATGTTTTGAGTTACCATAATTTATTTTATGTAAATTATGTTTTATAAATTATATTAAAATTTTTAATTTATGAACCTTATTTTATATAATAAAGAAAACCCATGGATATAACTCTTTCTTAAAATGTGTTTTGAGTAATTATTTTATAAGTACTATCATGGAGGTCCCATGCCTTGAGGGACTTAAATAACCATTGGCCATCTGATTAGTCACTTTGTGACCTCTTTTCTATCACGGATCCACTGAAACTCTGATTTCTGGTGTGGAGCAAAGTATTGTACGGAGCTAAGTCCTATACTATTGTGGGAGCCACCTCTAGAGTTCGTACGAGCCACCTCTTGAGTCCATACATCTGTTATGTTCTGTATCGTGATTTATGATTTCAAGTGTGGAGCAAAGTGCTCTGCAGAGCTAAGTGCTACACTATGGTAGGAGTCACTTCTAAAGTTCGTACGAGCCACCTCTTGAGTCTATACATCTGTTCTGTTCCGTTCTGTACCGTGGTTATAATTATTTTATTTTTGTATTATATATCAAATGATTTCTGTATTATACTCTGTATTTTAATATCAAGCTTTGTTAGCCAATAATTATCCACGGTGAATTTTATGCCCTTATGTTCTTAGTATAATATTTTTCACTCTGTTATGTGCTTATAGTTGTTTACCATTTTCAGGTGACATGTCATGGCCAGCGCGTGGGGTAGGTACAAAACACTTTGTAGACATAGTTCAGCTCTAACAATTTAATTAAATAGAAGCTCCAATGATTATTTTAATACCCTTACTTAAATATTTTTTTTTCCCGCTCACATTTAGTAATTTATTTAAGAATTGGTCAGAGGTAACTTCAGTTATTGGCCATCACGATGCTTAACCTTTGTGTACGGGGAGCGAGTCGTGACATATAACAAGTCAAATTCATGAAATTAGAAGAGAATTCCTATCTTAAGTTGATCAATTTGTGGAGATCAAAGTTTTTCTTCTTCCATGTTCTTCCTCTTGCTCTTCTTTTCTTTCTTTCATAAGCTCTCTCTCAGGAACTCTCACTCTAGTCATATATTTTCCAACAAAACCCACTAACTTTTTCTTTTCTACTTAAATTGATGAATAAGTTTAGGAAGCTTAATTAATCCCTAATTTCCTCTAAGCTTAAGCAATAAATTCCATTGAATTAAATTATAACAAATTCACTTTAATTAAATTAATTCTCAACATATTATGATCTCAATTATACTAAATTTAATTCCACTAATGTGAATTAGGCTTTAACTACTATCTCTAAACTCAATACAAGTAATGAGAGTCAAACATGATTTTACGAATCAGATGAAATCAATTTTAAACTAAACTTCCCAAATTATTCTAAAAATTCCAATTAACATATCTATGTACTCCATTTTGGTTTTTGAACCCATTTTGGCTGTCAATTTCAGTTTCAAAATCGTATCCTCAACAGATAATTTCCCAATTTGGACAGATATGCACAAATTAATCATATAATTCACAATTAACACATAGATAATCCAGACAATTATGATTTGCATTTTTGAGGTGTTACAGTCTCCCTATCTTAAGAAGTTTGGCCCTCTAAACTTACCATGCCTTGTATCACGTCTAGATTAGATATCACAGTCTCATATCATTATTCATTTTCCCTATTCAGCACTTATCACAAATGTTCGACTTCATTTTTTAATTAGTCAACAATTCACAAATCAATTAGGGAATTAAAATCAATAAACCATCATAGTTACTCATAAGTTATTAATATTCAAGACATACCCATAATTTAATCTCACGATAGTGAATGCCACTTCAAAGTAATCAATCACATAATAGGCACAAGTTTCATTTCCTACAGATACATTTGCATTAATTCACAATTAACATATGGATAATCTAGATAATTATAATTTGCATTTTTGGGGTGTTACAATAACTCAGCCGGCAGAGCGCAATCCTGTTCGTTTTGGAGTTGAGGGACAGAGTTGGCCGTCCTCCCCTCACGGTTTTAAACGCGTTGTGTTTGGGTGAGTGCTAGATAACTCAGCCAGCAATATTGTCCGCTTTGGGATTGAGGGACGGAGCTGGCCGTCTCCCTTCACGGTTTTAAACGCGTTGTAATAGGTTGAAGGACCAGTACACTTATAAAATGAAGTCAGTTCGTCCAACTAGGTGATGTGGCATTGTCCCAATATAACCCCCAGCGGATTGGGCCCGTAACATCGAGAGAAGAGACGAGCCTTCCTTCTAGCGCCAAATGCGCGTGTCTGGCGCCTACCATAATATTGTAGGCTTTGGCGAAGTGGGCGTGGAGCCCAGTTGACCTCACGGCTTTGTTCCTTCTAGAGGGAAAACGCGTTGTAACAGATTGAAGGGCCAGTACGCTTATAAGGTGAAGTCAGTTCGTCCCCCTACACGATGTGAGATTGCGCCAAAACAATCTTAATATTAGAGACCTTTAAAAAAAAAAAACACTCAAAATCTTAGGTAAATAATCGCCAAACGAGGGATAGGCCCATTTATTAGTGGGTTGGGCTTGATAAAGCATGCCTCCCTCTTTTGCAGCCCAATATGTGTCCAGGTTTCTTTATTAGGAAGCAATGAATATCTGTGAACCGGACCGGAGTGTCTTAAAAAAAGACCGGCCTGTTGAGAGGACTGTTGTTCAGAAGGCGAAAGCTAAAAAAGAGAAAACAGAGAGAGAGAGAGAGAGAGAGAGAGTAGCAGAATGGCTTCTTCTACGACGCGGCAGAGACGGCCAGTGCCGTCGGATCTTTCTTCATCGTCGTCGTCTACGTCGTACACGAAGCTCGACAAGCCGGAGAGATCGGAGGGCGGAGAAGAGGTGGACAGGGGATTGGGGTGGACTTTCCCACTGTTGGCCCTAGGTGTGCTAAGGTACATGAGCGCTACATCAAACATCATACATGATTGCGACGAGGTCTTCAACTATTGGGAGCCTCTTCACTATCTCATCTACAAATCTGGCTTCCAGACTTGGGAATACAGGTCCAAAACCCCCCACCCTCTCTCTCTCTCTCTCTATATATATATATGTATGTATGTATGTAAACAAATTTGAGTAAAAGTTCAATTTGAAATGAAGCACTCCAAATGGACAAACTCAAATTGAAATGAAGCACTCCAAATGGACAAACTCAAATTTTAGCGTAACTTTGAGTAAAAATGTTAGTGATGGCAGAATTGTAAATTTGAGTAAACATTTGAGTCTCCCTTGATTTGGGTAAAACTCAAATTTGATAAAAGTTTGAGTTCAGGAGTGGAGAGGTTTTTGATTGATTTTTACTCAAATTTGAATTTGATATGGGCTTGAGTCAAGTGTTGGAGTTGCCCTAACTTTTGAGTCTATGACATTGTAATTTTTCTTGGAGAATGTATTGCCTTTGAATTCGACAGAATTGGTACATGAATATGAGATTTGAAAATGTATATATTATTAGAAGACCAATCTGTGGTGTTGTCTAATGTTACCTCCCATACATATTCTTGTCTTGTGTGGAAGCACAGCCTCTGTCTTTGTGTTTGATCCCTTTGAAGAACTCCCCCTTTTGTTGTAATCTAGAGATTGATTCCATTTGGACTGTATCATTTGCATTTTCCAGATTAGCACTTCAATGGTGGTCCTTTATTTTATTTTTTTTAAAATTAGTAATCCCACAGATGCGAGGAAAAGAGACAATTTCGAATAGTTAATAGGCTGACCATTGTAAAGGCTTTTGAGGAAGGTTCCCAAACTGTGAAGCACCGACACTATAAAATAAGTGTAGTATCGGTGTCGGACACACTAGGGACATGCCAAGTTGTATTTTTTTTCATTTTATTTAGTGTTTTTGATAAATGTTGAATATTTATTATTTTTTTCTTAAATTTAAATACTTAATAGATCATCCAAAAAAAAAAAGAAGATATAAACTGTAAATGTTAATTTAAAAGTGTTTAAAAACAATATAATTAGAGTTAGTTTTTGTTAATATTGATTGTTTGTGGATGTAATATTAATCTAGATAGCAAATAAAAATATATGAAAACATATTTTATTGTCGTATTCCCGCCGTGTCCGTGTCCCCATTTTTTTAAAATCACCGTGTCCCATGTTCGTATCCATGTCCGTGTCAGCATTCGTATCCATGTCCATGCTCCTTAGTTCCCAAATAAACAAAATAATATGCATTAAGTTACTTCTTATTTGCTATGTAGATCAGTTTTGGTATCAAACTCTAGCGATGAGATTGTTCATATTATTTTTTATAAGTCCTTTTGATTTGGTTAGTAAAGCGGTAATCATGTCACACCGAAGATGGTTGTAGAGAACGATTGTGTAACCTTCATACTAAGGCTTCTAGTGTTTTTAAATGCTATATCCGCTTGCCTCATTATTACAGAAGTGATTTGTATGAGTAAAAATGACTTCTATCCCCATAAATCCAAGTACAATGAATTGGAAATTTTCTTGACAGCAGTGAGCTAGTCATACATGAGACGAGCTACATTCTTCTTGACAAATATCGACCTCGAGAAATATGCCTCTCGTTGTAGCACTAAAGAATCTGCAGGGGTTGTGTTTCAAATATCTCTTTCCTCTTTGATTGTTAAATACTATAACTGTTAGGGCCACTCATTTCTTAGCATTGCCAATTAAGCTCAAAGTACTCTTCAGAAGTAAAAAACTGAAAATCATTAGCTTATGATGATTTTAGCCAACAATCTGGGCTAGGTGATTTTAAATTATCTGTTCAGTCAAAAGGTTTTTAATAAAAGATTGGATGTCAAGCTATTCTCCACGAATCAGGATCCCCTCCTTGCATTTTCTCCTTGCATTTCCTACTTGCAAGCCCATTGGGCCTACTTTTAGGCCCAATTTTGATAATCCGAACCGTTCATATTTTAAGATTTGTTCAATATATCATACCTAGAAAAAATCAAGTTGGTCGGATATCAGAAAGCATATGCTTGGAAAACTGTTTATTAAATTCTTTAAAAAAATAGTTTTTAGTTCGAGTTTTCCGAACACATGCTTTCTGATATCCGATCAACTTGATTTTTTATAGGTATGATATACTGAACAAATCTTAAAATATGAACGGTTCGGATTATCAAAATTGGGCCTAAAAGTGGGCCCAATGGGCTTGCAAGTAGAAAATGCAAGGAGGGGATCCTAATTTAGCGACTTACCTTCCCATTGCTAAAAGTTCTTGGATTATTGGATGCTATGATATTGTCTCTTCAGACTTTTCATTGAAGCTTAGATATTCTTAAAGACCATTTCGTTAGTCAAATTAAGTAGATCCATATATCTATTTACAGCACTAGCCAACGTTAATTTAGTTTTACCCCGTCCCCTAACACTTCCATCTACTGTTACAGCATCACATCTCTTCATTACTGCCTCTGTTGGTCTTCGTTGAATATGATCAAACCATCTCAATCGATTCTCTCTTAACTTATCTTCTACCGGTGCTACTACTACTTATTCTCGAATACATTCATTTCTAATTTTGTCTTGTCTTGTTTTGTTTAGTCTTGCCACATATCCACCTTAGCATTCTCATCTCAACCACATTCATCTTATCTACATGTTGTTTCTTGGTTGCCCAACACTCCATTCCATACAATATCACTGGTCTAATAGTTGTTCTATAAAATTATGTAAAATTGATAAATTTTTTACACATTCATTTATTTTTTTTACCAAATTAATTTTTATAATATGTTTGGATGATAATCATGTAATGGATGGTTGTTTTTTTTTCTTCATTAAATTAGTTTTTATTTTTTCAAAACTTAAATATGACGACAACTTTGATATCATTATTAAACCAATCCATTAAATCAAAAAATCCAAAACTAAAAATATTTCATATATTAAATATATTGATTCCTAATAGTCACACATTACATGATCATCATCTAAACACATAATAAAAATTAATTTGGTAAAATAAATAAATAAATAAATAAATTTTTAAAAGATTTATCAATTTTATATAATTTTATCTTTGGTGGGTAGAAATAATTTTTAAAAATTTAAAAATATTTTTTTGATATTTATTTTTGTCAAATTAGTTTATATTTTATTAAATTTATGACTTTACCCTTGAAATTGGGCAATGGTATTTTCAATTGTTTTTATTTGAAATAATATTCAAAATTTAGGATCAAATGTGTTACAGTTGAAAAGTCAGAGATCAAAGTGACACGAAACCCAAACTATAAGGACTGTTAGTGTAATTCGCCCACTTTTTTTTTGATAAATATTATTGTTTAGGACTTTAGGTTGTTTTAAGGTGCTCAAAATTGTTGCTGGAGCTTGAAGTGCTTCGGAACTTTGTCCTTGACAATTTTTTTTTTTTGTGGAAATGTGTCTCCTGCAGCTCCCAGTTTGCACTTCGCTCATACCTATACCTTCTTTTTCATAAAGTAGTCGGCGGACCAGCTTCATTGTTGTTTAGTGAGGAAAAAGTAAGATACTTCGGCACTTTCAAATTTATTATTCTCTTGATGACCTTGCGCATTTTTCATCTCCTCAACTAATTATGCTTGAACTAATGTATTCTACCATTCCAGGTGAGAGTGTTTTATGCTGTAAGAATCTTTCTTGGTCTCCTCTCTGTCATCACAGAGGCTGCTCTGGTTGTAGCTCTTTCTAGGAAATATGGAAAACGCCTTGCTACTTATGCACTTGCAATGCTATGCTTAACTAGTGGTTGTTTTTTTGCTAGCACGAGTGAGTAGGCCTTTTCACTCTACTGCTATCCATTTTCTCGCATTTTGCTGTTATAAACTACAGTAAAGTCGCAGGAGCCAAATATTCGTTTTACCGTACTCTCCATGTTCATCCTTATTTTCAGTATGAAATTCTTGTTGATGTTATTCTTGTCGGAATCTTTACATTTCATCATCTGGAATTTGTTTGTAGGTTTATTGCCGAGTTCATTCTCAATGTACGCCATATCTCTCTCATCTGCTCTATTTCTCTTTGAGAAACCTGCCATGGCAGTTGCAGTTGCAGTCATCGGGGTTATTCTCGGTTGGCCATTCTCAGTTTTGGCTTTTTTTCCTATAACAATTTACTCATTGATTAGAAAGTTCAAACAAGCATTTCTTGCAGGGGCAGTCACATCACTTTTGCTTCTGGTAAGTTAATGTCAAATTGTTGCTCATAATTTCTTCCCCTGAATTTCATGCTTTGCAGCACGAATTTGTAATTGTCTGAAGTTAATTGTGGTATTGCAAATTACTTGACAAATGTTTTGGATTTCTTCCAGGCACTCTCATTACTTGTTGACTACTACCATTACAAGAGATGGACGTCATCTGTTCTGAATCTGTTGATATATAATGTCTTAGGGGGTGGTGAGAGCCACTTGTATGGAACTGAAGGGCCATTGTTTTATCTGAAGAATGGATTTAATAATTTCAACTTCTGCTTTGTTCTTGCATTGCTGTTCCTTGGGATCCTGCCCATTGCAAAGAAGAAGTATGTTCCAGACTTGTTGGTTGTCATCTCACCTATCTATATTTGGCTGGCATTTATGTCTCTGCAGCCACACAAAGAAGAAAGGTTAGATTCATTCCACGCCTCTTTATATTTTCCAACAGTTTTGTTTATTCCAAGCAAGGTTTTAAAAAGCGGCCGCAGCCGTTACGTAGTGGTTGTGTGGTTACCGCCACTTGTTACGGCCGCTATAGCGGTGTGGCAGAAATTTACATGTGTAATGGCCGTTTTGATGTTACATAACGGCCGTAACAGTCTGTTAAACACCGTTACACCCTTTTACGATATTCTGAATAGCTTCTTTTTCCAAAATTTAAAAAAAAAAAAAAAAACTTACAAAAAAGGAACGAATATTCAAGTGATCTAAGCCTAAATAAAAAATCTTATATGAATTTTTTTTCTTTATATATATATATTTTAAAATTTATGGTATGACACAATTTTTATTTTATAATACTTTCATTTAATAATTGTGAATATTTTTTATTCAGTTAGTTTAGGTATTGGTAAAAAATAATTTGTAGACATTTAAAATCAATTATTCTTAAAATCATTAACTATTGAAATAAAATATGAAAAGCTCCTTTTATAGTAATTTGAAAATAAGAAATATATTGGATTAAAAAATTAACAAAATTGATCAAATTTTTTTTTTTAAACCCCAATAAATGTGATTCTGAAAAAAAAAATATATGCATATCGGTAAGTTTTGTTCAAATTATGTGAAAAAAAATTAAAAAAATCACGGTTCAGGTTACCGCAACTGTTACGCTATGACCTTTACACCCCGCAACTGCTAACGTGTCACCGGAATCGTCACGACGACTGGAACTGCTTTTCAAAACATTGATTCCCAGTGTAAAGGATGTGAATTACTGCCATTTGTCACTGTCATACACCCCGCAACTGCTAACGTGTCACCGGAATCGTCACGACGACTGGAACTGCTTTTCAAAACATTGATTCCCAGTGTAAAGGATGTGAATTACTGCCATTTGTCATTGTCAAAGTATGGCATGAATTCTGTTACATGTCCATTTAATCTTTTGTAATTGTAGATTGTCACATCCCCTTTAATTTATATTATTATTTTTGTTAGATGAGAAGAAAGATTTGTGCATTTAATATTGCCTCAAACACAAACAAGGATTTGAAATCATGCACTGGTTGCCAACCATAAATTAAAGTGGTCAAACTTGAGGATTAAAATTAAGGGCAGCCAATTCATGCAAATAGTGCTGTCCATTGACTCCATCCCTTCCCAGCAGTTTGTCTTGGCAGGACCAACATTGGGTAGTGACCTGTTTGATTTGTTGCCTTTATATGGTTCTTCTTGAGTGCAGTTCAGCACATGGTTTCAAATTGGTCATTAATTTTACAATATTTTGTGAAATACTGATAACAAATAACCTTATTATCTTGGCCAGAAACAATGGATTTATTCACTATAACGACGATAAAACCTTATCTTTCACTGGTGCATCGCTTCTTACCAGAAAAGTTACTTTCATAGGGTTGAAAGAGGAGGAAAAGGAGCAAAAATAGGAGCGAAAACTGTGTGTTCTGGTCACAGGGTGTGAGCCAAGTCCTTCATATCTGCGGTATGATGTTGTTGGATGGGCAACAACACAGCCAAAAAAAGCAAAATTAAAAACCTTCGAGCGGCACCTGTTGCTGCTGCTACATGGTATGGCAGTGACAATTTGGCATGCAATGTTAGAGCACGAGCTCTTACTTGGAGCCACTGCAAGAGTGCGCCTCTTGACAACAGATTTGACAACTAGTTGCATATGTGTGGCAACAGATGTGTGTAGCTGGTGAGAACTTTAGTATGCTAAGAAGTGGGAAATAACTTTGTTGTCTTGTTTTGGGTGGTCAGTTAGGGCTTTTGGTCTTCCCATCTGACCTAGTGCTCTAAGTACCTTCAATTGATGCTGGGTGGAAGCCATAGTTTACAGAGTCTGTAACTGAATGACATATCATTGTACCTACCAGTAACTGAAGGACATTGGCTATAACAGATGTAGGGTGACAAACTAGAGAGAGAATAAAATGTGCATTGTTTAATTTCTGGGATATAGTGAACAAATTGATGGACAACACACATCTTGTATTTTAACAAGAAAAGATCCATATACTCCATTTGCGTACAAGGGGTTTGGTTCCACATGTTGCTAATGACATTGTCAATAAAACAAGTTGGTGAATAACTTGACTGGTAAACAAATGGCTATTGTGTTGCTAGCATGTACTGGGCTGTTTTCATTTATAACAAAGATTTATATGAGATTGGGTATTAATGATAGAACAACTTGATAAAACAGCTAGAAATCTTATTTTCTTTCTGCAAGTTTTCCCTTTTATCCATGACATTTGGCACAATTTTAACAAATACCAGATGGTTTTGTGGATTTTACTGGCGGCACTGACCTGACCACTAAAATTTCACATCAAGGTGCTTCCTTATTTTGTTGGCCAGTTTGGATTTCAAATCTCTTGGTTAGGCTTCCTAGGTGCTGAGGATGGTCACTACTAAAAGATTGTGTTATACAGTCTAGCTTGAAGTGTTATTAATTTACTGCAGATTATAGATGCATTTAATGACATTTATTTAACTGTTATTGCAGATTCCTTTATCCAATATACCCACTTATCTGTGTAGCTGCCTCAGCTGTCATTGAGATCTTTCCTGATTTTTTCCGAGACAAGTACAATCCCAATCATAATTATGTGCTTGTTATGGTGAGCTTCAATTGAGATTGTTATTATCTGTAGTGATCCGAGTGAGTGATGCGGATTACTGATTATATTTGTTTACTTGCTTATGTAGATAGCGAAAGGTTTGAGACCTTTGGTTCTTGGCCTCATATTATATTCTTCCCATGCTCGGACTTTCTCCCTTATTCATGGTTATTCTGCTCCTATGGAAATTTACAAACATTTGGAGTACCATGATGATGTAGGGACGGGTAAGAATCAGTTTCCTCTTAGGCTCTGTTTGATTAGAAAGAAATAAATGATGGAAGTGAAAATGGTAGAAAGTAAAGTGAGAGAAAAGAAAAGGGAAAAATATATATTTTCTCGTATGAATTTGATTAGGATGAAAAGTTTATAAGAAAATAGGTATTCTAATTGTAAGTAATTACTTTTATAACAAATTTAAACTTTCTTGTATTTCTCTGTGTTTTTTCCAAGAAATTAGAAGCTTAGTTACCATGCTATTATGAGTAGAAACTTAATTTTCTTATGACTTCCACTACTTTTATGCTAAACAAACTTAGAACATTTTTATTTTTTTCCATTTCTTTCACTTTCTACCATTTTCATCCTAACCAAACTGAGCCTTAAGTATTTTGTATTGATCTTGAAATAGCATAAAACATTGCTACATTTAGTAAATCAGTATAGGAAGCTCTACATATACATTGGTATATATACATATGCTATATTCACAATTTTATAGTTTATTCATTATATGCTACTTTTTTGAACATCCATGATTCACAAATACTGTCAGTATTAGGACTAATTCCCAAATTTTCTAGTAGTTCTTTTCTTTTGTTTTTGTTTTTCTAAGAGTTCTTTATGAATTTTATACACTTATTTTGTTATCTGACTTAGCGTGCCTTTTATTTTTACGTTATCTTTCCCTTTTTGGTTATTTTTTCCTCTTTTGGTTATTATTCAGAACTTATCGTCCTTTTCTTGCTGCGTGTTTTCAATATCAATCAGACTTGTTTGATTAGGTTAGCAAGTTTCTAAAAAAAAAGAAGAAAAATCCTCATCAAAATGTTTTGCAAGCTAACAAGAATCTCAAAGCTATAGCTGGGTCGTTCTTCAAGTGGGGCGTGGATCCTAGGTGTCATAGGGGATAAAAGGAATTTGGCTGATGAAGCTAGTCTTACATAGATGAGATTTATGTCTCTCCGCTTTATAGTGTGTACACATAATAAAAATTTAAAAGAATTATTTGGCTTTTCTCATGAATGAGGTAGAGGTTATGTATATATAATAGATTCATGATACAATTTAGGAAACGATATAAATAAGGAAGCGATATAAATAAACAATACTAAATTAGTGATTGACACAATCACAGATTATATATATCATATTAAAAATAAAAAGATTCTATGTACTATATTTTCTATATTCAACACTCCTTCTCAAGCTGGTGTGAAGATATTCAACAATCGCAGTTTGCCAAGGGATGACTGGAAGAAGCCGGAAAAAACACAACGGCTAGTCTAAATAAATGTTACCGAACGAATCTGGTAGTCTACTAAATAAAAAAGGTCAAAAAGTGCTTAATACATCAGCACCACATCCTAGAAAGGGAAAAAAATAGTGACTGAACTACCTTAGAAGAGCTGTCGAAGCATCTATGGTCAGGAAACACTCTAGTTAGCAGGCAACAAGACCCTGGTCGGCATTAGAGACCGGAGTAATGTCGGGGAGATAGTTTATGGTTGTGCCGAACCGTTGTAGAAACTAGTTAGAACTAATGTCGGGACAATTTAAGGTCATGCTTGACTGTTGTAGGAACTGATCAGAATCAATGTCGGGATAGTTTACAGAGTCATGTTGGACCGTTGTAGGAACTAACCAAAATCAATGTCAGGACAGTTTAAGGGGTCATGTCGGACCGATGTAGAGAACTGGATGTTGAATTAGCAAGCGTTATGATGTGGTGCTGAATGATGATGGCAACAGATGACTAAATGCAAAAATGGGCATCTTATTAGAAAGTGCGCGAGGGGGGGCGGCTTAGGTAGTGCGCCAAAGGGACGACTTAGGTTGTGCGCCAGAGGGGATGACTTGGGTTGTGTGTCTGATAGGGCGGCTTAGGTGGTTCACATGGTATATCACCATGCTCAACATGATATAGGTATGATATCCCCTCTCGGATTCAAATAGGTTTGAAGATAGAAATCTATTTGAGGTTAAAATAGAGGGAAAAACAAAGTGGAACAGAAACACACAAAAAATTAGGTTGCGAGTAAATATGGTAGAGATATTTGGGATAGGAATAAACTAGTGGATAGAGGAAGAAATCATTGCGAAGTGATACTGAAAGAAAATATGGCAGTGAAATAGGTTGAGGTCTAACAGGCGACCAAGGCAAGGTTGCCGTCCGCCGGTGAAGCAAGATTATTAGGTACTTAACTTAGTTCTGATACAAAAAAGAATAAAAATAATTATTTGGCTTTTCTCATAAATGAGGTAGATGCCATATATATATAATAGATTCATGATACAATTTAGGAAGCGATATAAATAAGGAAACAATATTAAATTAGTGATTGATACAATCACAGATTAGATACATAATACTAAAAATAAAAAGATTCTATATACTCTAATTTCTATATTTAACAATAATCTCCGGGTGAGCTCATATTGACATAAGGCTGCCTCTTTTTTAATACTGGGAGTGAAGCGAGCCCATGTTTTCTTTCACATGCAATGCAGGTTCTGTGGTTTGTGTTGGAAGTGAATGGCACCGCTTCCCATCATCATTCTTCATTCCTGATCACGTGGGTCAAGTTCGATGGATAGATGACGGGTTCAAGGGTCTTCTTCCATTCCCATTTAATTCAACTTTGGGCGGAACTGCAGCGGCACCACCATATTTTAACAATAAGAACAAGGCATCAGATGAGCAATATGTAATTAGATGCTTTCCACTAATTATTTCATTTATAAACATTTTTTTTTCTTATAATTGCTATGCTCTCTTTTTGTCCTGAAACTTTTTTTGAAATAAAGCAATGGCATTTTTATCATTTTGCAGCTCCGGGATCTTGAAAAGTGTACTTTTTTCATTGAGTTGCAGCTTCAACGACCTTACCCTTCTCGAGGAAGTGATTTGTCAACATGGGAGGTAGAATTCCTCCCCCTCCCCCCCTCTTTCTGCTTCTTCTTCTTCTTCTTCTTCTTCTTCTCTCTCTCTCTCTCTCTCTCTCTCTCTCTCTCTCAGTTCTTATTTATTTTAGGGAGAATTGTGTATAAGTGGGATAGACTAGAAAATTTGCACTACACATGGAAATCTTTTGTTGCAAGTCTGGCACACGGAAAAGACTTGCACTAAACACAAAACTTACTTGCACCTTTGAAAATGAAAAAATAAACAAGTATTGTTCAACTGATTTGAGATTTCCCCTTGTTTTATATAGTTTTTAGTTTTTAATTGATATTTTTTTTTATGCATCTCAGATTGTAGCTGCATTACCGTATCTGGACAGGCAGCTTTCGCCTCCCTTTTACCGGTCATTCTTCATCCCATACCTTTGGCAGCATAAGAATGTTTTTGGCACATACAGACTACTTAAGAGAATTCCAAAATGACACAATATGCAGGTGTGTGTTCTCTGTTGTTTCGAAAAAGTGTTTGAATCTGTATTTTAAAAGTCAGTGATGATCCTAGGTTCAGTTCAATTCAGTGACCCGAGTTGCGTAGTGAAATTAGAACTATTCTGAGTTGAAACAGTTTTGTGCAAGATTTGGGATTAAGTTAGTTTTACTAATTAATTGATCCTCTTGGATAGTTAATTATCTGAGTTTATTGGCTTTTTCTAAGCTAACTTTGATGATTTCGTAAATATATGTAAATTTTGGCCATGGAGATGCCACTCTCAACCGAGAAAGTGTTTTATGTAACAAATATGCTATGTGGCCGAGATGATGTGGTGTACCATTTCATTCATTAATTGACATGTGGCGAAAAGTGGGGTCAAAATTTTGATGTGGGTGAACAACTAGCACCTTGGGCCGAGCACAAAGTCACTCATCTGATTCTACTTTTACAATGTGTTAATTAATGAATAGAAAGGTACATCACGTTATATCAGCCATGTGACGTACCCATTATATAAAATACTTTCTCGAATGAACCTGTGTTGGGTCCAATGCCACAAACTACTAAAATTCTGTGAGTAGTTCTTAATTCAACACTAATTACGGATCATGTGACTAACCCCTGATACTGAGCTGCATTCTGGGTACATTATTTTCAGATTTCAGCACTGGAGTTCTATGTTTCCAATAATAATGTTTAAATTATGTATGTTAGTGTCATATGGTAGAAGTGCTAACAAGTGGAGCCTAATTTTGTTTCTCTGAAGATTTGTGAAGTTAGTGACTGTGGTATTAGCGGAAAAGTTAAAATGTGTTAAGTGGTGTGTTATGTAAAAAATAAGATCCACTTGAGTATATATATGTATGTATATAAATATAGTCTTGATCCTGTATGCCTCTGCACCGTTTTTTTTTTGTTTTTTTTTTTCTTTTTCAATTACGATAAAGAAATGGAGAGGGGAGCGGGATTTGCTTGCGATGCCCCCATTCTATTTCACTTTTATTTCAATTATATTAATTAATTTCTTTTTGGGTTAATGTATGCTTTAAAATTATTAGTTAACAAAATTTAAAATAATTATATGTTTTTTATTGCACATATTCTCATAAAAACAAATAAATTATTTTAAGGTTATTAACAAGTCTTCTTAGAATATTCTTAACAAATTTCATTATATATTAAGCAAATTTCATTCTCTCCTAATTGCCTCATTGGGAAAAAAATATATCCCATACTAGGTTAAAGTGGAGTTGTCACCTTTAATGAAAGAGCAATTATTCATTGTCATTTGTGATATTAGTAAGTTATTGTTACAAACACATCATAATCTTTTAGTTGTTTTTTATTATTATTTTTTTATTTTTTAAAGTCTAGCATGAGATTAAAAAAAATTGAAAAGCTATGATGAATCTCCATAAATATTAGTTAAAATAGCTTATCAAAAGGTACATGTTTCTATTTTAACTAGTCAATTTTTATATACACTAATCATTTTAATTGAGAGCATTTCTAATAAAAATATTAAAATCGTGTGCTATATAACATAAAGTGAAAAAAGTGAGACACCATTTGGTATGCCAAGGTTTGTTTGTTTAATGAGTGAGTGTCGCAATGAATATATTTAAATATTTGTTAAAAACAATTGTTTTTAAAAAATATGTCGGTCTTCTTTTTTTTTTTTTTCCTTATTTTGTTTCTCTCCTCTCCTCTCCTCTCTCTCTTTCCTTTATATCTTATGGTTTGGGCATAAACTTTCATCTTTTTCTCTCTTTTCTCTCACAATTAGCAACTATATTAAAATCTGGCAACCTTATCAAATCTTCCATCACATTCCCTAATAATTTAACAACCAATGCACTCATAATGAGTCCATTGTTCTTTAAAATGTTCATTATTTTTGTTTTTAAATTTAAATTAGTAGTTCCTTTTTGTACCTCAAATTTCTTTTGGCCCGAGTGGCTTGACTGTCCAAAACGATGTTGTTTTGGACAATATATATATATATATATATTTTTCCTTCTCTCTCTGTAGATGAAGAAGGAGAAGAAGAAGAAACAGAAAAAGGAGAAGGAAGAGAGAAGAGGGAGCTGTGTGAAAGAGAGAGATCATCATCATTATCATCAACAACATATCATCATCAACAACAACAACAAACACTACATCATCGTCAACAACAAAGAACACCACATCTTTTTTTTTTTAAAGATCAAAAATCAAACCCAAAAATTCAAAAATTAAACTAAAAAATCAGAGAGATTCAAACTCAAAAATCAAAAATCAAAATCTATACATCATCATCATCAACACATCATCATCATTATACACAGATTTGTACCCAAAACGATGGCGGCGTCGGTGATGGCGGCGCCGGTGATGGGTGCTTCTCTCTCTTCTCCCTCCCACTTCTCTCTCTCTCTCTCTCTCTCTCTTTCTCTTCTTCTCTCTTCTCTCTCTCTGTTTCAACGATATAAGAGGGAAAGAAAGAAAAAGAAAGAAAAAAAATACTCAAAACGACATCGTTTTGAGTATTCGAGCCACTTGGGCTCACTTTTTTTTCGAGTTACGAATAATTATTCTTAAATTAGTAAGCACACAAGAGAGAAGAGAAAAAATATAAAAAATTAATTAACAAGTGAATGGTGAACGGTGGCTGGTTAAAGTTTTATCTAGTCTGGGTGACACTCAATCTTAAAAATATCAAATGTGATAGAGGGTCGCTTGAGTTAAATTCGGATTAGTAAAGTAATTTTTCGTATAATTAATTTTTGCTAATATTATTATATCCTTAATTTAATATTATTATACTCTTAATTTTTATAAAATTAAATTTTAATTATTTAAAAGTAATTTTATTAAAAAATACTATAAAGAATTTAAGTGGTGTTTGGAAGAGTTTTGAAATTATAATTTGAGTGTAAAAAATTTATTTACTTAGGAGTTTTGAAAAGAGTTTTAAAAATAGTTTTGAACTGAGTTTGAAATTTTTGATGTGATATATGATATTTGATACAAAAACTTACAATTCATAACTAAACACACAACTCAAAATTCTATTCAAAATTCATAATTTTTTTAAAAAAATTTAAAATATAAAAAATAATAGGTGTCAATTGTTAAAAAAAAATTTAATACTATTCCGGTCAACCAACCGGACGTCTGGAAGGATGACCGATTAATCCAAATTTTTTTGTTTTAAAA
This sequence comes from Camellia lanceoleosa, assembly GCA_025200525.1. Lineage (NCBI taxonomy): Eukaryota > Viridiplantae > Streptophyta > Magnoliopsida > Ericales > Theaceae > Camellia > Camellia lanceoleosa. Next base: position 162,692,873 of record CM045764.1, read on the forward strand.
AGAATTTTCAAAAGTGAGTGTAAAATTAATTTTTAAAAACTCTAAATAAATAAAACACACACAAAAAAAAAATAAAAATATATTTAGAGAAACTAACCAAACACATACTTTTGATTTTTTCTGTTTTTTATGATAAAAGTTGGGTTTTGATGTTAATGCACATCAAAATAAAATAAATTCGAAAAATGTAAAAATAAATATGCTGGTAGAGATGCTCTGTAACTGTAAGTACAAGAGAATCGTTTGACGCAACTCTACCTCCCACTGCACCTAAAAGTCCACCCCAATCAATCTTCCAGCATACCGACACAGTGCTCCTTACGTGGCACGTCTTCATTGGTCTCTACTTTCCAGCTCTCTCCGTATTTAATAATGCTAGAGGCCAAAGAATAATGTGATATATATTAATTAATGGGAGCTTTTTTGATAAATCCATTTTCTAAGAGCTTTATTCCATCCAACCCATATTCTTTTTGACTATTCCATTAGGTCCAATTTGAGATAAAAAGACCAAAATACCCTTTTCATCTACTTCCTCGTTTGGGAACAGGCTAATTTAGTAACTTTTTGGCTAATTGGCTAAAAAGGTTGGTAAGAAAAACCTGTATGTTTGGGCCAACTTTTTGGCTAATTACGAAACGACGTGCAAAAAGTAGAGAGAAAAGGGAATCTTTGACTTTTTGGTATGGGTTGTTGGCTTTTTGGCTAAAAAGGTAACTTTTTGGCTAATTGGCTATTTTAGCCTCTTGCCAAACGAGGCCTTATGTTCCATTTAGTTCACATTATTTTCTCATATTTCAATAAGTCCTATTGGTGATATAATTACCAAAATACCCCTAATGTGAATGTTCACACCGTCAATGTGAATGTTCATATAAATCGATGTGTGGGGCGGCCCGTGTTGATCTCGTGGGTGCGGGAAAAATTGAGTCGGTAGGGCGTACGAAAAAAATAGGCGGCCGTGGTTGATAATGTGAATATTCACATTGACAAATTAACATTCACATTGATAGGGTGTAAAATTGGCGTGACTCGGCGGCAACCCGGCATAACGTAAGCCGGGTTCATAATGTGAATATTCACGTTGACATATCAACATTAACATTGATAAGAGTGTAAAATTAGCCCATGACGAGTGACGGCCGGGCGACTTTTGTTGGCGATGTGAATATTCATATTGACATATTAACATTCACATTGATAGGAGTGTAAAATTAGCGTGACTGTGGCGAAACATGCGGCTGCCCAGCCATTGATAATGTGAATATTCGCGTTGACGTGTGCTGATTCGCATTGATAAGAGTATAAAATTAGTCCGTGGCGCCCGTGGTGCAAACGACCGCGGCGGGTGGCGGCCGTGGGCCTGTTGACAATGTGAATATTGGCGTTGACGTGTTAACATTCGCGTTGATAAGAGTGTAAAATTGACTCGCGTCCGTGGCGACGAAACCGTGGGCGGCAGGCGGCGATCCGTTGACAATGTGAATATTGGCGTTGACGTATTAACATTCGCGTTGATAGGGTGTAAAATTGGCGTGGCGTAGAAACCGCCCATTGCCCGGCGGGCGGGTCGGCCGTTGACAATGTGAATATTGGCGTTGACATATTAACATTAACATTGATATGATTGTAAAATTGGCACGTGACGGTAGGCGACTGAAGCTTGGCCTGGTAGGGTTAAGCGGCGTTGACAACGTGAATATTCACGTGGCGTGTTAACATTTACATTGATAAAGTGTAACATTAACACGTGGCGCGTGGGTACGGCCTTATTCGCGGCGTGGGCGGCGTCGAGGCGGCGCGTTGTTGACAATGTGAATATTCGCGTTGACGTGTTAACATTACATTGATAAGAGTGTAAAATTATTTCGCGTCGTAGGCGGCAGGCTGACCGGGTTTGGGTCGGGCCTACCGCATTGCGGGCGAACCGGACAATGGACAAATTTTACACTTTATCAATGTTAGTGTTAACATGTCAGCGTGAATATTCGCGTTATCCTGGTCGAGCCAAGCTTCTTTCAGTGCTGATGCAGCCGGGCAGAGCTGCGGGCCAATTTTACACTCTATCAATGTGAATGTTAACATGTCAATGTGAATATCGCGTATAACAGGCCGCCGAGTCGGGCTTCCGGGCTACCGGGTCATGGGTCAATTTTACACTCTCAATGTGAATGTTAACATGTTAATGTGAATATTCACATTGTCATTGGCGAACTGCCCGTCTTGATCCACGGGCGTGGGCGGGTTTGAGCGACCGTAGGGCGGGCTAATTTTACACTCTTATCAATGTGAATGTTAACATGTCAATGTGAATATTCACATTAGCCCGTCTCGGGCCGGTAACCGAACTTGCGCCAATTTTATACTCTTATCGATGTGAATATTCACGTAATCAGTAGTAAGGCGGCCGACGTGGCGGCTTTAGCCGCCCGTAGAATTTCGGACTAATTTTATACTCTTATCAATGTGAATGTTAACATATCAATGTTAATATTCACATTATCAACGGACCCGCATGATTCGTAGGCGGGTTAGATGGCGAGGCCAATTTTACACTCGTATTAATGTGAATGTTAACATGTCGATGTGAATATTCACATTGTCAACAATCGGGCGGCGATCATGCCAGGCTGAGCCAATTTATACTCTTATCAATGTGAATGTTAACATGTCAATGTAAATATTCACATTGATACTGGCCGGTAGGCGCCGGGCGTGGGCGAGTTTGAGTAACCGAGACCGTGCTAATTTTATACTCTTATCAATGTGAATGTTAACATGTCAATGTGAATATTCACATTGTCAACAATGCCGACGGCCCGCCCGTGCCGCATGGCGGGTTTAATTTTATACTTATCGGAATGTGAATTTACATATATTAATGTGAATGTTAACATGTCGATGTGAATATTCACATTGTCAACAATGGGCCATTTCGTCGGCGGGTTCGAGCCGCATGGGCCAATTTTACATTTCTACCAATTTGAATTTTAAAATATAAATTTTCACATCATTAAATTGCTAATCCTTCAAAAAATATTTATAAGGGTATCAAAATTGAATATAAGGGCATAAGTGTCCAAGAAAATAGTGTAAATCAAGAAAATGGACTTTATGGAATAAAACTATACATACATGGAACTAAATGGGTTAAAAAATTCTTTCATGGACTTCTTGGGTTAAAACACTTCTAAATTGGACTTATCAATAAAAATCCCATTAATTAATGTATTAATAAATAATATAATATTTTAAATATTTATAATTTATATAGTAAATAAGATCAATAATAATTTATAATTTATATAGTAAATAAGATCAATAATAATGTCATAACATTAATTGATATATTAGTTAGTACAGTACATATAACATCACTACTATATCTTATATGAGTATAAACCTTATACTATATGAGTCCAATATAAATCTCCATTTATGTTCGATATAAATCCACATTCCATAAAACATTTTAAAAAAAATTTGATAAAATTTTTAAAATCACTTGTGTTTGATTGTGTTTCCAAATAATAATTCTACACGTATATTCTAATATGATGTTTGGTTAAAATTCTTAAATCACATTTTCACAACTCTTGTTGAAAATTTTGTTTGGGGCGCGTTTTTCAATTTTTTTTTTAAATTTGGCCTAACCAGTCGTCCTACCATATGTCTTACCGGACGTCCCATCGGTTGACCGGAACAGTGAATTTTTTTTGCAATTGACATAAGTTAATTTTCATATATTCGAAAAAAATATTTTTTGAATTTTTAAATTTTTTTTATATACTTTAATAGAATTTTGATTTGTATGTTTAGTTATGAGTTGTAAGTTTTTGTGTCAAATGTCATATATCACATCAAAAATTTTCTACTCAATTCAAAACTCTTTTATCAAACAAATTTTTCACATTCAAATTATAATTTTAAAACTTACAAACTCAAAATACAAGTCAGACTCTCAAATCATATTTACAAAATTTTAACAAACCCAACCTAACATTTTACTCAGTCTAGTTGTGGACCCCACCTCTCACACCATTGTCCGTTAAATACACTCAAAAAAAACCAACCCCCTGCATCACTCTCTCACGCCCGCACCACACAGCACAGCACAATACAACACAATCCAATCTAACCGCCTGCATCACTCTCTCTCTACCTGGCTTTTCTCTCGCCAGTTTCTACCCAATTCGACAGCGACGGAAGAGGAGAGAGATAAGAGAGCAAGTAGAGCTCCGATCGATCAACTATGGCCTCCTCCAAAGACCGCGAGACCTTCGTCTACATCGCCAAGCTCGCCGAGCAAGCCGAACGCTATGACGGTTAGTAATCTAGATCTGAAATCTGAACTTGATTTTGATCACTCGATTAGGGTTAGGGTTAGGGTTTGACCGATTTGTGTGCAGAGATGGTGGATGCGATGAAGAAGGTTGCGAATCTGGATGTGGAACTGACTGTTGAGGAGAGGAACTTGCTTTCTGTGGGGTATAAGAACGTGGTTGGTTCTCGGAGGGCGTCGTGGAGGATCTTGTCTTCGATTGAGCAGAAGGAGGAGTCTAAAGGGAACGAAGTGAACGCCAAGCGGATCAAGGAGTACAGGCATAAGGTGGAGTCGGAGCTCACTGAGATTTGCGGTGATATTATGACTGTCATTGATGAGCATCTCATTCCTTCCTGTTCTGGTGGAGAGTCCACTGTTTTCTACTATAAAATGTCTATTCTCTCTCTCTCTCTCTCTCTCTCTCTCTCTATATATATATATATATATCTCTCTCTCTACATGCACACACATCGGAGTATATGTATAGCTTTTTATGCTAAAAAAATATTTGCGGTTGCAGGAAAGGAGACTATTATCGGTATCTTGCAGAGTTCAAGGCTGGTAATGAGAAGAAAGAGGCTGCTGATCTGTCACTCAAGGCATACCAGGTATACCAACTATTCAGTCTCTCTATTCGTTGGTCGTTTTGAGCTCTGTTTTACTCACGTGAAGTCTTTTGCTAAGCCCTTTCGGTTTTTAGTTAATTGATCATCAGTTAGTCAGATTCCTCCGTAATTCCTTTTGCAATATTGTATTTATACTTATAAGGTTGAGAAGGTTGCAAGTGAGGTAGTTTCTATAAGCCTAAACCTTTGAGGATGTGCTAGTACAAGATTATTATGAAGTGCATCCTTTGTCTATTTTCTACTAGTTTCTGCTTTTATATGCACAGATTGCTTGTACACATCTTCATTATAAACATGCCGGTTTAGTGTTTTTGTATCAGATAATGCGCGGACTCAATTAAGATTGTTTTTTAATTGAGCAGGCCGTTACCTCTAAAGCATTTATTTTTAACTCTTACCTTTTCAATGCCTTTATAGTAATCTAATTCATCTTAGCATTCTCGTCATGACAATTGATATATATACACGAGAAGGATGGCACATGTGATGCATGCGCCTATGATCATTTTGTTTCAAAAAAATAAGATTGCAAACTATATGATTGAATTCAAAATCTGAAAATATAAATTAATTTGAAAAAATCAACAGTTCAGAGATTCAAAAAAATAAAAAAACCCCCATTATTTAGGATATACTGCCCACATAACTGCTAGAGGGGTATTTTGGAAAAACCCAAAAAATGAGACATCAGCACCATCTCAAGCCTTCCATTTATAATAGTATAGAAGATAGATAGATATATCTGTGTGTATGTCTTCGGTGGTACCGCAATATTGCAATCTCAACCATGTTTTGTGGCTCGGATAGAATAATTTGAGTTCCTTAACTTCAATTTATATAAGAGGGTTTTTGGGGATTGAATATGTTGCTTTCATAGGAATCTGACTTAATGCCTACAGGGATGCAGTTTTCTGTTCATGTTACTTTTGCAACATGATAGTCATATAAGTAGGGTTTTTGGTTCTTACTACGCAACTTACAATTAAAAATAATTACACTGATATGGAAGTAGAATATGCTTAGTTTAGCCTTCTTTGCCTGGTACCTTGAGATGCTACAAGCAACATGATGCTGATCCATCTCAGATCATTATATACAAAACTATGTTACCAGAAAACGCTAATACCCTAGCGAATTACGTACCAATACACACGTTCTAAAAATATGGTACACTTACGATCCAAAATGGTAAATTCAGCGATCTGAAACAATCCCAAAGGTTTTTTACAATAAATTTCTTTAAATGTTTCCTTAGGAAGAAAAAATCAAATATAATGAATTAAAATTTAAGGTAAGTAAAGTTTTTACAAAACATAAAAAATAGGTCGTAGAAAAATTATATTTTATTAGATGCCTAATAGTTAAAAGAAAATTACTCTAAAAGTACCTTAAATGGGCAAATATAATATATACGAGTTTATTCATATCGTACCACATTTTAGAGCATGTGGCGTATCACGTTTTTGTTCCCGTTTTCCGTATTGGAACGATCCACATTCTAGGTAACATACCAGGTAACATAGATACAAACAAATGTGTTATTGGAAGTCTTTATGTGAAGGCTGATGATTTTGAATTTGTATGGAAATGAACATGACTGGATCCCCTTTATTCTTCCCTTGCTATTTGCCCTTTGACTTTCTTAAATCTGTAGCCTTCCACATGTTCTCTGTATTGAGAAGTAGATATTGGTTTGTACATTTCCTTAAAATCAGGATTTGTACAAGAATGGACAATAGCATGTAATTGTCTAATTATATTAAGTTTTTTAAGTGTCGCTTGCTTCCAGTGGGATTTTACCCCATGTTTTGTTAACATTACATCCTCAATATTTCTGGGAGTTTGAACTGTTTTATATGCTCAATATAACAATGATCACTTCCCAATTAAATTGTTGTCTGTTTGCAGATGGCTTCTTCTACTGCGGATACTGACTTACCTCCCACTCACCCCATTCGACTGGGTTTGGCTTTAAATTACTCCGTCTTCTATTATGAAATTATGAACTCGCCTGAAAGGTATGCATTAATTGTGTCTTCATAATAATTGTGATGTTAGTTATGTGATGCTTGTATTCAGTAGAATCTTACCCTTTGGTTAATTTAACATTAGGGCCTGCCACCTGGCGAAGCAAGCTTTTGATGAAGCTATTTCTGAACTGGATACCTTGAATGAGGAATCTTACAAAGATAGCACCTTAATTATGCAACTTTTGAGGGATAACCTTACTTTGTGGACTTCTGACATCCCTGAAGATGGAGGTATTCTGTATAAATTCTAGTTGATGTGACTATACAGCCTGATTTTTCTTTACCTGTAACAATGTAGATCTTGCTTTCTCTTCGAATTATTCATTTACTTTCTCTGCTCAGTTTACATTATGAGTTTCAATCTAATTTAAGTTACTTCCTTCGACTGTTTTTGCATACTGGTCTCGCTAGGTGTCCTGCTACAACAGTGTCATGTGTCAACACTTGATCTGTGTGTTAGTCAATTCTTTCTATGTGGAAAATAAAATTAATAGTAGATAAATGACAGCTCCTCCCACTTTCTGTTTGAAAAGGGGAGTTGTCACTTCCAACTCTCTGTTTATTTTCCTCTATCATTTTCGATGTCAAACATAGGATTAGGATTACCGAGAGTTTGAAAGTGCATCATTGTGTTAAAGTTGAAAAATAAGAAGATTATGGGTATGCCTTTTGTTTTTAAAATAAAGGGAAAAGGATGTTTGGTTTGAGAAGTTGATGTTGCTAACTCTTATTGAGAACGTCTCCTCTATTTACCAAAAATTCTCACTGGTACTAGCATGGTTATTTCTTTTTTCCATGATGAACATTTTAGCTCTGTAGCATCAATCATTTGAGGGGTGATTCTAAATACACCCCAAAATTTCTCTCCACACCCACCTAAACCTCTCATACCCATTAGAGGAGGCTTATCTTCTTTTTATTTTTTTGGTATTAACTTGTTATGTGCCTTTATTTATCTCAACAGAAGACCAAAAGATGGAGATCTCTGCCAAATCTGGAGTTGATGAAACCGAGGTTGGTCAATCACTTATTTTCCTTTTCTTGGAACATTATGACTGTTTGGATTATGAATTTGGGAAGGGATTTGTGAAAATAAAGGAAAAATGAAGGGAAAAGTCAGGCTTCGATTTTTTTATTTTCACTTTTCTTTTCCGTTCCATGATCCAAACACAACCTAATATTATGTATGGATCTTGGATTTGTCAAGGGAAATGAAATTAGTTATACACATTCGTTTTTGGAAAATGAAAAATCTCCCTAAAAAAACTCCCCCTAATTTCTATTTTTGGCAAACTGTTTTTTTTATTTTTTTTATTTTCTGTTTTATTTTTTTTATTTTTATTTTTTTACTTAAAGTGGAAATTCGGGGGATTCGGGGCTCCCCCATTCGAGCCCCCAATCAATTCCGTTCATTTTTTGTTGGTAACCAAACAATTTTTTTTAACAATTAATTATTCATTTTATTCACATTTTCCTAACCCTGCCAAACAAAAGAAATGAATTTAGCTTCTTTCATTTCATTTCATTTCGATTTCCCTACAGACATAGTTGGTTTTCCCTGTTTATGAGTAGAAAATACTTTTGATATAGCTCCTTACTCATCAAATAAATAAATAAATAAAGAGATCACTCTTGAGCCTTTTCTCACACATGGACTGCTTGTTCCTTTTTTTTTTTTTTTTTTTTTTTTGTTTTGATGCAGTGAAGTTGCATGGAAGACCCCCCCTCCCCCTCTTTCTAATGAGTCGACTTGGTGAGGAGGATTCCGTTTCCTGTCTTTGGTAGTGTGTGTTTAATTAAGTTCAGAGAGAATCCAGAAACCCTTTCTGTAATTGTTCTGTATCATTGTCTGGTCTTGTGTCACTGTTACTGACATATAATTGTAGAAGTCTGGAATGGGCAGTTCCGTTCCATTTGCATTGGCCTAGCTGTCCCCGCCTATCTGTTGTTCATTGATATCACCTTATACTTATTTACGTGAGAGGACTCGCTATTATCTCATATATGGCTCTGCTTAAATTTGTGTTTACATTTTCAATTAGAGTAGTGCGTGCTATACAAATTAACAGATTTTACAAACTTTTTCTAAAACACGCACGAGTTGCCCTTACGCTGTGTTTGGTTGGGGGATTTGGGGAGGGATTTGGAAAAGGAAAGGGAAAAGGTGTGTGAAACTATGTGTAATATAGGCATGCTTTATTCACATTTCACCTACCTTTTCCATTTTCTTTTCCAAATCCCTCTTCAAATCCCCCAACCAAACACAGCATTAATGTTTTATTCAAATGGGTTTATATCTGTTAATAATTATTCATTTATAAGATTGTTAGTTTGTATAGCATTTTTCTTTCAATTATAGTCTTCAATAAGAACCCCAAGGGGATTCATGGTGTGGACCTTGAGAGGTGGGATGTGCCCTTGGTCATGATGCTATGGTGTTCTCTCTGATAAACTGTCAACAAATCATGCTCTATCATTGGTTAAAATAGCATAATATTTTTAACCAATGAGTATGAGTGTGTGGTTTATCAACATTACTTGATAATAGAATATGTGAACAAATTCATGCTCTTTTTGTAAAGCGGTTTATTTTCATTGTTTTGGGTGTGTGGAAGGAGAGTGTAGACGAAGTATTGACAAATTTAGTGATATTATATTCGGTGAAATCTGATTGGACCATGCATGCATAGAACTAGATTAGCAAAGCATTTCCTTCAACAGGGAAATAATTTTTTAAATTTGATGGCCTCTTATCTATATATATATATATATATATGTATATATATAGAAATGGTTTTTTTTAAGAACAATGAGTGCGGAAGTTCTAAATTTTTAAACTAATTTTGTTAATTTTTAAAGAAATAAATAAAAAATCTATTGGTTAGTACTTGAGTCCAAAATTCAAAAATAGAAAAACTTCTAATTATTTACAATTTTGAAGTTTAAAATTTAAAATAATATGATAAGTCATCTTCACTCTTTAAAAATAATATTGATCAAAACAATTTAAATAAAAAAAATAAAGACACTAATTATCTATTTTGAATTTTAAAATTTAAAATAATATATTAAGTTACCTTCATTCTACTCTCACCTTTTCTGAAAATAATATAAATTTCAAATTTTAAAAACCTTATCAAATTAAAAATTTAATACAATTCTCTTTAAAATACTCAATGTTTGATTTTTTTTCCCAGCCCGGCCAACTCTTTCCCAAATATAATGATGCAATGGTTATTCTCTCTCTTTGCCAATAGTCCAAATTTATTTCAAGTTTGTTTGTTTGTGAATTTTTTTTTTTTTTTTGTAAATTTATATTTTTGTGTAAGTATTTTTTTTTTTTCTCTATATGATTTTTTTTACCAATGTATTTTTTTTCCAACTAAATTGATAATAAATATATATTTGTTAACTAACTTTATTTTGGGAGTTGATTTGAAGTTTTTTTTTTTTGGTGGATGTTTGTATATTTTTTATATTGTTGTTATTATTTCTTTTGATATATGTGAATTGATAATATAGTTATGAGTTTTTTTAATTTTTTATAGACTAAGGCGTCTTATATTATTCTTTATGATTTGGCCATTTTTTAAAATTTCTTAAACAAAATTTTCAAATTTTGTGTTTGTAAAAAATTAAAACATTTAATTGACTTGCCCATCAATAAATAAAATTTTAAATAATGAATACTATTCCATAATTTATGGATTTAAAAATAAATAAATTTAACACCCATATATGGAATAAAAAAAAACCTAAAATCAAGCATTTTTTTTATATTTCATTTTTAACTCTTTAAAACTCACCGGTACCTTTTTATTTTCACAACATTGTCTTTTTATCTTTACAAAGATAAAAAATTATACCGGAGTTGCATAATGGTTAGTGGAGGTGGTGAGCATGGCAACAATAAGGGTGATGATGAGTTCGGCCAGAACATTGTTTGGGTGGATTTTGAAAATATGAAATATTAAAAGAATAGTAGATAGTTTGGGTCATGAATTGATTTAAAAAATTAATGTGTGGCTGAGTTTAAGTGTGAATTTTACCATATAAAAATTGAATATGGATCCTATATTGTTTTTTATATATAATTTTGGATATTTTTGTATAACTATAAAAAAATTGTTATGATCACATGTTACTTATCATGTGATATATTATTGTTGTATTATCGTAATAATTTTTATTATTAATTTTTATTATCAATGTAGTGGTGAGACGTCACATGATAAATAAAAATATGTTTTGTTATTATTATTATTGATAATATATTTCTTTATTTACCTTTTTACAATGTTCAAAAAATTAATTTATGTTTATTGTTGGTTTTTATAGATGAGAAGTCAAAAATAAATTTTAACCAAATTCAAGTTATAACTAATTTGAGATTGAAAAGGAAATTTAAGAAGAAATTATAATTATATATAATTTTAAAATATTTTTAAAAAAATATAAGGAAAAATTGGAACTATAAATTAAAATTATCAAACAACATACTTCTATGAAAAAATTTGAATGAAAAATTGACCAAATTTGAATTTACAATTATTAAATATTTTTAAGCTATTAGTTTTTTATTCAGGTTCTACTCTTATCTAGTCTTAAATAGTTTTACAGATATAAATATATCTTAATATTGATACAATCGATATTAAACATATTTTAAAAAGGGTAAATTATATCGATAGTCTTCGCATTTTGTCTCTTGTGTCAATTTGGTCTATGTAATTTCAATTAGTTTGATTTTTACCCATAATTTTAGATTTTGTATTAATTTGGTCCAATTGATAATGCTAGTTAAGATTTTTGAAAGAAAATAGTTATTGAATTGGTTGAGATTAACTTATTGTACGAGCACGAAATATTGTTCTCGTATAATCCTGTTGATTAAGTCTGCGCTTTTCCGTACGTCGTCGCTTTACTCCCTGAAAACACAAACGTGAGATAGCCGGCGAGTATGTGCCGGATACCTCTCCGATGCCTAAGTCAGCAAACTAAACAAATAGGCAAAAAACTCTGTGTATTCGAGAATCAAAGTTGTGTTACCTCTCTATAGGTGATGTTGTGAGCTTTTATAGGTTCCGTGTGGCACAATCCTAGTAGGATTCTTACTCCTCCATATAGAGTCCTCCTAGGAATCACACTCCTGAAGGATAATGCTTATCCTTCAACACCTCCCTCACTGCTTAAACCAAGTGAGATGGTTTTACCTCGGTTGGATGTCAATATGCCCGAGCTAACATGACCATGCTAAAGCCGCAGACTAGACCAAGCTCCAACTAGCTCGGTTCTTCTTTCACTGTGTGTGCCTCGGTTTGACATACTCCAATTAGGCTGTTTATTTAATACCGAGCTAACCAAGCTTGGTGCTCCAATGCACAACGCCAAGCTTGCTAGGTTCTCGTTTAGTTGGACCTCGGTTGCCTGTTGAAACCGTGCTATCCATAGCGTACCTAGACTGAGCTATTCCACAGCAAGGTCCTGAGAAAAGGCCCAAAATACCTTGGCTCAATGTGGTTTGATCGAGCTAACTGTCGCCGCTCTGACTATGCCGACCGAGCTAACTACAAAGCTCTTTTGGATCGAGCTAACTTCAAGGCCCTTTTACTCAGTCTTTACTGTGGCCCACAGAATGGCCCATTACCTAGTCGGCCCAATTTATATATAAATTACCCTCTCAATTACCCCTTAATTCCATCTGCGCAGCATGATAGGGATTATCTTTTACCAGCCGAGCTAAAAACTTTAGCTTTTCAACTGAGCTAAATCAACACCGGGCTACCCATCTGTCTGGTCAAAACGCCTCTTCAGTCGCTGAAACTGAATCGCTTCTCATTCCAAGAACACGTGGCACTCTCTCATTGGCCCAATGCAGCTGTCACGCCGTCTTTATACTTCGCGTATTTTGAACAGTCCCGCCCAATTTCTCATTCTTTACACAAAAACTACTCATTTTGAATCTATCACGTCTACTATTCATCATTTTCTCTCTCTTTGAGCTTTTTCTCCTTCATTCTCTTGCAACTGTGGAGCTCGTGTTCTTGCTGGGATCTTTTTCACTTTTAGTTCCTCTTTTTTGAACTGGTATGTGACTCAAATCTCTTTCCTTTTCGTTGATTTCGCACTTGTTTTGTAATGCATAGCATGTGTTTGTGTATGATTTTCAAAACACCTATTCCACTTTTGCTTCTATTTTTATGAAAAAACCTTTGTAACATAACCACTGTTTATATGAATAACCTGGGAAATGGTAGTTTTGATCCAAAATCACACTCTAACTGAAGTAAGATACTGTTTGTATTAGGTACGACCCTGGCCGAACTAAACAACCGAACTAAAACTTCATACCCTACTCGTAGTTTTAATAGGCTCTACCTTTTAGCCGGGCTATCGAACTGCATTAAGTTTGCGCAATACCGCGTTAGAAAGCCCTAACCACCGACCGAGCTAAAACTTGGAGCTATACCAGCTTCCTTAGTTAAAACCGAACTAAGAATGCTGCCCTAAGAGTTCAACCAGGCTAAAGGCCCTTGCTCAAACCAAGCTAAGAATGGATAATGGCCCACGTAGCCGAGCTAGGACTTCATTTATCTTTGCCTTTGTTTCTTTTAGCACGATCCAACGAGCTGTGCTTAACACCTTTCTTTTTTCACTTTGCAGACTTAAGTTGCCAGGCACTCCCTTGAACGCTCAACCGAGCTACTCAGCGTCATTTCACGACCGAGCTAATACTCGACTAATTTATTCATAACTTAAGACCTCATGGGTAAATATAGGTTCTTAGTAAACTCACCAGGTGCTATGCCCGAGTTCCGAAGGGACTACCATATCCCTGATGATGTCCATCTTACTTTAGCCGACCTAGATATCACACCTTGGGGAAACCCTGGTTTTGTTCCTTTTATCCTTCTTTCCATTGTAGAAACCGGACTTAGATTCCCTGTACATCCTCTTCTTTGCGAGTTCCTCAGACAAACCAACCTCTGCCCTACCTAGCTTTCCACAAACTCATACTGCATAATAAATGGTATCGCCGAGCTAAACCACCGAGCTGGCCTTAACCTCGATTTAGCCGAGCTCTTCCACCAATATTTCATTGGTTCAAATGAAGATGGCTGTGTTTACTATTTAAGAATAAGGCGCCGGCGTGAAAAGATAATAAAGAATACTCCAGATAAGGACGTAAACGACAATGATTTCTTCTGGGTTTTTGGGAATTTCGAAGACCAAGAAGCCCAGATCCCGGGCGACCGAATAAACTGGAATAAAGGAGTCGCCGGTATAATTACCTCGGCTTAGTTTTCTATTTTCTTTTACCTCGGTTTTCTTGCGTTGAACCGCACTGATTGTTGTCTTTTTACTCCATGCAGATTTGAACTTTCTCAAGTCCCAGTATAGCTACCCCAACTTAAACACACTTCGCACCGCACTGCGATATTCGAATAGAAGTTAGGCCGAGCTACTAAATTTTGAACCGACATACAGATACAGTAGCAGACGAAAGACCAGGGTGATTGACTTTTTGTTGGAAGCCTCTCCTAAACCGGACCCAACCTTGCCTCAAATGAACCTGATCCCACTAATTGCTGAACAAGAGATGGCCAAGAAAAGAGCCGTAAGAGCCCTTCTGACCGAGACAAACCAGCCCGAGGTACCATCAGCCGGTCAAACACAGGAGACCGTGGTAGCCCTACCATCCCACCAGCCTTCATCATCTCGGTCTCGCAAGCGCGCTCGGTCTTCTCCCACCAAGCCACGCCTTGTTAATGAAGACAAAACTGTGCTTCCTCCAACCGCAGTACCAAGCCTACAACCTGAGAGCTCAGACCGAGCTAACTCTTCTGATTGGGCGCCGAGATTATCTTACCAGAACCGAGCCATCCGAGACACAGATTCTGTCACGACCCAAACCCGCCCCTAAAAGTTTGGCATCGTAACCGGCCAGTAATCCTAGATTACCACAGGCCTTCCTGTACATAACATAATTAACCGGGGCTCGCGGAAGCAAAATAAAGAAACTAATAGTCCAAAGAGCTGTGCCTATATATAAACAAATATTTACATGCCAAAAATGTTAATTAACCCACCATATTACATAACATGTGTCCCAAAATTCATATACAGCACATATAGGCACAGGCCACAAATACATTACAAAACAAAACTCACTATACGGCCTTCCAGGCCTAGCCCAGCTCGGGGGCACCATAACTCAGGTAGGCTTTCAAAACGGCGGCTCGACACGAATTCCGCCTAGGCTTGGCTCCTTGACTGCTCACCTATAAATACATATATAGGGGTGAGCTAAAGCCCAGCAAGTAACATTAACGTAAAGGGTTAGTGAACGAATTCTTCATAACATATATCCGTAAATAAAATCATTCAAGCATAATCATCTCATATCAGAACATACATAATGGCATACTCCATAGAACATAACATGTACTGTCTTCCGACTAGAGTAACCGGTCCCGGACACCGATTAAACAAACTGTCACAATAAAGTGACTAACGAGATCTCGTAAACTGGTCCACTTAGGACTATCTATGGATGCCATACTAGATTCGCAAATCAGGATATTCGTTCATAAAAACATTATCATTTCAGAAAACATAACATAACGTAGCATTTTGAAACATACTTTATAGGAACATAACTTTACAAAAATGTTACTCACGGTGGGTTTCCGAAACCGCTTGCATGGTCTTCAAGGTTCGACCTGCAAATATAAACAGTATAGCATGATCCTTTAACACATAGTGCGTACACACACTTATAACTTCATCAACATTTCATAATTAAGCCTTAAAAATGCCCAAAATATAATGTGGATGCTCAAAATATGCCTTAAAACAATTTCTGAAATTCTCTAAAACTAGGTCCCCGCTCGAGCGTAAAAACCTCCGCTCGAGCGGACTGCAACCGATGAGAAAAATACTGGATATGCGAAATCTCCGCTCGAGCGGCCAAACCCCCGCTCGAGCGGACAGTGAAAATCTGGGTGGAAAAATCAGTCCATTTTCTACAAAATCGTGGGCTCCATTTTTACCAAAACCAACTTCCAATTTCTTGAAAACAAGGCCCAAAACACTAGAAAAACAACTTGATTTTCAACTCTAGTTACATAAAAACCATAACTTCCAAATATAAATCCCATCTTTCATGTATAAAAGATCAAGCTTTGATTTAAGTTAGAAAACTATAATTTCTTGAATCATGCACATAACTCAAATAAACTCAAATCCATGGAGCTCCTCCTAAACATGACCATCATGCAAGAAAAACATGATTAAAAACATGGATTTCACGATCTTATGCCAAATACAACATGAATCATAATATTTAAAGCTATGTATGCTCATGGATGCATCTTAGATGAAAATACAACACATCCTCTCAATTAAGCATAATTTCCCCTTTCAATTCATTCCCTTGCCATGAGATCATAAAGGAATCAACCTTAATTCAAGAAGTTAAAGAGTAATCCTTACCTTGATTATTTAATTTGGAGAAGATCAACTTGTTTCTCCCCTTTTCTCACTTCTTCTTCCTCTTGATTTCCTCTTCTCCCGAATTCACTCTCTCTCTTAGATATTTTATTTCCTTTGCCTTTTGAGTCAACATTGGGTCAATAAGCCTTATCTATAGCCATTTATATCAAAAAAATGGAATTGTGCCAAAACTTACAAGCCAAACGGAGCTTAGCGAATCAGACGAAATTGAGTTCTAAATTAAACATCCCAAATGGTTCCAAAAATTCCCGGTATCACATAGGCATGTTCAATTTTGTCTTCCGAACCCGTTACGGTCGTTAATTTCAATCCCGAAATTGTAGTTCCAACACATATTTTTTTTCTAATTCAAACAGAAAATTCCCAATTAATTCATATTAATGCGTAATTAATTACCGATAATTGTGGCGTACATTTCGAGGTCATTACAGATTCAGTGGTGGCAAATAAAGATCACATGCTGGCTTTCAATCTGGTTAAGAGCGTGTGTCTACCCCCTGACATGGATCATCATCATGCCCACCTTACCGAGTTAAAAACTATCCGTTCGGCCATCAAATCAATGGTGCTGGTGAGTATTCTCTCATTTGTTTTCCTATTTTGTGCATCTGTTAGCTCGGTTCTTACTTAAAAAATTGCTTACCACCCTTATGCAGGCCATACAAAAGAACCAGATTGCTCATAAGCGTGTAATGGAGCTGCAAAAAACAGCAAGGCAGGCTGTGGTTGAGGTTAACAAGAAGACTGCCGAGCTAAAAGTGGCACACCAAAAAATGGCCGAGCTACAATCTGAGGTCGCCCGCCTTACCGGTATAGTTGACTCAGCCGAAGTGGAGAAACAAAAGGCTTTGACCGAGCTGAAGGACTACTACCTGGTGAGCTCGCCACAGTTGAGGAGAAGAAGAAGGCCGAGATAACTGAGTTGGAGAAGAAGATTGAAGACGCTGAAGACCACGGTTACAAAGAAGGCGAACCAACCTACATCCTGCAGTGTGAAGCTGGCAAGGACTTATTCTCCAAGTGTGGGTGGAAAGCGGTGGTGGCATAGCTCGGTCACGGTCCTGACACCTAAACTCTCCTTCGCACTTCATACCGAGCTATATGGCGGAGTACACTCAAGCCATTCAATAGAAATTCCTTCAAACTAAGGATGATGAAGAAGAAACCGAGCCTAACGATCCCCCGGTCGTCAATGATCCTGCTGTTCAGTCAGCTCGGGTGGAGCCATCGGTAGAAGACTTAATGATCGAACTACCAGTTGAAACCGGGCTCCGAGTTGAACTGGATGCGGATCTTGATGACCTCTTTGCGTAATCTTGTGTTTTCTTCTTTTTGCTTTTGGAAATAAATTGTAACCGGGCTGAGGCCCCACTTTTTGTACTTGATTTGAATTTTCAATGAAACATTCTTTTGTTCCAACTTTTGTTTCGGTTTAGTCTATACTTGCCTTTTCTTTCCAATTGTAATCTGAATGAAGTATAATATTTTCCGACCGAGATACCTATCTCGATCTTAACCTTGAAATCTCTGACAATACTTACCAACCTCTTCAACCTAGGTTTTCACCTCAGCTGAAGATTACAAAAAGTTATATTCCAGCCAACCACTCTTCAGCCTTGATCCTTATCTCAGTTGAGAAGTACTAAGTGTTAGTTTTTCCAGCCAACCACTCTTCAGCTTTGATTCTTATCTCGGTTGAGGAATACTAAGTGTTAGTTTTTTCAGCCAACTACTCTTCAGCCTGGATTCTTATCTCGGTTGAAGAGTACTTAAAGGTTGGTTATTCCAGCCAACCACTCTTCAGCTTGGATCCTTACCTTGGCTGAAGAGCAATAAGTATTGGTTTTTCCAGCCAATCACTCTTTAGCCTGGATTCTTATCTCAGCTGAAGAGTACTAAGTGTTGGTTTTTCCAGCCAACCTCTTCAGCTCAGATCCTTATCTTGGCTAAAGAGAACTCAAAGTTGGTTATTCCTACCAACTTAGAGTGAAGTGTTTGGTTTTTCCAGCCAAACGTCCTGCAGCCTGGATCCTTATCCTGAGCTTAGGAGAGGTGTTGGTTTTTCCAGCCAACCTCTAAGTTGGTTATTCCTGCCAACTTAGAGTGAAGTGTTTGGTTTTTCCAGCCAAACGTCCTGCAGCCTGGATCCTTATCCTGGGCTTAAGAGAGGTGTTGGCTTTTTCAGCCAACCTCTAAGTTAGTTATTCCTACCAATCTAGAGTAAAGTGTTTGGCTATTCCAGCCAAACGTCCTGCAGCCTGGATCCTTATCCTGGGCTTAAGAGAGGTGTTGGTTTTTTTCAGTCAACCTCTTCAGCACCGGTCCTAATCTTAGCTGAAGAGAGTTCAAAGTTGGTTATTCCGGCCAACTATTTTGTCAATGCCCCTAGCTCACTAAAACAACTTTTACAGAATAAAACAATTGCTAAAAAGAAAACTACTTGTTTTATTGAGAAAAGGAAAAATTACAAGTACTTTAAAGAAAAGCTAAAAATAAAATAGTTTGAGATTGGCAGTGTTCCATGGCCTGGGAATGGCTTTGCTGTCCTCGTCTTCCAAGTGGTATGCCCATTTTTCTGCTAACCCAACCACTTTGTAAGGTCCTTCCCAATTGGGCCTTAACTTGCCGTATCCGGGTACCAGGGTGTTTCCCATTACTTTGCGTAGTACCCAATCTCTAACCTTGAATTGCCTTGGATGTACTGTCTTGTTGTATTTTCTGGATAACTCTTATTGGTATAAGGCGATGTGAACCAGTGCTCTTTCTCTTCTTTCTTCTGCAAGGTTGAGTTCCAATGCGATGGCTTCTCCATTTAAGTTTGGATCAAAATTTTCGCTTCTAATGGTGGGGAGGCCAACTTCCAGTGGGATTACTACTTCCATGCCATAGGCCAAGGAAAAAGGTGTTTCTCCAGTTGATCACTGATGCGTGGTATGGTAAGCCCATAAAACATGAGGAAGCTCATCCGCTCATTTTCTTTTTGCTTTCTCTAGCCTTTTCTTCAATCTATCCAAGACGACTTTGTTGGATGCTTCTGCCTAGCCATTTGCTTAGGGGTATGCCAGTGTAGAATTATGGAATTCTATCTTGTATTCCTCACAAAAACCTCTAAAAATTTTGCCGTCGAACTGAGTGCCGTTGCCTAATATTAGAGCCTTGGGTATGCCAAACCGAGTGATGATATTCTGCCAGACGAACTTCTTCACATCTTTCTCTTTTATTGAAGCGAGTGCTTCTGCCTCCACCCACTTTGTGAAGTAGTCTGTTGCTGCAAGAAAGAACTTTCTGTTGCTGGGTGTTGTTGGAAGTGGTCCTACTATGTTCAAGCCCCACATTGCGAAGGGCCATGGGCTAGTTAATGGTAGTAGTTCTCTAGCTAGCTGATGTATTTGGTGTGCGAACTTCTGACATTTCTCGCACTTCTTGACATACTTCTCTGAATCTGCTTGCATGTAAGGCCACCAATATCCTTGTGATATTGCTCTGTAGGCTAAAGATCTTCCTCCTTGGTGGTTGCCGCATATGCCTTCGTGAATCTCGAAAAGGAATGCTTCGATCTTGCTGGGATGGACACACTTCAGGTAAGGTCCTGTGAAGGATTTCTTGTACAAGGCCATTGATGGAAAGACCCAAAATCGCTGTGACTTTGCTCTTATTTTGTTGGCCTCCTTCTTTTCTTCGGGCAAAATGCCGTCTTTTAGGAACACTATAATAGGATCCATCCATGAAGGGCCTAGTTCGGCACAACATACCTCTGCTACTTCAGCTTCTTCAATGCTTGGTCTTGGTAGGAAGTTGGTCAGTAATGGATGCGGGATGGATGTGTTTGCCATCGAGGCAAAGCCTGCTAGTTCATCCGCTCTGCTGTTTTCTTCACGACCGATCTGCTCTATCCATACTACTTCGAACTTCATGATCTCTCTTCTGACTAACTCTTGGTATTTAGCCATCCTTTCATCCTTTGCCTCGTAGTCGCCTAAAATTTGGTTTACAACTAGCTGGGAGTCACTGTAAACCATTAGCTCGGTTGCCTTCATGTAGAATGCAGATTTCAGTCCTGCTAAAAGTGCTTCATACTCCGCTTCGTTGTTTGATGCTGGGAAGCCAAGGTTGATTGCTTGTTCTACTACCAGGCCATCTAGTGAGATGAGGACTATGCCAAGCCCTGCATCGTGTCTGTTGGATGCTCCATCCACAAAGAGCTTCCATATCTCTCCAACTAATATCTTCCAGCAGGTAGAGGGATCGGATGATGTCTTGGGGTCCTGAGTGTTGTTGGTGTTTTCCTCAAAGTCCACTCTTACTGTTTGCTCCTTACTATCTGATTGTACCAAGTCTTTATTTGTTGATGAATCGTTGCTTAGTGTAGCATGGTTTGCTTCTTTCTCCCTTCGTTCACTCTGGTCTGTCCTGGGATGTGGCTAGGTATCTTGTATCAGGAGTTGCGCTATTCCGGTGACACTTTCCATCCCCATTTCGGTTGTACCAGTTAAGTTAACTGGGCAGATGTGATGACTTCCTGGTGTAAATTCTGTGACAGTCTGCCAAAGCTTGGGCTTTTATCGCGGTTCTGGATTGAAACTTGATGTCGAACTGTCCCAACTCTACTGCCCACTTCAAGATTCGCCCAGAAAAGTTCGCTCTCTCAAACAAAGCTTTTAATGGAAAGGCTGTGAGAACGATTATGGTGTGGGCGTGAAAGTAATGCGACAACTTCCTTGAGGCCATCATCAAGGCTAAGGCCAAGGCCAATTTTTCCAATGGTAAGTACCTGGTTTCTGCGCCCAGTAGTGTCTTGCTGACATAAAAGATGGGCAGATGTTGGATTCCTTCCGCTGGGACCAACACTGCGCTAATTGCGTGCTGTGAAACTGCTAGGTACAGAAATAGTTCTTCTCCAAGTATTGGGGTCACTAGCAACGGTGGAGAAGACATGTATTCTTTCTAACTTTCTAGGGTGCGGTCGCATTTTTCATCCCACTCAAACTTGGCTTTTAATGCTTGAAAAAATGGTCGACATCTGTTTGACGATCGACTTATGAACCGGTTTAGCGTGGCAGCCATACCGGTGAGATGCTGTACCTCTTTTACTGAGTTGGGCCTCTCTAGATCCTAAATTGCTTTGATCTGAGAAGGGTTTGCCTCTATACCTCGGTTGGTCACCAGGAAACCTAGGAATTTTCCTGATCCTACGCCGAACGCACACTTAGATGCATTAAGGCGCAACTTGTGCTTCTTTAGGATCTGAAACATCTCACCTAGGTCCCTGAGATGGTCATTCTCATCCTTACTTTTGACTGCCATATCATCGATGTAAGCCTCTATTGTTCTGCCTAACAATGGTTCGAACATCTTGGTGACCATCCCCTGGAATATTGCCCCTGTGTTTTTTAGGCCAAAGGGCATAACCTTGTAGCAATACAGTCCTCTGGGCGTTGTAAAGGATATGACCTCCTGGTCTGGTTCATACATAGCGATCTGATGGTAACCTCTGTACGCATCAAGAAAGCTAAGTCGATTGTGTCCTGCTGTTAGGTCTACCAGTTGGTCTGTCCGTGGTAGGGAAAAGTTGTCTTTTGGGCACACCTTGTTGACTGTTTTGTAATCTACGCAGACACGCCATTTTCCATTCTTCTTTGATACCACTACTGTATTGGATATCCACTTGGGATAGTGCACTTCTCTGATAGCTCCTGCCTCTAGAAGATTCCCCACTTCTTCTACCACTATTTTGGTGTGGTGGAGTGCTGATCTGCGAGTGCGCTGTATAATTGGTCTGATAGTTGGGTGGACATTCAATTGGTGACATGAAGTTTGGGTCAATGCCAGGCATGTCATACGGCATCCAGGAAAACACTTCGATGTTAGAGGTCAAGAATTCCATGACCTCTATTTTCTTAGTGCTGGACATAGATGAGCCAAGCAAAAAGAACTTTTCCGGGTTCTTTTTATCTATTCTTACCTGTACCAAGTCTTCTACTGCCTTCTGTTCAGCGGCTTTGCCAACATCTGGAAACAATTCATTGCTCTCGGGTTCTTCTACCATCTGAACAAACCCTTTGGCAGTGCGGCTGTCGTTTACGGTGATGAAGCATTGTTTGGACATGATCTAGTCTCCAAAGACTTCTTCAATTACTCTGGCTTCGTTGGAGAACCGTATTACTTAATGGTAGGTTGACACTACCGATCGCATGGCATGCAGCCATGTCCTTCCCAAGATTATGTTGTAAGTGGAAGGGACTTTCAATACCCAGAATTCCACTTGTTTCGTCATGTTTCCTGCTCTGACTTGGAGGATTATCTTGCCAATTGGCCACTCTGGCATTGAGTTGAATCCGATTAGGAGAGATACGGCAGGTGCCAAATCATTGTCCTCCAGTTTCAATTGTTTGAAGGTTTCGTAATACATTATCTCACATGAGCTCCCTTGGTCTATCAAAATTCGCTTGATGTCGTAATCCTTGACGCGGAGAGTAACGGCCAGTGCATCATTGTGAGGGCAATATATCCTTGCCAAGTCTCTGTCTAAAAAAGATATGACGTTCGTGGCTTATGTTCTCCCATTTTTAATGGTAAGTTGTGCACTTAATACCTCCCTTAAGTGCTTAGCCTTCTTGATCATTCCCCAGAGCTCACATACTCGTTCAGGTTTGAATACCCCATGTATTACGTTTATCACACCTTGAGGTGGGGCGTCGATCGGCATTTCTTCTGGGTGATCGTGGTTCTGGGGGGCTGGCTATGTCCCTCTTTCTATGTACTGGTCCAGGCGCCCGGCGACCACTAACTCCTCCAGGTGCTGTCTCAACGGTGTGCAATTTTCAGTGCGGTGTCCCTTTTCCTTATGGAAGGTGTACCGAGATCTTTCATCATAGTCCTTTTGCACTTCTCCTAACTTAGCTGGCCACTTGACAAAAGGTTCATCATGTATCTCACTGAGAATCCGATAGATCGATTTTTTGAACACTACGGTAATGGCAATGTGGACTCTCAACCACCTTTTATCTTGGTCCTCTCCGTTGTCCCGCCTGCCTCCCCGTTTCTACTTGGACGTTCTACCGCATTGACTTTTACCGAAGTCTTTTTATCTGGTATTGCGGTTGTACCAGACTTTGTTTTAGCACGGGCGCCATCCTCTTCCACCCGAATGTACTGGTGTACCTTCTCCATTAAGGCTTCCATTGTAAGGGGGGGCGTCATGGTGATTAAGTCCCTTAACTTGTTACCGACTGGAAGACCTCTTTTGTACTGAGCGATGGCGAGATTTGTGGGCCAATCTCCTATCTGGTTGAAGGTCTCCTAATAGTGACTGTTGTATGACCTTAACGTCTCCTTGTCCCCCATGTCAATGGAGAGTAGTTGGTCAATCTCCACCGGCGTCTTGGTGTTTGTTCTGAACCTTGTCACGAACGCCTCTGCCAATTGCGCCCAGGAGGCTATGCTGCCTTCTGGTAGCCTTTCGAACTAGGTTAAACCTAGGTCGCCAAGGCTGGATGGGAATAAAATGCACATTAAAGCTTCGTTCCGTCGGTATACCGCCATAACCTGGTGAAAGTGGCTTAAGTGCATGTAGGGGTCTGTCTCCTCCTCATAAGTGGTGAACTTAGGCTGGTTGAAGCCTGAAGGTAGAGGTGAGTTCTCAATTGCCGGAACGAACGGCGAGGTTTGCAATCTGGCTAATACCTTGTCTGCTAGTTCGTAAGCCAGGCGCGGTATTGGCATTCCGACCTCGACACTTCCATGCGTCCGAGGAGCCAACCACTGAAGGGCTGAAACTCTGCGTGGGTCGCGTGCCCTGGTATCCTCATTCCATCGTGCTTTTTCTTTAAGCACAGTTCGTAGGTCGGACGATCTAGGCAACTCCGTTTGCCTGGATGCAGTCTGGTGTGCGCGTGAGGGCCGATAGGTGCTTCCCTCAGTACATGACCTCTCAATCCTCGTTCTCTCAGACCTGGAGTAACGAGTCCTGGTATTCCTTGATTGAGTGTCGCTTGTTCACAGGCTCCTACTCTCTACTTGTGACGGAGTGGTATGCCTACCACGATCTTTTGAGTGGCGAGGGGGCGTGTTGCTTTTGTGCCTCACTCTTATCGCCACCCCTTTTCCTTTGATTTGGCGTTTCATAGCCTCCATGTCCACCGCCATCTTCCTTATTAACTCATCTTGTTCCTTTACGCGATCCTCTTGAACTTGAGGATCGATCCTCCGCCTTTGTCTTTCTGGACTTTGAGAGCGACGGGGCTGTTAGTCTGCCTCCCCCTTGCATCCCTCCGGGAATTCTGTCGTTGGGGCTCTAAATCCGCCATAGGAGGGATAGACGGCAAACCTTCGTGTCTCCCACCCCCCTCCGGGGTTTGTTTGTCGATGGCGGATTGCGGCAAATCTTCATTGTGCGCCATTACTTCCAATTAGAGAGGAAAAGCTTGATCAAGAGGTTTTGTTCTTTCTGGTCGTCCCACAGACGACGCCAATTGTACGAGCACGAAATATTGTCCTCGTATAATCCTATTGATCAAGTCTGCGCTGCTCCGTACGTCGTTGCTTTACTCTCTGAAAACACAAACGTGAGCTAGCCGGCAAGTGTGTGCCGGATACCTCTCCGATGCCTAAGTCAACAAACTAAACAAATAGGCAAAAAGCTCTGCGTATTCGAGAATCAAAGTTATGTTACCTCTCCATAGGTGACGTTGTGAGCTTTTATAGGTTCCGTGTGGCACAATCCTAATAGGATTCTTACTCCTCCATATAGAGTCCTCCTAGGAATCACTCCTGAAGGATAATGCTTATCCTTCAACACCCCCCTCACTGCTTAAACCAAGTGAGATGGTTTTACCTCGGTTGGATGTCAATACGACCGAGCTAACATGACCATGCTAAAGCCGCAGACTAGACCGAGCTCCAACTAGCTCAGTTCTTCTTTCACTGTGTGTGCCTCGGTTTGACATACTCCAACTAGGCTGTTTATTTAATACCGAGCTAACCAAGCTTGGTGCTCCAATGCACAATGCTAAGCTTGCTAGGTTCTCGTTCAGTTGGACCTCGGTTGCTTGTTGAAACTGTGCTATCCATAGCGTGCCTAGACCAAGCTATTCCACAGCAAGGTCCTAAGAAAAGGCCCAAAATACCTCGGCTTAATGTGGTTTAACCGAGCTAACTACAAAGCTCTTTTAGACCGGGCTAACTACAAGGCCCTTTTACTCAGTTCTTACTGTGGCCCACAGAATGGCCCATTACCCAGCTCGGTCCAATTTATATATAAATTACCCTCTCACTTATTAAGTTGAACAAATTTATAATTTTGTCTATAAAAGTATAACAGATGCTCTACTCATGTGCGTATTTTCAATAAAAAAAAAACACTAGCAATTATAACAATTGGAACAAATTGAGATATAATTATAAATTTAAGGTCAAAATTGAGCAAATCAAAATTGTAAGGACAAAAATAACACAAGAGTTAAAATATAGAAATTACCAATGTAATTTATCCTTTTAAGAATAAGTACATAATTTCTTAATTAATTTTGAAATTGTTAATAAATATACCAAACAAATATGTACATATTTCCTATTTTTGTTATAAATTTTAAAAATATATACTTACTAATTAAAAATTAAATAAATAGGTAGATTTACTAACTCATGGATTGGACATGAACTAAATGATTCTCTAAGGACTAGGGTTAAATCAAGAATTATTAGCAATGAAAATCGACTTGAACTAAATTTTCTTAACTACTTTTTAATGTTTAATCCAATATTAGAACTCTCAAATTAGCTCATATCAGTCACGAATTGATAAACTATGACATAATTTAAATATAAAATTTAAATTTATTAAGACTAAAATATAACCTACAATTTAGGGTGACTTTATCTTAAATAATTTTTTTTATACATAAATTTATATAACTATTCATTTAATTGTTTTAAACATAAATATGAAGTTTTTTTTTTTTTTTAAACTATAGTTCAAACTTTTTAATAAGTATGCATAAAATAAGTCCATATTTCTTATTTTTATTATAAAAAAAAAAATTTACAAATATTTATTTACTAATTTAATAAATAGATATGTTAAATGATTTATATAAGTTGGGAACAAAATAAGACAATTTTTAATGATTAAGTGAAGGACAAGTTGGCGTAAATTTGATATTAAGCCCAAATTTAATATCACAAGTAAATCCTAATTCATTTTTACGTATATCTTATAACATAAGACAAATTATAATTTTTAGACTTCACAAAACATGAAAAAATTACTATATTGACAAATGTAATTCACTGCTATCATATGATAAATTAAATTTACGAAACTCATAAGATGAAATGTATTTATATTTTATCATAAATATAATTTTTGTGATTTATTTTTTAATTTTTACCACTTAAATTATGACATATATTTGTTATTAAGAACTTAGAGCACACAATTAATGACATAAGAATATTAAAAAAAAAAAAAAAATTCTCTTATATGTAACTGTGACAAAAATGAATAAAATTTAATTGATTCTAAATCATTTTTGCTAAATTTTGTAGATAAAGTTTTTAGATTATTATTTAATTTTAAAAATTAAATTTTGATTATTTATTTATACCCGTGCATAGTACGGGTAATTATGCTAGTATATTATATAAGGAAAATGAACTTTTTAGTGAGAAGCCTTTTAGGAGCTTTAAATTCTCATTCTAATTTTCTTGATTTTCTTAATTTTAAATAATTACTTTTGTGGGTATTGATTTTTAATCACATAACCAAACCGGGAACTCAGCTGGAGAGTATCAGTAGAATAGATTAAGCCCGAATAACCTGTCACAGAAAGATCAGAATCCGGCGGTGATTCGTCCACCCGAAGGCACTTCGACGCTCAAGTCAGTTATCAAATATCTCTCAAAGATAGTTAATTGAGCTTAACTCACAAGAAAGAACTTATGATTCTTAGTCTCTCATACATACCTGAGACCCACGGGGGTGTTCTGCTTTTATAGCCAGCACAAACCTGATCCCTGTAGAAGCCTCACCTTAGTGGACTCAGGCCCAATGCTTATCTTGGACTCTCACCTGGATAGGGATAAACTCCCTAAGAGTTTTATCTTTATCCAAACTGAGATCTTCCCCTAGTCTAGGACTCTTGTCCCTTATCCGCTCGTCTCGGATTTCGGTATCTCCGCAAACAACCTCGGCCTAGCCGAGGTCACCTCGGTATATGACGATGACATGTGGCACCTTGGCTAACGCTTCAACGTCACCTTGGTCACGTATTGTCATTCACAAAATATGCCCTCACAACTGCCCCTAGGTTCCATCAGGTTCTATTACCTCGGCAACCTGAGGTGATGGAACCTACATCGTTTCTTCCTTTAGAACGTTGGCCAAAATCCATTCTTTCCTTCGACCGAGATAATGACTCGTCGGTTTCAAGTACTCAGGACTCAACTATCCATCTTTACCAATGATCAAGAACTAAGAGTCAAGTTCTTTTAATACCTTAACCGAGATTGCTCTTCTAGCCGAGGTTTTTGCTTCATTAATCAAGAACTCCAAGAGTTTTGATTGCACTTGAGTTGTCACGCACGGTTTACTCAACCGTTTCCACTACGCGTCCGTTTCTCATTGGTTTGTACCTGACACGTGCTATCAGGTTGTGTTGTTTCTGCATATGCCGCCTGACAAACACGTCATCCAAAGCATTTCATTATGGTTTGCCGTCCTTTCGCATTTTTGACAAAACTCTTCCTACTCTCTCCGTCTTTTCACTTTTGCAATTCACAGTTTTCCCTTGCCTCTCAGACTCTCTTTCTCTAACATTTCCAAATCTTCCATTGTTGCATTCAGGAGCTTTCTACAACTGTATTTTTCGTTATCGCCGACACACCAATAATCATTTGACTTTGATCGTTCATATTGTCTAACTCTAGCGTATCTCACTCCGGCTTCAATCGGTAAGTCTTCCGATTCTTTTTTATTTTAATTCTTCACTGTTGTTTACTATTCTTGGCCATGCTCATACGACTTCTTTTTTAATTTTGCTATACGTTTCACTTCACATCTATTTTTGTGGAATCTGTATATACATTTGTAGTTATTCTCTGTTTCTATCTTCACGTTTTGATCATCTTTTCTTGTTTCTTGAATCTGTTTGACATAACATAATCTGTTCTTGAATTTGAGAGTGTGCGTATTGCTTTTATTTTTTGCACACTGCCTTGCACACACCCACTCCTTGTTCTGCAAATTTATGATTTTCCTGATTCTTGAATCTTGTATGCTTTTTTGATTTCTGAATCATACTCCTTTTGATTTTCTTATTGTATTTCCATATTTTTCCCTCAATTCCTGTTTTTGTAGTTTCTAGGATTGGGATTTGCTTTAGAACCTTGTTCTTTAGGAAAATCAAAATGAATCCCTCTTAGATCCTCAAAAACCCTTGCACCAGTGCCTGTTTAGGTTTTAGCTGAAGTATTATATCCATCACTTTGTTGCCCAACCACTTCTTGCCGAGATAATGGGTATGTTCAGGTGGAAGGTAGACACCCCAGAAAAACTTGAGTACTTTAGAAGAGAGTTTTCTATCCCAGCTGACGTCCAGATTAAGTTAGCTGGAGATGAGGACTCTATCATGCCAGATGGAGATTTCATGCCCTTCCCAGTGGTTGCTTTCATTGAATGCGGACTTCGGTTTCCCCTAGACACTCTTTTTCGTGAAATCTTTCACTATTACAAACTTAACCCCATACAACTTGCTATAAACTTATATAGGGTTATCAATGGCATAATCGAACTAGCACACTGGGAAAAGGCTAGGATCACTTTAGCCGATATCTAATTTTGCTATACCATGTGTGGCCTTAAGTCTGAAAAAGGCTACATATACTACCTTAAGCCTAGATCCACTGCCTTCAATAGGAATGGCAACGGGGCGGGGCGGGGCCGGGGATCACCCTCTCCGTCCCCGATCCCCGAAGGCACAAAAGTCCCCGTCCTCGTCCCCGTCCCCGTCCCCGTCCCCGTGGGAACCCATCACCTCTCCACCCCGCCTCATCAGGATCGGGGATCCTCGACTCAAAAATCCTCAGAAAAACAAAGATCCACAACAAACAACAACCCCAACAGAGCGGATCAACAACAACCAAAACATTCCAGAAATGAAAAATGGACAGATCTGAGCCGAAAAAAATGTATACATATACACCGATCTGACAGATTCAACCCAAAAATGGACAGATCTGAACATTACAACAACCACAACATTACAACATTACATGTATACATATATAACAGATGAACCAAAAAAAAAATGATACTGATACACACTCACACACACATACATGTATATATATACACCGATCTGGGTGGATCGCGCACGGATCTGGTCTGGATGGCCGAAACATGGCTGAAACATGGCCGAAACATGATCTGACGGAGGACGGAGGACGGCGAAGCGGCGCCGGCGGTTCTTGAGGGTGGTGACCTTGGCGAAGGTGGAGATGCACTGGATCTGATTTGGATGGTCTGGATCGACATGGGTTTGAGAGAGCTGAAAGATAGAAGAGAGGAACAAGAGAGTGCGAGAGAGAGGAACAAGAGAGTGCGAGAGAGATGAGTTGAAAGACAGTCAACTGAGTTGAGAGTCAGTTGAGAGTATATATGAGAAAAAGAGAGAGAGAGTGTTATATAAATATAATAATATAACTAAACATATATAAACTTTCAGGGAAAAACTAAACATATACCGCGGGGATTTCTCGGGGAAATGTCGGGCCGGGGCCGGTTCCGAGAAAAGTATCCCCGTCCCCGGCCCGAAATTGATCGGGGATGAATTTTTGAATACCATCCCCTCCCCGTCGGGGGTATTTTTCGGGGAAAAACCGCTTAAATCGGGGTCGGGATCGGGGATCCCCGTCGGGCCGGTTTCAAATTGCCATCTCTAGCCTTCAAACTAATAACCGAGCTCCCAGACTCCAACAAGGGTGTTGGAGATGATTACTTTATTATCTCGGGCAACTAGGAGTTTGCTCCTGATGACGATCTTCATCTTTATCCTCTGCGTCAAGGAGTTTTTAAAGAGGGTAATGGTAAGACTTAGTTATCCTACTGTAATTCCATTTTGGTTAAGGCTTGCCAACTCATTCATCTCTACTAATGTTTGCTCTTTATTTTTTGCAGTTCTTCCTTAGCCAGCCACGGGATTTCGACAATCATACGTCCCCAGCCGAGATCTAAAGAAGCTCTTGGATCTCCCTATGCAAAGGCGTAAGGCCCCTCTTATGTTGAATTACATACCAACATACAAATCGGCTTTGCCTGACGTCTCTCGGAGAAGTCAAACACCACCATTTGCCTCAACCTTTCCAGTCACTTTTTCACCAAGAGTTGATCAGGCTTCCTCTTCTGATCCAGTTGAGTTGCTGTCAACCTCTGCCCCCCAACTTATCCCAATATCCCAACGCTGACAATGTCATCATGCCTCAGTAAACGTACCAACAGGCAAAACTCATAGCCGCAAACGTTAAGATTCTAAGGAGTCGGCTTACGATCCAGCGAACCCACTAACAGCCTTGCTAGTAATCCATTTTGACACCAAAGTTACCCTCGCTGCTACTGCCGAAGACATAGGCTGAAAAGTATTGTTGAGGACCTCTTGGCTGACTTGCTAGGAGTGGTCACTGTCGCATTTTCTTCACCATCTTAATCCCAACCCAAACAAAAACCAAAAAAGGTAAAGAGGGCTAAGGAAAAAGCCTCTGCCATCCAAATTGAGTTTGAAGATACAGTACCAATCTCCAAACTCGTCGAAATCGAGAAAACCGCCTCCGCTTCTAAAAAGAGGCCTGCTGAGGCCGATCCAATTGATACCGCTCGGTTAAAGAAGCCGAGGTCCGAAACTGCGGCAACCTCGGGTGTATTTAAAGCCGACGAACTCTGGGCCTCAGCCATCATGATTGGGGATCGACATATGATGGATGATGACAGCGCCATCGACAGTATCGAGGTCGGCGTTGCTCTCTCTACAACCGTGCTCCTTTAAATTGATCTCAATTGTATGGTCGAGATCAATGAATATGAAAATTTTGCTCTAATGATGTAGCATTCCATCTTGGTAAGTACTCAACACTTGGTACTTTTTTGGCTTGTATTTTAAGTTTTTCATACTAACTTGTTTGTTTGTTTGTTTCTAGGCCATCCAGTATGCCCATTTTTTTGCCATAAAAACCGAGGCTTTTGAAGAAGAGTTAGTGCACAAAACCAAAGAAGCTATTGGTTTCCTCTCCTCTCTAAACAACACCGAAGCCAAGATTAAAGTTCTATTAGATCAGGCCAAGGCAGCCAGATGAGCCTAAGACCAGGTTGAGGAAAAAGTTAGAGCGGCCGAGACTGTAGCTGAAGTACTAAAATCTGAGATCAAGGATACCGAGGCAAAAACTGCCGAGGTCAAGGCAGAGCTCCAAAAAGTACTGGCTAGAAAGGAAGCCGAGATCAAGGCGACCGACGAGAAAGCATTCTCAGAGAGGCAAGCTGCAGTTTGTGGCGCGTACAAAGAACAAGTCAACCAAGCCCGTAACCGAGGCTTCTACTTTAGCTGGACTACAGCTCTCAACAAATTATCTGTCTCCATGGACTACGACCTCCGAGATATCAGCAAACTCCAAGTGTCTTTCCTTCTGCCTTCCAAAGGATCAGGTAGTGAGGCCGATGAAGAGGGGGTTGAGTCCGACGACGCTGAAGAAGAGGAGGAGGTTGCTAAGGGGGACAAGTCCCCGACATTGAATGATCAAGTCCTGGACTTGACTTAGGATGAGGAAGAAGGCTTGGTCTCTAAGGGTGCCTCTCCCAAACAAACACCTTCTGAGGCTGAGGTCTGTTTAGCCCAGAAAAGCTTAGACTAGATCCTTTTGGAAATTGATGCCGAGATAGCGGCGGAGAAGGAAAACATATTGCCAACAGAGGCCGACACAACGCCAACAGCCGAGGTTGAGCAATCTGAGACCGATGCCCACAATTCCAACACTTAGGAATTTTTTCTTTGAACTTTACTTTTGAACAGCTTGTAATTTTTTTGTAACTTTTGGACAAGTAATCTCTTTTGCTAGGCCGAAGTGCCTTTTTGTTTCTGAACAAGTTTTTCTTGAATGTACGTTTGCCTTCTTTCTTCTTTCCTAAGTGTTTGAATGCTCTGCTTCATGTATGTTTACTGCTTTCCTTCTATGCCTTTCATGCTTTCATACTTAGAATATTTTTTACATTTCTTCAAAGTACACCTTAACTTGTGTAATCACACCAAGGTAAGGTACCTCCGATATAAACCTTGACTGCTTGTCTCGGCCAATAATTAGCATACCTCAGCTAACTTTAACTTGTAAACTATTCTGAAATTTCAACAAGTGTCAAGTCCATTCTAACTTGTAAATTTTTCTAATCGTAAAAATTTCAACAAGTCCTAAGCTCTCAAGTCTATTCCTGCTTCCTGCCCCCTAATGTGAACCTAAGTTCCACTTAAGTTTACACTATGCGTTTATAGTCTTTCGTCGAAGTTAGATTCAAACAAGGACTAGCCTAGGTGTTCAACCTTGGTGACTTTGCTAATCCAACTAAAGCAAACTTAGTTCGATTCTGAATTTTAACTCTGCCGTTATGGCAAAGTCTAGGTTAATTCGACTTAGTTCAATTCTATTACATGCAAGTATAATTCAACTCTACCATATAATAAGTCTATGTTATTCGTCATGTTTTATTCAGAAACATCGCCAACTTAGTTCATCTCTATTATATGCAAGCATAATTCAACTCTGCCATATAATAAGTCTAAGTTATTCGTTATGTTTTATTCAGAAACATCGCCAACTTAGTTCAACTCTATTATATGCAAGTATAATTCAACTATGCCATATAATAAGTCTAAGTTATTCGTCATGTTTCATTCAGAAATATCGCCAACTTAGTTCAACTCTATTATATGCAAGTATAATTCAACTATGCCATATAATAAGTCTAAGTTATTCGTCATGTTTCATTTGAAAATATCGCTATTGGACTGGTCAGTCCTATCACACAAATTTCAAAATCAAACTAGAATTTTATTATTACTTCGGCTAATTATGACATAAATTTTGAAAACAAAAAAACAAAAAACTAATGATAAAAAAACTTCAAGTTGCAAGTGTTCTAGGGTCTTGGCAACTCTTTGCCCTCAGTGTCTTTAAGCCGATATGCTCCATTGCCAGCAACCGAGATGATTCTATAAGGCCCCTCCCAGTTTGGGCCAAGTTTTCCCTTCTTGGAATCCTTCTTGTTGAAGACGACCTTTCTCAGGATGAGATCCCCAACCTTAAACTCTTTTGGGTTAACCTTTTTGTTGTAAGCCCTAGCAAGTTGTTGCTGGTACACCCCCAGCCGAATTGCTACTCTCTCTTTTTTCTCCTCTAGCAAGTCCAGATCTCGGGCCAGGAATGCCTCATTAGTCCCATTCTCTACTCCCTGGGTTTTGATCTCAGGGATGCCAACTTCCAGTGGGTTAACTGCTTTAGTGCCATAAGCCATGGCAAATGGAGATTCCCCAGTTAATCTTTTAGGCGTAGTCCGATATGCCTAGAGTACATTAGGTAACTCTTCCATCCATTTTCCTTTTACTATTTCCAACCTCTTTTTGATCCCATCCAAGATAGTCTTATTGGATGCTTCTGCTTAACCATTGCTCTGAGGGAAACTTGGAGTAGAGTAATAGTTTTTGATTTTGTACTCTACATAGAAGCTTTTGATTAGCTTACTGTCAAACTGTGTACCATTGTCTGCTATTATTGCTCTTGGGATCCCAAACTTGGTGATGATGTTCTTCCATATGAAATTCTTCACATCAATATCTCAAATTTTCACAAGGGGTTTAGCTTTTACCCACTTTGTGAAGTAATCAGTTGCTACTAGAAGAAACTTTCTTTGCCTAGTTGCTTGGGGCAGTTGTCCAACAAGATCAATGCCCCATTAGGCAAATGGCTAAGGGCTGGATACTGGATTCAAATCAGCTGCTGGTTGATGTATCAAAGGTGCAAACCTTTGACATTTCTCGCACTTTCTGACATAGGCTTCAGTATCCCTCTGCATGTGGGGCCACTAGTACCCCAAAGTAATGGCCCTGTGAGCAAGTGATTTGTCCCCAGCATGGCTTCCACATACCCCTTTGTGTATTTCATACAAGAAGTCTTCAACTTGGGAGAGATGTACATATCTTAAAAGGGGACCAGTGAAGGATCTCTTGTAGAAATGGCCATTTGCTGTTAGGCTGAACCTGGCCGATTTCAATTTAGTCTTATATCCCTCTTTTCAGTCGTTTGGCAGCTTGCCATCCCTAAGGTACATCACTATTGCATCCATCCAACTTGGACCCATGTTCACACATATTGCTTTATACTCTGTAATTAGTGGTTCCACACTTGGGCCTGACGAATAATCAATCATTATTGTCCTTGTCTTCCTTAATTTCATTGCACTAGCCAGGTTAACCAAGGCATCTGCATGACTGTTATTATCTCGGCTAACCTGCTGTAGCCGGCAATCTTGGAACAAGGCTAGCAGTCTAACAACTTCATTGACATAGGCTATTATTCTTTCATCTTGGGCTGCGGACTCGCCCGTTGCTTGATTCACAATAAGTTGGGAGTCATAGAAGACTACCACCTCATCGACTTCCATTGCTACTGCTAATTTTAACCCTGCAATCAGTGTCTCATACTCTGCTTCATTCTTTGAGGCCTTGAACCCCAATCAAATAGATTGTTCTAACATTCGCCCATCTGGTGATACTAACATTACTTCTGCCCCTGCTCCTTGACGGTTTGAACTTCCATCAACAAACAAGCGGAATGAGTCGTCGATATAGATATCACAGTGCTTTGGTTTCTCCTTTTTCTTATGTTTTGCTTGAGTTAGGCTCTTGGGCCCCAGTTGGGTTTCTTTTTGCTCCCCTGGGCATTCTAAACCTCGACTCACCGAAGTCCGATGCGGAATGGCACCAAGGGTGAACTCGGCCACAAAGTCGGTCAGAACCTGGCCCTTAATTGCTGTTCTAGGCCTAAACTCTAAGTCATATTGGCCCAACACTATTGCCCATTTGGCTACCCAGCCTGTCAGATCTCTTTGCTGCAATAGGGACTTCAAAAGATACTCAGTCAGTACCATAATCTTGTGGGCTTGAAAGTAGTGATTCAGTTTCTTTAAAGCTAT
Organism: Camellia lanceoleosa; assembly: GCA_025200525.1. NCBI lineage: Eukaryota > Viridiplantae > Streptophyta > Magnoliopsida > Ericales > Theaceae > Camellia > Camellia lanceoleosa. The sequence goes on from CM045764.1 coordinate 162,728,591, forward strand.
CACTAAGGCTAATGTCAACTTTTTCAGGGGTAGGTACCTGGTCTTTGCACTTGCTAGGATTTAACTCACATAGTATATTGTCCTTTGTTCTCCTTTCTTTTTTTTGATTACCACTGCACTCACTGCGTGCTCTGAAACTACCAAGTATAGGAACAATTCTTCTCCAGGAATTGGATTTGACAGAATCGAAGCTATTGTCAGGTACTTTTTTAAGTCGGCCAAAGCGACTTCACACTCTTCCATCCACAAAAAATTTGTGGCCTTCTTTAACAAACTAAAAAATGGTTTACACTTATCCAAACTTCTATTTATAAACCTGTTCAGGGCTGTGGCCCTTCCAGTCAACATCTGCACTTACTTTGCCGATGTCGAGCTTTTTAAGTCAAGGATGGCCTTGATTTGATCCGGGCTTGCATTAATGCCCCTTCTGGTAATCGAGTATCCCAAAAACTTACCAGACCCGACTCTAAATACGCATTTCGACACATTGAGCCGGAGCCGATATATTCTCAGGATATCAAAAACTGTTTTCAAGTCAGCCAGATGATTCTCAGGTTCTTTGGTCTTCATGACCATGTCATCAATGTACACTTCTACTGTCTTGCCAATTAGATGTCTAAACATCTTGGTTACTAACCTCTGGTAGGTTGCTCCTGCATTTTTCAACCCAAAAGGCATCACTCTGTAGCAGTACAACCCTTTTGGGGTGATAAATGCAGTTTTCTCCTCATCAAGGGGATACATTGCTATCTAGTGGTATTCCCTATGAGCATCCAGGAAGCTCATCCTTCTATACCCTGAAGTGGCATCTACTAACTGATCAATCTTAGACAGTGAAAAACTGTCCTTGGGGCAAGCCTTATTTAGGCTTGTGAAATCAACATAAACCCTACACTTGCCGTTCTTCTTTTTCACTACCACAGTGTTGGATATCCAAGTAGAGTAGTTCACCTCGCGAATGGCTTTACTTCTAGCAGTTTGTCCACTTCCTCCTCAACTGCCTCAATATACATTAACATTGGCCTCCTCGCTCGCTGGATAATAGGTTTAGCCGACCTATCTATATTGAGCATATGGCATGTGACCTCAGGGTCAATGATTGGCATCTCGTATGGCATCCATGCAAATACTTCTATGTTGGCCCGTAAGAAATGTAAGGCCCCGGTGTCCCACATCGGGAATAGAGGGGGAATTCTTGGACTATAAACGTAAAAACCTGGACCCTTATATAGCATCGAGGCCTTTTCCCGAGTGGTGAAATCCCTATTAGAACTCCCCAGTTAAGCGTGCTTAGGCTGGAGTAGTTCTGGGATGGGTGACCCACTGGGAAGAACAAATTCGTGCGGGCGTGGCCCAAAGCAGACAATATCGATGCCGTGCGAAGGGTTGGGGCGTTACAAATGGTATCAGAGCCGACTCTCCGGAGTATCGAGTGTGGGCTCCTGGCGTCTCTCAGTGCATGTGAGCGGGCTTGCGAGCTGGCAGGCTACTGCACGGGGATGTGCAGCCTTATAGGGAGTGGATTGTAAGGCCCCGGTATCCCACATCGGGAATGGAGGGGGAGTTCCTGGGCTATAAAAGTAAAAACCTAGACGCTTATATAGCATCGAGGCCTTTTCCCGAGTGATGAAATCCCTATTAGAACTCCCCAGTTAAGCGTGCTTAGGCTGGAGTAGTACTGGGATGGGTGACCCACTGGGAAGAACAAATTCGTGCGGGCGTGGCCCAAAGCGGACAATATCGATGCCGTGCGAAGGGTTGGGGCGTTACAAGAAAGCTTCCAACTCCCTTTCCCCATCCTCTGCCAAACCTGAGCCAAGAAGGAAGAAGCGCTCTTCATCCCCTTCTTAGACCAGAATTTTCTTCAAGGCTTCCTCACTCTTCTCAGCTGGTTCTTTGCCAACATCATCTATAACTTCCACGTCTTCGTATTTAATTTCTGCTATTTCTATCTCTTGCACGTTGTAGGTGGGTTTTATTGCTGCCATGTAGCAGTTTTTTGCCTATACCTGATCCCTTATAACTTCCTCAATTCCATGGTCTATTAAGAACCGCAACAGTTGGTGCAGCGTTGAGGGAACTACCCTCATTGCATGCAACCATGGCCTTTCCAAGATAACATTGTAAGGGGAGGGGGTGTCAATTACTGTAAACTCTGTGCTTACCTTCCTAGTGCCTGCCTGCACCTCCAAATTTATTGCTCACAGGGGTCATGTCGATATTCCATTGAACCCGACCATTGGGCTATTGGACTGCTCCAAATTATCTCAGTGAAGGTCAAGCTCCTTGTAACATCGGACATACATGATGTCACAAGAGTTGCCTTGGTTGATCAAATGCGCCTTACCTGGCATTCTCCGATCTTGAAGGTCACCACTAAAGCATCATTGTGTGGATCTTGTACCATGTCTAGGTCTGTTTCAATAAAGAACACCATGGCTCCCTGGCACTCATTTGTTCTAGGCCTCTTTTGTTGGACCTGATACATATGCTGTAAATGCCTTACCCTCTAAGTCTCTCCACACACGTCGTTCTTATTGACCCTCGAGTGAATCACACTGATCACTCGAGGTCCATCTGCTTATTGTTGTAGTGGCGGTGGAGGGGGTGCTGTTGGTGCCTCGGGCAGCCTCGCCTGCTTTTCCCTCGTTCTAGCCTCATCTACCTGGTCCCTTAAGTGACCCTATCTAACTAGGTCTTCCAAATGCGTTTTCAAGGCTCTGCACCCCTGAGTTAGATGCCTATCCTCATTATGGTAGGCACAATGCTTCCCAAGGCTTCTCTCCATAAATTCGCTAGGAATCTTCTCTGGCGCTCTATAATATAGTTGGTTCTTGATCCTTTTTAGAACTTTATAAATCGGGATCCGGAACATAGTGGTGACTGCTTGTGCAGCTCTCAACCTTGTTTCTTGCCTGTTAAATCTAGTATTACCTTGGCTTCGCTTCGGTGAGCCGTTTCTCTTCTCTTGCTTCAGTGTCTTCGTTCCTGGTGTATCTTCTTCTGCTCTGGCATATTTCTCAATCCTTGCCATGAGCTCCTCCATACTTTTTGGTAGAGTCTTTGCAAGTGATTTTCAAAGCGTGCAATTATCCTCCAGGCCGTTCTTAAAAGACACGACTGCCAGCCTGTAACGCCCTCAAAATAATACAATAAACCCACCAATATAGAGATGCATTGATGTTCAAAAGACCAACATTCTTCTATTCATCAGAGTAGTTCTTACAACAGTATTACATGTTAACAAAACAAATGCCCTACGGGCTTACAGCTTTCCAAGTCAACACTTGGTTACAAGAAAATAGAGTGCTAACTCAAATACATATTAAGCTCTTAGCCTGAATTACATGTAATACATCAAAAGAAAATTGACAACAAAAAGGTCTGTCCGCCCCTAGCCTCCCAAGTTATGTCCTTGGAGGTGGCATACTACCTATACCTGAAATGATGTTCCCATATAGGGTGAGCCACAGCCTAGTACAAATACACTAAACCAATTATAAACAATGACCAAAATAATAGCATTTAACAGATGGTCCACACTTATATTCCCACTTATACCGTGTTACAGTTTCATGACAATCATGTCAAAGTTACATTTCACCTTCCGTTTCTTATTCAATTCTCAATTCATACCATAGTTCAGAACCTAGCCAAACAACTTATATGAGACAATAACTCATCTTTGACGTTTTTCCATTTCTAGCTATATCAATATTTCAACAGACAAACACACAAGCTGCATCCACACTTCAAAGGATAAGCATATGAGTTATATCAACACTTCGAATGATAAGCTTATGAGCTATATAAACACTTCAAAAGATAAGCATATGAGCTAAATCAACACTTCAAAAGATAAGCATATGAGCTGTATCAACACTTCAAAAGATAAGCATATGAGTTGTATCAATTTTCGGTTTAGAGGTCCAGCCCCTTTCTTCCAATAAATCGCTTGGTTTAGAGGTCCAGCCCCTTTAGAGGTCCAGCCCCTTTCTTCCAATAAACCATTTGGTTTAGAGGTCCAGCCCCTTTCTTCTAATAAACCATTTGGTTTAGAGGTCCAGCCCCTTTCTTCCAATAAACCGCCTGCACAAAACATCATATATATATATATATACACATTGGTAGTGTACATAATCAATCAATACATAAATTTAATGTATTCTTTCAACCGGCATACTCTATGACACAGCCAATTGATTAGTTTTAGTTTGCCTAATCATCATGCATTGTCTACAACAATCAAAATTACCCTCCACTGGTGGCCCCAAACAATTATTTCTAAATAGAAAATAAATACATCCAACAGATGTAATAGTTAACATTTCAACTTGGTGAGCGGTAAATGATTCAATTACACCTTTTAATCCTATACATTCCCAATCTCGACTTTCTCATTTCAATTCCTCATTTCTCACAATTAATTATACAAACTAATTAATCAATGTAATTAGGGCATTTTCCACAATTAACATTACAACCCTAAGGTTTCATTTTCATCAATGTTTCAACATTAATTCCATTTCTTCATGCTAAACGTGCATATAGGTTTTATATATTTAAAACCCCAACTTTTGTAAAATTACACAAAGGCCCAAACTTTCTCAAAATTACCCAACAACCCCCAACATATCAGAATGCTAAAATTTAACGACAAAGCTCATAAAGAGGAGTAGGATATCCCTACCTCGACTGATGGAGCCCAACGAAGGAGATGAAGAAAACGAAAATGCTCCAAATCCTGAAATTTTCAGATTAAAAGATAGCCTTCGACGATCAACACAACTTTTGTAAAGGTTCAAGGTGAGAAAAAAACTCCTACTAGATCAATCCTGAGAGAGAAGTTAAGGTTTTAGTGAGAGGAAATCTCAAAATAGCTTTTTTGGAAAAGTAAGAGAGAGAAAGGATGTCGAAAAGTGAACAAAAAAGTCGGATCCCGGCTTTATATAAAAGTCGCCCCGCTCGAGCGTGTAAACCCCCCCTTGAGTGTCACTCACAGACTCTCGCTCGAGCGTCCAAACTCCCGCTCGAGCGGCGGATGCACACTCCTAGAACTTTTACAGACATGGTTCCCGCTCGGAGCGTCAAACTCCTCGCTCGAGCGTCGACAAACTCGCTCGGCGGCCAATCTCGCCGCTCGGCGTCCAACACGACGATTTAAATCTTGGATGGGTGATTTCCCCGCTCGAGCGCCAACACCCCCGCTCGAGCGGATAAGCAACAACAAAGGCCCACTCGAGCGTCAAAAGCGCCGCTCGAGCGGAGAGACCAAAAACTGGGCAAAGATTTACGTTTTAAAACACAACCAACTTATTCCCAACTTGCCCAACACAACCCAAAACTCGAACACAAAGAGTAAGGGATAGAAAGAGGATAAGACAACAACACCCTTACGGAACCGAGTCCGGATTACAGTTAAACACGAAAGGGAAAACCGGGATCGCTATAACCTCCCCCCCTTAAAGAATTTCGTCCTCGAAATTAAGGATACGCCAAAACACAAGGCCAACTGATCATAGAGCATTCAACATCCGAGCCCCAAGGAAAGAAATTATTTTCATAACAAACCTCCGACTCACTCTTACCAAGGAAGAGGCTAACCAAGGGAACACGTTCTAAACGACAACACCTTAGGCATGCAAGCCTCAACAAAACCAAACCTCCCCCGAAACAATTCACCAACAACCGACTAGTGCTCCAAGCTAAATCACTACTCAACAACACGACCAAAGCAAATCTTTAGAGTAGATAATAAGAAAACATTTTCTTGTTCAAGAGGCATTTCTCAAAGATGTTTAAATTTTCAACGTTAACGTTCCAGAATAAATCTTGCATTTTCCATACGAAAACTCAAAAGCTTTGTAAACATTTTTCACAAATACGGTGTTACCCAAAACGCAGAGTCATTCACAATTTATTTGCCCAAAAGATTAATCTGGAATTCTTTAAAATCCTTGAATTAAATCAACTTTTCAACAATGCCCTTAGGTGGCCCAACACTGGAAAAATTTTGTTTTCCATTTCTTTTCAAAACAGCACTATCCGCAACCATCACTCACATAGTGATGCCACAACCGACACAGAATATAACATTTCTATAATGATAGTTAATAGAAATAACAACAGTACTAACAGCACATAAGGCATAAGAGATTCATGGTTTTGCTATTTCATTCTGCCTCCCTTTACTAAAAAAAAAAATATCATAAATACGGCTCAGGACCTGGCCAACAACCAAATGAGAGCACATCTCATCTCAACAATACCCCCTTGAATACACAAGTGATACACATTTTAGTGCTGTATCAATATCAAACCAAACATCATACATACATAATGTATAAAAAGCCAATCATTCACAATGATCAATCAATACACATATTAGATGTATTATTCCAACCATCAGATTCAACGACAAAACATGTTCGATTAGTTTCAGTTTTCCCTAATCAACATACAAAGTCTACAACAAACGAGACTAAACTCAAGGTGACCAATGCCAACCCAAAACACGATACCGACAAGCTGACTAATCAACTCAATAAACTCTACACTCAGTAATCCACACACTGATGTGCCACTCAAACCACTAACCCCAAACACGGAGTTCCCTACACAAACCACAAATTTTGGAATCTCGCCGGATCTCCTAAAATTGAACCACATCAACACTGCGTCTAAGAGAATCACTATCCCCCGCCATGGCTATCTAGCAAGCCTGCTCACTTCCTTGACTGAAGACCGACATGGTCAACCTCAATCACAACAACCCAAACATGAAGGACCACTTTGACCAACGCTATACTCACAGTAATGATGTAATTCCCAAAAACAATACTATCACACTAGGGACTCCTAAATGTTTGAAATTCCCAACAACGCAGCAACATGAAGGATAACTTTATACACCCCCACGCCTTCCACCGCACAGACAGGACTGAATAGGTCGAAACGACTCTAACAGTGTGCCACACTTACTCCACACACTTTCACTCCCTTACTCGTATTACCACTATCCAAACTGAACGACGGGCACTCATGCCAAAGTGACCTAGCTTTACCAAACTTCAAACTTCAAACCACACTTCCATCAGTAACCATATTATAGCCTTACCAAGGTATCCGCCAGGGATTCCCTAAGATCAATCCCCTTCTACACATCATCTACTAACAACATACAAACCACACATTAATACGCGTCATACTATGCAAAACTTCTTCACTTAGAGATTTCACCCACTACCTCGACTGAACTCGAAGTAACAAAATTTGCTTACCCCGTCCCTCATACTGAGTTAACTGACAGGGTTTGCTACAACACAACATTTAACATTACCCATCAATCTTTCGTACCGAACACAATCAATCATAGCATCTTCATCCGACAATGACCTATAGGGTCCATACTTTATTCCTCATTCTATTTGTCACTCATTCCGAGAGTACAACCAAGACACTAGGTCTACGTGCCCAACCATCCGCCATTACTACAACTGAACAACTGTCTTGCACCAAACCCTGACACTAAAGCATGACGCCGACAAGGTTTTCAAAGACTCACCATCCTAACTATCCAGCAGAGTAAAGGTCCTCACTCTTCTCACTGTTAACCCACATCTCTATCCGCAAACACCATACCACTGTGACTCCATCCACGGGTCACACCTTAACTACGGGCTGTACACCCAATCAACCCTCTTGATAGCATCTCCCGACCTAACTAGTGTTAAGGTACAAACCTATCACATTTGACCATAATAAAGGAGCCCAAAAACTTAGGAAACACCCATATACTATTACCCGAGATATAGCACCAACTGCTTACAACACATCACTCCCCGATGCCAACAACCATACCCTCATGTAGGGGCTAACACTCCCTCAATCAAAACAACCAACCAGTACATATGCCGATTCGGCAACGTTACTTACCACGAAGGTACAAGTCTACTCCTAATAAGATTATGCACTATGCCCTCGTAAAGCGCCATGTTAAATACATACTATACCTAGTATTACTCGCGCACTTCACATCCCCTCGAGGAGTCCTCACAACAGTAAATCAACATCACTTTCACGCACATAAGGTCAATTAGATAACACTAATGAAATTTCGAACACCCAGTAAGTATAATTGTTCTCGTCTCCTTGTAATCCTAATTAAGATAAACATCTCTCAGTAATCCTTTCAAATTTGAAAACATGGCTTATCAGCCCTTATTTTTCCCAAACCAAAACACACGCATATAAATGCATTATTACCAAAGATTTTATGGTCTCACCACAACCTATTATATTATTAAAACTTTTAAAGCCACCACAAGCTCTAACTTGCCCATTTCAAGAAAATAGATAAGCACTAGCATACACAACTATATAAACATATATATAGAAACAAACAACCTTGATGTTCCAACATTTCCAAAACACATTGATTACAAAACGATAATTCACTGATTACAAAACAGATTAGTCAAAACAAAACTATCCTATCGGTATTACCACCATTATTGTCCCTCACTGGACCACCAAAGTTGGTCATCTCTAAACACAGGATAACCTACGAGCTTACTAGCCACGGGCAAGAACTACTGATATGCCCCATCTGGCCACACCTGGAACAACCACTAATTTCCCCAATTGGGACTTGGGAACTCGACTCACCCAAGGCCCTCGAAATCTGGCCTGACTGTCCCCCAAAACGGTATTGCTCCTGCCCAGTCAAATAAGGCTGGACCTGACTAGGTTGTAAGACTCCCAAAGAAGCCCCTGGCTGAGTACAGAAACGTCTGATATGCCCTGGTTGATTACACACCCAACAAGTAAACAGCTCCCAAGCACGAGACTGATTCATAGTCTGAGCTGATGGAGGCCCCAACAACTGCCTTCCCACTGAACTTTCAGTTGACCCAAAACCTGGCTGGTTAGGTAATGTTGGTGGCACAACTACTGGTCGAACTGCTAAACCTGCCCTCTTCCTCTGTGGGCAAACCAAAGACTTGTGGCCCAGCAGACCACACTTGAAACAAGTAACACTCCTCTGTTTACTTTCTCTCGAATCCAAATCCGACATTGGAAAGGTAGCTCTAGACCGACCTCCCTGTTGCGGGTTTAGAACCCTCTACCTCTTAAAAGGCCTACCAACACCCTGAGTTACAGGAGTAGCCGAGATGGCTTCCTCCTCACTCTGTCCCATAGCTAGCACCGCTGTCTCAATATAAGCCGCAGCCCCAACAAGCGCACTATACCTCCTATGCCAAGACCCCGCAATCTTTCCTCGGATACCGTCACACAGCCTACTCTCAAACTCCACACAACGCAATTCCTCCGTCTCCACCAACTCTGGGGCAAACCTCGACAAGTTAGCAAACCATGCCTCAAACTGCACCAAAGGAGTAGTACCTTGGCGCAACTCCACAAACTGTTTCCGCAACTCTTCCCGTGTGGAAGAAGGGAAATCAAAACTTCCTCGCTTAGGCATCCTAGTAAAAGTAACAAAGGTATTAGCACAACAACAACGGTGTCGAAATTATTTCACTAGCGTCCTAACACGATGGACAGCTGTAATTCATTCCACGTAAGCACAAAAACACATAAGCACTTACGAATTTCATTTTTGGATAATGATAGTCCCGAGGCGTTGTTTGAGTTCCGGTTAGAAACAACATTGATCAAGTGCTTTTCCAACAAGACTCACAGAAACCTAAAGATCCAATCAACATCCTAGAAATTAAATCCCATACCCAAATATTCACATAAACATGTTGTCACATAAGCACATAACATTACGTCTAAGTCTCTAATCAAGCGAGACAAACCCATTGTAATACTAATCACTTCCCACGTACCCGAAGTATTCGAATCCGGTAAGCTCTGATACCAAGTTGTAGCGCCCTCAAAATAATACAATAAACCCACCAATATAGAGATGCATTGATGTTCAAAAGACCAACATTCTTCTATTCATCAGAGTAGTTCTTACAACAGTATTACATGTTAACAAAACAAATGCCCTACGGGCTTACAGCTTTCCAAGTCAACACTTGGTTACAAGAAAATAGAGTGCTAACTCAAATACATATTAAGCCCTTGGCCTGAATTACATGTAATACATCAAAAGAAAATTGACAACAAAAAGGTCTGTCCACCCCTAGCCTCCCAAGCTATGTCCTTGGAGGTGGCATGCTACTTGTACCTGAAATGATGTTCCCATATAGGGTGAGCCACAGCCCAGTAGAAATACACTAAACCAATTATAAACAATGACCAAAATAATAACATTCAACAGATGGTCCACACTTATATTCCCACTTATACCGTGTTACAGTTTCATGACAATCATGTCCAAGTTACATTTCACCTTCTGTTTCTTATTCAATTCTCAATTCATACCATAGTTTAGAACCTAGCCAAACAACTTATATGAGACAATAACTCATCTTTAACGTTTTTCCATTTCTAGCTATATCAATATTTCAACAGACAAACACACAAGCTGCATCCACACTTCAAAGGATAAGCATATGAGTTATATCAACACTTCGAATGATAAGCCTATGAGCTATATCAACACTTCAAAAGATAAGCATATGAGCTAAATCAACACTTCAAAAGATAAGCATATGAGCTGTATCAACACTTCAAAAGATAAGCATATGAGCTGTATCAATTTCCGGTTTAGAGGTCCAGCCCCTTTCTTCCAATAAACCGCTTGGTTTAGAGGTCCAGCCCCTTTCTTCCAATAAACCGCCTGCACAAAACATCATATATATATACACATCGGTAGTGTACATAATCAATCAATACGTAAAATTAATGTATTCTTTCAACCGTCATACTCTATGACACAGCCAATAGATTAGTTTTAGTTTGCCTAATCATCATGCATTGTCTACAACAATCAAAATTACCCTCTACCGGTGGCCCCAAACAACTATTTCTAAACAGAAAATAAATGCATCCAACAGATGTAATAGTTAACATTTCAACTTGGTGAGCGGTAAATAATTCAACTACACCCTTTAATTCCATACATTCCCAATCTCGACTTTCTCATTTCAATTCCTCATTTCTCACAATTAATTATACAAACTAATTAATCAATATAATTAGGGCATTTTCCATAATTACCATTACAACCCTAAGGTTTCATTTTCATCAATGTTTCAACATTAATTCCATTTCTCCATGCCAAACGTGCATATAGGTTTTATATATTTAAAACCCCAACTTTTATAAAATTACACAAAGGCCCAAACTTTCTCAAAATTACCCAACAACCCCCAACATATCAGAATGCTAAAATTTAACGACAAAGCTCATAAAGAGGAGAAGGATATCCCTACCTCGACTGATAGAGCCCAACGAAGGAGATGAAGAAAATGAAAATGCTCCAAATCCTGAAATTTTCAGATTAAAAGATAGCCCTCGACGATCAACACAGCTTTTGTAAAGGTTCAAGGTGAGAAAAAAACTCCTACTAGATCAATCCTGAGAGAGAAGTTAAGTTTTTAGTGAGAGGAACTCTCAAAATAGCTTTTTTGGAAAAGTAAGAGAGAGAAAGGATGTTGAAAAGTGAACAAAAAAGTCGGATCTCGGCTTTATATAAAAGTCGCCCCGCTCGAGCGTGTAAACCCCCGCTCGAGCGTCCAAACTCCCGCTCGAGCGGCGGATGCACACTCCTAGAACTTTTACAGACATGGTCCCCGCTCGAGCGTCAAACTCCCCACTCGAGCGTCAGACACAAACTCCTGCTTGAGCGGCCAATCCCTCGATTGAGCGTCCAACACGGAAGACGAAATACTGGATGGGTGATTTCCCCGCTCAAGCGCCAACACCCCTGCTCGAGCGGATAAGCAACAACAAAGGCCCGCTTGAGCGTCAAAAGCGCCGCTCGAGCGGAGAGACCAAAAACTGGGCAAAGATTTACGTTTTAAAACACAACCAACTTATTCCCAACTTGCCCAACACGACCCAAAACTCGAACACAAAGAGTAAGGGATAGAAAGAGGATAAGACAACAACACCCTTACGGAACCGAGTCCGGATTACAGTTAAACACGAAAGGAAAAACCGGGATCGCTATACAGCTCCTGGTTATATCCTGGTATTCGATTGAACACCTCATAATACCTTTTGGCATAAGTCATGAGGCTCTCATCCTTGCCAATTTTCAAAGCCATCAGGGAGTCTACCCTTAATGGTTGCAACTTGTTCATAACAAACCTGGCCACGAACATCTCGGTCAGGCCTTCCCAACTTTTCACAATTCCTTTTGGCAACTTGTGAAACCAATCCGATGCAATTTTCCCAAAGGGTGAGGGGAACACCTTGCACGGTAACGGTTCGTTCCCGATATACAAGGCCATTTAATTCAGTTATAAGCCGGCGTGAAAGTTCGAATCGGATTTACCATCATAAATTTGGAACCTTGGCATATGGAACCTTTTTGGGGCCTCAAACCTATCCAACTCTACTGAGAAGGGAGTTTTCGGCTTGACGGGTGATGTGACCTCACCATTCTGCCGCTTTCTTTAGAGGTAGTCCCTCAAATCCTCTTTAGTTCGACTAGGAGCTTGGCTATCAATGGATTTCAACCTTTTTGGTGCACTGCTCCCAGTGTCGTTATGTATTCTCTTGGACATCTCTTCATTCACCGTGTCAAAACAAAGTCCATTCCTTTGAACATGTCAATGTTCCTTGACATAAGTTCCTTTGGTACGAGGTGTCCTCTAAGACTCTCTTCTCATTGACTCTACTTGCCCGGCATCCTGTGAAGGCCGATGTGAGTGTTCCTTCACCTTGTCATGTTGAGGGACTGCTCGGATTACTTTTTGCCCCCTTTTCTGGACGTCGTTTTTGGCTGCTGGAATTGGCATGTCCTTCAATGGAAACGATGGTTGCATGACGTTGTTCTGCATCATGAAGTTGACAATCGATTGCAGGTCTGCTAACTTGTTTGCTATTCCCTTCATCTCGCCGTCCCTCCTCAGGCATCTATCTTTCCATATCTGGAGGTCGCTTTCGTTGTAATTTTCGTCTCGACCTGCTTTCTTTGATGTGTCTCTCTCTTGGCCGACATCTTTCTCCCCGGGATTCAGATCCCGTGTTCCTTCATTATGGTTTTCTTTCTCCATGTTTGGATCAGCATGTTTACCACTCCCATTAGGGATGTCGTCCCTAATCTTTTCTTCCTGCTCGTTGTTGGTCATCTATTCTCCTTATGTTCCCACAGACGGCGCCAAATTATGGGTGTTGATTTTTGACCACATAACCAAATAGGGAACTCAGTTGGATAGCACCGACAAAATAGATTAAGCCCGAACAACCTGTCATAGAAAGATAAGAATCTGGCGGTGGTTCGTTCACCCCGGAGCACTCCAACACTCAAGTCAGTAATCAAATATCTATCAGAGATAGCTAATTGAACTTAACTTACAAGAAAGAATTTATGGTTCTTAGTCTCTCACACATACTTGAGATCCACGGGAGTGCCCTACTTTTATAGCCAGCTTTAACTTGATCCCTGTAAAAGCCTCATCTCTGTGGACTCAGGGTTAATGCTTATCCTGGACTCTCACCTGGATAGAGATAAACTCCCTAAGAGCTCTATCTTTATCTAGACTGAGATCCTCCTCTAGTCTAGGACTCTTGTCCTCTATCCGCTCGTCTCGAATTTCAGTATCTTTGCAGACAACCTCAGCCTAGCCGAGGTCACCTCAGCACATGAGCAAGACACGTAGCACCTTGGCTGACGCTTCGACGTCACCTTGGCCATGTGCTATTATTCACAAAATATGGCCCCACAACTTTTATTTGATAATCTCACATGGGAAAAAAGAAAAAGAAAAAATGAGTTGTTTTACTCATAGAAAGAGAATCTCATACTCTTATCCCATTTAGTAAGGAGTCTTGTGAGAATTTTAATATCTTATACTAATTTTCTTAATTTAAACAATTAAGAAAATCTCTATTGGCTAACTTTTATTTGATAATCCCACATTGGGAAAAAAAGAAAAAAGTGAATTATTTAGGTTGGGATAGTTTAGGTTGGAAGCTTTTATCATAGTTTAGGTTGATGGTTCAACAAACTGTACGATGAAAATATGCACCAGTTTTTTTAATTTAAAGGCTTTTTTTAATAATTAATGTTATTATTATTATTATTATTATTATTATTATTATTATTATTATTATTATTAAATAAACATAATTGGAAAGCACTTAAACGAAATTCATTTGAACATAAAACTTAAATAAATACATAAATACAGAAAATAACTTACAATTACAATTGTAGCAACTGCAAGGATCTTAATTGGGTTACAAAATGGGAGAAGGTAACTCTCACTCAGAGCTCTCTGGTTTTCTTAGAACAATGCTATGTTTTTTCTGAAAATTCAAGAGTGCCGAGTGATTACAATTGATTATATTATATAGGAAAATAAAACTAACTATGCAGCATGTGACTTGTTTGATTAATGAAGGCAGCTGGCAGTATTGAAGACTGAGCAGAGCTGTCGGTTGCTTTCGGTGGAGTGATTACACGAATATGCATCTTTAACAAAAGTTGATTGAGTGAATAGTTACGGTGAATAGTAAAAGTGAATAGTAACTTTTACTATTCATCACTTTTGGTGGAACACGTGAATATAGGAATCAATATAGATACAAAATAGCAGCTTTTCTCAAAAGAGTATTGATTGAAGCTATTTTGTATTTATAGGGAATCCTATGTTGATCAGGCATATGGGTCCTGAGCATCTTGGAACTCAGATCTGCCATATGAGATGGGTTGAGTAGTTGATCCTTCAGAAGATTGTGACTGGTTTGAACTGTCTTCTGAATTTTCTGATTCGGTTGATTGAGCTGCTTCAGCTTGATCTGTTAATTGGCGGGCTAACTGGAGCAATTCATCTCTGGATAACTTGGGCTTGAACTTTGATTTAGGTTTGGGCTGAGCAGGAGGTGGAATGGGCTTAGCCTTAGCTTTGGACTTTGATTTGGGCTGTGAATGTTCCTTGGGCTGGGCCGGAACTGCAGGAACTTTGGATTTAGCCTTGGATTTTGATTTGGATGATTTGGGCTTGGAACCACTAGAAGAGGGGCTTCCAAGATTGATTGGAGGAAGACTGGGCTGACTTCCTTGGCTGATTGTAGCAATTGGATTTTGCTGGGCTTTGATCATAGAAGAAGTTGGAGCACATTAATAAATGGGGAACTCTTCTTGAACAATTTCAAAAATTCGGGGCACATTGTACTTAGCCCACCATTTGACTGAATGTTGACGGGTGATTATGTTGCCATCAATTCCATAATGCCATTTAAATATCCATGGGAGTTTATATTTGGATATAAAAATTAACAAAGAAGGAAATTGTCTCTGATGAGTGGTGAATGGGTAAACAGAGGAGAAATAGTTAACTAGTTCAATGAGATCACCAGGAAGGATGTCTGAAATGACACCATAATGAGTCCACCATCTCAGAAACCAGGTAGGTAATTCAGATTTGAATTTCTGATCAAAGGAGATGAACCATGAGTGACTAAAATTTTCATTTTGGTACAAAAAGATCTTGAACCAAGCATCAACATAATCATGGTAATTGTATTGAATAGAGTGACCAAGTAAATCTCGAAGCTGATAAGGAGGACCCCATTCAGCTTGGGAAACAATACTATGATTGTAAGTGGAATGATACAGAACCTTGCTAGCATAGGTTCGATCATAAATAGGTTTGATCAAGACTGATTGATGATGGATCAAAATATCTTTGTAATAGGTGAGTGTTTTCTCTGGATGTGAAAGGATGAAATGGCATCCAGAGCCAAAATGGAAATTAGCAATTTCATGGATTACTTGGCCTTTAGGGTGACTAGGTTCTATATAGAACAGATTAGTAGTGTGTGATTTGGTATAATCAGATCGAGATGACCTGACTGGGTTAGCAGGGAATGGAGTAACTGAGACTGATTGGCTTGAAGCAAAAGGATCAGTAGCCAAAGCAGTGGAGTAATTAGGCCTGGGGATATTACCAAGGATTTGGTAACGGTTGATCATTTGAATGGGTTGAGAGTATTGTCCTACTAACTCCAAAGGAGGAGGAACAAAAGGTTGACTAGAAGGAACCAAAGCCTTAGAAGAAGGCCTTGGGCGAGACATCTGTTGAAACAAGAAACAATGATTAGTAGTAGAGATTAACAACCAGAGAGAAGATCTAAATAATTTTGGTAAAAATGTAAATGATTGTAATAATCATGTCGCAGAGTACGACGGGCTTTAATCTGATGGTAATTGATGTATTGGGCTTTTTTAGTAGTTGGTCGAGCTGATTTGAGACGGTTAATACGGTGGTTAACTTGGTGGATCAGGGTTTGGTATTGGGTAATTTGGGTTTTTAAATATAGAATATGTGGAGTAGCACTCATCCCTTACCCTCCTGTAAAAATTCCCGGGTGAGAAAATCAGGCAGGGAATTTTGACAACCAGGTATATAGGTAATATCAAAATCAAAAATACTTAAAATAGATTGCCAACGGGCAAAAATCTGTTTACTAGCAAGATTTTGAACATCCTTCTCCAAAACATATTTAAAAAATTTTGGTTTAAAAAATATCATCTTGAAATTTTTGAATACATAAAACAGTAGACAAAATCTCTTTTTTAATAGTACTATAATTTAATTGTGCTTTATTCCAGACACCAAAATAATAACGAATAATTTGTTCAGGTGATTGAGGAGTGACTTTCTGAAGTAGAATGCCACCATAACCAATATCAGAAGCATCAGTTTGAATAATTTTGAATGAGTTCTCAGTAGGAATACCAAGACAAGGAAGAGACTTAACATATTGTTTGACTTGTTGAACTACAGCAATATGAGTAGGAGACCAAGGAGGAGGATTATCCTTTAATCTATCAAACACAGGTTGACAGACTTTCCGAAGATCTTTATAGAATTCAGCAATGTAATTGAGAGAACCTAAGAACCTTTGTAATTGAGTTTTATCAAGAATTTCATCAGGAAACTTGGAAGCAAACTCAATAGAGCGACTAATTGGAAGAATAGTATTATGGTGAATGTCGTAACCTAAAAACCTAATTTTAGTTTGAAACAATTTAATTTTAGGAGCAGAGATGACTAAACCATGACTTTTAATGGTATAAAAGAATGCAGTTAAGTGTTTTCAATGTTCACTAATTGATTTTGAAAAAATTAATATATCATCAATGTAAACAATTGAAAAATGGCTAAATGGGTTAAATATGTCATTCATTATGTTTTGAAATTCACTAAGAGCATTTTTTAAACAAAATGGCATGACATTCCATTCATATTGACCAAAAGGTGTATTAAAAGCAGTTTTGTATCTATCTTTAGGATGAATTTGAATTTGCCAGAAACCACTTTTTAAATCAAATTTACTAAAAATAAGAGCTTGACTAAGTCATTTTATTAAATCTTTTTTATTGGGAATAGGATATCTAATCCATTCTAGAACAGCATTTAATGGTTTGTAATTAATAACTAAGCGAGGAACGCCTCGTTCTAATTCAACATTTTTATTGACATAAAAAGCAGGACAAGACCATGGAGATTTACTAGGACTGATAATTTTATTTTTTAATAATTCATTAATTTCTTTTTTACACATTTCTAATAATTCATGATTCATTTGAATAGGTCGAAATTTAGTAGGTATTTGTCGTTCATTAAAATTCTTAATATATGGTAAAGTAACCACATGCTTTTTCCTATGCCAAAATGCAGTAAGTAAAGATGAACAAACAGTTGATTCAAGTTGTAATTTAAAATCACTAATTTGAGAAATTAGAACTGGGTCAGTTAACTGTTGATCAATTCTTTTATAATTAATTTCTTCTTTAAGAAAATTAATGTGTCGGGTTAATCTAGTATGAGAAATAGAACAATCTTGTAACATTTCAGGTGGAAATAAGAATTTAAATGTGACAGGTTGTCCTAAAATATGAGTAGTTATTCCTTTACTAGAAGTGGTAAAAGGATATAACAAAGATATGAATGGTGTGCCTAAAATAATTCTATCAGTCATATTTTTAACTAAAACAAATGTGGTTTTAAAACAAACATTATTTTGACAAACATGCACTTTAGGTAACTTGTATTTAATATGCATTTTACTACCATTAGCAGAGGTTAATTTCTCTTGACATTTTTCATAGTATTTAGTGGGAAGTAATCCTTCTTGAATGCAATTTAAATCAGCACCAGTATCAATTAAAGCAACTAATTCTAATTCAAAGTCTTCAACTATGATTTTAATTCTTGAATACCATTTTTGCATATATATTTTATTGAGTAAATTTAATCGTTTATCTTCAAGGTTAGTAGATTGAGGTCGATTATCAAATATGAGTTTAGCTGGATTAGTATGATCAGAATCAAGATCAGAATTATGTTCAGATTCATGAGGTAATTTTGGATTAGGTTGGAAATTATTTAAATTTTGATTAAGTTTTAGATTAATGATTTCATTTTCTAATTTGTTATCTTTAGATTGAAGGTCTCAGATAGTTTGTTTAATTTGATTGATTTTAGATTGTAAATCTTGAAGGATAACTTCTTTAGTTTTATTTTTAAATTTTTCTAAGGTCTTAGATAAATTAATAATAGGTTTATTAAACTTAGGTTTAGTATCCGATTGAAGTAGTAAAGCTTTTAATTTATCAATATATTGTTGTTTTAAATTAGGATCATCTAATTTACTAATTAAGTCAATTAAAGCAGATTCTTCTTGAGTATGTTTGGTAAGAACAGAAATTTGTTTAACTGGTTTACAACAAACATTATTACATCCTAAGGTAATTTGATTATCAGAATCAGAATTATCACTATTAGAAGGAGAATTAGATGTAGATGGAGGAACAGAAGAGGAATCATTATCAGATTGATTTAATTGAAAGATTTCAAATAACTGAATTTTAGATTCTTCATTAATTTGGAGTTTGTTAACTCTATCTTTTAGTTTTTGTTTTTCTTTACATTTATTAGCATAATGACTCTTTTGACCACAATTATAGCAGGTAATATCTTTATTAGATTTCGGATGTGATTTAGATTTATGATGTTTCTTCTTGGGTTTGGTATAAAATTTATCATTGGATTTGGAAGGTGAATAAGGCTTTTTGTATTTATTATAATATTTGGATTTATTTTTATGTTTAGAATATTTATGTGATTTCCTACGAGAGGGTACAACAGGAGGTAATCCGTATTGTTCGCAAAAATTTTCTAATTCATATTTAGCTTTATGTTTATCTTTAGTAGCTTTTTGACTAAGTTTAAGATCAATACACATCTTTAATCCTTCTTTTTGAATAGTACTAATGATATCACCATATGTTAAATTATCATATTCTATAACACTAGTAGGTTGACTAAGAACATCGCGAATTTTATGAGCAAATAGACTAGGTAATCCATTAATAAATTTTTCTTTCCAAAATGATTTAGTACAGTCTTCTCTTAACATTACTCGAGAGATGAATACATCTTTATACCAGCGAAAATCACTTAAGGTTGGACAAGTAAGGTTACTAAGTTGATCATGTATGCGAGAATAAATATTAGTGGGTGTACCTATGAAATGTCTAACAATAGTATAGATTAAGGCATTAATACCATCAGGGTGGCAACATCCAATATTTTCATCAAAAATAGGTAAACCATTATCATCTGTTTGATTAGCATATATTATAGATTCGCGTTGGGTTTCAGTTAAATATTTTTCCCACCAAGATTTGAGCATACTAGTGAACCCAGAAGTAATTAGAGTAACAATTTTAGATTGAGAATATTGGGGATAATTGGAGAGATAACTATTAGAAACCATAGATAAATGATTTAATTTTTGGAGAATTTGGTCTTCACTAAGACCATCTATATTCCATTCGTATAATCGTTTAGCAGAGACAGAAAATTGATTATTGAGATTAGTTTCTTCGAATTGAAGATCAGGAGGTGTAGGTTTTGTATACCAATTTTTAGTAGTTTGGGGATTAACTTTGGGATAATGAATTTTCGTAAGATGAGTAAATTGGAATTGTTGAGCTAATTCATTTATGTCATTATCAGTGTCAGATTGAGTAGAAGTTGGATCCATATCAAATTGTTGATTTAGAACAGTAAGACCTTTATCTTTAGAAGGTGAAGCATTATCAATTGTAAATAATTTAGTGAATAATTTTTCAATAGCTTGGACAGTAGAATGATCATTAGTAACTAAACTAGTTCTTTTAGAA
Source organism: Camellia lanceoleosa (assembly GCA_025200525.1). Classification (NCBI taxonomy): domain Eukaryota; kingdom Viridiplantae; phylum Streptophyta; class Magnoliopsida; order Ericales; family Theaceae; genus Camellia; species Camellia lanceoleosa. The sequence goes on from CM045764.1 coordinate 162,748,875, forward strand.
CGATTAGTGGGTAGGTTAAGTAAAGGTGAATCTAAAGGTTGTTTAGAGGATGAGGTTTGGACAGTTTCTAAATTAGTTTCTATTTTGTCTAATTGTTTACCAATTGTGCTTAAACAGTGATTAATATAATTATTTTGTTCAATGACTTTTTTAATTTCATTATCATTACCAGGTAATTTGAAAGGTGACGCAGGGATTTCAGAACCTTGTTGATGAAGAAGTATTTTTTCTAAAGGAGGATAACTAGAACTAACAGAAGTAGTGTCAGAAGTTTTCCATTTGTATTTTGTGATTGTATTAAGTTATTTGTAATATTTGTCAACATACTCTAATAAAGGTAATTCAAAACTATATGTAATCATAAAATCATACCATTGTTGAGAAATTTGAGACATTTGGGCAGAATTATATTTAGCATAGTAAGCATGTCGTTGAACTCGATTGGTTGTTAATTTAAACTCAATAAGTAATTTATCATGATTAGGAGAAAAGTCTTTTTTAATGGTCATTAATTGAGGGTTGACAGGTGGTGTAAATTCTTCAAAATCAGTTTGAGTTGGAGAATTAGTAGAAGCAACTTCTTCTTCAAGGAAATGTGTGTGTGCAGAATAAACAGGTTTACTAATTTGGGAAGTTGTAGAATTATCAATTCCTTTCAATTTATGTTGAGTTGAAGGACCAGTGGTCGGTCCAAGATGTAATCGACTATTTTTTCTAAATAAAGGAGTATTAAATATTTCGTCGTCAGTTTCAATTTCAGTAGGGACACTAGATGTACTATGTCGAGAGGATTGACTACGATTGAATTTAATGCGAACAGAACCATCATTGTATTGTTGAATATCTTGGATGTCTTGTTTTGAAGATTGTTGTTGATTATGTTTGTAATTTTCATTAACAGTAATCTATTGATCGGGTAAATCAATATTTTTCCATTCAATCATTTGTGGGACATTAATATGTGATTCATGAGTATCACTATTTTGAATTAAGAGGGTTTTATCTCGAGGACTTTTATGCAAAGCATGAACATTTAGATTAGTTTGCATGCACTTATAATGAACACGATATATTAAAGCAATATTATGAACTTTTTATTTCATGTTAGTAAATGAACCATGTATTTGAATATTTAATGTTAATGCATCTAAAATATGTGGATCTCGTAAACTTAGTGTAAAATCAGGAAAGCAATTAAAATGTACTGGACCTTTATGAAGACCAGTTTCCATCATACCCATTAAGCTATCATTGTAAATGAGGAAACGAGCATCTCTTAAACATAATAAAACAGAGGTATTTTTACCAACTATGGTTAATAGATTAACACCAACTTGAATTAAACCAATATGCATCAAATTGTAACTATTATTTAGATGTCTTTTAATTAATTTAGCATCAAATAATCTACAGGTTTCTCGGGATTTTTCTAAAGCATAAACTTGTTCAATTGTTTTAACATGTAATGCAACTTTAAAAATATTCTGTAAAAAAGTAGTTTTATAAATTTCTTTAATTTGCAATTTTGGTATATTCCAGCCTGTATTAATTTGATCATTTTGTATTTTAACATCTTCTTCATTTATTACTAATCCTTGATTAGGTATGGAGGACAACGTAGTTGACCTAGAACTAACTGATGAGTAATCGATTCATTGTTCTTGTTAATTAATCAGTTTTACAGATATCTTAATACAGACCCTGTTCTAGTCAGGTTATCACAGACCAAAGAGGTTTGAGTACAGACCTTATTTGAAATGTCCAACACTGCCTAACCCTAAGGACTTACTCTGGACAGGGGTTAAAAGTGGGTGACTTAAACCTGGTGGATATACCCAGACTGATCTCGTGGGTGATTAAGACGAACTGAAAACCAGATTAATGAAGAAAAGAATAGAAAGGATTAATTGGAAGAAACAAAGCAGTTAGAAACATGATACAACCCAACTTGGCTCTGATACCATTCACGCAGAAGTAGCAAGTAGATAAAGAACATGGATTACAAAATCAAAGATGATTCAAATAAACAGAATTGGAAAGATGATTCTAAATGTTCATGCTTTGCATAAAAGTCCTCGAGATAAAACCCTCTTAATTCAAAATAGTTATACTCATGAATCACATATTAATGTCCCACAAATGATTGAATGGAAAAATATTGATTTACCCGATCAATGGATTACTGTTAATGAAAATTACAAACATAATCAACAACAATCTTCAGAACAAGACATCCAAGATATTCAACAATACAATGATGGTTCTGTTCGCATTAAATTCAATCGTAGTCAATCCTCTCGAAATAGTACATCTAGTGTCCCTACTGAAATTGAAACCCATTTATTTAAATATTTAATACTCCTTTATTTAGAAAAATAGTCGATTACATCTTGGACCGACCACTGGTCCTTCAACTCAACATAAATTGAAAGGAATTGATAATTCTACAACTTCCCAAATTAGTAAACCTGTTTATTCTGCACACACACATTTCCCTGAAGAAAAAGTTGCTTCTACTAATTCTCCAACTCAAACTGATTTTGAAGAATTTACACCACCTGTCAACCCTCAATTAATGATCATTAAAAAAGACTTTTCTCCTAATCTTGATAAATTACTTATTGAGTTTAAATGAACAACCAATCGAGTTCAACGACATGCTTACTATGTTAAATATAATTCTGCCCAAATGTCTCAAATTTCTCAACAATGGTATGATTTTATGATTACATATGGTTTTGAATTACCTTTATTAGAGTATGTTGACAAATATTACAAACAACTTAATACAATCACAAAATACAAATGGAAAACTTCTTACACTACTTTTGTTAGTTCTAGTCATCATCCTTTAGAAAAAATACTTCTTCTTCAACAAGGTTCTGAAATCCCTGCGTCACCTTTCAAATTACCTGGTAATGATAATGAAATTAAAAAAGTCATTGAACAAAATAATTATACTAATCAATGTTTAAACACAATTGGTAAACAATTAGACAAAATAGAAACTAATTTAGAAACTGTCCAAACCTCATCCTCTAAACAACCTTTAGATTCACCTTTACTTAACAATAATAATAATAATAATAATAAAGGGTTTTGAAATTTGAAGGCCGTCACCTATCTCCTCAAGTTGGGTCTATCTCGCATGCATGACTACAATTAATTGTATTTTTAAAATAATATTTTACTCCAAATGCAATGATGCAAGTTCATTCTACGATTATGACTATATGGATGACAATATAACAAAATACATGTCGGAGAAGAGAAGATGTCAGTTGATTAACTTTGATTTATTTTCAATTTTTATTAGTAACATTCTGAATAAATTAAAGTTCGATTTACTTTGAGCGAGACTATTATTTATAAGCACGTAATTTTATTAAATTTAATTTTTAAAAATAAATAATATATATAATTTTATAAATAGATCATATATTTTTATTAAAGATAAATTTATTGAAATCACATGAACATGACTTTAGAATGAATTTGATTTATATATATATATATATGCATATGAGTTTACAAAATGATCGAGCATGATAAATTCATCAATCTAAATTATGCCTCTCTAATTCCTGTTAGTTAGCTTCTATTTACCTTTTATTTTATAATCCCACATCGGAAAAAGATAGAAAAAATGAATTGTTTCACTTACATAAAGTGAATCTTATGCTTTCATTTATATAAGAAAAATGAGATTTTTAATGAGAAGCCTCGTTATCAATATCTTATACTCATTTTTTTGATTTTCTTAATTTTAAACATCTAAGAAAATTTCCATTGGCTAGATTTCATTTAACTTTCATTTTACAATCCCACATAATTTTGATTTTAAAAATAATTTTGTATGAGATTTTGAAACTCTCATAATATTTAACTTTAAAATAATTACAATCTCATATCGAGAAAAGAAACAAAAAGTGAATTGTTCCACTTATATAATGTTACAATCCCACATCAGGAAAAAAGAAAAAAAAAAGTGAGTTAATTAACTAATATAAAATGAATTTTATAAAAGGAGTTTTAAGGGGGAAGCCTTCTAGAAGGTCTAAACCTTCTTTCAAAAGTTATTGAATTTTTTTAATTTTAAACAATTAAGAAAATTCCTATTGGCTAGCTTCTATTTACCTTTTATTTTACAATCCCAAATCGAAAAAAAGAAAAAAAAACAAAAAAAGAAAATAGCGAGTTGTTTCATTTACATAAAATGAATCTTATGCTCTAATATATATAAATTATTGAAATTTCTTAATTTTAAACAATTGAGAAAATCCTCATTGGTTAACTTCCATTTAACTTTTATTTTATAATCCCATATCGAAAAAAGAAGGAAAAAGTGAATTGTTTCACTTATATAAAGTGAATCTTATGCTTCCATTTATATAAGCAAAAGAAGATTTTTAATGAGAAGCCCTATAATCAATACCAATTTTTTTTGTTTGTGTATTTAAGAACACATGTACAATACTCCTAGTATATCACCCGTGCAATGTGAAGGTGCAATGTGAAGGTGCTTTTGTAAATACAGTTTCAATCTGCAATCTAATGTGCATATTCATTTAACTTTTATTTTATAATCCCATATCAGGAAAAAAAGAAAAAAATGAATTGTTTCACTTATATGAAGTGAATCTAATGCTCCCATTTATATAAGCAAAAGAAGATTTTTAGTGATCAATACCATTTTTTTTTATTTTCTTAATTTTAAACAATTAAGAAAATCTTTATTGGTTAGCTTTCATTTAACTTTTATTGTACAATTCTACATAGATATTTTGATTTTAAAAATAATTTTGTATGAGATTTTGAAACTCTCATAATATTTAATTTTAAAATAATTACAATTCCACTTCGAGAAAATAAATAAAAAGTGAGTTGTTTCATTTATATAAAGTGAATTGATTAAGGCCAAATTGTACAACACTAAGGCCGTTAATTAAGATCTCTTAACTTTACTTGCTTGGCAAACTATACATTTTATTTCTGTTTAATGTCAATCAGGTTTGTATATAGTAGGAGCATAAAATGAGCAAAAATGTAGAGAAAATTGCTCCCCGCACGTACAGATGCTCATTCCCTCACGTGTGACCTTTACCTTGCAGCCAAATAAGGCCCAAGTTTTCTGCACATGCGGAGGGTTTTTCCTGCATGTGAGGAACCCTTCACGCACGTGCGGTGACCATTCCTACATGTGTAGTGGTACCTCAGAAGTTGTGCCGCTGTTTTAAACCTGTTTGGAAGACATCAGAGGTATAAAAATACAAAAAAATAGGCTGGTGTAAACACCCCATTTTTTACCGCCCTTAAGACTTGGGCACCTCAGGTTGATCACTCGATGATGAAAGTTATGTTGTACAACCGCTCAATTTCTTCAGCAAGAAGAGCTTCTAAATCCCAACCTTACGCCCCATTTTGGACCGAAAACTATTTTAGTTCTTAAAACCCTCTCTTTCAAAATATTTTTTAAAAATTTTCTACAATGTTCCGAGGCTTGCATTTCGTTAAATGTTACACTTTTCAATAAACCAAGTAAGAACAAGTGGAAATAAATGGAAGAGGTGAACTTTTTGAAAAATCTTTTAAAGCTCTTATTTATAGGTTTGGAGTTGAAGAAAATAGGAGGGGGAGCGAAGAAAACTAGTTAGGGAAATGGTTGAGCTTGAAACCATTGAAAGAGGACTGAACAGCCTTCACTAAATCAAGCCTATCTCTTTTTTAACTTAGAATTTAGTTGTGAGGCCACCACCATTGGAAATTGGACTTCTGGGGCTTTATTTCAGACCTAAGAATCTCTTAAAGCCGAGTTTGGATAAGGGAGATATGATTGTTTGAAGTTAGGCATCAATTCGATTAAGACCAAAACTGAGCAACCTTCACTAAAATAGGCATATCTCTTTGCACACTTAGAATTTAGATGTGAAGCTACCACCATTGGAAAGTAAACTTCCGGGACTTTAATTTACACTTAAGAATGACCTAAAACCGAGTCCGGATGAAAGAGATATGCCCGTTTCGAGTCAGGCCTAAAAGCAGATTTTTGATAGCCAGCAGGCCATTATTGGTGGATGGCAGGCCACCACTTCTTGCTTGCCGGCCGCTGCTGAAAAACCTAGATATTTTGTGCCAGCTGTCCCCAAAAGCTCCAGCTGTTCCAAGCATGATATTTTTGACCTGAGGGGTTGTTTTTCTATATATACCAAGCCTTCTTTCATGGTTTAAGGTTACAAAAATTTTCAAAAGTTCCAAAACTTAGAATTCTCTCTCTATCTCTATCTTGCAACCTATACACCCTCTCTCTACACTTCTTAAACCAATATTAGAGCTCTCCTTGTTGAGATTCTTGAATCCGAATTTCAGCCTTTGAAAGTAAAAGACTTGTGGTTTATGAACAAAAGTGTTATTCCTCTTCAAGAGTTATAATTTTGAGCATCTTTGCACTACTTATTTTCTATCTTTTCTTGCTAATTTTGAAGTGTTTTTCAACTGTTTTTATGGGCTGAAACTTGTGGTTTAAGGCTATTAAAGGTAGAGGGGTTAATCACCCTTTTTTTAATCTTGTTCTCTAAGCCTTTCCACTTGTGTTTAGCCTCCCCTTATTTTGCTTGTTTCCTAGCTTAATTGCTCAATATTTTAGCTACTTTTGTTTTCATTTCAGCGCATTTTTGTACTGTTTTTGGGCTGTTTTTGGACTGTCTAAACCTCTATTTTGTGGGCTGAAATTTGTGGTTTTAGGCCATTTAAGGTTAGGGGGTGGTTTACCTTTCTTTATTCCTTACTTACAAGGCCTTTCCACTCATGTTTCCCACTTTCAAACCATCTTTTTTTGGGCTTTTTACCACTGAATTTCAAAACTTTTTCAGTGGCCAAAATCATGTTTTGAGGTCCAAATTGGAGGGGTTAACTTCCCCTCTTTGTGTCTTCTTTGCTAGCCTAGATAGCTCTATGTGATATCTTATTTTTCTAGCCATTTGTAGCTTAATTCTAGCATGTTTTAGGCTCTAATTTGGACTATTTTAACTCTATTTTTGGCTAGTTATTGCATTTGAGTCTTGTGTTTGCATGCTTCTAATGTAAGTGTCCTCACAAGTTTGGTGTTTTAGGCCTTTAGACACCATTTGTTTGAGTTGATTGCATGTTATAATTCTTTTCTCACTTAATTTCAGCAAACATAATCTCTACAACCTCCCTCATTTCTTGGTTTTTTTTATTTGCTTTGAGGGTTGTGTCAACCTTAGGATTGTTTAAGCTTGGGATTTAGGTCCATGCTTAATGGTTTAATCCTCTTTTAAGGGTTCATTATTAATGGCATGACATCTCTCTCATGTCTTACACTACCTCTTGTTTGACACTTCATTCTCTTTTAGAGGACTTAACTCACCAATGGACTTAATTGGTTAAAGAATAGAAGGGTAATTAAAATGAGTGATTAAAAATTGAAAATAAAATTGTGCAAAAATAAGAATTTGGTTGTGTTACGATGTGTTCAATCGGACGTTAATTGAACACAAGGAAAATTAGGGCATTTCATACTCAAAGTGATGAAATGTGCCAATTTTTCTAAGGTCTCCATTGCCCTTAATCATGCATGATAGGGTGATGGTTTTTGGTCTTGTTTGTGCATTTATTAAACTTGTACATCTTGGTTCCTTAGCCATCATGCAATGAAATTGCTTGAATTGATGGTTTGAGGACCAAGTGTATCACTCCTTTGAGATGTTTTGATGATAATGAGGGATACATAGCACAAACAACTATGAGAATACCCTTTCATTAAACGCTTTACGCATTTGTTATTCACTAGGCTTTAGCTCTCTCTTTCTATATATATATGTATGTAGGTGATCAGGCACCCAAGCGGAGCTAGCAGCATTTACCCAATTTCGTTTTGTTAAGCCAACCCATTGTGCCTCACTACGAGGCTTTGATCTGTCGTTGTCAGGGCTTTTGGGTGATCTAATTCCACCCTTTTTGGAGAGTTGTTTGATGTCAAAGTAAATGTTTTATACTTTGTTTTGGGCTTGGGATTTAATTCCCTAACATGTCTTGGAAGTTTATGACATAATCTTTTACGTGTATATTGGATATGGACTTGGACTTATTTGTGCATCAGTATATATATTCATACGGAAGTTGTTTGTTCATTTACGTCCTCATAGCTCTTTGGATATTATGTTTTAATATGTACAGGCTTCCGTCGATCCTTTTTCTTGTTTAATTGTTATTACTGTTAAGTAGGCCTTTGGAAACCACAGATTACTGGCCGGTTACGATGCTAAACCCTTAGATAAAGGTTTTGGTCCTGACAGAGTGGTATCAGAGCACGAGTTATACCGCACACACATGTCCAAATGAGCTATAAGATGTCTTAGAAAAGCAATTAGGGCATTGCATAAGCATAAATAAGTGTGTGTGGACATGTTTTGTGAATATGTGCTAACATGAATAAGTAAACCATCTTTCTTATGTTTATTATTACCATGTTTTATATATAGTGCAATGGAGAATGCAAGGAATATAGATGAAACTGAATCATCCAAAACAAGAATTGCAGGATTGGAAAGGATAGTTGAATTATTGACTGAGGCTCTAAAACAACAACAGAACCAACAACCTCTACATCTTCCTCTGCCACCAGTGCAGCTAGAACCAAATGCCAATGATAATGTTATTGCTTTGACATAAAAGTTTAACAAAATGAAGCCACCAACATTCTAGGGAGGTTTTGTGCTACTGAAGGCCGAAGCATGGATCCTAGAAACTGAAAAACTGTTTGAAGTATTCCCATGTTCAGAGGCATATAAAGTGTTATTGACTACTTTTACTTTGCAAGAAGAAGTCAGGCGGTGGTGGATGCTTATTCGTGATACAAATAATGCTATGATTTGGGCTCAGTTTAAAGATGCTTTTTATGATAAATATTTCCCTCAATGCGTCCAAGACCACAAAGTATTCGAATTTGAACAACTGAAGTAGGGTACCATGTCAGTAGCAAAATATGAAACTAAGTTCACTGAACTCACCCGCTATGCACCACACATGGTAGATACCAACTATAAAGAGGCTAGAAAATTTGAGGGTGGACTTAATGTGGAGATACTTGACTGGATCAATGTTTTAAAATTACTCAAGTATGTGGATGTTCTTGATTGAGCTATCATAGCTAAGGCAAATGTTGCAGCATTGAAACAGGCTAAGATGCCAGTGACTAAATGACAAGGTAAGAGACAGTTTTAATTTCAAAACAGGCGGGAACAATTCATTGAATAAAAAGCAAAATACAGGGTCAACAAGTAGTTCCAGCCAAGGGAACAATTCCATACCACCTTGTCCAGAATGTGGCAGAAGACATAAATGGGTCTGTTAGAAAATTTTTAGGGCATGTTACAAGTGTGGCAAGGTGGGCCACATGCTCAAAGATTGTCCTCTCACATCTCAAGGCACTAATAGACTCATAGCAAGTGCTGTAGCATCAACCGCTACACCAAAACCCAATCCCAAAGCTACCGGGAGAAACTTTGAGGCAAGGCCGGGTGTTTGCACTTGTATTAGGAGATGTGTAGAATACCGAGACAGTTGTGTCATGTATAATTTCAATTTGTGCTCAAAATACTTATATTTTGATTGACTCGGGGTCTACGCATTCACTTGTCTTGTATACTTTTTCGATAAAATTATCTAGACCACTAGAACCCATGAATTATTTATTAGTTGTGTCTTCACCTACTGGGGGGTCCATGACTTATGCTTATGTGTATCTTGCATGTGAGATTGTTATTGGAGATGTGATTTTATATGTTGATTTGTTGCCTTAAATTTTGACCACTTTGATGTAATTTTGGAAATAGACTGGTTAACAAAATATCATGCCTCCATTGATTGTGTAACAAAATAAGTTGTTTTCCGTCCACCTGGGTTGCCTGAATTTATATTTAACGGAGTTGGTGTGGTTCCTTCCCTATACTTGATTTCATGTATGAAAGCCTATAAATTGATTAAAAATAGGTGTAAAGGGTATTTATGTTGTGTATTGACTATGCTTGTCGATAATAAAACTAATGTGGATAGTATTCTTATAGTCAGAGAATTCCCAGATGTTTTTTCAAATGATTTGTCAGGGGATTTGATTGATAAGGAGATTGAGTTTACTATTGAAGTGGTATTGGGTACACAGCCAATTTCAAAAGTTTCGTACTGAATGGCACCTATTGAACTGAAAGAGTTAAAAATCCAATTGCAAGAGTTGTTGGATAAGAAATTTATTAGGCCTAGTACATCACCATGGGGTGCTCCAGTCTTATTTGTGAAAAAAAAAAGATGGTTCATTAAGGCTTTGCATTGATTACTGTGAGCTGAACAAGGTGATAGTGAAAAGCAAGTACCTGTTGCCGCACATTGATGATTTATTTGACCAACTGCAAGGTGCTCAAGTCTTTTCCAGAATTGATCTTAGATCGAGATACCACCAATTAAAAGTCAAAGCTGAGGACATTGAAAATACTGCTTTTTTCGAACAAGTTACGGACATTATGAATTTCTTGTTATGTCTTTCGGAGTTGCTAATGTGCCTGCTGCGTTTATGGATCTTATGAACAGAATTTTCAAGCCATTCCTCGATGAATTTGTGGTTGTTTTTATAGATGACATTTTGATTTATTCCAAAAGCAAAGAAGAACATGAACATCATTTGAGAATTGCTTTGTAAATCTTGAGAGAGCATAAATTATATGCAAAATTAACAAAGTGTGAATTCTGACTTGATAGTGTTATGTTTTTGGGACATGTAATCAGTAAAGATGGCATTGCAGTGGATCCATAGAAGATTGAGACAGTTGTTAATTGGCCTAGACCTACTAATGTTACTGAAGTCCGGAGTTTCTTGGGTTTGGAGGAATATTTCTGAAGATTTGTGAAAGACTTTTCTAAAATTGCATTGCCTTTGACTCAGTTGACACAGAAAGGAGTAGGGGTGGCAATTTGAACCTGGCCCGACAGGGACCCAATCCCCTTATCCCGATTAGAATAGGTTTTTTCCGAAAATTATCCCTATTAGGCAGGGGATAATATTAAAAATTAAATCCCCGATGATTTTCGGGTCGGGGACAGGGATAGATTCCCCCGACCCGGCCCAACCCCAGCCTGAGTAATCCCTGTCTAATCCCCGTATATATATTAGGTTAGTTTGAGACCCATTTTAGCCTCTCTCTCACTCACTCACCTCTCTTCTCTTAGCCTCTCTCCCTCTCTCTCTGTTGCGGTGCTCACGGCATCGACGTCGGCGTCGGCAGCTCCTCATCTCTTTTTCACCGGCGCCACTCTTTATCTCTCACTCACTAGCAGCAGGTCCTCTCTCTCTCTCTCATGGTATGTCCTCTCTCTTTTTCTCACTCATAGTATCTCATCTTCCTCCTCTCTCTCACGGTATCTCATATCTAGTTACTTTCTATCTCTCTCTCTCTCTCTCTCTCTCTGTTTTTTTTATTTTGTTCTTCAGATCTGGAAGTTTTGGTCATCAGTGCCAAGATCCGAGTTGAGGAGTGAAGAGACGAATCTGGTGTATGCTAGGGTTTCACCATTTCTACTGTTAAATCTGTTGAATCTGTCGAATATATGAGCTAGAAGTGAAGAGACGAATCTAGGTGTGTTGTTGTTGATGATCCTCAGATCTGGAGCTGAATATATATGTTAAATCTATTGTGTTGTTCATGAGTATTAAATCCGTTGTTGTTAAATCTATTATTGAATATTTGATCTGAAGCTAAAATATTTTTTTTTTTTATAGGGACTTTTCGGGGTCGGGGAAACTCGATCCCCGTTAAGGGATGGAGGCGGGGGTGGGGACAGGTACCCTGTCGGGGATCGGGCTGAGACCAGAGACGGGAGAATCTCCACCATCGGGGATCGGAGACGAGAAGTGTGATCCCTAGCCCCGCCCCGCCTTGTTGCCATTCCTAGAAAGGAGTACCGTTTGACTGGACCGATTTCGAGAATTGAAGACTCAACTTGTGACTACACCGATTCTCACCTTACCCTCAGGTACGGATGGATTTACTATTTTTAGTGATACTTTTTATAAGGGTTTGGGGTGTGTATTGATGCAGAATAGCAAAGTAATAGCATATGCTTCCCGACAATTGAGGCCACATGAAAAGAATTATCCAACTCATGATTTGGAGATTGCTGCAATAGTATTTGCATTGAAGATTTGGTGCCACTACTTGTACGGGGCAACATGTGAGGTTTATACAGATTACAAGAGCTTAAAGTATTTCTTTACTCAGAAAGAGTTGAACATGAGACAAAGAAGATGGCTGGAATTGATAAAAAACTATAACTTGCAAATCTTGTACCATTCGGGGAAAACAAACACTGTTGTTAATACACTTAGTCGAAAATCAATTGGGAATTTGGCTTGCTTAGTTACCGGGCAAAGAGAATTACTACATGATCTTGAGAAATTTGATGTTGAAATTGTATTGCGAGAACAAGGCGGGACGTTGGCTGTTATTTTTGCTCAACCGGTGATTCTTGAAGAAATTAAAGAAAAACAACAAGAAGATGAATTTTTGAAGAAGATTATTGATGAACGAGAATCCAAACCAAGGCCGGATTTTGTTTTTGAAAATGGTGTGTTGAAATTTCAAGGTAGATTATGTGTACTAAATGATGTTGACGTGAAAAGCGAGTTTTGCAAGAAGCCCACAGTTTAAAACTTTATATCCATCCAGGGAATATAAAAATGTACCAAGACTTGAAGCTTAATTTCTGGTGGTCGGGAATGAAGAAAGAAATTGCTGAATTTGTGTCAAAATGCTTACATTGCCAATAAGTCAAAGTCAAACATCAATGACCCGTTGGATTGCTCCAACCACTACTAATATCGGAATGGAAATGGGAGCATATTACTATGAATTTTATTGTTGGACTACCTCGCTCCAATAGAGGTATGGATTCAATTTGGCTAATTGTTGATCGGTTGACTAAGTCTGCTCATTTCTTACCTGTCAAAACAATTTATAATACGGATAAGTTGGCTACAATTTACATTAATGAGATTGTTAGATTACATGGAGTGCCTATGTCCATTGTTTCTGATAGGGACTCAAAGTTCACATCAAGATTTTGGCAAAGTCTGAAAATGGTATTGGGAACTGAATTAAGGATAAGCAGTGCATACCATCCACAGACCGATGGCCAGTCAGAAAGAACAATCCAAACTCTGGAGGAAACTCATTTGCCTCTAGCTGAATTTTCCTACATAACAGTTTTCATTCAAGCATTAGTTTGGTGCCTTTCGAGGCATTATATGGCAGAAAATGTCGGTCTCCTAGTTGTTGGGCTGAAGTTGGAGATGAGCCTTTACTTGGGCCTGAGATTGTACATAAAATAACGGAAAATGTGAAATTAATTCAACAAAGATTGAAAACTACACAAAGCCGACAGAAAATCTATGCGAATGTCTGAAGGCGCGACAGGGAATAAGAAGTGGGTAATCATGTTTTTATTAAAGTGACACCAATGAAAGGACAAACTCACTTTGGAACCAAGGGCAAGTTAGCACCGAGGTATGTTGGGTCGTATGAAATCATCAAAAAGATTAATCCAGTAGCATATCAAGTACCACTCTCTTCTGAAATGGAATATATGCATAATGCCTTTCATGTCACGACCTGCTCACCGTACGCAACGGTTAAGCATCATGATGGCCAGTAACTGAGGTTACCTCCGGCCAATTCTTAAACAAATTAATAAGCGTAAGCGGAAATAATATTTAAGTGAGGGTACTAAAATAATCATCGGAGTTTCTATTTTTATTACAAAATTTATTGACCAAAAGGCCAATATTTACATATAAAAATATCATAAAAGTGTTGTATATGTCTATTCCGCAGCCCCATTTCTAAGACTTTCCAAAAACTATTTTTGAATTGCATTGTTTCCTAAAAATTGATAAATAGCTATAAGCACATGACAGAGTGAGAAATATTATGCTAAGAGTATAAGGGACACAAAATAACCATAGATAGTTATGTAACTAAAATATTTAACATAACTTAATCTGAACAAATAATCATTTAAGTAGCAAAATTGATATTATGTAAATAAATAACCATAACAACGCTACAGAACAGAACAGAGGTTACATGAGTGACAGTCAGAACAGAGATATGGTTTCAAGAGGTGGCTCGTACGGATTATAAAGGTGGCTCCCACAATAGTGTAGTACTTATCTCCGCACAGTACTTTGTTCCGCACAGAACAGAGATCAATAGATCCATGACAATAGAGGGCCACAAAGTGACCAAACAGAACCCAATGGTTATTTAAATCCCCTAAGGCGTGGGACTCCCGTGGTGGTATTTACAAAACATAATTGTTTATAAGGTCATAGTCAAATATTCTTTAAAATATAAACAAACATATCCATGGGTTTCATTTTAACCAAATAGGGGTCAGGAAAAAATCAACGTAACTAAAATATTAATATAACTTAATATAATTTATAAAACATAACTTGTATAAAATAAATTATGATGAGTCAAAACATACGTAAAATATATTATGATAACTCAAGGTATAATATAACTCACCTTAACTTTAATATCTCACTCTTTCTTTCCACTATCAAAGACCCTCTCGGCTTCTATTATTTCTTCTTCATTTTCTTCCTTTCTCTCCCTTCCTTTCTCTCTTCTTTTCCTTTCTTTCTCTCTTCTTTTTTTCCTTTCTTTCCACCCACAAAAGCACCTCCTCCCTATTTATAAGGAGGGTTAAGCATACGTGGCCCGCGTATCTTCAACAGATTTGATTCATAAATTATATAGATTTATACTTATCTTTAATAAATATTTAAGATAATTACACTTTGGCCTAATTTTCTAATATAACTATATAAATAAATTAATCCCTATTTAAATTATACTCTATCGTATACCAACATAAAATTAATTATTTATTTTACTACCACACCCATTATTATTATTATTATTTACTTACTCTTACTTTTATATTTATTTATTTACTATCTTTAACTTTAATTTGGCCCAACTAGTATTATAATTTCATATTTCTGTTAATTTGGCCGCAAATAATAATCTCTAATTAATCTCATATTTGATAATCTAATGCCAAATTAGATTCTGTATTTATTATTATTTATTTAATAATATATCATCATATACAATCATAATACTAGTATTAAATTTAAGGGACAACTTAAATTTTCGAATTATTACATTTCATGTCTCAATGTTGCAGAATTATCTTCGAGATCCTTTCCATGTTATTGAGCCTACCCACGTGGTATTGAGTGATGACTATACTTATGAAGAAAGGCCCATTCAGATTGTAAATCGGCGAATCAAGAAGTTGAGAAACAAAGAAATTCTGTTAGTGAAAGTAGACTAGCAAAATCATGGTGGTATTTATGCATCCTGGGAAAGGGAAAATGATATGAAGAGGAGATACCCGGACCTCTTCCCACTTTGCCCTATATTCTTCACAAAGGACGGTAATTGAGTTTGGAAGACCAAACGTCTTAAGAGAGAGTGAATGTGACAATCGCCTTCTTAATTAAGTAAATTAATTATAATAATTGTGTGCTTAAAGTTAATTGTGTGATTATTTGCCAATTGTGAATTATGTGCCACATGATATATGCTTGCATTGGTCGGTATTGTATTGTTATTATGAACAGATAGGTAAGAGTGAAATTAAGCCTGTCTGATTCGCTAATTTTAACAAGTTAGAATTAAATAATAAGATAGGAAATTAGAGCCTAATTCACCTTAGTATAATTTAATTTAGTGTAATTAAGATTATAAGATGTTAAAGATGAATTATATTGAGCGAATTTGTTTTACATTAAATTAATGTGATTATTAGCCGAAGTGACTTTGAAACAAAAATAAAAATAAAAATATAACAATAATACAAAATCCTACTCATTAATTAGAAACTAAAGAAGAGAATTAGTGGAGCTTCTTCTATACTACACGTAGAGAGAGGGTATGAGAGACTTGGAGAGTGAGAGCTCAACATAAGGGAAGAAGAGAAAGTGAAGAAACCATTGCAACTTCACACTATCCTTCATAATTCATTTACTCTAGGTAAGAATTACCTTCTTAAATCTCATAAATTTGAAGAATTTTGCTCATCACTCATGAAATTCAAGGTTAGCCTAGAAGAATATATGTTGACTTGGAAGTTTGGTTCATGAAAGTAGAGGTTAATTACATGCATGGCTTCTTAACTCTTCATTTCATCATGCATGGAAAAATTCTTGAATTTCATGATTATTCATTTGTTTACTTGCATGCAATTTCATGATTGAGAAGTGCATTCATGAGTATTAAAGATTTGAAACTTAAGGGAAACAAGTTTTATGACTAGACAAATCAATTAAAGAGTTGAACTTTTTGAATGAAATTTGAGACCCAATTTTACGTTATAATCTTGTTTAAAGTTAGACATGTTATGAATGAATTGTTCTTAGAGAGTTTTGGGTGTTAAATGCTTGAAAAATGAAGTTGGAAAGTTACAAATCTGAGCTGCAAAAGAAGAGTAGGTTTCAGATTAGTTTTGGAACATCACCGTACGTGTGGCTTAGAGCCCCGTATGTGTAGAAAATAGGGCATTTCAACTAGGCACACTGCAATATATGCACGTGCGGAGGTAGGTACGGGGATGGTCCCGCACATGCAGCAATAACCCCCTGTATGTGAATTGCATCTCATGAGTAAATGAATGAAAGTTAGAATCGAACAAGTGAACAACGAATAGAAATTGACCGAATAAACAACGAAGCAAATGGATACATAAATGATTGAATCCAGCATGGATATGATTGAGTTGTTGTGCTTGAATTTGTTTGTTTAGGTCGGATGCGTCTTTAGTGCATTCTAGCATGTGTTCCACAGAGCCCATTGTGAGTAACAATGTTGTAAAGCTATATTCAATTATAATTATTTTCTCAATGATTAACTGTACTGCTTTCTGAAATGATATTGTTTATTAAATGAATGTTTGTCTTATTTTATGAACTGTACTCGTGACATCCATAGCAACTGGCTGTTACTGTTATTACTACTGCTACTGCTACTATTATTGTTAATGTTACTACTACTGTTACAAAGATCTCTGTTAGTTCCAGTGTTGGAACTACTGTTTACTATTTTGATGGCCATCGATTGACTGTTCGGTCTTTTAAGACCTACTGTACTATTCTGCTAATGGATGTACTACATATGACTGTTATGCTTACTATACGATAAATATGATATGAAATATGAGGTATTGATCAAATAAATGATCCACTTATGTAATTAACTGCTTTAAAATACTGATGGGATATCATTCATTAAACCCTTTACACATTTGTTATTCACTGGGCTTTAGCTCACTATATATATATGTATGTAGGTGATTAGGCACCCGAGTGGAGCTAGTAACGTCAACCCGATTTCATTTTGTTAAGCTAACCCGTTATGCCTCACTAAAAGGCTCTGATCCGTTGTTGTCAAGGCTTTTTGGGTGATCTAATTCCATCCTTTTTGGAGAGTTGTTTGATGTCAAAGTAAATGTTTTATACTTTGTTTTGGGCTTGGGATTTAATTCCCTAACATGTTTTGGAAGTTTATGACTTAAGCTTTTACGTGTATATTAGATATGGACTTGGATTTATTTGTGCATTGGTATATATATTCATATGGAAGTTGTTTGTTTATTTACATCCTCATAGCTCTTTGGACATTGGCCCTGTTTGGTATGGCTTATTTCTGGCTTATTTCAGCTTTTAGCTTAATTTAAGTTATTTTGATATGTTTGGTCCAGCTTAACAATACAACTTATAACTTTTTGTAAGTCAAAAATTAACTTATTCTTTGAGTGGGGGAGGAGAAGCTTAATTTATAAGTCAAAAATCAGCTTATGTTCACAGTTATAAGTTATAAGCTGTTAAGCTATAAGTTATAATCACTTTCCCACAACTCTATCAAACGGGGCCATTATGTTTTAATATGTATAGGCTTCCGCTGGCCCCTTTTCTTGTTTAATTGTTATTACTGTTAAGTAAGCCTTTAGTAATCACGAATTACTGGTCGGTTACGATGCTGAATCCTTAGGGGCTAGTTTGGGTCGTGACTTAAAATCATGGGATTTTAAAAATAAGTGGAATTAACTTTAAATATATGTAATTGGGAACGTTTTTGCATATTTGATTGAGTTATGCATGAGCCTAAGTTTTGAAATGAAGATTAATAAGTTAAGAATCAACATAAATTAGTTGGTTAAAGAATGAATCATTGATTAAGTAATAATTGATTAAGAAACCAAGTAAGAAATCGGTCTATTTGAAAAAAAATGATTTAGTAATGAAAGAATATATGGAATGAGAACCCGGTTTATTTGAGTAAAAAAAAGATAAGCATAATAGAATTTAGGGTTACTTACACAGAAAAAGACAGGAAAAGTTAAGTTTGATCAAGAAAATGATATTGTATTTCAATGTGTATCTGTTATGTGATTGTGTACGTCACGTGTTACAGTCTGTCTAATCCATCTTTAGAGCTATTTGTGAGTAATAACCTTATAAAGATATGTTGAATTATAATTATTCCTTGATCGATAAAATGCAATGTTTTCTGAAATGATATTGTTTACTGAATGAATGATTGTTCTATTTTATGAACTGTAATCGTAGCATCCATAGCATCTGTTAATGCTACTATTATTGTTACTGCTACTGCTACTGTTACAAAGATCTCTGTCAGTTCCAATTCTTAGAACTACTGTTTCTTATATTGATGGCCATCAAATGACTGTTCTGTCTTTAAGACCTACTATACTATTCTGATATTGGATGCACCACGTATAACTGCTATGATTTCATTATGACTCTGAAATATATGAGATACTGCTTTGTGAACTGATTCACTACTGAAACTGACTATTTAAGTAGCTATGAGGACATCATTCATTAAGCCCTTTACATAATTGTTATTCACTGGGCTTCAACTCACTGTTTATGTATATGTATATAGGTGATCAAGCGCGTGACTAGGCTTAGAGGCATTTGCCTAGAATCTATTTTTGTTAGCCAACCTATGCGCCTCCCGTGGAGGTTCCAAATATGTCAAGTGGTCAAGGCTATGTGATTAAAATTTAAGTTTTTATTTATTCTGTATATAGGGCTAAGTCCCTTTTGTCTCAATTATATATATGATGACGCAGCAATGATGTGATAATATATGTATATAAAAAGTTTAAATATTTTCTGTCTCATGTAAGTCTCCACAGCTTAATGGACAATGCATGCTTGTATTTTGCTTCCACTAACCCTTAATATTATGTATCTGTATACGAGGCCTTCGGTAATCTTAGGATTACTGGCCGATCATAATGTTAAACCTATAGAGACAGGTTTGGACCTACTACCACTCTGTCACGACCCAAACCCACCCCTAAGGGTTTAACATCGTAACTAGCCAGTAATCTGTGATTACCAAAGGCCCAGTAATAACAATTGTACAATGAAGGGGCCGACGGAAGCCAGTAAATATTAAAATAGAATGTCTAAAAAGCTGTGAGGGCTTAAATGAGTAATACAAGTTTCATATATTGATATATGCACAAACACTTAAGTTCATAAGAAGTTTATATACAAAAATAAAACAGATGTTTGGGAATTAAATCCCAAAGCCAAAACGATTTATACAACATTCACTGGACTTCATATTAGAGCACCCAAAAACAAGCCTTGACATTAACGGTTCGGAATCTCGTAGTGAGGCACAATAGGTTGTTTTGACAAAACGGGTTCAGGTCGACGCTGCTAACTTTGCTTCGGTGCCTGACCATCTACATATATATAATAAACTGTGAGTTAAAGCTCAGTGAATAACAAATGTGTAAAAGGGGTTAAAAATGAATGTCCTTTCAGTAATTAAAACAATCAATTGCATCTGTAAATCAGTTTTTCAATCAATGTCTCATATTTCACGTCATATCAGTCATTTAGAAATCATAGCAGTCATACGTGGTACATCTGATAAAAGAACAGTACAGTAGGTCTTAATAGACCGAACAGTTAGTTAATGGCCATCAATACAATAACAGTAGTTTCAAAGATTGGAACTAACGGAGATTTCTGTAACAATAGCAGTAAACAGTAACAATAACAGTAGCAGTAACAATCAGTTGCTATAGATGCCACGAGTACAGTTCATATAATAGGACAAACATTCATTCAGTAAACAATATCATTTCAGAAAGCAGTACATTAATCATTCAGAAAATAATTACAATTTAACATAGCTTTACAATATTGTTACTCACAGTGGGCTCCTCGAAACACGTACTACAATGCACTAATGGTGTGGCGTCTGACCTAAACAAACAAGTTCAAGCACAACAACACAATACACAGTCCACTCGTTCAATCGATTCGTTGTTTACATAATCGGTTTCCATTCATTGTTTACTCGTTCGGTTCTATCATTTGTTTTACACTTTCTTAGTGTTCATGAAATATAATGCATATGAGAAACACGTTTAAATCATGCAAACAGGGGCCCGAAAGATTAAAAAATTGAGCAAAAAACAAAACCGGGACTGCCCCTTATAATCGCACGTGTGGGACCATCTCCGCACGTGCTTTTCACACCTGCAATTTAAACAAAATGCTTGCTTACATTGCCCTGTAGCGCCACACGTGCAACGCCTAAGCTTTCTGCACATGTAAAGGGTTTTTCTTGTAAGTGCGGAACCCTTCACACACGTACGGTGACCATTCCCGCACATGCGGTCGTACCTCAGAATTTGTGTTGCTGTTTTAAACCTGTTTGGAAGACATCAGAGGTATAAAAAGACAGAAAATAGGCTGAATAGGGTTTTGAGATTTTTTCAAGAAGAAAGAGGCTAGGGTTTGAAGAAAAATAACTTAAAACTTGAAGAAGGTCTCCTATGGTGGTTTCTTCTCCCTCTACCTTTTCTCACTCCTTCATGAGTGACTAGCCTCCTATTTCTAAGGTTATAATGAAACTCTAGCCATGTAAATAGGTTTTCTTTTATGTAATGGTTTGAACAATTGTATGGTGTTTAAGAAGTTTCAAATATATATTTTCCATTATTTCTTCGAGTATTCGACTTTTTGTGATTTTTGAATACTTTCCATACAATGGTTTTCTTTTCTTTCATATTCAAGATATGAGATGAACCATATTACGAGAGATGAGTCGTTTGTTACCCTAGTTTAGAGTGAACGACTCATACTACTTGAAATGGTTCGTGCCTATACATTGAACGTGATAACTCTCTTAATCAATGCTTCGAACTTGTAGTTGCGAAGAATTATTTAGTTTGAACCGTAGCATAATTGACTTTCAATTTAAAACCTTATTTATGTAACTAGTGGTAAATTCATTATCCTAAATTTTTTCACAATTAGTAATTCAAATTTCAATTTTAATCACTTTGTTTAATTTAATTATTATTAGGTTATGAACAACCATCTTTTTCATCAAAATTAATTTAGAAATTTAGCATTTAAATTAGTTTAATTTCACAATTGTTCATGTGGATCGATACATGGACTTACCATTATTCTAAAGAATTTGGTAGAGTTTAGTATTTATTTTTGATGAGTGAAACAACCCATCATGAATCTTATTATAGTATTGTGCATGTTTCCGTTCAAGATGGTTTAAATTTTAAAATAAAATTTAAATGTTTTAATTAATTAATTTTGTTGTAAATTGGTTGGTCTTTTGACTTAGCCAATTATGCTGAATCGTTTTCATTTTGATTAATTCACTGGTTTAACCACGGTTTTAGGTGTTTTATCAAAATATATTACTTAGATTTGTTTGATTTAAAATAAATTAAGATTGACTTTATTAAAAATTGGGCGACAGAAATTGCTTGATTAGAAATGAACTTTCCGTTCAAATAACTGTTAATTTTTATTTTACAATCCACATCAGAAAAATGAGAAAAAAAATGAATTGTTTCACTATATAAACCTTATACTCCCATTTAATATTGTAGTCTTGTGTATGTTTTAGTTTAAGACTATTTAAATTTTAAAATTAAAATAAAATTTAAAAGTTTTAATTAATTAATTTTTGTATAAGTTGATTAGTCCTTTGACCTAACTGATAGGGTGAACCATTTTCGGTTTGACTGATTCGCTGGTTTAACTGCGATTTTAACAGTTTTATCAAAATATATTGGTTAAATTTGTTTGATTCGAAATAAATTAAAGATTGACCTAATTAAAGATTAAATGGCTAAGATTACTTGATTTAAAATAAACTTCTCGCCCAAACAATTGTGAACTTTTAAACAATTAAGAAAATCCATATTGGCTAGCTTTCATTTAATTTTTATTTTATAATCTCACATTGAGAAAAAAAAAAAAAGTGAATTGTTTCACTTACATAAAGTGAATCTTATATTCTCATTTATATAAGCAAAATAAAATTTTTAATAAGAAGCTTTATGATCAATATCTTATACTAATTTTTTTTAATTTTTTTAATTTTAAACAATTAAGAAAATTTCAATTAACTAGCTTCTATTTAATTTTTGTTTTATACAACATAAAAAAATTAAATATAATTATCATATTTTTATTAAATAATATATTATTTTATTTCATGGTAGTTCAAATATATCCCAAAGAGATGAGCAACGAATTGATTTCATTTGCTGAGAACGTGATGTAAAGGCTAGAAAGTCAAGCGTTAGAGGCTTAGAACCATTTCGTACCATATTTTCACCCTCAACTTTTCTTATGTTTGCTTAGCAAGAAACCTTAGAGTCAAAAGTCAATCAAAGCGCTGTCTTTTGAATTTTATAGTCTAATATCCTTGAGTAGTCTCCAAGAAACTTCAAAGCTTTCTGCTATAAAATCCTGGAAATGCCTCTGGCAGAGAAACCCAGAAAAGCCTTCTCCAAACTCCTCACCAATACCCCCTCCATTCAAGTCGGTAACCAAAAATCCATCATTTTTATTGGGCCCTTGAAAATATCTGTTCAAAGAGTGCCTGATGAAAAATATGTTGTCTACAGTAGCCTCTCTGGCTGCTTCAGCGATGCTTATTCGAAGTGTGGCTAATGACTTCCTCCCCCACGAAGTTCAAGACTTCTTATCCTCTACTTTCCGTCACCTTTCTCGTCATTTCTGTTCTCAGTTCACCATTGTCATAGAAGAATTTCAAGGGCTCTCCCTAAACCAAGTGTTTGAGGCCGTCGATGTTTACTTGGGCACTAAAGTGACCTTGGAAACTCAAAGAGTTAGGTTGGGCAAGGCAGAGAAAGGAGAGAAACTAGAAACCAACATGGAGAGAAATGAGGAGATGATGGATGTTTTTGAGAATGTCAGAGTCAAATGGAAGATGATCTGCACACCGCTCCAATCAGTGGGTTTAGGTCATCTTAACTCGTCGCTACGGTCTGAAATCAGATCCTATGAGTTAATCTGTCACAAGAAGCACAAAAACAAGGTGTTGAACTCATACTTGCCATACATCTTGGAGAGATCAAAGATCATCAAAGAAGAAAACAAGGCAATCAAGCTTCACACTTCCAGTTACGGGCGTTGGGACCATAATGCAACCAAACTCGACCACCCTATGACCTTCAACATGCTTGCAATAGACCTGGAGCTCAAGAAAGAACTGTTGGAAGATTTGGAGAGTTTTTCGAAGGGAAGAGAGTTCTATAGAAGAATTGGCAGAGCATGGAAGCGAGGGTACTTGTTATACGGCCCTCCTGGCACTGGCAAGTCAAGCTTAATCGCTGCCATGGCTAATCACTTAAACTACGACATCTACGACTTGGATCTAACAATCATCCAGAATAATGCAGACCTAACCTCTCTATTGCTTACAATGCCTAGCCGATCGATACTTGTGATCGAGGACATTGATTGCACCATCAAGTTGGAGAACCGCGAGCTTTGTTTTGAGCCAAGGGATGGGCAAAAGATGACCCTTTCGGGACTCCTGAACTTCATTGATGGACTATGGTCGAGCTGTGGACAGGAACATATTATTGTTTTCACTACAAATCACAGAGAAAGGCTCGACCCTGCGTTGTTGAGGCCGGGGCGTATGGACATGCATGTCCATTTGTCATACTGCAACTTTTCTGCATTTAAGCAGTTGGTATTGAGTTATTTAGGGATTAGTAATCACAAATTGTTTGATCAGATTGAAGGGCTATTGAGAGACGTGGAGGCTACACCTGCTGAAGTTGCAGGGAAGCTGATGAAGAGCAGCGACATCGACACTTCCCTTCAAGGCCTGGTTGAGTTTCTTCAGAGCAAGAGAACTGAGCTGGAAAAGGGCAGCAAGAATGGCAATATTGACAGACATGATTGTTCGAATGTAAAGAATGACAATTACTTCTTAATGTAAATGACAATTACTTCTTATTGCCATTCTTTAAATATATTTATAAATGACAATTACTTCTTAATTCGAACAATTACCCATTTTTTGAGATAATCTAAAAAGATAAAAGTAATACATTTTCATAATTAAATAAGTTAAAATATACGAATTCATACATGATGAGAACAAGGTGATATCTATTAAAAAATGGGAGGGGTGTTAGTGTAATTATAACCCAAAACTTTACACCATTATTAACATTGAATTGAAAGAGTCTCCTTGACAAAAATATGTAGAGAAGAATAAGGAATCACCGCACACACATAACGGTTCACCTCTCTTTTCTCTCAAAACCACCACCTCTACCATTGTCTCTATCTATAAAATGGCCTCCCTATACCTGTATTCTCCGCAACACACCAACAACACACCACAACACACACACCAAGAGGATCCTAACAACAACCCCAAAACCAATAATAATGGCAAAGGCCGTCGCCCTCCTCGCCCTCTGCGTCTTGGCCTTTGCCACCATCGCCCAATCCCACGAAGAGGTATTCAACATCGAGGGTAAGGTCTATTGCGACACATGTCGTGTCATGTTCCCCACGAGAGTCACCCAGTACTTGGAAGGTACACCATAATACATCCCACCCTACCTATATCGTCTTTTGCATTGATACATGCACACAAAAATTAATGTATAATTTAAATTTATGTTTCACTTTTTGGGCAAGAAATGTGGATGTTGTGTTGCCATCCAAAAACACACACAGTGACAATGTGCTTTGATAGCTACATAATGGACATATATAGAAAAGAAAGGCTCCACTAAAACATCACCTTTTTGTTTTTGTTTTTTAAGGTCAAATATAATTTTAATTTTTTTTCTCGTATATTTTTTTGTACGGTATTTTTTTTTTTTCCATATTTTATTTAATTTTAAAATTTACTTATGGGTTCATTTGGAATGTGAATTAGTTTTTTGACTATTTTAACCTGGAGCTAAAAAGTCTCGTTTAAGATACAAATGAAATGATTATAGGTTGGATGTAGTGTTTTATCTCATTGGGTTAAAAAGCTTATTTTGTTTTTTTGTGACTAAAATAATCAAAAAAATTAAAAAGTCTAGCATGCCAAACGAAAGCTTAATCTATATGTTCATAAAAAAAAATAAAAAATATTTATAAAGAAATATGAAAAAAATTAAAAATTAAAAACAAAAAACAAAAAAAAATGCTCTATAGTAAATTTTTTAAAGATTTCTTTAGATCCATCTAAAAAGTTTTTTTTAAAAAAATGATTAAAATCTTTTTAAAAATTAAAAAATTTCAAAAACTCAAAAGGTAGAATTTTTTTACTAGTGTAAAACAGAGAATAGAGAATGAAACAGATGATGTGTGCTTCTTCCTTTGCAGCTGCTGAGGTGGAACTGAGATGCAGGGCCATTGAGAATGGCACAGTGACCTACTCGGTCTCGGGCAAAAGCGGAGCTGGTGGTTGCTACAGCCTGGAAGTCCACGGCGACCACCAGGACGAGATCTGCGACGTTGTGGTTGTGTCGAGCCCCGACCCCAGCTGCAACGAAATCGTCTCCGAGATCGACAGTACCAGGCTGTGCCTCACCCATAACAGCGGCATTGAATCTGCTGTTCGCTATGCCAACCCCATCGGATTCGTCAAGACTGAGGCTCTCACCGACTGTGCCGAGGTGCTCGATGAGCTGAGTTTGGTCCCAATTGAGCTCCAGCACTAATTGAAGAGGTGACTAAGGCTTTTGCCATGAATAAAGGAACACTCGTGGCTTCTTTTTTATTTATTTCTTTTCTTTCTTCTCCTCCTCCTCTCCCCCGTATGTGTGTGATGTGATGAACTTTGTTTGAGCAGTAATGCAATATGTAACAGTGATGTGTGACAAAGTGTATTTGTAGGGGAGAAGTTTCTATTAATAAAATGTGTTTTGGTGCGTCAAAGCGTATTTGTATGTTTTTGGGTGAATACAAATTTGTATATCTTATATATATATATATATTAGTGGGTGATACACGTAATACGTGTGTAATTCAGATAAAATGTATTTGTGTGACAAAGTGTACTTGTATATCTTATATATATATATATATATTTTAGTGGGTGACACGCGTAATATGTATGCAATTCAGATAAATAAATATAAAAATTAATAATAAAGAGTGTTCTTGAATGAAACTTAAGGTCTTGAATTCAAATATTATCCATGTTTTTAATAATTTTTTTTTATATAAAAAAAAATATTATTAAAAAAATATTTTTTATTTTAAGATAAAAAAATTTGTTACGTGACAGAAAGAAAAGCTACTACACTATTAAATATCAAGTCATGTATTCACATAGATATATATATATATATATATTTTTTTAAATTAATAAATGGTGTGCATTGTCGTTCAGTATAGAGTCCATAGAGTCCATTCAGTATCATGATGCACTTTTTTTTTAAAAATTGTGTTACTATACTTATTGATTAAATTAAATGCACGGATTTGATACAACAGTAATACTAGGTATCATAGAAAATCTTTCATAAAAATCATCATGAAAGATTTGTGACCTTTGAATTACACTTAGAATAAAGCACTACACACTAATCAAGGTAATCTAAGAGTCACAAATCTTTCATGATCATTTTCATGAAAAGTCTTTCATGATCGCTAACATTTCTCTTGATACAATAGCAACTTCTAATATATTGGATTGTTTGCTTCTAAAAAGTAACTTGCTCTCTGTCAGGTGCACTCACAATTATAAAATCTTGCATTAATAATTTTTACAATGCGAGAATTAAATGGTGTAATTGTAAATACATGAAGATAAAGAGACACGAAATTTTTGAATACAAAGAATCCCAGTCTAATAAACAACTTTTCAAAGGACAATGGTTTTGGCTTTGTGATAAAAAAAAATCACTGGTGAAAAAGTATATTGAATTATAAAAATTAAGATTAAAAAAAAGGTACAAAAATATAATTTGTGGTTAAAATTTATCTTGTAGTGTGTTACATTTAAATAATTTTTGACCACACGATATGTATTTTTTTTATATGATTTCCCATGCACTAATTTGGCATTTTGGTTTGTGACGTGGTGCTCTTGTTTTTGGTTTTTTTTTTTTTTTTTTTTTTTTAATTTTTAAAATAACTCCACATATTGACTTTGGAAAGAGGTCAAGAATTGGAGTTGCTTGTGGGTTCAATGGAAAAAAAAAAAAAAAAAACAGAGCAATTGAATTACATCATTATGAACCCATTCCATTTTTGTTTATAATTGTAGACTTTTTAGTGGAAGAAGGAAAATAATAATTATGAATTGATAATTAAATTATTATATTATAACTCTTTCCTTTACTTTTTTTTTTTTTTTCCCCAAACAAGTGGTCATCTTTAAACAAAACCTTACGCTACCCATATTTTTTGAATTTTTAATAAATTAATTACGTTGAACCTGGAAAGCTAAGGTTCAAGTGAGGGTAGTATTTATCTTTTATTTTATCTTGGTGTTTAATATTTTTATTGTGTCAATTTTATTTTTCAATTATTAAATATGTGTTAACGTAGTCTCCATCGTTTGCAACATCACTATTCATGGGCAAAATCAGAAAATATTTTTTGAAGAAAAAAAAATACACCTTTTGCAAAAAATTAATATAAATGATGAGATTTATTAAGGGAGGGCCATTTTATAGTCACTTTTATAATTGACTTAATAAAAAAATATTAAAAACTAAAATAATATAAGCATATATTTTTAAAGATCAAAACTATAAAAATTGTAGAATAAAAAAATTAAAAGTGAAAAATGTAAATATTCATTACTCGAGAAGTATACATTGAAAGTGATCGTGAATCACATGAACCTACTATTTTCATATTTATTATTTTTATGATTTAGCTAACAATTTGACCAAGTGTCTCATTGGAACATTTTTCTATTAGTTTTATTTGGTAGGACTGCAATTCAATAAGACCATGCCAGGTTCTTAAAAATTAAAAATGGATAATGATCCAATTTCAGATTCAAAAAATGCCACTTTTTATGAGATAAAATGGAACTCACACTACTTCGGTTTTTTTTTTTTTTTTTAAATCAAAAAATTCTAAAAAGGTTGAACATTTACAAGACAAGGTAAATATGATTTATCCAAATCTTAAATTTTGAATTTGTGAGGGGAAAAAAAAAAGGAAGTATAAATCCAAGATTTTTAGCCCACAAAATCAAGATCTTTTGTAACACAATTCAATATTTTTAATTGCTCTAAATGAAATTTAATATACATATATATAAATTTTTTATTTATAAAATAATTCAAGATCCAAAGACAGTATAAAATAATGAATTGGGGAAATTACTGATCAGTGAGGATCAGAAAAATAATTTATAAAAAATTTTATAATTTTAATTATTATTGTTTATCACTTTTTTTGTAAATAATTTTTTTTACCCCTAATGAATTATTATTTTGGATTTGGATTCTATTAGGGCAAAGTGGACCCAAACTCATCTATATGGGCCGGCTTCAGTGCTCCATTATTCGGTGCTGGCCCACTTAGAGAAATGACATAAAGCAGCGTTTGTTTATGGAAGAATCACCGATTTCGCGTTTTTTGAGTTTCTGAAAGTCTCCCTCTCTCTCTCTCTCTCTCTCTCTCTGTGTCTCTCAAACCCTTGCGTACTCTGCAATCGAACTTTCTTCTTCAATGGCTAACAGCAATCTACCTCGAAGAATCATCAAGGTTCGACTCTCGATCTCTGTATCTTCTCTCGATCTCTATGCTAATTCACTCGATTTCTCTCTTCATCTTCAACCTCTCCGATTTCGGATTCAAAGTCACTTTTTCTTCGTATTTGCTTCGCGTTTTTCTTTTTCTTTATTTCTATCATATTTGCTTCGGTTTTGATGTTTTTGCTCGTTTTGATCGGTTTGTTTTTTTGTAATCTTTCAGGAAACTCAGCGTCTCCTCAGCGAACCTGGTAAAGTTCCTCCTCCTCTCTCCCCCTCTCTGTCTGTATATATACGAAATGCGTTTTTATAAATTATATATCGCCTATCTTGTGTGCTTTTTGTTTTAATTTTAGCAGCTGAAATGTTACTGTTTCAGTATCAAGAATCTTTTTTCTTTTTCTTTTTTTCTCTTTAGTCATTTGTGCAGAGATTTATGAAGATTTAAGAATTGTTTCGTTGTGGGCTGTTGAGTAAATGATTTCTATTTTGTAATTGGAAATAAATTGTGAATTTGAAGTGTAATTCATCTTGTATGTTCTTGTTATCTGTGTGTTTAGCGCCGGGAATAAGTGCGTCGCCTTCAGAAGATAACATGCGGTACTTTAATGTCATGATTCTTGGTCCAACACAGTCTCCTTATGAAGGTAATGAACTCAACAGCATTTTCTTTCATAAGCATGTATTTAAAGATACAATCAACAATTTGATCACATTTTTTTGGATTACATTGATGTGCTTAATGTTTAAGCTCCACACACTAGCATTGACCTTCCATTTGATCATTGACAATACTGTGGAAAAGAGAACTTATTCCTAGACCTTTTTTGTTTTGTGTGGGACGAAACTTGACTCAAGTAACCTTTGGCAGTTGCATTTGGTTGAGTTGTGTGGTGGATTTTGTTTTATTGTGCTCAAAATTGTGATTTTTAGTATTTTCTACATTTTATGGGCAAAAGAAAAGCCTCTGGTTGGAATGAATTCACTGGGTTGGTTCTTTAGATGCTTCAGACTTTCTAGAAAATTGAAAAAGTTAACAAAAATCTTTCAGCTCTTTTGTTGAAGTGTTGCCTGCATGTATTCTTAAACTTGTTTCTCGAATTCTTTTCCAAGAGGCAATGGATTAAAAATATTGATTTGATGTCCTTGGTCTTTGTTGAGGAAGTGGTGGGAGAATTACTAAAAATATTTTTCCTTGACAGTTAGTCAATTTACGGGAGGTGGTTTCAAGTTTTTGTTTTTTTTGATGATATGTTCATCCCTACTTTGATGCAATTACTTCTCGTCTTACCATCTGTGTAGGAGGGGTTTTCAAGTTGGAATTGTTTTTGCCTGAAGAATACCCAATGGCTGCCCCCAAGGTATATTATTTTTTTTACTGAAAAGTCCAGCAGTTAAATACTGTTAGCCATAAAGGTTTGTACAATGTGAATAATCTCTTGCTTTATTTTAGGGGATGTACAAAACTTAGTTATTGGGCATTATTGTTTGTTTGCTGTTTTACTTCAATGCACAATTTATTATTAGTCAATCATCATGAACCATTCTGTGTTTTTTACTTTCTTTGGGGATCATCATTTTACTTCCTTTGTAGAATTGTTTTGTTGTGAAATTTTGAGGTAGTTGTTTTCTGTAAACCCACAACCCCCCCCCCCCCCCCCCCCCCCTCTCTCAAAGAAACCATATCTGTAGGCTAAGATGTTGTCTGTTTGCCAAGGGAGGACATAGGTCTGGTGGCCCGCAAAGAAACCATGTTTTTCCCTACTTTTTTCTCCTTGTCTACCAATGTTTTGAAGAATTTGTTGCTATATTAAAAATCATTCATAATGCTGGACTTCTGGTAAAGTCAGTTTCTGATTTCATGTTTTGTTGCATACATTTATTTCATTTGTTGTGTTTTTACTGCATTTTGTGTCTCTCGTATGCATATTGAATTTGATTTTAGCCTTGTTTTTTTCTCTCCATCATTTGTTAACCCATGACTGGGTAATATGCCTGGCCTTCATGCTGATGTGTTTAAGAAAAGGATAATTTGTATTTGTTCTACTTTCAAAAGTGATTAGGGTGCCAAACATCTTATAGTTCCACTTGGTAAAAGGATGACAGTCAAAGACTGTTGAATGAACATGTGAAGATGATGGTAAATAATTAGATGTTACAAGATAGGAATATTTTCATACATGGGTTCAACTTGTTTCTCTTGCATGACACCAAGATCTGCTGCAGCATTCAGGATGCCAAGTGAAAAGTCGAAAAGAAAGAAGATTGGGATTCTACACTGCAGTTTCTAGTGCATATGGAGAAAGTAGGCCATAATGTTGCTTTTCTCATTTATGTTGCACTAGGTCTCATTTTTTAATTTAGGTATTGTAGCAGGCCTACAAAAAGCTATTGAAAGTTTTTTAGGCAAATCATGTGACCATTGAATTTCTGACAAAACAAGGGTCAAAACCTACTAGTTTAAACTTCTAGGTGTGCATCAACGACACTCCTGTTGAATCTTATTTTGGGAGTATTTTCCCTGCAAGTCTTCAGTCATTTTGTAAATTATGTTGCATTAGCTTTGTCTTCTTGTTAAAACCCATTGTGGTTATATCGCATTAGATTTGTGATATTTTAAACCCATTATGGTGTAGTTGTGCACTGATTTGGCTGAATTATTGCTAACAGAGGCTGGCAACTTGATTATGATGTATTTATGGATTATTGACTTTTGTTACATGTTTTGTTTTCTTTCTGAATGAATCACAGTAATAGACTTAAGGCTAGTGTAACGGCTGTCATTACTTTTGGCAACTGGTTGGAATTTATGGGTCCTCACTGGCAACATAAATTGTTTGCTTTGTGGGGCTGCTTTTAAACTTCTGTGACTAGTATGGTCAATGGTGTATAATATGTTCCTAACTTGGAATGATGGCTGGATGGCTATTGTTTCTTCTTATTGGTATCATTTGGTATCATATGAATCTTTACGAATGTTCTTGGAAAAAGGCATGTGGCCTTTGTGTTCTTACTCTGGATGTTACCTAGCCAAAAGAATGCATTGAGGCCCCATTTGTTTTGGGGTGTAATAGATGGGAGGGGATAAGGATGGAGGTGGAGTTATTTAGTGTTGTTTTTGTTTGTAGAGTTAGGGAAGGGATTAGGATGGAGGAGGGGATTAAGACGGTGGTTGGAAGGGTGATTAGGATGGAGGAGGAGGAGGTGGTATTAGAAAAATAGTGAAGGGATTAGAAATTTTTTTATTTTTTACATATTGGGAATTTTTTTTAAACATTAATGTTTAATTTTTTTATATTTTTTTAATTTGTTTTATTATTTTATATAAAAATAATTTAACAATTCCTATACTAACAGCTATCATCAAAACAAACAGAATTTTACTTAATCTCCTCACTAACAATCCCCTCACTATGAATCCCATCAATTCTACCTTTGAAAACAAACGGGGCCTGAAAGTGCTATTTGTTGGTTTTGTACTTGTGACTGTCTGTGTGTTTGGTGATTTAGAAATTTGTAATGCATTTGGTTTACTTTTGTTTCCCAGTTCATATTGACCAATCATAGTACAAACTTAACAGAGTTTTGCAATTTGTTTGCTTGTCACATTATTGAGTTGGATTGATGATGCACATGAAATTTCTGTTGAAAGCAATTAACAGCTGATTTGCCCGACTTTATTTACAGATACTGCTTTTGTCGATGCTATCCAAAAATTACAAATCATGTTCATTTGATAGATTGGAAAGATTTTAAAATGCAGTCCATTGGAGTTGCAATTTGATATTGTTGTTTTCAGTGTATACAGTTTGTGCTAGATTTGGGTTTATTATATACTGTTAACTCTATATGGCATTTTTCACATGCACACTTAATTGGTGCTTATAGGGTTTTGGCTGGATTTCAATGAGTAGTACTATAGTATAAGTGCATGCTAAGTACTTTGACGGCTCCATTAAGTCAACTTATCTTGAAAGGTTGTTTTGGGTTTCTTTGTGTCTATACCATTTTCTCATTTGGGCTACAGCTTTGGTGGTTACTTCTACCTCCAACTTAATGTATCAGCATTACTGGTGTTATTGGTCTTCGTTGCACATTTTACTTGCGCTCTCTCATCTCCAGAACTTGTATGAGGTTTATTTTGTAAACGCATTCGTTTGATTCTTCCTTTTGATCTACTGCTATTCTTCTTTATCAACATTTTTATTGTGTTGCGCACATATTATAGACTTGCAGGCATGCACTCATGTGTTTCCTGTGTTATTGATGGAACTTCGTTCACTTGTATGCAACAAGGTTTTGCTATTTGCACAACGTTTGACTGACATAGTCATTTTGAACTTTTTTTGCCCCTTGTAACAGGTTCGATTTCTCACCAAAATCTACCATCCTAACATTGATAAGGTTTGTTGTGCTTGTGCCTACACTTGCCTTATTAGTTGTCAGATTTAATTGTTCTGGCCTTCTACAGAAATGATCTTTCTTTGAATGCAGCTTGGAAGGATATGCCTTGATATTCTTAAAGACAAATGGAGTCCCGCTCTTCAGATTCGAACTGTACTCTTGAGGTAACTATGGTTCTAGATGTTTTGCCGACATGATCCAATACATTTTACTTGAAGATGACAAGAATTGTGTGGTTGCGAACTGATTGGAAAAATAAGCAGAATTATTTATGTTTAGTCGTTTTGATTTGAGTTCGAATAATTGTCAGTATCATTTTATGGTTTGCTGATAAAATATAAACTCATGATGTTGGTAATGTCTGATTATTTCGCTTTTAGCATTCAAGCACTTTTGAGTGCTCCAAATCCAGATGATCCTCTATCTGAGAACATTGCAAAGCATTGGAAAAGCAATGAAGCAGAAGCCGTTGAAACAGGTATCCTGGCAACTTTGTCTTTGTAGTAATCCAAATAATATAATAAAAAGGAAAAGAAAAACAACATTTTGTTCATAGTTCTGTTTTGACCATGTTGACCAAATCATTATGGTTCCTAAAAATGATGTTTTACGTAGTAATTTTCTTCAATAAATTATATGGTCTTTACTGGATTATGTTTTCTCTGAACTATGCAGCCAAGGAATGGACCCGTTTATATGCGAGTGGTGCATGATGAAAGTGGTGACCAGGTTCTCCGCAATTAACATAATATGCAATGTATCCTATTGACCGTTGAATTTAAATGAAAATTTGAAAGAATTGATGGTCAGATGATTCGAATTGAGTATTCTCCAAGCTTTCAACTACTGCTGATGACCTTGGATCCTTATCATGAAATTGTATAATTATATAAGATGCTTCTGTGTCTTTTGATCATGGATTTTTAATTAGTGCTGTGACTTCTTTTTTTTCCGTTTTTTTTTCCTTCTTATTCTTCTTTCGTTTCTTTTCTTTTCTTTTGTTGTTTTTTTCTTTCTTTTGTATAATTATATAAGATGCTTCTGTGTCTTTTGATCATGGATTTTTTTAATTATTCTATGGGAGTTGGGGATTAGTGCTCTGACTTTCTTTATTTTTCCTTTCCTGATTATTATTATTATTGTATATTCTTCTAATTTAATTCATTATTATTATTATCATCATCGTGTGTGGAAATATTGGGTATATTACTAATTCCTGATCTCATACATTTTGGTTGGTATCAATTAGTTAGTCATGCCTAGGAAAATATTGGGTATATCATGTGCTGGTATATTGCTAATGAGAAATTTATTGCCAGTAGTCCACTATAATTGGATTAGTGGGAGCAATGCGATTGATGACCTCACATGTAAGAGTCTGAGATGCTCTTGCTGTTGTATGCAATATTTACTCATGGTCAAGGCATGCCATTTCCCAACCTACATCCCGGGTTCGAGCTTCATGGCCTCTCCATCTTTAATGGGCTTAAAACACACAAACATAGTATTAGATTAAGTAGGAAGTTATTTACAGAACAGGCCAAATCATGTGCAGGCTTCACATCTTAACATTTAACTTTACATATACACAGATAATCAAAATGGAAAATGCATGACAACTCGAATGCGTAGAGCTCGAATGGCCCGAATGGTACGAAAAATATTATCTTACCGATAAGAGAATAAAAAAAAAATCTTAAAACAATATCGTTTTGAGATTTTGAGCCATTCGAGACATTGATATTTCAAGTTACTTAACGGAATTGAATCAAAATACTTGCAAGCCAACTTTTTATATGCTATAATAGTACAAGTAGATCAAAAAGGAGTGATTTGATTGCATAGTACATCTACCAAAAATTGTGAGTCTCTGTCCATACACGTACTTCGCAAGTTTTGTTCCTTTGCCCACTGTATCGCTTGTTGACACTCCCTCCTTAAATTAACAAACATTTGAGCATACATATTTTAATACATAATTTTAACTATTTCATTGAAGACATGCTCTTTAAACTTTCAACAAGCTTTTTCACTTGCCCAAACACCAGGTAAACCACAAAGGACATGTTGTAGCCCAGAAACACACACAGCAATATTCAAAAGTCACACACAAAAACACAATTTTCAATAAAAAAAAGTCTCAGACTCACAACGCAGTCACAGAGCACTGATGGGTCTGTCTGATCCTTATCTCCCAACGGCTATATTACTATATTTTCTTTCTTTCTTTTCTTTTGCAGCAAAGCAAAGCAACAACACCATCTTCCAGTGGCAGAGTAGAGGCCAGCCTTGATAATAAAGACCCCCCCCGAATGTAGGTACGGACTATGTACTCTGCTCTGATGGGTGTGTATGTATGACATTACGTAGCTCTATTGTATTATACTAATAAAAAAAAATTTAGGTAGAATATTATACTAAGGCCTGGTTTGGCATGACCTGTATAAGCTAAAACGTCAAAAAGTTACTCTAAAATCTAAAAAGATATCACTATTCATCCCAAAAAAAAAAATAATAATAATAATAATTTTTTTGGCCCAAGTACACACGGATTGACAATGCACAGCTGCTGTGCAGCGGCTGTGTCAGCAAAAAAGGCTTGATTCGGTGTGATTTACACACACCATTGTTCGTCCTATGGGAGCCATCACGGGTCTTGTTTTGATAATCTGAACCGTGCAATATGTAGAAATCGTCGATTACTATATGTCTGCAAAAAATCACATTGATCGGATATCGATAACTATATGATTAAATCAGTTATATATAAGAAATGGATAGTGTTATAATTAATGATTGAAAAATAAATAAATATGATCAGATAGCTATCGATATCCGATTGACGTGATTTTTTATAGGTACATAGTGTTCGACGAGTTACACACATTGAACGGTTCAGATTATTAAAATTGGACCCGTGATGACCCCACAAGCCAAACAAACCGTCCACGGTTTTGTTCACTATTCACCCAATAATTTCCAAGTCCAAGACACGGCTGCCGTTTCTTCGGCTGGGCCCCACTCCTCTCAAATCATCTCTTACACACTTTTTATACAATTTTTTAATACACATTTTTCCATAAAAATCCAAAAGGTTAACCCAAACCTCCATTTTTTTTTTTTGTCTTTTTTAGTCCAAAAAGACAAAAAGTGCACTTTTTTAGGACACCCCAAACAAGCCCTAATTATTTGAATGTATATTGTGATGGGATGTACCAAAATCATTGTGAGTGTTTGGAAAGTTGCTATTTTAGTAAATCATTTCAGTTTTTGACTATTTTAATAAGTTAAAATTTTTGTATTTAGGAAGATAGATTTTTTTATAATTGGATCTGATGTTTATGAGAAAAAAAATGAAATGATCATAGGTTTAATGTGATATTTTATTTTATTGGTTATTTTAGCCTATTTTGTTATTTTGTGAATTTTAGCCTAAAATGCCAAAAAAAGCCTTTGCCAAACACTTGGTTGAATTTTTTGAATTTTTTTTTTTTTTTTTTTCATATTTTTTTGTTTTCACTAAATTTTTTAAATATTTTTGTGTACTATTTTCTGATCACACTGCCAAACAGGTACTCAGCTCGAGAGCACTGGCAGAATAGATTGCGCCCGAACGACTTGTCATAAAAAGATAAGACTCCGGCGGTGGTTCGTCCACCCAGGGATACTCTGACAATCAAGTCAGTACTCAGTTATCTCCCAAAGATAATAATTAGTGCTTAACTCACTAGCCAGAATACAAAAAGCGTACATTAGACCTATGAGGGTGTCCTACTTTTATAGTCAACACTAACCTGATTCCTATAGAAGCCTAACTTCCCTTGTACTCTGGCCCAATGCTCATCATCGACTCTCCAATAGATAACGATAAACTCCCTAAGAGTTTTATCCTTATCCAAGCTGAAGTCCTCCCCTATTCTAGGACTCTTATAGCTTATCCATTTATCTCGAATTCCAGTATCTCCGTAGATAATCTCGACCTAGCCGAGATCATCTCGGCGTCATGACTAGGACACGTGGCATCTCGGCTGGCACTTCGGTGCCACCTTGGCCACATATTGTTATCCAAAAAATATGTCCCCACAACTACCCCCTAGGTTCTATTACCTCGGCATGCTGAGGCGATGGAACCTATATCATTTGAACCTATAGCACGTCGGCTAAGTTTGCTCAATCATTCGTTACCGAGGTCATTATTCGCCGGCTCTATATGACCAAGACTTGTAGTCTGTTTTCATCAATGTCTTAGAACCAAGGACCAAGTTTTTTCAAGTTCTTTAACCGAGATCGTTTCCCTAGCCGAGGTCTTTGCTCCATTAAATCAAGAACTCCTAGAGTTTCAACACGCGTATGAGCTGTCACGCACAGTAATTCAACCGTTTTCGCCACGCGTCCTTTCCCTATTGAATCGTACCTGACACGCACCATCAAGTCGTGTCGCATTTGCGTGCACTGCCTGACAGAGACATCATCCTAGGCACACTAATTGCGTTTTTGCCACCTTTTCATGTTTTGATCAAAAACACTTCCCTCTCTCTTCGCCGTTTCACTTTTGCATCTTCGTACTCTCCAAACTTTCTCTCTCTAACACTCATCTCCCAAATCCTCCATTTTCATTCTCTTGAAGCTTTCTTCAACTGTTTCCATTTTCTCCCTCCAGCGAGGTATTCACCGTCCTGCTACTTGTTCCATCGTCGTTCAACTTCAGCATTCATTTCACCGGCATCACTCTTCCTGGTAAGCCACTATTTCCCTTCGTTTCAATTTCTTATTTCACTTCAAACTGTTATGCTTGTATACTTCCATTGCAAATCTGTTCATGCTCTTAAATAGTTACTTGTGTGTTGAATTCCACCATTCGTCATCTGTTTCATGATTCTGATTTTCTACAATCTGTTGCTGGTATACACACACGCGCACATGTTGTTCATACACTTGACGTTGTTGTTAGCTTGTCACCGTTCTTGATTTTGCTTTTTGGGTTCTGAACCAAATACATATTTATTATTCTACCACTGTCCTTGGCTTTGTATATCTGTACATGTTCTGTAAAATGTTCTTGAATTCTTGTTTCGTCTTCTTGAATCTGAATCTGAATCATGTTCTTGTTTCTGTTTTCTTGTTGCATTTTGCCAGATTCTTGCCTCCAATTTCCTGTTTCTACATAGATTTTTAGACTTGGGTTTTGATAGAAGCCACTTTCCCTAGAAAAATTGGAATAAATTTCCCTAGATCTTAAAAAGCCTCTGCCTTTGCTTCTGTTTTGAGTTTAAGCCGAGGTCACTTAAACCTTAACAAACCACTTCCTTCTGAAATCCAACACCTTCCCCATTTAGCCGACGTTATGGGTATGTTCAGATGGAGGGTAGACACCCTAACTAAGCTATAATACTTTAGGCAGGAGTTTGCCATCCCTGCCGACGTTCATCTCAGGTTGACTGGGAAAGAAGACTCCATCATACCCAAAGACGATTCCATGCCCTTCCTAGTAGTAGCCTTCATAGAGTGTGGACTTAAGTTCCCTATTGACATCCTCTTTCGAGAAGTCCTTCACTATTATAAACTCAACCCAATGCAATTAGCCATTAACTTTTACAGAGTCATCAACGATATCATTGCCTTAGCTAGCCGAGAAAATGCTAAGGTAACTCTAGCCAACATCCAGTACTGCTACACCATGTGTGGCCTTAAATCAGAAAAAGGCAATATTTATTACCTTAAGCCGAGGTCGACGGAATACAAACTCATCGCCGACCTCCCTAATTCCAACAAGGGTGTCAAGGATGATTACTTCATCGTCTCGAGCAACTAGGAGTTCCCTCTAGAGGATGATCTTCACCTCTACCCTTCAAGCCGTACACTGTTTAGAGAGGGAGATGGTAAGAGCCAAGTATCACTTTTACTTGCTTTCAAGTCTTTTTTACTTTGATATTTTTTGTATGCTCTAACGTCTGTTTGCTTTATTTTGCAGTTCTTCCTCAACCACCGAAGGACTTCCCGCAAAATATTCTTCCCAAGCAAGGACTTCAAGAAGTTGTTGGGTTTGCCAGTTGACTAACGAAAAACCCCTCTGCTACTCAACTATATCCCAACCTACAAGTCCATTTTGCCCGACGTCCCGAAGAAGAGCAAGTCCCCTCCTTTTACTACAACTCTTGCTACAACTTCGTCACCTCGGCTAGATCAGGGATCAACCTCTGATCTAGCAGAACAGCCATCAACCTCTGCTCCATAACTGATTCCACCTTCCCAACGCCAACGCCGACGTCGGGCTCCACTGTTCGCACCAACAGACAAGACTCGTAGTCGAAGACGCCGAAGTTCTGAGGCATCGGCTTACGATCTAGCCAACCCATCAACCGCACTTCCAATGATCCGTCTTGGCACTAAAGTTACTGTTGCCGTCTCCGCCGATGAAATGGGGCGACAAAAGGCCATTGCTAAAGACCTTCTTGCTGACATCCCCAATGTCGTCACAGTTCAATCTTCCCCTTTCCAGTCTCAACCCAAACCAAAGCCAAAGAGGCTGAAAAAAGCCCAAGCCAAGGCAACGGTGACTCAGATCGACTCTAAAGACACCTTGCCAATCTCAAAAATGGCTGAGGCAGAAAAAAGTGCCTCTGCCGCCGAAAAAAGGCTCACAGAGGCTTCTCCCTCCAAATCCACCCGGTCAAAGAAGCCGAGGTCAGAGTCTGCTACAACTTCGGGGTCCCTGAAATCTGATGCCCCCTAGGCCCCTCCAATCACCATCGAGGGCAAGCCAGTCAGAGTTGGCAACAACGCGACTGACATTGAAGTCGGCACTGCCCTCTCTACTGCCTTGCTCCTTCCCAAAGACCTCGAACGCAACGCCGAGGCTAGCGAATACGAAAATTTCGCTCTAATGTTGCAGCATTCCGTACAAGTAAGCCCCTAACACTTGGTACTCTCCATTCTCTATTTTTTCCATACTTAGAGAGTTTTATTTAACTTTTGTTTTTTCCATTTCTTGTAGACGATCCAGCATGCCCACTCCTTCGCAATGCAGGCTTTCGACATTAAGAAGAAGTTGACTCGCAAGACCAAGGAAGCTGCTGGTTTGCTCAAGACCATTAATAAAGTCGAGACCAAGATGAAAACATTGATAAATCAGGCTAAGGCAGCCAAATAGGCCAAAAACGAGGCTGATGAAAGGGTAGGGGCTGCTGAGGCTATCGTTGAGGTCCTTAAGGCCAAGAAGAAAAACGCCGAGGCCAAAATGATCGAAGCCCAAGCCGAGCTCCGAGATGCTTTGGCCGCCAAAGCCGCCGAGATCAAAGCGGCGGACGAGAAGGCATATGCTGAGGGGGCAACCGACGTCCGTGAGGACTACAAAAAACAAGTGAAAAAGGCATGCAACAAGGGTTACACCCTTGGCTGGATGGCTGCCTTGAAGGAGTTGGCTGTCCCCAAGGATTCAACTCTCCGAGATCATAACCTCTTCGTCCTGCCGTTCCCCCCCACTCCAAGCCAATCCAAGAACGAGGCTGAGTCTGAGGAAAATGTCGAGGCCGACTAATTTGAGAAGGCTGAAGTTGCTGGGGCCAAGTCCCCAACTTTGAATGAGCAAATTTTAGACTTGACTCAAGATGAGGGGGACGAGGTTTCAAAAGATGCCTCCTGAGGGAAGACAACATCCGAGGCGCCTATCGCCGAGAAGAGCCTCGACCAGACTATTGAAGAGATCGATGCCGAGCTCACGGCTGAGAAGGCTATCGAGAAGAGTTCCCAGATGTCTTCTAAGGACCAACTCATCCAGCTAATAACGCCAAATAGTCCTGCCATTAACTCTTTCTTTGTACTTAGTAATTTTCTGAACAATGTTTTCAGTTTTCATATTTGGCCAACGTGCCACTTTTGTAATCAGAACAAGTAGTCTTTTTGTAGGCCGAAGTGCCATTTTTCTTCTTTTAATGCAAGTACAACTTCTTCTTTCAAGTGTTTGCTTGTAAGCTCTACTGCTTCCATACTTAGAATATTTTGCATGTCTTCAGTTTATGCCTTTAGCCGTATAGTCTTTTCGAATTAAAATTCCTCAGACATAACTTCCAATCTTGTTCATCCTGGCCTTGGCTTAACACTTGAAAACATTTGTAAAAAATATTTTCACAAGTGTTATTTAAAACTTGCTACTTTACTTTTATTTATCAAGACTTATGTCTTCTATTATCTTCCAAGTCTTGGGAACATGGTAATCTCGGCAAGTACATGGATACTTCTATCAACATAACCTTGGCTTTAACTTCAACTTGTAAATTTTTCTTAAAATTTTAACAAGTGTTAAACCAACTTTCTTTCAACATAACATCGGCTTAACTTCAACTTGTGAATTTTTCTTTAAATTTCAACAAGTGTTAACCAACTTTAGTTTGTAAATTCCAACTCCCAAGCATTATTCTTCAGCTCTCTATCCCCTAATGTGAACTTAAGTTCCACTTGGATTCTTATTAAGCATGTACCTATGATTTTGTCGCCGAGATCAGATTCGAACAGAGACTGGCCGAGGTTATCAACCTCGGTTTCTCTGTTAATCTAACTGATATGTACTTAGTGTTGTTCAGAGTTTTCAGCAAATTTAGGTTAATTCAACTTAGTTCAACTCTATTATATGTAAGTATAATTCAACTTTACCATATAATAAGTCTAAACTATTCGTCATGTTTCAATCAGAAACATTGCCAACTTAGTTTAACTCTATTATATGCAAGTATAATTCAACTCTGCCATATAACAAGTCTAAGTTATTCGTCATGTTTCAATCAGAAACATCGCCAACTTAGTTCAACTCTATTATATGCAAGTATAATTCAACTCTGCCATATAATAAGTGTAAGTTATTCGTTGTGCTTCAATCAGAAATATCACCAACTTAGTTCAACTCTATTATATGCAAGTATAATTCAACTCTGCCATAAGTCTAAATTATTCATTATGTTTCAATCAGAAACATCATATAGACTGCCCGAACTTCCTCCGCGCGCGAGGGCGCGAATTGGGTTCTAGCTACTACAATTCGGATTCCTGTCACGGTTCTGAATCTAATCTCACAAAGTACAATGTAAGATTGATAAATCACCAAAGAGTCCAAATCCGGCAATTGGTTTTGAAAAATCAATTTTGAATAAAAAAGCGCCAAACATGGACTGCTTTGCCAAATTTCAGAATCGCCACTTAAATATTTTGTTTTAGGAAATTTAGAAAACCCTGACTCATGTCTAAGGCCATGTGTCCGTCATCACCAAAGTTGCATCGGCTCGGGAACTTGGGTACAAGAAAGGAAGGTCCTGAAATGACCACCCCCGCTCGCCCGATCAAAGGATCGGCCTCTATTAAGCATGATATGTTGTTTTTGAAAACACATGTATTCTTTTTCCAATTATTAGCTAACTTACTATGTGATGCACACAGAACACAAGTATAGACTAAATCGCTCGATTTGGAACAAAACATCTCATGCTTGTTTTCGAAAATGGTTTGAAAATGCTACTCGCAAGTAGGCTAAAACGCGGATTTGACACCAAACAAGGTGGGCTTAAAACATGATGATTTGCCACCTCAAGTGGGCTTAAAACTCACATTTTAATGAATTATTCTAATTCAAGTAATGAAGTCTTCATCCACAGGCATTCATGTAGTTAAGCACTTAAGCAAATAGCCTCATGGCAAACATGCTAGCATGGCAACACTCACACTCATGCAAGGATGTTAAAGCGTAAACACTCACAGTGTACTTCAAGCCAAAACAGGAAACTAGTTAGAAATATGCATGATCCTAACTATGTTAAGTGCCTAATGCAACACATGCAACTAAATAGGGTCGACTGTTCTAAAATGGCATATGAATGCAACAAATTAATACATGTATTCAAATAGGTATTGAAATACAATGTAGATTGAATGATGCGTCGAGCCCAGTGCATGCAATACGAATGAATGATGCACGCATGCAAAACATAAGTATGCTAATTGAAACATACCCTAAAACTAAGCATCAAAAGCTGGTAAATAAAAAGGAGAAAGATGTGGGGTTGGAAGACATTCACACACACACGCACACTTATTACAATATTTGCCTTCTCGATAGAGGGTCCGAATGAAATGAAAGCCAACTAGCTACGCTAATTAAGCTAACTATTACAAACCAACTAATTAACTAACTATTCTAACTAATTAATTATTACAAACCAAATTGAATAACTAGTTGTTCTAAGCTAATTAGAGTATTACAAAGTACTAAGCTAAATTAATTACAGCACAGATAATTAACTACAACTAGCTAAAAAAAGCGATAAATGGCCTCGCGGGCGAGGGAGATATGCATGTTCGGTTGCATCCTCCTAGAAATCCACCGCCTTGCCTCAAGACGCCTCTGTTTGCACTCTTTTGAACCTTTGAAAATTACACCGATTTCCATATTGCTTCTTTCTGATCTCAAGAACACCTTGAGGGCTGAAATTCCTCTATTCTTTGTCAGAGAGCATGCAGAGGCAAAATGTGTATTTGCAAGGAAATGTATGCACTTCTACACTTCTT
Organism: Camellia lanceoleosa; assembly: GCA_025200525.1. Lineage (NCBI taxonomy): Eukaryota > Viridiplantae > Streptophyta > Magnoliopsida > Ericales > Theaceae > Camellia > Camellia lanceoleosa. The sequence continues at coordinate 162,792,987 of CM045764.1, forward strand.
ATCATATCTCAAGCTTAAAGGAGTATGGCACTTGACTCTCGAGCAGCCAACCGAGCATCTTCAATGCATGGTGGCCAAAGGATCAAGCTTGCACAAAACTCAATGAAAGCACACATAAGACTCGAAAGGCCTCCACCCTATCATGCACAATCAAGGGCGTCGGCGACCTAGAAATGTGACACGTTTCATCACTATGAGTATGAAACGTCCCACATTTCTCGTGTTTGGATTAAAGTCCGATCCAAACACATGCAATACATCACAAACATGTTATCTTGGCCATGTTTTACTTGATTTATTTTGTTTACACATTTTAGATTACCAATTAGTCCATTAATCGGTTAAGTCCAAAAGTGAGAGTCCTCTAATTGGAAAGAGGGTCTAAGCCACAAGCACCTTGAGCATGGAAGAAGCTTCATGCCGTTGGTTAGTGGAAACCCTCAAGAGAAGGTTAAAACCATTAGGCACGAACGCCTCAATTCTGTGCTCAAGCCAACAAGCGGTTTAAGACCACTTTCAATGTGATATAACAAACAAAGAATGGGATGCAATGGCACATATTCCAGCACTGAAATAGGATGCTAAATGACATCTAAACACAAAGACGATGCATGCAAGACATACTCGGAGTCAAAAGCATTGAAGCTAGCAAAGAGCATAACACTATAGGCATACAATACTAAGTCTAAATGACCAAACCAACCCCGGACAGACGTTAAATGTGCCAAAACAGTGGCTGAAATATGCTGAGATGATAGCATGAAAGGCAAGAAATGCATGCTCATGCATTGGCCAATGAACAAGGCATAAAAGCACAACTCTCAAACATAATGAAGAAGTGACAAATGTGAGAGTGTGACTACACTATATACACTGAAATTACATGCTAAATGGTGCCATACCATGCAAACATCACATGCATAGCATGCTATGGTGCTTAAAACTCAAGACTAGCGAAGGCACTTCCACCATAGCCATATCAAGCAAGCCCCAAAGGACCAAGATGACTCAAAACAGTCCTAAGGCAGGTCAAAACAATGCTAGTAACATAATGGAGTGTAGCCAAAACAAGCTAGCATGGTAAGCCAAAATACTAAGCATACAAGGCCAATGAGTGGGATTACAGTACAAGTTCCAAAACCAAGCAAGAGGTGACTCCACCAACCAAAATCAGAGTTGTAACATGGCAAAATAAGACCAAAAATATGCTGAGATGGTAGCCCAAAAGCTTAGACAAGCATGCATACAAATCAACTCATGATCAAGGCATAAGGCACAATTCTCCAAAAGCATTGAAAGAGTGATATATGCAAGAATGTGGCAGAGGTATATGGTCTAAAATAACATGCCAAATGATGCTATGCTATGCAAAAAGCTCAAATATGACATGTTAGAGGTCCCAAAATACAAGGCTAGCAAAGCCAAATACACTATAGCTATGCAAAGCCAAGCATTCATGACCGAAACCACTCAAATCAGACCTAAAGCATGCTAAAACATAGCCAAAAATGTGCTAAAGTAGAGCATACACATGTTAGATCAATAGGCTAAAACACCAAATAAACTAGGCTAGTGAACCAAATTGCACTACAAGTGCAAGGAGCATGCAAGAGGTGACCATGACAGTCAAAAACAGAGTTATGGAAGGTTTAAAAAGTCATAAAAATGAGCCTAAACAAAGCCACAAAGAAGTAGAAACACATGCTCTTTTGATGAGCCATCAACACATACAAACAAGAGAAGAAGAAGAGGGACCACCCCTACCTATTTGGGACCTCAAAACCACCTTTCCACCACTGAAATTCCTCTGAGTTTCAGTGGTAAGTAAGCCAAAAAGAGATGGTCTCAAAGGTCTTAAAAGATGGCACAAAGCAAGGCAAAACAAGCCACCAAATGGGGTAAACGACCCCTAACTCAAACTAGGCCTTAAACCATCATTTTAAACACTTAAAAATAGAACTTTTTGCAGTTGAAAGCTAAGCCTAAAATAGCATGCAAAGGTGGCTAAGAGAGTAACCAAAACAAAGCTTTAAAAAGGGAAATGGGATTACCTTTGAAGCACAGCAACAACAGCACCTTCTTGAGCCAAAAACCATCCTTTTGAAGCTCTCACAAGACCCTCAAGCACCTCAGCAACAAGGTAGAAGTGTTTGGCTAAGAGGTTGTGTGCAAAAGTGTGAAAAAAGCTCACTTCCAAGCACTATAGAGCACAATATATATATATAGAGAGAGAGAATTCTAGAGAGAGAGTCAATTTTTGTCTCTAAAAATTCTCAACCCTTGAAAGGGGGAGAGAGTTCCCCTTATATAGAATATGCAAGCCAAAGCTTGCTTGAATCCCTCCCTACACGTGTAGAGGGGATGCATTCTATGCCCAACAGCTGGCACCAAAAATATCTACAGAAAGTGCAGAAAGGCAGCCGACTAGTTAAAGGGGTCGACCGACCACCCCGCCTAGTCGACCGACCACCCAATGTGGTCGACAGGGACAAAAGCTGGTCGACAGGGCAAAAAGGGGGTCTCCTAAGAGAGGAGAAGGTGGTGGCATGTTGCAGACCACTTAAGGTGGTCGACTGACTATCAACCCTAGCCGACCGACCACCTAAACTAGCTGGCAAGGGAGAAAACTGGTCGACAGGACAGAAAAGTGGTCTACACCACTGTTTCTCCCTCCAGGCAAAAAAGGGGACCAAGAGTTGGCTTTAAACAAGCATAAAACCAAGAGAGTTCAGAGACTTAGAGGCAAGGGGCGCAGCCGAAAACCTCGGGGACTCCAAACGAGCGTGAACATGCGCAATCATCAAGCACTCAAACGATGACGCCCAAGTCTTTAGAACGGTAAAAAATGGGGTGTCCACACATCGCCAACTTAGTTCAACTCTATTATATACAAGTATAATTCAACTCTACCATATAATAAGTCTAAGTTATTCATCATGTTTCAATCAAAAACATCGTTAACTTAGTTCAACTCTATTATATGCAAGTATGATTCAACTATGCCATATAATAAGTCTAAGTTACTCGTCATGTTTCACTTAGAAACATCGCCAAGTGACTGGCCAGTTGTATTACACAAGTTTTGACATTAAAAATCGAGCTAAAATTTTATTTATTACTTTGGCTAATAACAAAAAACTTTAAAAAACAAAAAATCTAATGATAGAAAAACTTCAGGTTGTAAGTATTCTAGGGTTTTGGCAATTATTTGCCTTTACTGCTCTAAGCTGACGTGCTCCATTGCCCAAGACCGAGATGATTCTATAAGGTCCCTCCCAATTTAGGCGAAGCTTGCCCTCTTTGAAATCCTTTTTGTTGCCAACGACCTTTCTCAAGACGAGGTCCCCAACTTGAAACTCTTGTGAGTTAACCTTCTTATTGTAAGCCCTAGCAAGCTGCTGCTAGTATGCCCCCAACTGAATTGTTGCTTTTTTCCTTCTTTCTTCCAGTAGGTCCAGATCTCAGGCTAAAAATGCATCAGTAGTCCCATTCTCCACTCCTTGGGTTCTAATCCCTGGGATGCCGACCTCTAATGGGATTACTGCCTCTATGCCATAGGTCATGGAAAATGGGGATTTCCCAATTGATCTTCTTGGCATAGTTCGATATGCCCAAAGTACATTGAGCAACTCATCCACCCACTTTCCCTTTGCTGCTTTTAGCCTCTTCTTAATTCCATCTAGAATAGTTTTGTTGGATGCTTCTGCTTGTCCATTGCTTTGAGGAAAACTTGGAGTGGAATAGTAATTCTTGATCTTGTACTTTGCACAGAAGCTCTTGATTAGCTTACTATCAAACTGCGTATCATTGTCTGCTATTATTGCTCTTAGGATTCCAAACCTGGTAATGATGTTCTTCCATATGAAGTTCTTTACATCAATGTCCCGAATCTTTGCAAGGGATTCAGCTTCAACCCACTTGGTGAAGTAATCTGTTGCCACTAGCAGGAACTTCCTTTGTCCAGTTTCTTGAGGCAGTTGTCCAACAAGATCCATGCCCCATTGGGCAAATAGCCAAGGGCTGGACACTGGGTTCAAATCTGCTGCTGGTTGGTATATCAAGGGTACAAACCTCTGACACTTCTCACACTTTCTGACATAAGCTTCAGCATCTTTCTGCATATAGGGCCACCAGTACTCTTGAGTAATGGCCCTATGAGCAAGTGACCTACTCCCAGTGTGGCTTCCACATACTCCTTCATGTATCTCATACAAGAAGTCTTCAACTTGTGAAGGATGCACACACCTTAAAAGGGGACCAGTAAAAGATTTTCTGTAGAGATGCCCTTCTGCTGTCAGATTGAATCTTACCGACTTCAGTCTAATCTTGTGTACTTCTTTATGGTCATCTGGCAGTTTTCCATCTCTGAGGTATACTATTATCGCATCTATCCAGCTTGGTCTCATCTCCACATACATTGCCTCATGTTCTATGTTCAGTGGTTATACACTTTGAGCTAACAAGTAGTCAACCATTATTGTCCTTGCCTCTCCTGGTTTCATTGCACTAGCCAGGTTAGCCAAGGTATCAGCATGGCTGTTGTTATCTCGGCTAACTTGCTGTAATCGGCAATTTTGGAACAATGCCATCAGTCTGCCCACCTCCTTTACATAGGCCACCATCCTTACATCTCGAGTTTCGTATTCGCCTGTTGCTTGGTTGACGATAAGCTGGGAGTCATAGAAGACCATTACCTCATCGGCTTCCATTGCTGCTGCCAACTTTAATCCGGCGATCAGTGCTTCGTACTCTGCTTCGTTGTTTGAGACCTTAAACCCCAAATGAATGGATTGTTCTAGCATCTATCCATCCGGTGATACTAGCACTACTCATGTCCTCGCTCCTTGTCGGTTTGAACTTCCATCAACAAACAGGCAGAAGAAGTTGCTAACGTAAATACTGCAGGGCCTGAGTTTCTCTTCTTTCCTCTGTTCTGTTATCCCTAGCTGGGTTTTTCCTTGTTCACCTAGACATCGTATATCCCGACTCAACGGAGCCCGATGTATGATGGCGCCTAGGTGAACTCAGCCACGAAGTCAACCAAAATTTGGCCTTTGCTTGCTGTTCTAGGTCTAAACTCCAGGTTATATTGGCCCAACGCCACTGCTCATCTGGCTATCCTGCCTATCAGATCTCCTAGCTGCAACAGAGACTTCAGAGGATGTTCAGTTAACACCACAATCTTATGGGCATGAAAGTAATAATTCAGCTTCGTGGAGGCCATTACCAAAGCTAGTGTTAGCTTTTCCAAAGGTAAATATCTGGTCTCTACATCTGCTAGGGTTTTACTCACGTAGTAAATTACCCTTTGTTCTCCCTTTTCTTCCCTGATTACCACTGCACTTACTGCATGCTCTAAAACCGCCAAATATAAGAACAACTCCTCTCCAAGTATTGGATTTAAGAGAACTGGAGCGGTGGTCAAGTATTTCTTCAAGTCGGCCAAGGCGACTTCGCACTCTTTTGTTCATAAGAGGTTTGTGGCTTTCTTCACTAAACTGAAAAAAGGTTTGCATTTGTCTGAACTTCTGCTTATGAATCTATTTAGGGTTGCAGTCCTTCCAGTCAACATCTGCACTTGTTTTGCCGACATTGGGCTCTTTAATTCCAAAATAGCTTTGATTTGATCTGGGCTTGCCTCAATGCTCTTTCTGGTGACCAAGTATCCCAGGAATTTCCCTAACCCAACTCCAAATGCGCACTTCGATACATTGAGTCGGAGCCGAAATGTCCTTAGGATATCAAAGACTATCTTCAGGTTGGCCAGATGATCCTCAGGTTCCTTGGTCTTCACGACCATGTCATCAATGTATATCTCCACTGTTTTTGCTTATTAGATGTCTGAACATCTTAGTCACCAATCTCTGGTAAGTTGCTCCTGTATTTTTCAACCCAAAAGGCATTACTCTGTAGCAATACAGCCCTTTTAGGGTGATAAATGCAGTCTTCTCCTCATTTGGAGGGGTACATGGCTATCTGATGGTACCCTCTATAAGCGTCCAGGAAGCTCATCCTTCTATGCCCTAAGGTGGCTTCTTCCAATTGATCAATCTTGGGCAATGGGAAACTGTCCTTGGGATAAGCCTTGTTCAGGCTAATGAAGTCCACACAGACTCTCTACTTCCCATTCTTTTTCTTCACAACGACCATGTTTGATAACCATTTCAGGTAGTTTACCTCTCGAATGGCTCTGGCCTCCAGAAGTTTACCCACTTCTTCTTCTACTGCCTCAACATGCATTAACATAGGCCTCCTTGCTCGTTGGATGACAGGTTTGGCCGACTTGTCCACATTTAGTTTATGGCAAGTGACCTCGGGGTCAATACCAGGCATCTCATATGGTGTCCAGGAAAACACTTCATGGCTTGCTCTCAAGCTTTTTCCTCCTCCTCGGCCAAGCCTGAACCGAGTAGGAAGAAGCGCTTTTCATCCCCTTGCTGGACCAAGATCTTCTTCAGGGCTTCCTCACTTTTCTAGACTGGTTCTTTGCCGACGTCCTCAAAGACTTCCATGTCATCATCTTCAATCTTCGCTGCTTCTGTTTCTCGTATGTTGCAGGTGGATTTCATTACTGTCATGGAGCAATTACTTGTCTACACCTGATCTCTTCTGACCTCCTCAATTCTATGTTCTGTTGGGAACCACAACAGTTGGTACAATGTTGAGGAAACAGCCCCCATTGTACGCAGCCATGGCTTTCCCAGAATAGCATTGTAAGGGGAGGGAGTGTCAATTATTGTGAACTCAGTTTTTACCTTCTTGGTGCCAGCCTGCACATCCAAACTTACTGCCCCGAGGGGCCACGTCGGCATTCCATTGAACCCGACCATTGGATTGTTCCAGATCATCTTGGTGAAGGCCAAGCTCCTTATAACATCTGACATACATGATGTCACAAGAGCTGCCCTGGTCAATCAGAATTTGCTTACCTGGCACTCTCCAATCTGGAGGGATATTATCAAGGCATCGTTATGTGGATGTTGCACCATCTCTAGGTCGTCTTCAGTAAAGGACAACACTGGTCCTTGGCACTCGTCTGCTCTAGGTCTCTTCTGTCGGACCTGATACACATATTGTAAGTGTTTTACCTTCTGAGTTTCTCTACGTATTTCGTTCTCATTGACTTTTGAGTGAATCACATTGATCACTCGAGGTTCGCCTGCTTGTAGTTGTGGTGCTGGGGGAGGTAGTGCTGCCGGTGCCTAAGGCAGTCTCCCTTGCTCTTCCCTTATCCTGGCCTCATCTACTAAGTCTCTTAAATGACATTGTCTTACCAGGCCTTCCAGATGTGTTTTTAGGGCTTTGCACACCTGAGTTAGATGGCCGTCTTCATTATGGTAGGCGCAGTGCTTCCCCAGACTTCTTCCCATAAATTTGCCAAGTATTTTCTCTGGTGCTCTATAATAGGGCTAATTCCGGATTCTCTCCAAGACTTTGTAAACCGGAATCTAGAATACCATAGTGACTGCTTGTGCAGCCCTCAGTCCTGTCTCTTGCTTGTTGTATCCAGTGTTACCTCGACCTCGCTTCGGCAAGCCGTTTCTCTTCTCTTGTTTTGACGCCTTTGTCCTCGGCGTGTCTTCCTCGGCCCTCGCATACTTCTCTATCATGGCCATTAGTTCCTCCATACTTTTTGGCAATGTTTTTGCCAATGATTTTCGAAGCAAACAATCATCGTTCAGGCCGTTCTTAAAAGACACGACCGCCACCTCTTGGTTGCATCTTAGTATTCAGCTAAATACCTCATAATACCTCTTGGCATAAGCCCTGAGGCTTTCATCCTCACCTATTCTCAAAGCCATTAGGGAGTTTACCCTCAACGGCTGTAGTTTGTTTGTCACAAATCTAGCCACGAACATCTCAACAAGGCCTTTCCAGCTTTTGACAGTTCCTTTCGGCAACTTGTGAAACCAGTTTGATGCGATTTCCCCAAAAGATGAGGGAAACACCTTGCAAAGCAACGGCTCGTTCCTGGTGTATAATGCCATTGAGTACAGGTACAAGCCGACGTGAAAGTTAGGATCAGATTTACCGTCGTATATCTGGAATCTCGGCATGTGGAACCTTTTCAGGGCCTCAAATTTGTCCAACTCCACCGATAATGGCGTTCTCGGCTTGACCGGTGAGGTTACCTCGGCATCTTGTTGCTTCCTCTGGAGGTAATCCCTTAGATCCTTCTTAGTTCGTCTAGGAGCTCGGCTATCTACGGATTTTAGCCTCTTTGGCACGCTACTCTCGGTGTCTTTATGAGTCCTCTTAGACCTCTCTCCATTAGTTGCGTCAAAACAAAGTTCCTTCCCTTGAACATGCCGATGTTTTTTGGGGTTGGCTTCTTTGGTACGATGCGTCCTCCGAGAATCTCTCTTCATTGACTCTCCTCGCTCGACCTCCCTTGAAGGCCGGTGAGAATGTTCATTGGTCCTGGTGTGCTGGAGGACCACAGGGACTGTTTTCTGCCCCCCTCTCTGGGCATTGTTCTTGGTCGCTGGAATCGGCGTGTCTTGTAACGGAAACGATGGTTGCATAACGTTGTTCTGCATCATGAAATTGACGACCGATTGCAGGTCTGCCAATTTGTTCGCCATTCCTTTCATCTCTCTATCCCTCCGTAGGTACCTTTCTTTCTATACCTGGAGGTCGTTCTCGTTATAATACCCGCCTCAGTCTACTTTCTTTGGTACGTCTCCCTCATGGCCGACGTCCTTCTCTTTAGGGTTCTAATCCTGAGTTTCTCCATTGCAGTTATTCTCCTCCACGTTAGGGTCAATGTACTTACCACTCCCAGTAGGGATGTTGTCCCCAACCTTTTCTTTCTGTCCATCGTTGGCCATCTATTCTCCTTTCATTCCCACAGACGGCGTCAAATTGTGTGTGTTGTTTTCTGACCACACTGCCAAATAGACACTCAACTGGAGAGCACTGGCAGAATAGATTGCGCCCGAACGACCTGTCACAGAAAAATAAGACTCCGGCGGTGGTTCATCCACCTAGGGGTACTCCGACGATTAAGTCAGTACTTAGTTATCTCCCAAAGATAATAATTAGTGCTTAACTCACTAGCTAGAATATAAAAAGCGTACCTTAGACCCATGAGAGTGTCTTACTTTTATAGTCATCATTAACTTGATCCATGTAGAAGCCTAACTTCCCTTGGACTCTGGCACAATGCTCATCCTTGACTCTGGCACAATGCTCATCCTTGACTTGATCCCTGTAGAAGCCTAGCTTCCCTTGGACTCTGGCACAATGCTCATCCTTGACTCTCCAATAGATAAAGATAAACTCCCTAAGAGCCTTATCTTTATCCAGGCTAAAGTCCTTCCCCATTCTAAGACTCTTATAACTTATTTGTTTATCCCAGATTCTGGCATCTCCGTAGATAACCTCGGCCTAGCCGATATCATTTTGGCGTCATGATTAGGACATTTGGCACCTCGACTAGCGCTTTGGTACCATCTTGGCCACGTATTGTTATCCAAAAAATATGTCCCCACAATTTTAAATATTTTTTTTTTTAGTTTTTAGTTACAATTAAAAAGTATAACATTAAAGAAATTCACTAAATACCAAAAATACTAAAAAATATAAAAATTCAATACATTTTTGTATCCTTGTGTATTTATTAATTTTTTAGAATATTTTACTTGTTAGGTACATCATACGTGTAGGTTAAGTGTATCTAAAAAGTTAAAAAATTGTTCCACTAAAAACAAAACAAAAAAAATATGAATTATTAAAAATTGAATTCAAAAAATTAGAACCAAATTACTCTTTCACTTTGGCATGTTTGTTTGGACGGAATGGATAAAGGGGGAGTGTAATCCACCGCATTGTTAGTCGTGGGCTACATTGTCCGTGGACTGTTTGGTTAGACTGGATTTGTATCTTATGTTTGTTTAGTCATGAGATTAGATGTCTGGATTTGATATTTTATTAAATCATATGTTTGTTAGGGATATTATGAAGAATGATAAATGCTCAAAAAATTATTTTGCCCTTTTGAATTATTTACTAAATAATAGGAATTTAAATTTAAATTATAAATTTTATTTGATTTTTTTACTAGAAATTTTTAAAAAATAAATAAATAGAATATTAATAAAAATTACATAAATTTATTCTAATTTGTAGTTGAGATTTTTAAATTTTATTTTACTTTACTAAGTATAATTAATACCATATGATTATTAAAATAAATAATTTAATAAAGTATAAATAATTTAATAAATAAATTTTATTTTTAAAAAAATATTAAATAGTAGAGGGTCAAAAATATAATTTCATTACATAATCCCATGAGATAAGTTATCTTCTAGATTGTCCCCCCCCTTGGGATAAAACAATCCCATAGATTTAAGATTCATAATCCAGTGCAAAAATTTTGAATCAAACAACGGAGTCATTCTCATACTTGAATCCTTCCAAACAAGCACCACCTTTGGATCTCCCTCCCTCCCTCCCTCCTCCTCCCTTCACAACTCCAGAATCTCTCATCACACAACACCTCCTCATTCATCTAGATTTGTTTGAGAATTGATTTTTTTTATTTTTAATAAAAAGATATGCAAAAATATATATAGAGAGAATGAGTTGACTTTTTATAGTTTTTTTTTTACTAATCTAGAACTTGTTTTTTAATGACTTTTTAATTTTTTATGAAAAAAGAGAAAAAAATAGAGAGTGAATTGATTTTTGTAGTGTCTTTTTGGCTAATTTAGCCCCTTCCCAAACAAGGCCTACATATTTATGGTTAAATTTTTTTTAGTAGTCTTATACTATACTTAGATCATTAATTTGAATAAGGTTTGGAATTTTTTTCACTTGAGAATTATGGGACTTTTTTAGTATCAGTTATTCATTTTATAAAATGTTTTGAGCATATTGATTTGGACAACTGTGCTTTGATCAATATATTTTTTTGTATGAATGTTTATATATTGTGGGAAAAAAATAAAAAATAAAAAAACATTTATCAATTCAAATAATTAAAGTGAATACTCCCCAACAATACCCTCCAAAATCAAGATTCCCAACTGAACCAAAATAAATAAATAATTGTACTAGTGCGCACTGATTTCCAATTATTCCACCTCAATTATTCTTGTTGCACCTACATTTTCTACTTTGCTAATTGCCTATTTATTCTTTATGAACAATTCCAAATATATATAAAATTTATATAAAAAACTTAATAAGAATGATGTAACAATATTATTATTGTAAATAAATTTATTTTTAATGATTTTTATTTTGAAATAAATGACCCATAATGAATCATATTATTATATATAAAAATTATATATATATATTTTTTTTATTTATATAACATTACTTATTCTCTATATATAGGGTTGTTTTGGGAAGTAGATTAAAAATTAACTTTTTAGTGGTTGTTTGGCATGAGCTAAAATACACATGCTATTTTAGCAAATTATTCTATTGATGTTACAATTATTTTATTTAAGTCACATCACCTCTATATCACATTACTTCAAACTTAACTCATATTTTATATTTTTTTGTAAAAAAATCAAAAAATATACTAATCTAGCACTTTCCAAACAATCCCTTAATTTTATTGACATTTTAAAAAAAAAATATATGTAAAAAAAATAAATAATTAATATGACTCAAGAGAAATTAAAAGTCAAAAAATTAACTTCTTGGCAAAAAGAGGCCATAGATTCATCTCCCACTAATCCAAAAGTCACAACAATTTACCAATTTGGGAAATGTAAATGCAAAGATCAAAAATTCATTTTTCTTCCAAAGGAAGAGACTCTTTCTTTTTTGATAGAAAGAGGCTCTTTCAATGCTTTGTTTGAGAAGTGGGTTGGTTTTTTAATTTTTTTAATTATTTTAGCATGAGTTAAAAAGCTTGGTTTGAGAAGAATTTTTTAACTTTTTTTGTGAAAAAAGAATATAATGATTATGGATTGAATATAATATTTTATTTATTGTGACTAAAATAACTTATTTTTTCTTTTATAACTAAAATAGTCACAAACTATCTTTCCAAACCTAGCCTGAAAGTGACAATTTTTACATGTGTACTTGCATTACAACCCCCTATCCAAAATCATTATTACCAAATGGGACCTCCCTACCTCTCTTTCACTAAGTACAATCTCTTTGAAAATTGGCTATTTTAATTATTTTTTTATAAAAAAAATATGTTAAAAAAATAGAAAGAATGATATAATAATTTAAAATAATTTTTTTATTATTTTAATATGTTGACAATTGACTCTCCCCATTTATGTACACTTAATTTTTTTCTAATTTTATATGTGATTTTTTTATAGGTTTGATATATGTTTATGATAATGTGTTATATATATATATATTTTTATAATTGAATATAATTATCATTATATTTATATTTATGTTTATAACTCACTAGGTAAAAAACTTCGACCAAATATACAAAAGGATAGATAACCAACAAAAACCACAAAATATATGAAAGCTTTCATTTTACACACCATAATATTTTTTAATCCACACCATTTTATCTATTTAAATATTAATTATCAAACAAAAATGCATAGTTGGAAATATACATTCGAATAATTGATTGTTGTTCAATAATATTTAAACAATTGAATTTTTTTTTTTTTTCTCTTCTTTTTGGAATAGTTAATACCCAAACAAACAAAATGATATAAATTTATAAAATAAATAAAGGATATAAATGTGCAAAGGGTAAATTGTAGACCATAATAAAATGACAGGACACAATTTTCTTAAAGCACATGTAAAAATAGTTTAGAAAAATAATACATTCTATATATTAAACATCGTTTAGAAACAAGTTATTTTAGTAATTTTTTAATTTTGTTGTTAAAATATAAGATAAAAAAAATTAATATGTTTAGAATGATTTTTTAATTTTTTACGAAAAAATGTGTAAAAAGTATAAAAAAAAAATGAATATTTGACTTTTTTTTATAATTTATTGAATTTTTAAATTTTTAATGACTTTTTAACTTTTAGATTAAAATGTGATGTTGCCAAGGACCAAAGACTATATTTAGTTCATAAATTAAATATATATATATATATATATAATGTAATTATATTTCATTCGTTTCATTTCTTTCTCTTTTTTTTTTTTCCTTTCTACTTTCAAATTATTACCCAAGAACCAATATGTCTTCAATTCCCATATTACCCCTCTCTCCCAATACCCAAGGCTAAACCTAAATGGAAAGATTACCCCAAAAAAAAAAATGGAAAAGAGAATTCATATTCACTGCAACGGCACAAAAAGTCGACCTAAGCTGACAGCCAGGACAGATGGTGCGGACTCATCAAGCGCATGTTAGCACCGACACTTGCCGCTTTATGTACCTTTCTTTTTTACTATGTTTTTTTTTTGTTTTTTTTTTATTTTATGACGAAGGTGGGGACTGTTTGGGAGGTAGCAACTTATTAAATGCTTACATGTGATTACAATATTTGTAAGGGTTTTTGAGTCAGCAATATTAATGAGTTATTAGCAACTATTTGACCTCCAAACAAGACATAAATTATGTATTTAGGATAAAATGGTGGGGGTTTAGAGAGCCCATTACCCTCCATATTCACATATACCATCCATATTAGGTAATATCACATCTCATTTTCACATTAAACAATTAACATTGGGTTTAGTGGAGTCTCTCTATTATATTCTCTATATTCTCTATTGACTAAAAAAACAAAAAAATATTAGATACACATGATCATAACACAAAAACTGCAAGGTTTACTTTAATCTCCGTAATTTGTACTTAAAACTCACATTTACCTTCAAATGGAGTACTCCATAATTATTGTTAACATTTTGAATAATAGTTATTGTTAAGATTTTGAACCCAAAAAAATATGACATGCAACTCCCATGAAAATTTTAATAATTTATCCCACAAAAAATATATATATATATGAATAAATTAAAATGATAGTCCTTATAAATTCTTTATACTTTCATTTGAATCCCTCTAATTTCGTACATATCATTTCCCGTCCAAAACATTAAAAGGTAATTGACAAAAAGACCGCATTACAATTTTACCCTATTTAAGGGTAACCCACAACACAGATCAATCCAAATTACATTTTCTAATTTTATACACCAAGACAATATATATATATATACAAAAATGTTAAAGATTTTAAAAGTTTAACCAAACATTCTACCAAATGTCTCACATAAATGTGAGATTCATATAAGACCTACATTGTGTGAATCTCATCCTGTATAAGACATTTGATAAAAATTTTAATGTCTCTAACACTATTCATATATATATTTTCTAATTTTGTACACCAACACCTCTCATACACACTCCATACTCTCTCTCCCTTCTTGAGAAAGAGTCCAACTCGGTAATAAATGGTTATTCAACCACCCATCCCACCCCTTAATAAGGATACCGACCATCATTTAAAAACTCGTGTACTTTAGTCACCCTCCAACCAAGACCCCCATAAGAATCTCCATCTTTCACTATGACAATATTACCACTGCTCTAAGAAAAAAATTAAAAAAATACTATGTACCTTAAATAATCTACTAAATTTTCTACCAAATCTTTTACATGAGTATGAAACCCACACAAACTCACATGTGTGTAAATCACACATCCATATAAAAAATTTGATAAAAAAAATTAATAAATTATTTAAAATTGCTAACACAGCTCAAAAAATTATCAAGTTAGATAGGTCTAGATTGATAGAGAGGGAACTTTAACAAGATATAACAATTAAGGAGAATTCTACTATACACCCTTATACACACCTCTAAATTATAATTAATTTTCTTCTTTAATATGACTTTATTTTAATTATAACTCATGATGCCTTATGTGTTATTTGATTATGACTTTTAATTTTATCTTAATTATGACTCAAAAAATATAAAATTATATTATTTTTTCTTTAGTTACGAAGTGCATCCCTAGTCTTTTCCAACAATTAATACAAAATTGAGATCACACAAGGAAAAAAATTGACAATTTCTTATTGATGAAATGGTTGTGCAAAGAAATAACAGTATCAACAACACATCATATTCATCCTCTTCCTTCACCAACCCTGTAAATTACCCACCAAGACCATCCAAATCTCCCTCAATGGCTTTCATGTTTTGTATATATCATCATATATATACATGTACATATCCTCATCTAAAAGCCAGCCACCTACCCATCTCTCTCTCTCTCTCTCTCTCTCTCTCTCTCTGACCTGATTCAATGAATTGTACACACATTGCTCTACTCTCAATGACCAAGGAGATATTTACTAGAACAAGGCCAGCCTACAAGAAAATGAAAAACAAAGAACTTTGGAGGGCCAAAAAAAAGGGGGGGAGTGATGGAAGGAAGATGGAACCAGAGAGCAATGAGGAATGAATGAATAAATAAAAAAGCAAAAAAAAAAAAAAAAACTAGATTATCTCCCATGGTTCCAATGGCAACGACTTCTACAGAGTTTATTCTGCAGTAGGCTTCATTTATGTCACAGACAACGCATAATCCTGGTTATGGTGGGGATGGGAAGTGATGAGAGAGCTATGGAAGAAAAAGAGTTTCCTACCAAGCTCGGCGTGTTGGGCTAGAAGTAGAGAATGCAAGAGAAAAAAAGGAGGATAAACAGTAGTATAGTAGTACGCTTATGTGTTGTTCTAGAAACTATAATGCCTCACCGATGACTCCAACACCTCTGGACTCGGGGAAACCATTTCTTTAACCCGGCTGCTTTTTTTATAAATCTTGAACGTTGGTACAATCCTCACGTTCTCAGCAATTGCGAGCGCAGGGCTCTCCTCCACATCCACCTTTCATTAAACAAGCATCGTATGCATTAAGTGGTGTTTTTGTTTATAAATTTATTCAAGCAGAAACTAAGAAAAATTCAAGTTGGGTGAAATCAAAAACCACAGAGAAATAAAATGCCAGGAATTTACCTTAAGAAAATTTATGGACGGGTAACGTCCGCATAGGGTGTCAAAAAACGGAGATATCTGCTTGCATTGCAGGTTGGATGATGCTTTGAAATGGACTACAGAAGCACCTGTAATTTCAAATTGTAAATTCAATGAGTTGTGATTTTGATAGCGGAATCAAGTGAAAAACAACCAAATGTGGGATGACGTACCGGGAGAAGAAATAGCAGCCCTGAACTGCTCGAGACCTGTTACTAACTCCACTTCCCCGCCAAACTTCATGTTATGGACTTCTTCCCCACGGGATTTCTTCAACGCAACTTGGGCGTGGAACAAAGACTCTGCAACCTCATTGTCATCAGGAAGTTCCTTCCTCAAGACCTCATAATCTCTGACAGCTTCAGCCCAATGCTCAAGCTATAATCACATTGTTCAAACATTCACTTAAACATCAAATCGCAAACAAGAGAGCTATACCAAATTAAGAGCAATCCTACCTTGCTGTTTGAGGCAGCCCTTCTAAGCAGTGCTTTGGTGTAGTTAGGTTGGATACGTAGAGCTTGATTGCAATCATCAACCGAACGCTCCCAAAGCCCAAGCTTATACCAACAAGCTGCTCTGTTGCAGTAGAGAACCGAGTTTGTCGGGTCAAACCTGAGGCCTTCACCATAAGCAGAGCAGGCTTCAGTAAACCTTTCGGATTTGAAGAGATCATTGCCACGGGCACGAGCTCTCGACACCAGCCTCACATTGTTGAGCAGAACTGAGACTTCAATATTTCGAGGATCAATCTGCCCTGCTTTCTCAGCAGCTGTAACTGCATTCTCAAACCTGCAACACATCCATCATCCATCCTCACTCTCCCCCATAACCCTTAGTTCTTCTATTATTATGACATTAAAAAATAAATAAATAAATAAATAAAAATTCAAACTCACCTTCCAAAAGCCATCTCAATTTGTGCTTGGACGAAAAAGAGGTACGCTTCCGACAGCATCCCAAAAAATTTTGAATGTGAGCTAGAGGAAATAGATGGTTCAAAATTGGGAACGTTTGATAGGCTCAAATGGGCATCTTCTACTTGGTGAAGCTTCAAGAAGGCTTCTGCTTTACACGTATGCAGCTGTAAAATTTGTTTTCACAAGTTCAATTATGTAGTTATCAAATTTACGGCATATCTCTACCACTACGAGTAGTAAAAGTTTGAGGCATTGCCTTACCTGAAGAGAAGCGTCAGCTCCAGCAGCAATGGCAGCATCACTTTCCCTCAATGCACTTTTCCAGTCACCAATCTTCCGAGCATCAGTGCATTTGCTCAAATGAATTTCTACTTCTTGCAACTTTTGCAACTCACTTGCATCTGGTTGATATCCAGGAAAACAAAGGTGCCTCCTGGTATTTTCAACTTGCCCTAGACTGTGATCCTAACAGGAATTAGATTGCTTGTAGCACAATAATGTAGGAGAAATAACAGAAATCGCAATAACTTAAAAACAAAACAAAACTAACATAGCATTGAAACAAATGGAGGTAGAGCTTCTTGAAAGATCCAAGACAATAACTCAAGATTTACAAATGAAATACTACAAATTAGACTTAAGGTACAGTTAACTTGATTATGAATTCAATAGAACTAAAATGCTCTTTTAGTGAAAGTAAAAATTCTCAAATACCCAAAAGAGGAAACACATTTGGCGAAGTCCAGCAAAAACGCACGAAGCAATTAATCTTAAAAACATCCAAAACCAGTATCCATTATTCTAATGCTGTGTTTGGTTGGGGGATTTGGGGCTGTGTTTGGTTGGGGGATTTGGGGAGGGATTTGGAAAGGGAAAGGGAAAAGGTGTGTGAAACTAGGTGAAATTTAGGCATGTTTTATTCACATTTCACCTCCCTTTTCTTTTTCCCTTTCCAAATCCCTCAGCCAAACATCCCTCAGCCAAACACAGCATAAATCACTCACATAGAAGACCAATAAGCTAATTCGTTAATCTAAATAACTTAAACATAATAAGACATAATAACATAGCAATGAGCTGCCATTGTTAACTAGGTAAAACATTAAAATCAATTACACATACATACCAAACAGGTAAACCCACAAAACAGATCTGAGAGAAGATAAAAGAAAAAAAACATTGTCACCAATGTAGATCACAAAAAACCCGAATTCACACAAACCCACATAACATTACATTAAATTTCCCTAGATTTATGAAAACATGAGCAAATAAAGCAACAAATAGGCATAAAAAAAACTTGAACTTTCATTCACTCACTCACCGAATAAGAAGAGATCCTAAACGATGGTGTGCCTTGGCATATCCTGGATCCAACTTAATGGCCTCTTCCAATTCCCTCACTGCTTCGGCGAATCGCCGGAGACCCGTCAGCGCCACCGCACGGTTGAACCGGTACGTAGCATTTCCCGGCGAAATCGCAATTGCACGATCGTACAAACTCAACGCCTCGCCCAAATTCCGAAGCCTGTACTGCTCATTCCCTGCCCTCTTCAAATCCTCCGGATCCGCACTCGACATTACTCTCCTCACCGAATCTCCGCCCCCAACCACCCCTTCTCCGCCCAATTTGGCGGCGGTGCCGCCCCGCATTATGCTACCGTGTCCGTAATTGCCGGTTCCGGAACCCAAAACATCGTGTTTTGAGCTCCGACTCGCCATTCCCGTCTTCAAAACCTTGCCCGACTTGCATATATTGCCTGTCGGAAGTACATTGACCGTAGGCGAATTCACGGAGCTCCCACCCGAATAGATTAACGGGGCAGAGTTCCATGAACCGGACCTCCGGTGCCCGGGTTTAACGCCCCGGGAGCCTCCGGAGGCCGTTGGGGAGCTCTCGACGGACCCCGAGAGCTCCCCAGAGTGATTGTTACCACCCGAATCGGATTTCTTGAATAACTGATTGGACCCATTTCTACCCGAGACCGATCCAGACGAGCTCGAACTACTGCTTGTTGTGGTTGTGGTGGTGGCGGTAGTGGTGGTGAGTCCACTCGCGGCGGGTCCGCCCGAGTGGCGAGTCCGCAAGGGCGAGACCGGTGAGCCCAGATCGAGTTCTCTGAAGTCGGGCTTGTTGGTGTTGGTGGTGTCATAGGTGAGAGAGTCTCGAAACCGATCGGTCAGAGTATCAATCTCAAGTTCGGAGATGGGTTTTCCAGAATGCGTCATTTTCGAACGAGAAATGTGGGCTAAATTCTCTCTGAGTTGGCTGGATTTCTCTCTCTAGGCTTTGTTTTTGCGCTTTGGTGTTTCAGCAATGTCTGTCGTTGAAGCTACAAGACCACCACCAACCAATACAATACAGAGAGAAACAGAGAGGCCTTGAAGAAGACATGCAGAGAGAGAGAGAAACAGAAAAGAAAGAAAGAGAAAGATGGGGATCTCGTGATTTAAAAGGGTGAAGCAAAGAATGAATGTGATGTTAGAGAGAGAAAGAAAGAGATTTAGAGAGAGAGAGAAAGGGTTTTACAGAGAGAGTTGAACAAGACAAGAGAGAGGATTAAAGTAAAATAATATTTTTTTTATTTTTCTTTTCTTTTCTTTTCCTTTCTTTTCTTTCTTACTTGCTGCTTCACGAGACAGGTTTCCATTTCTCTCTCTCTTTTCCGTCAGCCTCCATAATTTACTCTATGTGTTTTTTTTAATTGAAAAATTGTGGAAATGTTACATCACCCTAAATTTTAAATTTTATTTCAAATAAAGAAAATTAAATATATTATTACTTAATTTTAATGATAAAATCGTTAATTTAATAAAATATAAATTAATTTGATAAAAATAATTGTCAAAAAAATATTTTTAAATTTGTAAAAATTATTTCTATCTACTAAAGATAAAATTATATAAAATTGATAAATCTTTTAAACATAAATTTATTTATTTATTTTACCAAATTAATTTTTATTACGCGTTTAAATGATAATCATGCAATAGGTGGTTGTTTTTATTTTTATTAGTTTCTATTTTTTCAAAAGTCAAATATGGCGACAACTTTGATATCCTTATTAAACCAATCCATTAAATCAAAAAATTTAAAACTAAAAAGTATTGATTATATATTAAAATCTTAACAACCACTCATTACATGATCATCATCCAAACACATAATAAAAATTAATTTAGTAAATAAATAAATATCTAAAAGATTTATGAATTTTATATAATTTTATCTTTGGTGTGTAAAAATAATTTTTAAAAATTTTTAAATATTTTTTTGACATTTATTTTTGTCAAATTAATTTATATTTTATCAAATTAACAATTTTTCCCTTTAAATTAAGTAATAGTATCTTCAATTGTCCTTATTTGGAACAAGATTCAAAATACAAGATCAAATGTGTCACAATTAAAAAATTAAAAACAAAAATGATACAAATTCTAAACTATAGGACTACAAATGTAATTCACCTTATATTGTTTCATGCAGTAATAACACATCATGATAAGTTCCCTCTCATATAGTGAATTTTTAAAAATGTGTAACAAAATTAAGGTATACTTAAAAACAAACATCTCCTTGAAGGAGAATATTGAGACACAATGTTTTAATCCATGAAAAATAAGGTATGATATTTTTAAATAATTATAAAAAATTATAATTATGTTTGTAGAATCCACAAAACATCCCTTTCAATATAATTAACTGTTAATTTTACAATCCAAAGTTGTATGAATATACCTAAACGAGTTCAGGGGTTTATCTTAAAGAAAAAGTGAGATTTGGGATTTAATTCATATCTCACTTTAAAGATTATGAAATGGACATAACAGTGATATTGAAAAACAGAATCACCAAACAAATTTGCATAATTAATTAATAAGCCATGAACATATAAGAATGTATTAAATCATATGTAGCTGTGGATTCGATTCTTATCGCACAAAAATAGTGTTTAAATGAGCACTTCATAGAAGAAGAAGAAAAAAAACAAAACAAAACAAAAGAGCAAGTAACAATAACAAAAAAAAAAAAAATTTGCAGGTCTTCTTAATAAAATATTTTTATAAGTTAATTAACGCATTTAAAATATTTGTAAATTTCTTCATTACAATTATGACTTTTTTGTTACGCAAAATACACTTAGAATTATTCACCCAAAAAAAATACACTTAGAATAAAAGTTTTAAAAAAACCTTTTTTTGATTAAATAAATTACAGTATGTAGCACATGCTCCGTATTTGCCTCTTATCACTATAAAATCGTAGTTAAAATCGTGATAAAAGATTTAAGAAAATAAATGATCATATTCAAAACTAAAGATGTTAATTGTAAATAAGATATATTTTTAAAAAATTCATAGCCTTATTGAGACACATTAATGTTTATTAAAACTACAAAATAATTTTTACATTTTTTAAATACTGAGAGGGAGGTTTTACGACTGAATATTGGACCGAGTTGGTTTGGACCGAAGTCGATGCCCTCTGTTCGGTCAAACATCGAGTATGCGCTCGACCGAGGCCTTAGCCCGGTCGATTTAGAACGATTGTGGATTACCGATCCGGTGGAGATTTGCACTCTTCGGAATCGCATTGGATTAGTCCTTCAACGGCTTAGACCGAGCTCATGCTCGATTGTGACCACGGAACTTAGTTGAGCCACGATGTAAGATTATCAAAGAAACCGGACAAGTAGCACTGTTGTTGAGAAATGGCATCGCCCCGCATTAAAGCATAGCTTGGTCAAGAAAACTATGCGGCACCATGAGTCTACAGGAAGGGGATTGTGTTGTCCGTATGCGCCAAAGTCGTTTGGTGGTTTCGTTAGGTGGTGTTTAGCTATATTTGTGCTAACACGTAGGGAAATGAGAGAGGAGAGCAGGTCCATGCGTCTAGAGGGGAATGGACGCAAAAACGCGCGTAGAAGCTATATAAACAGTGTTGCGCCCCCGTACTCAGGTCTGGAACATCCTTTAACAGAACTCACCTATCACTTTGTCTCCCTCCTTCTCTCTCTCTCCCTAAGTGTGCTAACTTGATCGTCAGAAAGATTTTCCGGCAGCACTCTGCCAGGTAGCTCACCTTTATTGTGTTCTTAGGTCGATCGAAGCATAGTGTAACTTGGACACAAGAAATACAAGTAATGTCGGATATTTGACTCCCGTACAAATACTATTATATATTTATCACATATATGAATCTATTGACTAATCGTTAACATTTCTTTATTGAAAAAAATCATAAGATGAAGAAAAAAACTACAATGTCTATTTTAGGTCATTTGGTCTAATTTTTTTTGTCCCTGTATTTTTTGTTCTTAATATTTTGTTCTCCAATTTTTAAGATAATGCACCTAAAATTATTTAAAAAGGACTTGCTAAAAGGAGGGGAAAAAAAAAGATAAATTCAAATGCAGCATAACCATTTATAACCAAATATATATATATATATATATATATATGTATATATTTGAAAATTTGGAGCCCACAATAAGGGAAGCATGCTACACACCCAAAAAAACTTGGTGGGGGTTGGGGGGGCGGGGGGGGGCGGCGGCTACGTTTAGGGTGAGCATGGTCCGGATTGGACTGGATTGGGGTAAAATCAGGACCAATTCGTTATTTACGGTTTTTGAAAAATTAAAACCAATCCAATCCGTTTAAATCATGGAACCAATCCGAACCAATCCATTTAAATATGGATTGGATCGGTTTAGGACCACGGATTCACATAATTAAATAACAAAAAAATATATATAACACTTTAATTTCATAAAAACATAAACATAGCACTATATTAGTTCTACAATAGTAACATGTCTTTCTATAATAGCGACATACTGTTCTAGAATTAAACAACCATAAGAAAATTTGTTTCACTATAAGTATTTAGACCATTACAAATTAAAACTAAAAACAAACAAACAAAAGTAGTAAAAGAAGATATGATGCGAGTTTAGGTTTGAGTTTAGTTTTATATGGAATAAGAGGAGATACTATGGGGGAGGATGTATAATAAAAATATAGACTATTTGTATACGGTCCGGATCGGTTCTAATCCGGAACCAATCCGTGGACTACGGACTTTTAATTCTTCAATCCGGAACCGAACCACGGATTCAAAAAACCAATCCAAACCTATTAGATTGGACTGAACTAGATCGGATTACGGATTTCACGGATTCTTTGCTCAGCCCTAACGTTTGGCGTGATTTTTTTTTTTTTTTACTATATTAATTATAGGAAGATAAAATAAATTAAAAAATTAATAAGGTAAAATATTATATTTAAATTATAATTATTTTATTTTTTATTTCACAAAAATAAAAAAACTCATCACAAAATGAAACTTTTTAATCTTAAATTAAAATAATAAAAAAGTCAAAAATTCAATCCACATCTCAAATGAAGGTTTTATGTATTTCACAAATATCTTATAAAGGATGAGATTGCAAAAAAAAGTGCATATGTTATGCCTTTCTGGATTATTGTCAAGGGCAAATTATACTAAAGATTCATATAGTTTAAGGTTGGTATCACTTTGATTCATGATTTTTTAATTGTGACATATTTAATTCAAAATTTTAAATTTTGTTTCAAATAAGAACAAATGAATATATCATTACTCAATTTCAAGGGTAAAATTGTTAATTTGATAAAATATAAACTAATTTGACAAAAATAAATGTTAAAAAAAATTAAAATTTTAAATAATTATTTATACCCACCAATGACAAAATTATATAAAATTGATAAATCTTTTACACTTTTTTTTTTTGTACCAAATTATTTTTTAGGAAAATTTATCCATGAGTCCTAGTTTTTGAAAAGTTAAATCATTTAGTCCTAAAAGTTTTTTTATGCTCCATTTAGTCCTATTTTTACATCAACATGATGTAAATGATGTAAATGATTTGATGTTTCATTCTATAATTTCAAAATTTATTGAAATCTGATAAACATTAGATGTTTGTCATCCTATAATTTCAAACATTATTGAAATTTGATGAACATTAGATGTTTGAAATCTAATGTTTGTAACATTACTCTGATGTTATTAACATTGTATCTGATATTATTAACATTGTAATGGGACCTTTCAGTCTATGAGAAAAATTTTAGGACTAAACAGTGTATAAGTTATTAATTTGGGATTTATTGGTGCATCCCCCATTTTTTATTATGGCCCCGTTTGGTGTAACTATTAAAACATATTATAAATTATAACTTAACAGATTATTGATTATGATTTTAATCAAAAGCTATTAATCTGTTTTGTGTAACTGTTAGATTACAGATTTAAGTTATTAAGTAGTTTTTGTTAATTAAGCTGTGAAGTAGTTTTTTCAATTGATTTTTATTTTTTGTTATTCACTACTTGTTCATATTTCTCATTAAAAAATAATAATAATAATCTATGGTCCATTTAGGTCTTTTTATTTTTTAAAAAATAAAAAAATGTGAGAGTATAACCATAAATTAATATGTCTACATAATAAGTTGATAATCAAAAGTAAGAGATGAGTAGCTTCTCAGAATCAGTTTTTTTGAATTGAAATAAGTTGTCAAAATCAGAATTTGTTTGAAATAAGTTTAACGAAACAGTCAAAAATAATTTTTCCAAAGCTAAAAGCTATAAGTTTACTCAAAAAAGCCTAAACAAACACCCTCATATGTTTGGATGAGGACCATGTAATTGATGGTTGTTTTTATTGTCATTAAATTAGTTTATATTTTTTTTAAATTCAAATATGGTAACAATTTTGATATCATTATTAAATCAATTCATTGAATCAAAAAATTCAAAATTAGGCCTTGTTTGGGAACAAGTTTTTTTAGAAACTTTTTGGCTTTTTGACTAAAATGTGATGTAAGAAAAACTAGTATGTTTGGGATGACTTTTTGACTTTTTACGAAAAGATGTGCAAAAAGTATAGAGAAAATGAAATTTTTGACTTTTTTGTATAAGTTGTTAGTTTTTTTATTTTTTTAGTGACTTTTTAACTTTTTAGCCAACAAAGTTACTTGCCAAACGAGGCCTAAACACATTTTATATATTAAATATATCGATTACACATTAAAAGCCTAGTAACCATCCATTATATGATCATTATCCAAACACATAATAAAAATTAATTTGGTAAAAATAAATAAATGTGTAAAAGATTTATCAATTTTACAAAATTTTATCTTTAGTGGATAAAAATAATTTTTAAAAATTTAAAAATATTTTTTTGACATTTATTTTTGTCAAATTAGTTTATATTTTATCAAATTAACGACTTTGCCCTTGAAATTGAGCAATGATATCTTCAATAGTCTTTATTTAGATTAAGATTCAAAATTCAGGATTAAATGTGTCACAATTAAAAATCATGGATCAAAGTGATACAAGTCTCAAACTATAGGAATTGTTAGTATAATTTGCCCTAGTGTTAATGTTAGATTCCATAAAAAATTGAGTAATGCTACGCTAGTGATCCCAAAAATTTTATCAAGAATTCTACCAAATGTCTCACATGACTGTAGACCAACATAATGTGAGTTTCATGTGGATTCCACACTCATGTGAAACTTTAGTAAATTTATTTTTATTTTTTTGTTTGTCATTAGTATTTTTTTTTTTAAATGGACATTTTTTCACAAATTTCTTTTTACTTACTTATATTTCATCTAATCCACATTATTTTTTTATATTCTAATAAGTCATATGAGTGATATAGTAATCAAAATACCTTTAATAATATTCATATTTATAATGTCAATATTCCGTGATGTGAATATTCACACTGTCAATGTGGATGTTCATACTATCAATGTGAACCTTGTTCTGAGTGAGGTTTACCTTGTTTTGTTCTTCTATTCAGAATCCTTGCAGATTACAACAATTGTAAGTGCAAGTTATTTTCTGTAATGAATTAAAATTATGTTTTAATTAAATATTATGTTTTAATTAAATATTTTGATTTGAATTATATTTTGTTTTGTGCATTCCAATTCTATGTTTAAATTGTTTCATCTTTGATTTCGTAATCCATGGTTCTTCATTCGTGTTGCTACTTCCGCGATCTTGGTATCAGAGCCCGGTTATGTTGTATCATGTTTCTAGCTGTTTAGCTTCTTCCAATTAATCGTTTCCATTGTTTATTCAATTAATCTAGTTTTCGGTTCCATCTTAATCACCCACGAGATCAGTCTGTTATCCACCTGGTTTCAGTCACCCACTTCCATTTCTTGTCCGGAGTAAGTCCTTAGAGTTAGGCAGTGTGGACATTTAGGATAGGGTCTGTGCTAAACCATTCTGGTCTGTGGTAACTTGACAAGAATAGGGTATGTATTAAGATATCTGTAAAACTGATTAATTAGAAAGAACAATGAGTCGATTATTTAGAAGTAACTCATCAGTCAGTTCTAGGTCAACAACTTTACCTTCCATACCTAATCAAGGATTAGTCATTAATGAAGAAGATGTTGAAATACAAAATGATCAATTTAATAGAGATTGGAATATACCAAAATTACAAATCAAAGAAATTTATAGAACAACATTTCTACAGAATGTTTTTAAAGTTGCATTACATGTTAAAACAATTGAACAAGTTTATGCTTTAGAAAAACCTCGAGAAACTTGTCAGTTATTTGATACTAAATTAATTAAAAGACACAAAGATAATGGTTACAATTTTATTCACATTGGTCTAATTCAAGTTGGTCTTAATCCACTTACACCTGTTGGAAAAAATACTTCTGTTTTATTATGCTTAAGAGATGCTCGTTTTCTTAATTATAATGATAGTTTAATGGGAATGATGGAAACTGGTCTTCATAAAGGTCCAGTACATTTTAATTGTTTTCCTGATTTTACGCTCAGTTTAAGTGATCCAAATATTTTACAAGCTTTAACATTAAATATTCAACTACATGGTTCATTCACTAATATGATGGCTAAGACACATAATATTGCTTTAATTTATCGTGTTCACTATAAATGTATGCAAACTAATTTAAATGTTCATGCTCTGCATAAATCACCTAAAGACAAAACTTTACTTATTCAAAATAGTAGTCATAATGAATCCCATATTAATATTCCTAAAATGATTTAATAGAAAGATATTGATTTACCTGATGAATGGGTTACTGTTAATGAAAATTACAAACATAATCAGCAACAATCCTCAGAACAAGATATTAAAGATATCAGACAATTTAATGATGGTTCTGTTCATATTAAATTTAACCGTAGTCAATCCTCTAGACATAGTACATCTAGTGTCCCTAGCGAAATAGAAACTGAAGATGAAATATTTACCACACCTCTATTTAGAAAAAATAGTCAACTTAATATCGGTCCAGCCATAGGTCCTACAATCAATCCAAAATTAAAAGGAATTGATAATTCCTCAACTTCTCAAATTAGTAAACATGTTTATTCTACACATACTCATTTCCTTGATGAAGAAGTTCATTCAACTGACTCTCCGACTCAAACTGATATGGAAGAATTTACACCACCTGTCAATCCACAATTATTGACAATTAAAAAGGAATTTACTCCCAATCTTGATAAATTACTTATTGATTTTAAATCTAAAGCTAATCGCACCCAGCGCCATGCTTATTATGCTAAATATACTTCTGCTCAAATGTCTCAAATCTCCCAAGAATGGTATAATTTTATGGTTCGATATGGTTTTGAATTACCCTTACTAGAATATGAAGAAAAATATTATAAAACACTTACTACAATTACTAAACATAAATGGAAAACTTCTGCTACCACTACAATTAGTTCTAGTCATCCTCCCTTAGAGAAAATTATTCTTAATCAACAAGATTCTGAAATTCCTGCCTCTCCTTTTAAATTACCTGGCGATGATAATGAACTCAAAAAAGATATTGAACAAAATAATTATACTAACCAGTGTTTAAATACAATTGGTAAACAATTAGATAAAATAGAAACTAATTTAGAATCTGTTCACACTTCATCATCTAAACAACCTTTAGATGCACCTTTACTTAACCTACCTAGTAAACGTTCTACCCGAACTAGCCTAGTTACAAATGATCAATCATCTACGGTCCAAGCCATTGAAAAATTATTTATCAAATTGGCAGTACCTGATACTCCCTCACCTTCTAAAGATAAAGGTATTACTGTCCTAAATCAACAATTTGATATTAACCCAAATTCTACTTCCTCTGATACTGACAATGAAATTAATAACTTAGCTCAACAATTCCAAGTTGCGAAAATACGCTATCCTAAAATTAATCCTCAAACTACCAAGAATTGGTATACTAAGCCTACTCCTGTCGATTTACAATTTAAAGAAAATAATGTTAATAATCAATTTTCTGTCTCTTCTAAAAAATTATACGAATGGAATATTGATGGTCTTAGTGAAGATCAACTCCTCAAAAAATTAAATCATTTATCTATGGTCTCGAACAGTTATCTCTCTAATTATCCCCAATATACTCAACCTGAAATTGTAAATTTAATTACTACTGGCTTTACTGGTCAGCTCAAATCTTGGTGGGAAAAATATTTAACTGACACCCAACGAGACTCTATCATCTATGCTAACCAAACTGATGATCAAGGATTACCTATATTTGATGAAAATTTAGGATGTTGCCAACCTGATGGTATTAACCAATTAATTTATACAATTATTAGACATTTTATTGGTACCCCAACTAATATATATTCTCGCATACATGATCAACTCAGTAATCTTACTTGTCCAACCTTAAGTGATTTTAGATGGTATAAAGATGTTTTTACCTCTAGAGTTATGTTGAGAGAAGACTGTACTAAATCATTCTGGAAAGAAAAATTTATTAATGGATTACCTAGTTTATTTGCTCACAAAATTAGAGATGTTCTTAGTCAACCTACTGGTGTTATTGAATATGATAATTTAACATATAGTGATATAATTAGCATTATTCAAAAAGAATGCTTAAAAATGTATATTGATTTAAAACTTAGTCAAAAAGCTACAAAAGATAAACATAAAGCTAAATATGAATTAGGAAATTTCTGTGAACAATATGGACTACCTCCTATTGCACCCTCTCGTAGGAAATCACACAAACATTCAAAACATAAATCCAAATATTATCATAAATACAAGAAGCCTTATTCACCCTCCAAATCTGATGACAAATTTTATACTAAACCCAAAAAGAAATATCATAAATCTAAATCACATC
The DNA here is from genome assembly GCA_025200525.1 of Camellia lanceoleosa. Lineage (NCBI taxonomy): Eukaryota > Viridiplantae > Streptophyta > Magnoliopsida > Ericales > Theaceae > Camellia > Camellia lanceoleosa. The sequence continues at coordinate 162,822,105 of CM045764.1, forward strand.
CGAGATCAAAATCTAATAAAGATATTACGTGTTATAACTATGGACAAAAAGGCCACTATGCTAATAAATGCAAAGAGAAACAAAAGCTCAAAGACAGAGTCAATCAACTCCAAATTAATGATGAATCCAAAATTCAGTTATTTGAAATCTTCCAATTAAATCAATCTGATAATGGTTCCTCTTCTGAACTTCCATCTACATCCAATTCCCCATCTAATAGTGATAATTCTGATTCTGATAATCAAATTACCTTAGGATGTAATGCTGTTTGTTGTAAACCTGTTAAACAAATTTCTGTTCTTACTAAACATAGTCAAGAAGAATTTGCTTTAATTGATTTAATTAGTAAATTAGATGATCCTCAATTAAAACAACAATATATTGATAAGCTCAAAGGTCTAATGCTTCAAACAGAAACTAAACCTAAGTTTAATAAATCTATCATTAGTTTATCTAAAACTTCAGAAAAATTTAAAAATAAAACTAAAGAAGTTACACTTCAAGACTTACAATTTGAAATCAATCAAATTAAACAAACAATAAGAGATCTTCAAAATAAAGATAATAAATTAGAAAATGAAATTATTAATCTTAAACTTAAACAGAACTTAAATGATTTCCAACCTAATGCACAATCACCTCATGAATCTGAACATAATTCTGATCATGATTCTGATCATACTGATCCAACTAAACTCATATTTGATAATCGATCTCAAGCTACTAACCTTGAAGATAAACGGTTAAATTTACTTAATAAAATTTATATGCAAAAATGGTATTCAAGAATTAAAATCATTGTTGAAGATTTTGAATTAGAATTAGTTGCATTAATCGACATCTTTGGTCTTGATTTAAATTGCATTCAAGAAGGATTACTTCCTACTAAATATTATCACAAATGTCAAAAGAAATTAAACTTCTAATGGTAGTAAAATGCATATTCGATATAAATTACCTAAAGTACATGTTTGTCAAAATAATGTTTGCTTTAAAACTACATTTGTTTTAGTCAAAATATATGTGATCGGATTATTTTAGGTACACCATTTATATCTTTATTATATCCATTTACTACTTCTCTTGAAGGAATTACTACTCATGTTTTAGGACATCTGTTACATTTACATTCTTATTTCCACGAACAATTAGAGTTAAATCAATTACAAGATTGTTCTATTACCCACACTATTAAGCGACTAACTCGGCATATTAATTTTCTTAAAGAAGAAATTAATTACAAGCGAATAGATCAACAGTTAAGCGATCCGTTCTCATCTCTCAAATTAATGATTTCAAATTAAAACTTGAATCAACTGTTTGTTCAACTTTACCTCTTGCATTCGGCATAGGAAAAAGCATGTAGTTACTTTACCATATATTAAAGGTTTTAATGAGCGACAAATACCTACTAAATCGACCTATTCAAATGAATCATGAATTGTTAGAAATGTGTAAAAAGGAAATTAATGAATTGTTAAAAATAGAATTATTAGTCCCGAGAAATCACCATGGTCTTGTCACCGCTTTTTATGTTAATAAAAATCTTTGAATTAGAACGAGATGTTCCCCGCCTAGTTATTAATTATAAACCATTAAATGCTGTTCTTGAATGGATTAGATATCCTATTCCTAATAAAAAAGACCTAATTAAAAGACTTAATCAAGCTGTTATTTTCAGTAAATTTGATTTAAAAAGTGGTTTATAGCAAATTCAAATTCATCCTAAAGATCGATATAAAACTGCTTTTAATACACCTTTTGGCCAATATGAATGGAATGCCATGCCATTTGGATTAAAAAATGCTCCTAGTGAATTTCAAAATATAATGAATGATATCTTTAACCCATTTAGTCATTTTTCTATTGTTTACATTGATGACATATTAATCTTTTCTAAATCAATTAGTGAACATTGGAAACATTTAACTGCATTCTTTTATACTATTAAAAGTCATGGTCTAGTCATATCCGCTCCTAAGATTAAATTATTTCAGACTAAAGTTAGGTTTTTAGGTTATGATATTCATCATAATACTATTCTCCCAATTAGTCGCTCTATTGAGTTTGCGTCTAAATTTCCTGATGAAATTCTTGATAAAACTCAATTACAAAGGTTTTTAGGTTCCCTTAATTACATTGCTGAATTTTATAAAGACCTTAGGCAAATCTGTCAACCATTGTTCGATCGGTTAAAGGATAATCCTCCTCCTTGGTCTTCTACTCATACTGCTGTTGTTCAACAAGTTAAACAATATGTCAAGTCTCTTCCTTGTCTTGGTATTCCTACTGAGAACTCATTCAAAATTATTCAAACTGATGCTTCTGATATTGGTTATGGTGGCATTCTCCTTCAGAAAATCACTCCCCAGTCATCTGAACAAATTGTTCGTTTTCATTCCGGTGTCTGGAATAAAGCACAATTAAATTATAGTACTATTAAAAAAGAAATTTTATCTACTGTTTTATGTATTCAAAAATTTCAAGATGATATTTTAAATCAAAAATTTTTACTTCGTGTCGATTGCAAATCTGCTAAATATGTTTTGGAAAAAGATGTTCAAAATCTTGCCAGTAAACAGATTTTTGCCCGTTGACAATCTATTTTAAGTATTTTTGATTTTGATATTACCTATATACCTGGTTGTCAAAATTACCTGAGAATTTTTACAGGGGGGTAAGGGATGAGTGCTACTCCACATATTTCCTATGTTAAAACCCAAATTATCCATTCCCAAACCCTGATCAAACAAGTTAACCGTCGGATTAACCGTCTTAAGTCAGCTAGGCCAACTACTAAAAGAGCCCAATACATCAATCACCAACAGTTACAAGCTCGCCGTGTTTTACGACATAATTATTACAATGATTTACATTATTACCAGAATTACTTAGATCTTCTTTCTGGTTGCTAATCTTTGTTTCCTATTCAACAGATGTCTCGCCCAAGGCCTCCTTCTAAGGCTTTGGTCCCCTCCTCCAGTAAACCTAATCAACTCATAGTTCCTCCTCCTCTGGAGTCAATTAAACCATCCTCTTCCATTGACATAATTAATAGATACCATACTCTTGGTACTATTCACCGTCCTGATTACTCATCTGCATTGGCTAATGATCCCTTTGCCTCTAGCCAATCAGTTTCAGTTACTCCTTCCAATTAACCAAGTTCGACCCTCTCGAACCGAGTACACCAAATCACATGTTGCTAACTTGTTCTACAAAGAACCTAGTCACCCGAAGTCAAACCATTAATGAAATTGCTCAATTCCATTTTGGCTCGATGTCATTTCATTTCTTCACCTCCAGAGAAAAATCTCTCTTATTACAAAGATATTCGCTCAACCATCATTCCATTTTGATCAAACCAATTCAGGATCGTGTCTATGCTTACAAGATCCTATACCATTCACTTTACATTCACAACATTGTCTCTCTTGCAGAATGGGGCAATCCTAATCTGCTTCGAGATTTGCCTGGTCATTCTATTCAATATAATTATCATGATTATATTGATGCTTGGTTCAAATTGTTCTTGTACCAAAATGAGTCATTTAGTCACTCCTGGTTCATCTCCTTTGATCAAAAATTCAAATTTGAATTACCCACCTGGTTTCTTCGATGGTGGACTCATTATGGCCCCATTTCAGATATTCTTCCCAGTTCACTCAATGAAACAATTGCCTATTTTGCTGCTGTTTATCCATTTACTACTCATCAAAAACAATTTCCTATCTTGCTCAATTTTATATCCAAGTACAAAATTTCATGGATATTCAAATGGCATTATGGGATTAATGACAACATCATTATTCGCCAACACTCTGTTAAATGGTGGGCTAAGTTCAATGTGCCCAGAATTATTGAAATTGTTTATGAGGAATTTCCTCCTGATTCATGTGCTCCAACACCTGCAATAGTCAAAGCCCAGCAAACCCAAAGAGACCCAGACATGTCAGACCAAGGAAGTCGGCCAGTCAATCTTGGCAGTCCCTCATCTAGTGGCTCCAAGCCCAAATCATCGAAGATCAAATCCAAGGGAAAGTCCAAAGTCTCAAGGGTTCCGGACCAACCCAAGTCAAAGTCCAAATCACAGGCTCAGTCCAGTATTCAACCTCCTGCTCAGCCCATTGTTCAACCTGGATCCACCAGTGATCAATTGCTTCAAATGGCCCGTCTCCTAGTAGACCAAGCCCAAGCCCAATTAAAAAATGAACAATCTCCTGCACCGGCCCAACAGTCTAGTTCAGAAGATAGTTCGGACAGTTCAGAAGGATCCACCAATCAACCTGGTTATGATCGTCCTGAGTTTCATGATGCTCAGGACCCATTTGCTTGAAATAATCAACATAGGATTCTTTATAAATATAAAATTGACTTCAATCACTACTCTTTTGAGAAAAATTTGTCAATTTATATTTATTAGATTCCTTTATTCACATCTTTGCATAGTTAATTTCATCAATTAGTAAAAGTAACCGACATCCTCAATCTTTGCCAAATGCTTTCATCATTTAGCCAACTCATCTTTGCATAGTTAATTTGATCAATCAAATTAAAGTAACCGACAGTCCTCAATCTTTGCCAATTGCTTTCATCATTTAGCCAACTCACATCTTTGCATAGTTAATTTGGTTTTCTATATATTTGTAATCTATTATGTCGTTTAGCAGATTCCAATTTTCTTGAACCTTTTAGTTTGTAAAGAAAAGAGTGTTCTGCTGAGTGAGGTTTACCTTGTTCTGTTCTTCTATTCAGGATCCTTGCAGATTACAACAATTGTAAGTGCAAGTTATTTTCTGTAATGAATTAAAATTATGTTTTAATTAAATATTTTGATTTGAATTATATTTTGTTTTGTGCATTCCAATTCTATGTTTAAATTGTTTCATCTTTGATTTCGTAATCCATGGTTCTTCATTCGTGTTGCTACTTCCGCGGTCTTACAAAATATGAATGTTCACATTATCAAATTACTAACCGTTCAAAAAATATTTGTAAGGGTAGAAATGTCAATAAAATACTTTAAATATGAGAATTATGATTTGGTAAATAAAATATTCAAATAATAGGATTTAATGGAATACAATAATATTTTATTGACTAATTGAGATACAAACACTTGAAAAAAAATTATCTAATAAATATCTATTTTTAAAATCCGTCTAAATTAGTCAATCTTTAAAAAATTTTAAAAGTTATAATATAATTTTAAAAATCCACTAAATAAAAAGTAAAACAAATTGTATCAAAAAATTTAAAAATCGAAAATAAGCTAAATTTGGTTTTAAAATATAAAAATAAATCACTAAATAAGTAAAAGTTAATTTTTTATCAAAAGAAGTTTAATAAATACAAAAATAAAGTTAATTTTTGAGTGAAGTACCAATAAATCATAAAATGTGATATTGTGAACAGTTTAGTTTTATCTTTTTTTCTTATAAATCCAAAAGTCTCATTAAAGTGAAAATTACGTAAAAAAGTAATCACTTATATGTTTGGGTTTAATTTTTTAAAGAATAAAAGTATTTTTCTCAAAATATAAGATTACACATTTAGACAATTTGAACTAATAAGTTTTTTGAATTTTTTCTCATTTTAGAACAAATCTCACATTACAAACAAAAACCTAGAACAAATCTCACATTACAAACAAAAACCTAAAACTATAATGTAACACATCAATGTAACACACAAAAAAATTTCTTAGTATACTTTTCTCAAACGTAACAACGTAACACTTAACAAAAATTATTTGATGTACTTTTCCCAAACGTAATGTTACAATATAAAAAAAAAGGGAATTTTTTTTTTCCTTAGTGTTATTTTTTAAAACGTAACATTTCAATCAGTGTAATCCCAAACGTAACACTTTAATATAACATACTCAAACGTAACATACAAAAACACTAAAAAAAATCCTTAGTATACTTTTTTCAAACATAACATTCACAGTTTGAAATTATACATTTGTTCAAAACTTACTAAGGAATATTTGTACTCATTTTGAAATGGTTTGAATAATCTCACCCTTTTTTTTTAGTGTTACATTTGAATATTATGTTTAAGAAAAGTACATTCAGATTTTTTTTAAAAAAATTTTAAATTTTTTTTTGTGTGTTACATTGAAGCGTTACATTTGAGAAAAGTACACAAAATTTTTTTTTTGTGTATTATATTAAGGAATTTTTTTAGAGTATTATATTGAAGTATTACGTTTAGAAAAAGTACATTAAAGAGTTTTTTTGTGTGTTACGTTAGAATGTTACACTAAGAAATTTTTGTTTGTTACATTAAAGTGTTATACTAAGAAGTTTTTTTAGAGTATTATATTAGAATGTTACATTTGGAAAAAAACACATCAAGAAGTTTTTTTTTGTAGGTTACATTAAAGTGTTACACTAAGGAATTTTTGTGTGTGTTACATTAGAGTGTTGCATCAAGGAGTTTTTTTGTGTGTTATATTAGAGTGTTACGTTTGAAAAAAATATACTAAGGAGTTTTTTTATATGTTATATTAGAGTGTTACAATAAGAATTTTTTTTGTGTGTTACTTTAAAATGTTACACTAAGGAATTTTTTTGGAGTGTTACATTCTGAAAAAAGTACAGTAAGTTTTTTTTTTTTTTTTGTGTGTTACATTAGTATTACGTTTGAATGTTAATTAATGTTAATGTTATAATGTCAATGTTACAACAGGGACAAACACCACACCAGTAACACCACAAACGGAGTAACATCATCCACCTACAAAATCACTCTACTAAATTTCTTAAAAAAAAAAAAAAAAGAAACATAAAAAACTTACCTTACCCATGCACATCTAATATTAGGAAAAAACATGGGAATTAAGCCCCCAGGTCATGAATTCAAATCCTCCCTAGGGCAATCTCCTGGGCGTAACACAGTTGGTTAGGAAGTTAGACCTCAAGTTGTCTAACCAGCACTTGGTGTGGGTTCAATGCTCCCCCGCTGTGCGAGTCCTGACTTAAGCGGAGTTTGTCTTGGGAGGTCAGGGCAAGTTCCCAGGTTATAGTCTCCTTACTCGGAACGGCTAACATGATATCTTGGTGATTTCTACAAAGGGGCGCTGCCTTACACCTGCGGGAGAATAGAGAAGATTTTCCTGTAACAAAGAAAAAAAAAAAAAAAAAGAGGAAAAAAATCCAAACAAAATCACACACAATGGCAAACAAGTAAACTTTCAAACCCCCAAATAAAAAGGATTAATTGGTTTGAAATAAAATTTCTAACCCCTTGTTTGGCAACATTACTTTTTAAAAAGTCAAAAAGTCATTAAAAAAAATCAAAAAAGCCAACCTATACTAAGAAGTCAAATATTTTATTTTCTCTCTACTTTTTGCACATCTTTTCGTAAAAAACTAAAAAGTCATCGTAAACATACTAAGGTTGCGTTTGGGAAGTTGGGTTTGGGCTAAATTAATCACTAAATGACAAAAGTGGCTAATTCAGCCACAAACAGACAAAAGAAAGTTGGGAGCATGGCTGCAACAATTTGGGAAGTAAATTTACCATACTACCCCACATGAAAGAGGGGTAGCGTCAGCCCACACAGAGTAAAAAAAAAAAAAAAAAAAAAAATCAAATCAGGCTTTTTACCAAGAAAGACAAAGAAAGTTGAAAAAAAAGATAAAAACATTTTTTTTTGTTTTTTGTTAAAATATTTTATGAAAACAAATTTAAACTATATTTGATAAAAATATTTTTAAATAAAATTTTTTTTTTGTTATATATTTGGTTATGATTTGAGTGTAGAGTTGTGAAAGTAGTATAGAATTTTGAGTTATGCGTTTGGTTATGAGTTAACTCAATAATTTATTAATTGAGTTTCATTTTATGTGTTTAGTTACGACTTGAGTGTAGAGTTGTTTTTAAATTTAAAATATTAACATTTTAAATTATTTAAATTTTTTGAATATTTAAATTGATTAAATTTTTACGATTTACATATTTTTGAATATTTAATTTAAATTTTTGTGCATTAAATTTTTTAGATTATTTACATTATTTAAATATTAAAAATAAAAATAAAAATAAAATTAAAATTAAAATTAAAAATGTGAAAATATAAGGAAAAGGAAAAGGAAAAGGAAAAAAAGGAAAAAAAAAACAGAAATTAACATTTGTCACGTAATTTACAAATACATAAAACACATGAAAATCTATTTTTGAAATATAAAAACAAATTAATCTGGGTGAATAAAAAAAAGACAAAATTGTAAATTAAAAAAAAATAACGACAAAAATACGGCTCATTGATTTTTTTTTTATTTAAAAAAACATGAAAACATAAATTACCATTCGCCATGTAATTAAATAAGGCAATAAATATAAAAACAAATAAGACAAAAAATAAATAATTAATGTATAAAAAAATAAATAAAAATAAATATGGAAAAAAATAAATAAATAAGGCAAAAAATAAATATTACGATTTAAATTTAAAATATTACGATTTAAATTTTTTAAATTTTAAAATTTTTTATAAAAAAAAATTCAAACTCTATTTTATACAAATATTTTTAAATATTTTAATTTTTTTGTTATGTATTTGGTTATGATTCGAATGTAGAGTTGTGAAAGTGGTATGGAGTTTCGAATTATGTGTTTGGTTATGAGTTTTAAAATAATTTCTTAATTAAGTTTTGTTTTATGTATTTAGTTACAATTAGTGTAGAGTTGTTTTTAAATTATTATACTAACATTTTAAATTATTTAAATTTTTTGAATATTTAAATTATTTAAATTTTTACGAGTTAAAATTTTAGATTATTTAAATAAAATTAAATATTATTTAAATATTTAAAATAAAATAAAATTAGAATTAAATTATTTAAAATACACAGGACAATAAAATAAAACCTCACTTTTTATCATTTTACAGAAAATGAAAACAAATTAAAATTAAAATTAGAATAAAAATAAAAACCACATGAAAAAACCATTTGTAAAAAAAAAAAAAAACAAAAAAAAACAAAAAACTTAGTCTGGGTTGGTGACGTCACAGTACAATGGACAGCCGCCGAAATAAAAACAAAATTTAATACCAGTGGCAGTTTAGTAATATTACATGTGGACACCTCACCAAGAAGTCAAAAAAGTCAAAAAGTCTTTCCCAAACCAGACTTTTTAGCCCAGGCTAAAATAGCCAAAAAAGTCAAAAAGCCAAAAAACCAACCCACTTCCCAAACGAAGGCTAAGTTGCGTTTGGCAGTGTTTTGTAAATATGATTTGAGAATAAAGTTGTATTTTGAGTTTGTAAGTTTTGGAATTATGATTTGAGTATGAAAAATTTGTTTGGTAAATGAATTTTGAAAAGAGTTTTGAATTGAGTGAGAAATTTTTGATGTGATATATGACATTTAATTAAAAAAATTTACAACTCGTAACCAAACACGCAACTCAAAAATCTATTAAAGCTCATAAATTTTTTAAAAAAATTCAAAAAATATTTTTATTGAATATATAAAAATTAACATGTGTCAATTGCACAAAAAAAAAAAAATTGCACTGTTCTGGTCAACCGGCCGGACGACTGGTTAGTTCAAATTTTTTCGTTTTCGATCTCGTTTTCAAAAGTGAGTGTGTAATTAATTTTTGAAAATCATAAACAAACACCATGTTCAAATCAAGGTTCCGAAGCTCCACCAAACAGAGTCCTAGTTTTTTTTTTACATCATATTTTAACCAAAAAGTCAAAAAGTTGTTAAAAAAACCTGTTCCCAAATGAGGCCTAAGACTAAATGGAATAATTTTTCTCAAAATGAGATTTATGAGTAATTTTTCCTTAATTTTTTGATGAAAAAGTTAGATAAATTATAAATACATCTCTTGAAATTTGATTAAAATACGAATTGTCTCTATGGTTTGAAAAATTATAAATACTTTCCTCTCAGAATTTTTTTATTTTACAGAATTAATTAAAAAAATGAAATTTTTATTGTTCACCTATACAATAATAAAATTATATAAATTATTAATTGAAATAAAATTTTAATATTATTAAAAACTATATATTAACTTGATAATTTATTAATAAAAAGACATATTTGTTATAAAATTAAGGGCTAGTTTGGCATAACCTAAATAAGTCAAAAAGTCAAAAAGTCACTATCTTATTTAAGTCACATCATCTTATTTAAATCACATCACATCTCTAACACATCACATCAAACCCAACCCAAACCCAATTCAAACCCACTAATAAGTCAAAAAATACACTTTTTTAGGACATTCCAAACCAACTCTAAAAATCTGAAGAGACATAATATAATTTATAGAATCACAAAAAAAAAAAAATTATAATTTAAATAAATTTTAAGAGCTGCATTTGTAATTTCTTCGAAAAAGTTTGACAGTCTAGTTTAGACTATATATTTATAAAATAAAATGACTTAAAATAAAAATAAAAAGTGACATTACCAATGTAATCCCCAACACGGTCGGGCCCACAGGCATTGAAACCAAAAGCTAATGACGTTTGATTGCAATTTTAGGGGGCGGAACAAGGGTTGGTTTTGCATGTTTTAAAAAGTATATTTTTTGTCTTTTTATAAAAAGATATATAGAAAAGGAGAGAGGTAATGTGATGGAAAAAAATAAAAAGATAAAAAAATGGATTATATAGGTTATGCCAAACCTAGTCTATGTGTTTTGTTTACACCCTAAGGCTAAGGTCAAGTTTAGAAAGACTAAATAAGTATACTTTTTGACTTTTATTGAATTATGTGTAAAAAAAATAGAGAGGAGATACTGATTAATGTAACTCAAAAAAGATAAAAAGATAAAAAGTATGGACTTATTTTGGGATGCCAAACTTGGCCTAAGTTTTGCATATTTAAAAAAAAGTTAAAAAGTTAAAAAATTACTATCTTATTTAAGTCACAATATCTTATATAAGTCACATCACTTTTCTATCACATCACTTTAAACTCAATTTATATTTCATAAAAAGTTAAAAAATATACTTATTTAAAACATTCCAGACAATTTCTAAATTTCTTTTACATTTATAATTTTGTTTCTATTTATCTTTCTTAGATTCTTATACTTTCTTGATTTTCCACCTTCATACTCAAGTCAGAAAGCTAACACAAGATCTTTTTTTTAACGACAAAAAAAAAAACTAAAATTACCAGAACGCCCACCCCGGTGGACTTCACTTTTGCGTTACTACCCCTCAATTTTTCTTCTATTTACGAAAATGCTTTACTTCGTCAAAACCGAGAGAGAGAAAAAACAGAGATGAAAATGGGTTAAATGTCAACCTCCAAAGTTTACCAACCCAACGGAGTGGCAGTGGAGGTGTAAATAGGGGTAGGAAAGAGGGGTAAAAAGGTAAAAGCATGGGGGAGTCAGAGAGACAGGAGCAGCTGGCCATGTGCTTGGGAGTGCCCCTGCCAGCTGGCCCATTTAGCAAAAACCCTAATGTTCACAGTGGCCTCCAGCTAAGCAGCGACGGCAAACGTAACGGAGTGAGTGGAATATTCTGGGTTATGGCACGGAATATTCGAGTGAAGAGACGGAAGGCGGAGTTGAAGAGGGGATGGTGACAGGAGAGAGGGGGAGGGGGGGAGTTATTTGGTGTTTTTGAAGTATTGTCATGTGGTGCTTAGGTGTGTTTTGTTTGGTGAGAATGGTGAAATATATGATTTTGTGTTGATTATGGAGGAAAAGTAGGGAGTGAAGATCTTTTAAATGGATTTTTCTTATAATGATTTTTAAATAGTTGAGATTTAATTTTATCAAAGTTTGGTGATATAATAATCATTTATTTTTTAACTCTTAAATTCTAATATTATAACGTTATATTTCATTCATAAATTTGAAAAGACATTAAAAAAAAATGTATAAAATTTAGGTAAAATATGATTATTTTTTACTTATATTTCATTTTTTTTTATTCATTTTCAAAATCCTATATAACTTCATGAAATAAACACAGTAAAAAAAAAAAAATCATTCTTTTTTGAAAACACACAAAAAAAAAAAAAAAAAAAAAATTCATTCTAGAGGATCCCTACTCGCATATGTGGTGCCTTGAACCACCAAATAATTCTTCCATACACAGATGCCAAACAGTGGTGGGTGGCAGTGTGGTGAGGGTGTTGTGGAATGATGACCAGGGGATTTTCCCACTCCATGCCAGGTAAGCACTAATCAGTGTTATGTTATCAGACCCCCCTGATGGAGAGAGAAAAGATCTGGTGTTCTCTGGTCCGGAGTAGTTTGGTGCATCTAGGGGCTTTGTTTTCTTGACACGTAATGATTACTTTTGGTCAATCACGTAAGAAAGAAAAAAGAGAGAGTGGAGTTTCGGGTCTCGGCTTATTCCACCCCTCGCCTCTCAAAAAGTGAATATGTGAGAGAAAATTATTCAATGATTCAGGGCGTGTTTGGATCAACTTAATTTTTTATTTTTATTTATTTTTTTCTTTTTAAAAAAATTGTGCCAATTTTTTAATTTTATTTTAAAGTTTGTCCAGAAGAATTTATAAAAATATTATTTAAAAATAATAATAATAATTTTTTTGCTTTTTTGTTCTTTATAGTATATTTTTTTCCTATAAATTTTTATTTCTATGCCTTTGTACTTTTGGATTCATTTAATAAGTTGAACCTAAATGTTTAAAAAAATTTAAATAAAAAAAAAAAAGAGATTGAATTAACAATTCGACCTGGGGCGTTACCCAAGTAATTATGTGAAGATAAGTAATACTTTAAGCTTGAATCTATAACAAAAATATGGATAATACTTGGTAGCTCGAAAATTCTTACCTCGAATTGGCTCAAATATCCAAGACGACGTCGTTTTGGGTATTTTTTTATTTTTTTTCTTCTTTTCTTTTCTTTCCTTTCCTTTCCCTCTCTGAAACAGAGAAGAAAGAGAGAAGATGCGAGAAAGAGAGGAGCAGAGGAAGAGGAGAGAAGGCAGAGGAAGAGAAGAAGGAGACGGTGATGGCGGTGCTGGTTGGCGGGTTGGTGGCTCTCTCTCTCTCTCTCACAGATATATATATAGATGTGTGTGTGTATAGATTTGTGTGTGTTGATGATGATGAAATCTGGTATTGATCTGTGTATAATTTTTTTTTTTTTTTTTTTGGTTATGATTGGTGATATGTGTGTGTGTGTGTGTGTATAGATGAAGAAGATAATCTACTGTTGATGATGATGAAATCTGGTGTTCATCTGTGTATAAATTTTTTTTTTTTGGTGGGTATTGATGTCCCCAACTCTATCTTCTACCTTTTTCTTATTCTTCATTATCAGCATCTTCATCCTCTTTCAGAACAGAGAAAAGAAAGGGAGAAAAGAAAAAAAAAACACCAAAACGGTGTTGTTTTGGATTTGAGCCATTTCGGACCAAACCTCTTTCGAGCTATGTAGCAACTCCGAAAAAATATTTTCTCTCCTTGGCGGGTTGGTTCAGTAGATAAGACCTTCGAATCCCTCGCCCAAGGCTTGGGTTCAAGTATCTATAGCCCTTTGTTGGGGTTAAACATACTCCTTAGCACCTGGAGCACGCGAGGGGCCTAAACTTTGGTCCTGACGTAGGTGCGGTGAGGTTTCCTGCAGATATGCTGTAGGTGCTAAGGGGCAATACTCCATGGCGAATATGTTGAAGTAGCCTATTTGCATATCAATTTTTCTGTATCAAAAAAGAATCTACAAAAAAATATGAAAAATTTACTAATAAGTCTTAAAATTTAAAATCCATTTGATTCCAAAACAAAATACATGCACTAATTAGTTGTATATATTTTTAATTGTTACCAAATTTTTTTAAAAAAAAAAAAAAAAAAAGCTTCTACATCCCACCACGTCAAACTTTTGCCAGACGGTTATTGAAGACTCACCGGAATATTTAACATCATCGGGAAGTCGCTAGAATATTATCAAAAATTCGTCGGAGTATCGCCGGAATGTTCTAAACGGTACCGGAAGTCGTAGAAATGTTTAGAATATTCACTGGACATCAAGAATATCGCCGAAAACTCACTGAAATGTTTAGAATATTGTCGAAAAAATAAGAAGAATAAACTAAAAAATTAAAGTGAAAAAACATAACAAAATGTGCTAAATATTGATAAACTGAAATAAGAAAAAAAAAATCTAAGAACAACAAATAACAATAATGAAAAAAAATATATGTTATTTTCAATTGTTGTAGGGTTTAAGAAAATAATTTTTAATATTGATCAATTTGAAAAGCAAGTTTTAAAACTGTAAAATGTTACAGATTCAAAGTATGATTCTATTTAAGTATTTATCCTTATTAATCAAACCAAAAAATATGTTATAAAATTGTAAAATTCTACAGTTCTAAAGAAAGTTATGAAACTGTAAAATTTTACAGTTATAAAGAATTATTCAATTCAACATAAAAAAAATGAAATTGTAAAATTTTTCAATTTTCACTGTCTTTAATTAAAATTCAAAAACAACTTGTTCAGAATTTAAAATTTTTCTCCACTATAATAGAAAAATAAAAGTGTATAGTACAAAAAAAATATTAAAACTAAGATATCAAAGGAAAGAGACCAATATAGAGAAATACTTGTACTCTGACAATTATTTTTTCGTTTAGATCTAGACAGATCTTACGAAGATGAAAGACAACTCATCTTCTTCGTCGAAAACTCATCTGTTTCGCCGCCAGTAAGCACGAAGCAAGGAGTTAGTGTTTGATGATTGCTTGTAAACTCCAATCAATGGTGGTCGCCAGTCGCTGGTGGCTGTAGATTAGAAAGAGAAAGAAAAAAAAAAAAAAGAAAGGCGTGGTCATAGTCGTGGTTGTCGTTAATATCAGAGAAAAAAAGATATAGAGAAAATGTAAGGTGTAAGAGCATCTCCAACCATATGCTATTACTATTATTATAATTTGGCAATGAATAGTGTTATTTTGCCAAATTATAGCAATGATGCTCCAATGGGCATTTGTTATTTTAGTAAATCTCAACAAACGTTCCCTCTAAATTTGTAGGTGTTGTTTGGATATAGGTTTTTTTGTAATTTTATTTTTTTTTATTTTTTGTCTTTTGTGACATTTTTTTACCTGTTTGTTAAAAAAATTATATATTTATATTATTCCCAACTAGACAAATATAAAAAATTTTAAAAAATGAAAAATTGGAAGAAAAAAAAAAGGTCATTTGATATAGGTTTTTTTGTAATTAATTAATTATTATTATTATTATTTTTGTTAAACAAACCAAATAGAGCCCAACGGCTCTTTATTACGCTGAGGCATCACCGTCTGCCTCCATACATCTAGAATGATCCACTATCATCCTCTCATTCTCACTTTGTCTTCCTTTTCTCAAACCCCTCTCCATTTTCTCCTCCATGATCAAAAACTCTCTCACTCTCTCAGTTTGTCTCCCTCTTACTCTCTCACTCTGTCTCTCTTTTCTGAAACCACTCCCCTTTCTCCTCCATGATCGAAACCCCTCTTTGACTCTCTGACTCTCTCATTCAGTCTTATTCTCAGTCTCTTACTTTGTGATGTGGATCGAAACCCCCCTTCTGGTTGTTGATGTGGATCGGTGATCGTGATTTTTGAAACTCAAAGCTCAGAATGGATTCAAACCTTATCTGCAAACAACTCAAATCCGGCATTTTTTTTTTCTAATTTTCTTAATTATTTTTTGTGATCGATTTTCATTCATCTGATTTTCATATCATATCTGTCTTCATACCATCGTGATTTTTGTTCATATCTGTCTTCATACCATCTGATTTCGTTTGATATCTGTCTTTATACCGGATCTTCAAACATCTTATTTGGATTGACTGAGATTTGGTGATAAATGAATTAAAAAATTTTTTTGACAAACTGAATTTGGGTTTGTCTCAATTTCATTTTGAAATTTGTTTTCATCTCAAAATTGGGTTTGATTTTGAAAAATGAGTTCCTTACTGTTTAAATTATGTTGTTTTCAACTGAATTTGGTGCCAAATTGCTGTTCAATTTTGCTGATTTGGCAAGCTTGGGAGCTGCTATTTCACTTGCTATATTTGACAACACATATAGCATCTGCCATCTTTGACAAGTGAAATAGCATACCATTATTGGAGACTTGTTTTTGCCATTCCTGTTATTTTTTTAGCTTTGGCAAGTGAAATAACAGCTTCCATTGGAGATGCTCTAAGAGAAGAGGAGAAGATAAATGGGTATAGGACTTTTGAGTTTATCTAAAAAATTTTAGAATTAGATAAAATACACTTTTTTAAAAAAAGAACTTGTGGATTATTTGTCCAAAAAATATTAACTTGTGTTATAATCTAACTATTAACATAATATTTACTATCATGTAAAAAAAATAGTAATTCAATGGGTCTTACACAAGAATTTTATTTAAATAATTTATTTATTTATTTATTACATGATCGTTTATAAGAGAACTTTTTGAATTTTCGGTTAGGATGAACCTTTTTAACTTATTTTTTTAATTATTTAATTATTTTAACTTGATTTAAAAAGTTTTATTTAATTATTTAGTTATTTTAACCTAATTAAAAAAGTTACGTTTAGAATAATAATTGATTTTTTAAAATTGATTTGATGATTAAAAAAAATAATAATTATAATTTAAATATAATATTTTATCTTCTTAATTAAATTAATTCAGTGTATCTTTATTAGTTAAATTAGCCCCAACTTTCAGAGTCTCTTGGTTTTTTCCGTTACCGTTATACCGACAATAAATAATTGGGAATCAAAGCGTGAATAGAGGAAGAGGAGGAGGCTACATGGCTATTATTCACTTTACAATTATTTACAAGTGGCCACGTGTTCTTCTCATGCAAGCTTTGGCCCATCATCATCATGCCACGTAGATTCAGATTCACCGAGTTGGGCCTAAAATTGTAGGCCCATACAATTCTTGTAGTTATCTGGCCCAACTTAAAAGCCCTTATCCCACCTTGTCCAATCTTTAATGTGTTGGTGGTGATAACTAATTTTTTATTCAAAAATTGCAATCATGTCCATGTTATTACCAAAATATTGATCCCACTTAAAATGGGAGGTTCTATTATTTTAAATTAATTAAAAATTATATTTTATTTCCACATTTTGAAAGTGTATAAATAAAATTAGACTCATTATTACCACACTTTTCCTTTAATAAAATATTCGTCCTTTTTAATTAAAAAAAAAATGACCTTCCCCTAAACTATGCTAAACATGGTAACTAACTCAATTTGAGAAGAGGCTAAAAAAGTCAGCTTTTTAGTTTTTTTCTCTTTTTTAGCCAGAGAAGTCAACTTTTTTATTCAAAAGAATCCAATTTTTGCCAAAAAAGTCACTAAAAAAGTCAACTTTTTACCAACTTTTCAAAATATCACTAAAAAATTTGTAAGGTAATTTGACAAAAGTAAGTTTAAGGGAGTTGTAGATTACATGAATGTTTCAATGTGAACAATAAGCCATGACTAATCTAAAAATTAATAATCTTTAAACTATAATCATTCTGACAACATTGATATCATATATAATTTATGTACATGACTTCTTCAACTCATTGCATTTATTTACATAGAAATTGCACCTTTGGTAACAGAGAGGACAAACTAATTAGGAACCTTGGCTTGGTAGAAATGCTCAAGATTCTTAAAACTTTTATATTCACTTTTCATAAGGTGGTAAAAGATTGGATCTTAAATGGTTGACATTTAAATTAATCAATAATTGACATAAAATAATTCACATACTGTAAGTAACTTTAGGAGTGATGTTTAGGAATTCCAAACTTTTTTCTTTTTTATGTATTAAGTATTTAAAAAAAAAAAAAATTAGAAACGTCTAATTTTTAAGCAAAAAAAGTAATGTTATACATAATAATATTATTTATTTATTTATTTATTTATTAATAAACACAAGTCGAATTATCTATATTTGTATACGATGTTAAGAAAATCTAATTAATTTGTGTGTATATATATAGGTCAAAAGGACTAAAAATTTGGCTTAAGTTCCAAGGAACAACTAGTATAAAAATGTATGATATGAAGCCTTTTTTGTTTTTTTGTTATTTCAAACAATATAATATATATATGTGACCCATAATTTGATATTGAGATATGATACAAGGTGACAAATTTTAGGAAGAAAAGGTTGAAAGAGAGAACATAACGGCTCAAAAGCCAAAAGACCCTCCACTTTTTGCTCTGTAATGTAGTGTAGGGGAGTGGCCCTCAGTGGATTCAATTGTCAAAGCCTTCACGAGGTCGGTCGGTGTTCTTGTGTTCTTACATTCGTCTCCACTTTGACCCACAAAGTGTGTGTGTGTGTGTGTGTGTGACTACTTAAGACTTTTGCTTCCATTCATAACCAACTTGGAGAACAGACCACTACTCATTTTATTCTTTGTTTTAGGGCGGTTACAAATCAACTCTGTCTAGTATTTTAAGGGTTTTTTTGTTTTTTTTTGAAATTTCAGTTTAGGGTAAGTTGTACAAAATAATAATAAATAAGTGGTAGATTTTAAAAATATTGATAATTATAATTATAATTTTTTCATTAATCTGTACTAAATGATACTTTTTTATTTTTAATAATTACCAAACATATCAGTTTAGATTTTTTTAAAAAATGGGTAAATTGCAAATGCACATTCTGAGATTTGATTAAAATACAAATCACTCCCTGTGATTTTAAAAATTACATTCCACCTCCTGAGATTTCGAATTTCGTAACAAATAACCCATTTTATTAATAAATTATCAAGTTAATTAACAGTTTTTAATAATGTTAGAAATTTATTTCAATTAATAATTTAGGTAATTTTATTATTGTATAGGAGATCAATTATGAATTTTATTTTTTTAGTTAATTCTATTAAATAAAAAATTCTAACAAGGGGTTCTTTGTAATTTTTCAAATCATAAGGGATAATTTGTACTTTAAGTAAATCTTAGGGGTGTATTTATAATTTACCCTTAAAAAAAAAAAAAAAAAAAAAAAGGTGAAAAAACCAAATATGTAATTGTCATATCCCACATTAATGGTTGGTTTTTATGATTTTTTTTAAAAAAGTTTTTTTGACTTTTGGTACAAAAAAATTATTAAAAAAATTCATAAAACTCCTTTTTTATTATTATTTTTTTATTTTTATAAATAGTAATTGAAAACCAAAACAATCCATTAAAAACCACGTTTTAAGTTAATTCCAACTAGCTGAAAACACACTATATTTTTTTTTCAATGAATTTTAAGTACATTATATGAATGACCAATGTGTTGTTGATAATAATAATCACCTCAATAATATTATACAAATTAATAAATTTTATAATTTTTTTATTCATATATAACAAAAAAATATTGGAGACATTTGTTCCAAACTCAAAATGATGACAAGTAAAAAAAAAATTTTTTTGGTTGCGTGTGAAAGAAATAGTAAATATGGACCAAATAAAGAGATTTTCAAATATTTTTTTTCACCCATCCACAATGTGATGGCTTAGTAGAACCAACTTATTAATAAACATACATAATATAAATAATACCCTCTCTTTGGGGATACATATAAATCATTGTTTTATTCATAGCTTTCTTGTAGTTTACTCTAGCATCAATTTGATTTTATATTTTGATGATTATATATTAACATTATAATCTTTGATCAATGAACTATAGACCATTGTTATGATTTCATGTCTAGCAAAAACAACCATTATGTATGTTTATTAATTATCAAATCAATTTAATTTTTTTTTTTATAAATGATTTATACATAAAATATTATAAAATGCACAAATTAGATCATCTAAAATCCCCAAGGCCTGGACCAAAAGTATGAGAGGAACTCTAAAAAAAAAAGGAGCAATTAAAAGGCTAATAAAATGGGATTTTTTTTTTTTTTTTCTCTCTCTTTTATCTTTAGCATTACATACCTTTAAACAAAAGAAGAGCTACTCCTATAAAAGGACTTGCAATAATGAGGATGGAGGTAATGGGGTTTTCCCAACAAAGTAGAGAAGATCACTTTAACATTACTCTCACTTCTTATAGGGAAAGTTCAGTGTACCCAAGTGCATAAATTCATACCCATTGGGCATTGCAAAGTGTAAACATTTCATATGATTATTATTATCACAAGCTTCATTGTTTTCCTCTCTTAATTTAACATTAATTAATGGTCCATAAGCTATATATGGGAGAGGAGGCATCTCATGTTCATTATAACTATGAAGTTTATACCATTGGTTTCTTCCTTATTTTGTAATCTGTAGTAAAGATAGCTCCATTCTATTTTAACACATTAAAACAAAGTGAAATGAAAATAGTTGTACTTGCAATTCAAGAATATAGTTGGTGGTGAGACAACTTAATTTATATTTTTGTGATTCAGAAAAATCCTTTCATTCCGAATATTTGAAATAATTTTATTCTAAAGGAAGAGTCAGTTTATCTTGAGATAAGACTTTCATTATAAAATGATTAAACTATCATCATCAAAATAAGTCACCCCGATATAATATACCCTAAAATAGTATATTTAAACTAAATTTGATGATCATTTTTTAATTAGCACAACTTTGTTAGAGCCATATAATGCCTTTGTTAGACAAGTGAAATAAGTATATATAGTCAAAACACTCAACTCCACTCTAGAAGTTTAGAATAAAGATTTTGTCATTATACATTGATTAAGGGCCAAAATTTGTTTTTAATGATAAATATATTGACAATAACCTCCAATAATCCACTGACCAATTGATTGATAAGAAATGTGGTTTGACAAATAACTAAGAGCCCAATACCAGAAAAGCATTGCGTAAGACACATAATTAATGAAAAATCAAAACAAATGTGAAATTGTTTTTTTATTGAAATAGTGAATTTCAACTACAAAAATGCTGAAGACCCCCTGGGGGTCGACCCCCAGTGAGGTGGAGGGTTAGGATTGGAGGAAAAAAAACAATTTTTTTATTTTTTTATTTTTTTTGGTTGACAGCCAGTGGGGGCGCGACCCCCACTGGGGGTATATAGCAATGCTCTTTCAACTAAATATGAACATGGAGTTAGTGTCACCACTATCAATGGTGATTTATATTCACAGCCACTCACTTCGTATTGCCATTTATTTTTGGCTAATGTATCGATGGCTAAATTTTTTTGATTATTCTACTCCATGTCTTAATGTAATTTTTTTTAATCAAATTTATTTATTTATTTAAATTTAATCATCAACGTAGTAAGGATTACATTAGAAAGCTCAATGGTTAACTCAAAAACTGAAATTCCCACTTGCTCCTAATGCACACCCATGTCTTCAAAAGTAGAGCAACCACCATTGATGGCAATCCTTGCAAGCATATTTTGTTTGGCGACAATTGAAAGTAGTTTTTTTTTTTTGGATGATATTTTTAAAAATTTATGTCACAAGTTTTTTCTTTAAAGGTTCCTCTAGGGTTATATTATTATATTTTATAAGAAAAAAAATTAGAGCTTAAGGAAAATTTTAAAACTAAGGAGATTTTGTAAATTCTAAAGGATCTGAAATTCCTTTTCTTATTATTGTTTTTAAATCCCTTACCATTCAAATAAAAGTCTAATAATTTAAATAAATCGACTAACTTCTTTTAATTTAACTTGAAAAGGTAAATCTTAAAAATCTTATTTTAGGATGTTCTAGGCATAAGAATTAGGGTAGCGGGGGAATATGAGGTGCCATGTGAGTGACCATGAAGAGAAAAAAAAGAGGGTACAAATTTAGAATGTATCGAAATTAACAACCTGAGAGAGGTCAGAGTACGGATTAATAAAATTTTAAGGATACTTTGCAGAACCAATAATCATGGGCTCACAACCCACCATCTTCATCACATGACATACACACATATATACATGAGACAGAAACACAGAGAGAGAGAGAGAGAGAGATGCAGATGGGAAAGGGTGACGAATTTTCTTCATGGATTTGCTGTATTTTTGTCCTCAAACGTGTGTATTCAGTCATTATATATAATTTAATATTAATATATTAATATATTTTTATGTTTTTCTGTTCCTTCCTTGTTGAACTTTTTTTTTTTTTGGTGTTCATATTTGTGTCTCTGCACAGTGCACCACAGCCTTACCAAGCTTAAAAGGTATCCATTCAAATGCCTCCCAAGAAAGTGTTAAGTTTGTGTTACAAATTTTGGTTCACTCCATATGAAAGTTAAAATTGAAACCTGGGCTGTTCTGACCCTAGAAAAGGAGGTCAGGGCAAAACCATAACAAAGCATGGTCAAGAATTTCTAATCTCAAATTTTGCCCCCAACAAAATGGCTTTTGGGCAGTTAGATACTATGATAATAGTATTTATAAGTGTTAGTAGGTATTTTAATATCATAATGTGTCATAGGTTGATTTTCTTTTCTTTTCTACCAAGTTTACTTACCATTCAAGTCTTTGCCAAGTCTTGGTCTAATCTCTCCATTTTTATCCACATCCAGTCTTCCAAGATAAGTCTTCGCCAAGTCTTATTCTTTCAAGTCTTCCAAGTCTTCCTTTTCTTATTCACCAAGGAAAACCCTCCTAACTTTTTCTCCTATATATATTGAGCTATGTCCTATCTTGAGATATACGAGAAGAAATTTTGATTGCTTTTATTATGTCTTGTGTGAGATTATTAGGCGAATAAAAAAGGGTGCATGTGATAAAGTTTTGGGTTCAATCAATTGTGCAGTATTAGTTAACCATATGACTTAGTCGGGTTGTTGTATCCTGGGAGGACAAGTCAAGGTTTTTTCTGCTGTATCGGTGTGAGGCTTTGCCTAACCGCAGAGGGCTTGAATCTCTTTAAATAGAGTGAATTTCCCGCGCCTCAGCCCTTACAATAGTTATTGTAATTTTTATTATTCTTATTTTCTGGTGTTTTAATTGTAATTATCACTAACAATAAGATTATTAATTCTGAAATTATCAATTTATTTGGATTGCCTATGTTGAATCAGTCTAAGATTATGAGAGATTGTCCAAAGTTTACCAATTTTGTAATTTAGCTATTAGTTTGAACTTTTCTTTAATTTCTATTTTTATATGACACTCTAAACTCCGATAGATCATGTCTTGCTGAATTATTAGTTTGGATTTCAATTTTCTTAACTAAATGTAAAGTGATACATTTTGTTATATTATTAAACCAAAAAAAAAAAAAAAAAAACACATAATCATATGTTTATTAGATCATGTAAGAATCTTAAAAGACAAAAATCTAGTTATAAATATTTTGAGATAGAACATAAAGAATTTGAGATATCCCACGGCACCATTCCAAAGTACTTACGATTATTAAAGCTGTGTTTGGATTATAAATTTGGGTAAGAATTTGAAAAAAAAAAAGAGAAATAAAAAAAATGAAGTGAAATATAATTATATTTTATTTATATTTCATACACATTTTTCATTTCTCTTTTAAATTCTTATCCAATCCATACACCAAACACCACTTAAATTGTTTAAAAATCTTAAAAAAAAACAAGATTCAAGGACTCGAATAATTTGGAACCGAGCAATAATGTTTTTTTGAAACAGAGAATCCTGTTAGAGTGGATATATACCTCTCTCTTTTCATGGGGGATAAGAGAAGAGAAGAGAAGAGAAGAGGGTTTTGGCATGGAGCTGAAAGGGCACGTGATGACCACATGGAAGTGGAAGAGAAACCATGATTTATGTGGAATCATTTTCAAAGGCTTGAGTTCTATCATTTTCTCACAGTTTCTATCCTCTCTCTCTCTCTCCTTTCAAATGCCTCCTCCTATCCATTCTCTTCTCAGAACCAGAAGTTTTAGGTTGTCACCAGTGACACCCCAGCCCCCAATCAATCATCTCTCTTTCTTCATATTCCATGCACCTTATGGCACGGATATCAAAATGACTCAAGTGTGATGATAGAATTTTTTTATTGACAAGTTTCTATTTATTCATTTCAAATAAAAAAACTCATCATAATAACGATTTATTATTTAAACACTGTCATTCTAATTGATCTCTCTGTATAAAATTTCTGTGTAAAGTATTTTCCAATTTGCATAGTGAACATGGTACGCAAAAGTAAATTTTTTTATCTAAAAATGTGGGTTTTTAATTTGAAATATAATGGGGTTTAAATTGAAACTGGGCGGAGCCAAAGTGATCAGAATTCGAAGTTAAAAAAAAAGAAGAACAAATCCACAATTATACGAACTTTCCTGATAACCAATTCATAACCATTGATTCCATCAGATTAAAGAAGAAGGAAACTAGCATTTTCCAGGAAAGTGAAATGCCATATGAGAGAACCAAACAAGGGTGCTGCAACTTGGAATGTTTCGGAGAGCTGAAGCTCAAAATAGTATGGGTACTATTTACAAAAAATGAAATTAATTTGAGGAAAATATCAGAGACACAATAAAAAGTGAAAACCTATTTTTGGAAATAGGTTAAAAAGTTGATTTTTTTTTTTTTTGTTTTGATTTTTTTTTTTTTAAAATGTGTAAAAAAAAATAAAATAAATAAAGAGTATGTGATTCAAAAAAGTCAAAAAGTCAAAAAATTGGCTTTTAACCTAGATGCAAAAATAGGAGACTCCTAAAAATATCCAACAATTCAACTTACAATGATTTGATTTGATAAATATATGTTGGCTTTTTGGCTTTCGAAGGTTATTTTTGTAATTGCGAGCGTGTCAGCAAGGATCAATCAGTCCTTACATAAAATTAATTGCCAACCAATTATCAGACGATTGTGTTTTAGTTCTTTCAGCCTCAATGAAGAGGACTTTTACTGGTGGCTTGATTTAGGAGAATTAAGCAAGATAACAATTAAATGAAGAACAATTAAAGTATTTTATTAAAATGAAAAACTTACAATGATCCAAATTCAGCGTCGTAGAGGTTTATAGCAACAATCTACTACTTGAAATTAACTACTTCTATGAACGAAGTGCAGTGTAGGAATTTAAAGTACAGGAATGTAGAGAACAGGAAATGTAAGACTGGGAATGTAAAACTGGAAAGGAAAATAAGTAGAACAAGACTGGTTTTTTGGATCTGAGTCTGGGGGGTCTTTTTCTGGGCCTTCTTTGCTATTTATACTTCTTAAGGATGACTATCGAACTGCATTTCCAACTGTCGAACTGCTCCTCCATGATCGCTGATCATGTTGCCTTATAATTAGCTCCACTATGCCATCACTTGCAGTTAGGCTTCCCTCATAAATCTGAATTTAAATGTGAAAAACTGTTGAAGCCACATCACCTTGCATCTCTTTGTTGATCCACTGCTACTCAGATCTTGTAATAACCAATACTAACTGTCACGTGTACTATCATGATCGAAGACTTGAATAGTCTTCCTGTATTACCCTTATTCTGTCACGCGTCGAATTGTAATTGGCTTGTATAAAATATGTAGCCAACATTACCCCCCGCACTAATATACTCAATACTTAGTAATGTTAGTGGATCAAGGTCTTTTATCCACGTCTTAGAACGTGCATGGGCTTTGCATTCTTCTAAAAATGCAATTGTCATTCATCATCTGCATTAAACTCTCCTTCAATCCTTTGAACACCCCCACCACCTTAGTATTCGAACAGACTGATACATTTTTTATGGCCGAATCAATTTTCTCCTCCATTGATCGAGCACACGAAGAGTCATCTGATGATGCTGTTCCTCCTCGAAAGAATCTCCATGCATTAATTAGCCACCTTTACCCACCTTTCTATATTCAGGTCATGGATGCCTTTACAAATTATCAACCCTTGGACTACGAACACATTGTCCTTAATCTTTTGATTCAGAAACTTACAAATATGGACATGAGAAGTTCTTCTTCTGACTCACCCTTGGACTACGAACAAACTGCTCTCAATCCTTTGATTCAGAAAGTCGCAAATATGGACATGAGAAGTTCTTATTCACAACCCTCTGCATGGGATAGGGCTGTAGCTTCTTCTTCTTCTGGGGCTTCTAACTGGACAAGCTGGTCAAAACCTAAGGCCTGTGATTTAAGGGAGCGAATCAACCATCACTTTGTCGAGTATGCGCGAAGCTCGGTGGTCTATCCTTACGTGTCCATTGACCGTCGACGCAGTTTGGAGAAGAATCTGCTTGTAGCATGATACACACCCTCCATGCCTACAAAGATAGTGCACGCTGCACGACGCCCCGAAGAGGCACAAGGGTATAATCCATCGTTCTTAGCCTAAAAGGCGAAGCTTTGCTCTTCTGACTGGCTCGATTATATTAATGTCTTTGTTCCTTCTGCCCTTCCTCCTCCTCCTGAAGTGGAGGCTTCTATACCTTTTTCTCCGCCAACTTCTTGCTGGACAGAGAGACTGAGGCTTGCTCTCTCCACGGATAAGGTCTTTCCACCTTACAAGCCTCCACCTCCCCTTACTCCAGCTGAGCGGAAGCAAGCCCAATTTCTGCTTGCGACCTTCTCTCACTTGCCTTTCAGTGTTCTTGAGTTCTATCATTTTCTCACCATTTCTATCCCCTCTCTCTCTCTTTCTCTCTCCATTCAAATGCCTCCTCCTATCCATTCTCTTCTCAGAACTAGAAGTTTTAGGTTGTCACCAGTGAACCCCCACCCAAACAACCCCCTCCCCTCCCCCCAAAAAAAAAAAAAAAAAAAAAAAAAAAAATCAATCATCTCTCTTTCTTCAAATTCCATGCACCTTATGGCACCCATATCAAAATGACTCAAGTGTGATGACAGAATTTTTTTATTGACAAGTTTTTATTTATTCATTTCAAACCAAAAAACTCATCATAATAATGATTTATTATTTAAATACCGTCATTCTAATTGATCTCTCTGTATAAAATTTATGTGTAAAGTATTTTCCAATTTGCATAGTGAACATGGTACACACAAGTAAATTTTTTTATCTAAAAATGTGGGTTTTTAATTTGAAATATAATGGGGTTTAAATTGAAACTAGGTGGAACCAAAGTGTAACAACCCTCGTACTGATTACCGATTGATTACTGATTATTACTGAATTAACCACTGATTACTGTTAAACAGAGACTGAATATGATTGGTAATTGAACCGACTGAATTATTGAACTGACTAAACGAAAAACTGGAACTGATTAATTGACTGTGTTTGTTTGCCTTGCATTGCCTATCTGTTTAACTGTTTAACTATCTGTTCATGTTATGTGTTTAAACTGTTAATTGAAGGCCTTATCGGCGGTCGAATCTGAAATTGACTGATGTTTTATGATCATTAAAATTAATGTGAATTTATGGTGTATTTAATTGGAAATTGATTTGGCATGATTAAATTAGATTAAAAATAAGTTAAATCAAAGAGTTGCCTTATTTACGGAATTGCCATCAAAGTGGGGCCTTTGTTTATTATATGTTGAGCCTTATTACATGCAACCAAAACATTTCTATCAACCATTTTGTGAAGAGATCCGACTAGAGAGAGAGAGAGAGAAATGAGACAATTGTGAAATCAACTAGGAAATTGGCTTGTATACTTGAAGAAATTGAAGGGTAATTGCTTAATTGAGCTTCTAATCTTGTGAATGAAGACCTAAGGTAGTGTAATTACCCCTTTGTTTGTGAATTAAACTTGTTCTTGCATGGTTTATGTCAAGTTTGGTGGATTAAGCCATGAAATAGCTTCACATGTTGAAAACATAACATAATTCATGCATGCATGGCCATTTTGGTGCATTTTGAAGTTGAATTCATGGTAAATTGTACATGCATGCTCATATTGTTATTAAAGTACATGTTTTCATTTTGTTTCCCAACTATTGAGCTCATTAGAGCAAGATTTGAACCTTGAATTTGGTTAAAAACTCATGCATTGCATGTTTTGAAAATGTTCTTGAAATGGGTTTGAAAAATGGTTTTAATTGACTCACTCTTGGGCTTTGAATTCATAAATTGAGCTTTCAAACTTGTTATACATTGTTTTGGGAAGTATTTTCCAGAATTTGGGCCCAAGAGGTCGAGAATTGAGTTGAGAATGCTTGGTTTGAGCTTGGAAGGCAAATCTGGAGATTCCAGATTTGGCTTCTTCAGCGAAGGATTCTCGCCGAGCGACCAACGTTTCCTCTGAGCCACGCTCGAGCGAAGGATTGGTGGCTCGAGCGTAAAAATCGAGCATCCAGTACTTTTACTGTTTCATCAGACCGCTCGAGCGAAGGATTGTTCGCTCGAGCGAAACCTTTGATTTTGCAACCTCGCTCGAGCGAAGGAAGGCTCGCTCGATTGAGACCCCTGTTTTCAGCAACTTTTGAAAAATGCCTTCCAACTGTATTTTTGCATCCTCATCCCATCCTAGGCATTCTTAGGCCTAGTTTAAGGCATCTTAATGAGGATATAGATGTAGAACACACCGAGGCATAATAGGAAGTTAATTATTGTACTTCCCCCTACTGTGAAACTTAGAGTGTGTTCAATTTGTTAACTGTTTAGGGTTGGCTCTCGGGGACGCGCTCTAGCTGCTATTAGCCCAATCTCTGTGAGTAACAATTGTGTAAAGATATGTTCAAAATGGTTATCTTTTGAATACTGAACTGAACTGTTTATTGAACTGCTATTGTTTACTGAATGAATGTATGTCCTGTATTCTGAACTGTATTGTGGCATCCTTAGCAATTACTGTTACTGTTACAGAGCTCTGTCGGTTCCCTTGTGGAACCATACTGTTTACTGATTGATGGCCATCACTACTGTTGGGTCTGTTAAGACCCGGTCCTTTTGGACCTACTGTTTATAGGCTAATGGGTGTACCACATATGGTGATTGGTCAAGATCTTGAAAATGAAATACTGTTAAATAAATTGTTTTCACTACTGTAAGGACATTCATTTATAACCTCTTTACTCTTTATGTTATTCACTGGGCTTTAGCTCACTGTTTATATATATATATAGGTTCTCAGCAGCCAGACCGAAACTAGAAGCGTGGGTTGGTCCCCAGTTTTGTCAAGCCAGCCTATGTGCCTCACTGCGAGGTTCCGAGTTGCCATGTCATGGCTTGGGGTGTTTTTGTGTCCTCCATCAGTCTCCTTACTGTTTTGTACTATTGTATAGACCACCTCTTTGTTTCTTGTCTTTGTTATCGAGGATTATGTCCCGTCTTGAACGCTTGTATATGTTTGTATAGGCATCTTGACTGAACTGTTTGAATGCATGAAAAATGTTTTTGGCATACAGATTGTCACCGCTCAATGGACACTAGTTATTTACTGTATTGGCTTCCGAATACATACTTCTGTTTAATTGTATTCTTGTTGAGGCCTTGGTAATCTCGGATTCTTGGCGATTCTGATGCTAAACCCATAGTAGGGTTTGGGTCGTGACACAAAGTGATCAGAATTCCAAGGTAAAAAAAAGGAAAGAACAAATCCATAATTATACGAAATTTCCTGATAAGCAATTCATAACCATTGATTCCATCAGATTAAAGAAGTAGGAAACTAGCATTTTCCAGGCAAGTGAAATGCCATGTGAGAGAACCAAACAAGGGTGCTGCAACTTGGAATGTTTCGGAGAGCTGAAGCTCAAAATAGTATGGGTACTATTTACAAAAAAATAAAATTAATTTAAGTAAAATATCAGAGACACAATAAAAAGTGAAAACCTATTTTCGGAAATAGGTTAAAAAGTTGATTTTTTTTCTTTTTGTTTTGATTTTTTTTTTTAAATTGTTTAAAAAAAAAAAAAAAAGAGTAAAGAGTATGTGATTCAAAAAAGTCAAAAAACCAAAAAATAGGCTTTTAACTTAGATGCAAAAATAGGAGACTCCTAAAAATATTCAACAATTCAACCTACAATGATTTGATTTGATAAGTATCAATATTTGATTGGTTGCACACTTAATAACATGGAACCCACCACCCTTATCACATAATTGTGGATGCATTATAGGTGTAAAATTTTCGTATATAGCATTGTTTATAAAAAGTTTTGGATAAATTACATTGGTAGTTTTCTATTTTGGTCCTTGTATCATTTTGATCCCTATAATTCTAATTGACTCGATTTTGATCATAAAATTATAACTGTCTTAATTTTGGCAAGCTAGTTAAAAGTCAGCTTTTTGACTTTTTGGTTTTTTTTGGGTCACCTAACCTTTTTACTTTTTTACACGTTTTTTCAAAAAAAAAAAAGTCAAAAAATTAGTTTTTAACCAACTTCCCAAAACACTCATCCAATTGGTATAAATGTCAGTATTTTTTTAATAGAAAATACATATATAAGTGGCATGTGTTATTTTTTAGAAGAAAAATTACAAATTTGGTATTCTTAATTTTAATCAATTTAGTGATTATTTTTTATCAAAAACATTAATAATATTATCAATCGGATCAAATTGACACAAAACTTAAAATTAAAAATTAAAATTGAATCAATTAAAAATACAGAGATTAAAACGATATAAACACAAAATATAGAAACTATTAGTATAATTTGTCCAAAAGTTTTTAAAGGCAATAATTAAAAGCGCATATAGCATGGAGGGTGTCCAATAGAATTCATGTACCACACACATACTCCATTTGCCACCCTACTTAGACCCACCTTTCTATTGGGCCTTCACAAGTTTACTTCATGTCATGTGGTTAACATTGAACTCTTAGGCCCCATTTATTTGGGGTTATAGGAAGGGTATTGAAACTAGTAATACTTTATTCGTTTTGAGGGATGGGGAGGGTACTACTAATACCTTGATATTACTAATACCCTTGGAGAGGGGATTCATAGTGAGGAGGTAGAGATGGTATTAGAAAAATAGTGAGGGGATTAGAAATTTTTTTATTTTTTATATATTGAGAATTTTTTTTAAAAATATTAATATTTAATTTTTTTTATTTGTTTTATTATTTTATATAAAAATAATTTAACAATTCTTCACTATTAATCCTCTCACTATCAATCCTCTCACTATTAATTCCCTCATTAACAATCCCCTCACTATTAATCCACTCAGTATTAATCTCTTCCATTCTATCTCTGAAAACAAACGGGACCTTAGAGTACATGTGATTCGAAAATGAGTAAATAAATTTTTTTTTTTAAAAAAAGGGAAAATTTCAATGCAGTGTGTGCTTTTAGAAATAATTATAGATAAGTTATACATATTAATCTGACTAAATAGTTAGACTAGCAATGTCATCTTCTAGTATTGTTGATCTCGGGACCAGATTTATAGAAATAATCACATCACTTGTTCAACAGTTAAAAATAATTATTTCTTTTATTTCATTCCAAATCAAACGTAATATAAATATTTCAATAGTGTTACTAATCTCATCCATTTTCCTACTATTACTAATTTTATTCACAATCTCATAATTTTGTAAATTCGGTTGAATGTCTAAAAATCAATATCGATTATCAAACATGCCTATGGATATACAACATGATTGAAATTATGTAATCATTTTTATAATATAAATAAATGGAATATCCGAATAAATCTTGACTATTCTCAAAATTAAAGCTCTCTTCCACACGAGAAATGATTGTATTAGTATAGATAATGTTAAATACTACCAAATACATCAATTAAACACAATTTTTACACGAGTTCGACCATGTAACATGGAACGCCAAGCATTATATCTTGGTTAATTTGTAAATATATGTTTTGATGAAAATTTTTTTAAATGCACAACATTAAAAAAAACTATTCGATTCTATATATGTGGAAGAAGTGTTATTTATACAATTAGCTAACATTATTAAAACAGAGAAATAGCATAAAGCACATGGAGGTAATAAATGCCAGGGTGGGGCACAATCCTAATTGTCTGCTCAGAGGGTGCCTTGGATTCCTGCTAGAGAAAGAGACTCAAAAGAGGGTGACACATGATGGCCTTTGGTTTATTTTTTGGAGAAATTTTTTAAAAATTTTGTTTAGTTTAGTGATTTTGAAAAAAAAAAATTTAAATCATTTTCTCTTTTCTATACATTAATCAATCACTTTTTCTCTCTCACACATATCTACTCAATTACAATAAAATATCAAATCATTCCAAACTCTCATATTCCAAAACTATTTTCAAAATGCACAACAAACAAATTAAAAAAATTTCAAAACGTTCTCTCTAAATTTTTTTAAAAAAAATTTATCTCTCAAAATCAAACTAAACACGCTCGATATATATATATATATATATATAAGTGGTATTTGGTTAAGAACAGATTCATTATGGCTTTGCTGCTCAATTTTGTGTCTTTTGTATGTCTTATCTTCAATAATGTTATAATATAAAATTAAAACAAAAAATATATATAGGTCCAGATTTATTCATAACTGGATTTGATCCCAATTTTTTTATTATATATATATATTGAATCATTCTATAGTGTATTATGAATGTCTACCTTTACTGTCACTTGATATATTAATGTTATTTGGTCATATCTGATTGCTTGTATCTATGGTAGAGAATACTTCTTCAGAAAGTTAGGTTAGATTTGAGTTAAATTTTGAGTCAGTCGAAGCAACCAACCAAAAAGAAAACTATATTATAAAAAGTAATAATATATAGAAAGTGGCAGATCAGTACACAAAGCTAAGTCAGTGCAGTGCTATCATTGAACCCTGTTACGTACAAGCAAGCAACGGTTCATTTTCTTTTCTCTTTCTCTTTCTCTTTCTCGGTGGAAAATGGGTTTTCTTTGTTGAAAAAATTGAGGAGCTGCAAGGACGCGTGATGCCCATTTGATAATAGAAGAGAAACCATATGATTTTAGTTGTTGTTCGTTATACCAATGAATAATGGTATAAAAGTTCAAAATATTAATACGTTACAAATATATAATAATTGATATTTAAAATTTTAGACTAAATTTACTTTTTAGTGTAGGAATGACAACGAGAGAAAGATAGGGATAGGTTTATGGTGTTGGTGTCGATTTTTTTTATTGGGATGAGAAAAATTGAGAAGATGATGAACAGAGTGAGATAGGGTAATTTACCATTTTTAGGAGATAATTTAATGCATTTGAAAAATGTGAAGTTATTAGTGATAAAAGAAAAATACAAAAATGAGATGTAGAGATGTAAATAATTGAAAATATATCTAATTTATTAGATATAGAGATATGATTTTGCTTGTTATTTTTAAAGAGACCAGATTTTCAAATTTGGGAAAGAGTCTTCTATTTCCCTCTGTTGATAGGTGTATTCATAAATGTTATCTATTAGGAACAAAATTGTCAAATTTTAATACTTTGGATACTGTAACAATTTTAAAATTATTTTTTTGACGCGTCATTTTGACAATTCAATATTGAAAATGGTCTTATACAGTGAACCATATGAAAATTTTGGAAATCATATGGAATGAACATTTCTTTGATTTCGTTCATGTGGCCCAATGAAAAAGGTCCTACCATTACTCATAGAAAACCCACCAACACCAATGCGTCCAGTCCACTATATGAATCATTTGCTAAATCATGTGACCATTTTTTTTTTTTCAAGTCAAAAACTTTATATGTACTCTGCCCATTCCTAGTTAAAGCTACCTAGCTTTGATCCCAATCAATGTTCACTCAAAATCCTAACACCCTTTGGGTTATTATATTTATTATCATTCCTCGTGATTAATTAGTTCTAAATTTTTTTTTTGTTCAACAGTCTGATATATATTAATATTATTATTTTTTACAATTTATTCTGTGTCTTTAAAATTATTGATAATTTTTACTGCACAATCTATTTTTTACTTGTTTAATATTTAGGTAAAATTTCCGGATAAGTAAAATGAAAAACTAAATTAAATCATTTATAGTTTTCCCTATACTTTCATGAAAAACAATATCCAAAGAAAGCAAGTACTCACATAAAGATGAAGCATGTTGATGGCCATTCGCATTAGAATACGCATAATTGTCTTTGAATCCAGTCCATTTGCAGAGTCAACATGATTACTTCATAGCAGCAAAAACATTGTGAGTATTCCTTTTTTTAAAAAAAAAAAAAAAAAAACCATTGTGGCCAATAATAATACATGGTTAGGAGAATCTAATTCAAAACGGTGGTGCTATATGCACCACTTAATGTACTAACTAAGAGCATCTCCAACGGTTAACCTTTTTTTTTATCAAATCTGATGCGAAAAAGGGTGATTTCCTCGATTTGGTACGTCGCGCTCCAACGGTGTTGCATCAAATTTGTTGCATCAAATTTGCGCCGGGCAACCGGTTGGTTGACCGGCCGGTCGACCGGCCGGTCAACCGGTAAAGGCCAAATTTTTTTGTTTTTTTCTTTTTTTTTACCGGTTTGAACCCTTTGTTCTGAACTTTTTGAACTTCTGGGTGGTCGACCGGGTGGTCAACCGGCCGGTCGACCGGGTGGTCGACCACCTAGGCAAAAAAATTTTTTTTTTTTTTTTTTGACTGGTTTGAACCGAAAAGTGAACCTTTTGAACTTTTTTCCGGGGCGACCGGTTGGTCACCCAGTTGGTCACCCGGATGGTCAACCGGTTCGTAATTCTCAACGGCCAGGAACAGTGTTTTGCTGAAATGCTTCGCGTGTTCTCATTTTGATACCAGATTTGCTGAATTCCTGATTTGGTATCGATTTGATGAAACCGTTGGAGCTCAAAAAAGTGAGTTTTTCATCAAATTTCATCAAATTTTGAATTTGATGTTGGATTTGATTCTCCGTTGGAGATGGTCTAATGTACCAACACTAGTTATGACATTATTATTGACCTCATTTATTATACAAATTACAAATACCAAAAATATCTTAAATTATGCCACATTATCAATTGGTACACTAATTAGTACATATAGCATTATTGAATTCAAAAATGTGTTCAGAGCCTATATGAAGTAAAAAATTAAGCTGTTAGCACCAAAAATTGGATGCTGCTTACCTACCTACATTCATGGATGGTATGTTTTATCCCCGCAAGAAACAAGTCCGAGAAAATAACGACCTAATAAACATACCTCATTTTCTTAATCACAATTCACAAATACTATATTCTTCAGTTTTGAAGATAATTCCAAGTCAAAACAGTAAAAATAAAGCAGAGCCAATAATTAAACAAGCAAAACCTCGGAACCTAATTTATCCTGATCATCTTTCCAAAATGTAGTCTACAAAAACTAGATAACTTCATTAACCAGGTAAAAATCATTAAGCACATTCGTACAATGTATGAAAGTTTAAATGGGAGATCATGCTCCTGCCACCTGGCAGCTATTCCTAAATACTGTAACTCTGAAACAAAATTTCTCGCTCCATTAAACACAAGGAAAAATTAAATTACAAAACAAGAAAAAATTAATATGAGGGGACAAAAAAATGATGGCTGGGATATAACAATATTAAAACAACAAAGCCCTGCTCTAAAGCAACTTTGTAGATTACAAGCTGAATTTGATAGTTGTGTAGTCAGTCGCAAGAGGATGTGTTGTAAGTAATCAGTAGAAGATATGGGACTCTTCCGGAAAATGGAGCCAAAAATGTTAATCGTCAGATAATAGAGTCGGACTTTTTGAGCAGCTCTCTTTCTGATGAAGTTCCAATAACCTTTTCTCTGGGTTACATAGCCCTAAAAGATGAGAGCGATGCCAAAGT
Organism: Camellia lanceoleosa; assembly: GCA_025200525.1. NCBI lineage: Eukaryota > Viridiplantae > Streptophyta > Magnoliopsida > Ericales > Theaceae > Camellia > Camellia lanceoleosa. The sequence goes on from CM045764.1 coordinate 162,857,685, forward strand.
GTTATAGACATTCGTGAACATAATAATGCAACCCAAAATAAGCAAATATCAGGCAATAACAAAATGGAAATGTCATTAAAATGATACCATTCAATTGTATTTCGAACAGTTGTTGAACAAATAAAGCCATTGTAGTTTTCATAGCATCTGAATTGAATGTATAGCAAATCTATTTTTTGTGGGTAAGTATGTTAGATAAGTTGATATGCATTGTTGGGCCTGCTTCCCAATTGCTTAGGCTTTTGAAAAAATTGGTAACTTAACATGATAGCAGAGCTCTGGTTGAGAAGGGTTTTGGGTTCAAGTCTCTCCATTAGCATTTGGGATTATGTCTCTGTTTGGTTTCTTCCTCTTTGTTTAATTGTTTACTTCTTCTGTTTGGTTCTTTGTTTGTCCCTCCATGTGCAAGACAGTGTTGCACATGAGGGAGGATGTTAGATAGCTTAGCATGCATTGTTGGGCCTATTTCCTAATAGCTCAGGCTTTTGGAAAAATTGGTAACTCAACAAAGTATAGATATATATAACTTCTATGCATAAGAAGAACATTCTTTAAAAATCAATTCTTTGCACAAATAGCTTTTGTTTCAATATGACATCCATTCAAAAGGAAAACAACCACAAAACCAAATTAAATGCAAAAATAAAAATAAAAATAAAAATCTAAATTACATATTAAGGGCAATGCCGCAACATAACAAAACAGTTTCATTAATACAGAATGTCTATCTCCCATGCCACATCAACTTTTTATCCTTTCTAACTTCGAGTCAATCAGTGGGTTTTAAGGGGCCTTGTTAAAATTCTTGATAAATTATTTCCTTTATTTTTCCTCTTTCTCCAAGGTGGGATTTTATTAGATTTCAGCATGTGGAGGCAGTTTCTAAGAGAACATGCATCCAAACCATGAGAATAATTGGTTAATTACCAACCTGAACACTTTGGAATATCCCAAACAGCAATAGATGATGGAGTACATTCTGGTTCACAAAGTTGTCGGTTGTCCTCATGGTTGACATTCATTGCAAGCATCCATGCACCAATCGTAACATCTTCATTGCTGAACATCCGGAAACTATAAATTCAAGCAAATCTGAACACATTATACAAAAAATATGGACTCCAAAAGGAGTATCAGTGAAACACTTTAATCTTTAATATCTATCTTGACACATATGATACTGTCATTTTTTACCTATTTCTTATACGAGGTCATAGTAATTTTTGCTTGGGTAAGAATCAATAAATACTACAGAAGTTTAGATTTAAGTACTTTCACTTCTTAATTATTTTCCTTTGAACAGTAAAAGCTCAGGCTATCAACAGTGAATCTGCAAGTTTTAGGGCAACTACTTTGTGCAAATAATGCCAAAGGGTAATATATTGTATACCCAGTATACCCGATTAGCACCCCACAAAGGTTGGACCAGCACTGGATAAAGGAAATAAAATTCTACACACATATAGGCGGTGTTTGGGAAGGATTTTTTTTGGTTTTTTTTCACTAAAAGACAATTGGTTACAAAACAAAAAAAAAAAAACAAATCCAAACAAAATATCACATCAAACCCCATAATCATTTCACTTTTTCTCTCACAAACATCACATCCACCCCCAAAAAAACCCAACTATCTTTCTAAACACAAAATTTTTTTTCTCCAATAACATCCTACAACTAAAAAAACCTACAAAAAAATCCACTTCCCAAACACCCACATATTAGGATTGAAATTAAAAAGATTGAAGAGTGTAAATTTATAGTCTACCTTATGTTATACGTGAAATTTTCTGACATTTTTGCCAATCAATTAGGTTGAACTGGCCATTGGACACGAGAGAGAGAGATAGAGACCTATTTTGTTTATGAATAATAAAAAAAAGCCCTATTTTGTACTAGCTACACATCCAGTACTCAATCCAAAATCATGCTCAAGTTTAGCCTATACAAATCTCAGTCCTCATTGATGCATGCAATTTCACGTCCAAATTTGAACTTTTCTTTAAGCTTGAACTGTCCTTGGCTCAGAAACCAAGCCAAACTTTGTAATTGTAAAGATAAGTTTGTCTTTTCTTATCACAAACATGAATATCCAAGCACCTTATTTGTATTACCCTCTCACCAAGAGAAAGTAGCATTGAGGAAAAGGGGTCAGAAATGACGCAAATATTCAGTAACCTCTTCTAGCAACAGAGTATTCATCCTCCATAGTCTATACAAATACAAAAAATAGGAATATAGGGTGCATTTGCAGAGAGACAAGAATGCATGACATTAGCCCCGCAAGTACTTAAGATAGGAACAATGGGTGCATTCACAAGGGGAAAATCTATTACAATATTTCATTGAGGCAAACCAAACACAACACTGTCAACAAATCTTAAATGAAATCCAGTTAATAATCCATGAAATCCAGCTTAAAAATAAATTCTATAAATGGATACCATATAAAGAAACAAATAATTATCATAACCACCACAACAACTACAACAATAATAATAAAGAAAGTGAGCTTGCCTATTGTTTCTTAGAGCAACCAAACTTGCAACAACATCAGCAGAAAGAGCATATATTGGACCATAAGCATGAAGAAAGTACTCGCTCCCAAGCAAATAAGATAGTGGCTCATACCTGCACAGATTTAACTGATCTGGTCACCTCGAAATAATAATCATAAAGTTAGAATGTAGCACTAATTACTGATCATCACTAGTACTCTTCCCACAGACTACTGTGATGCTGCTGGGAAGAGCTCCAAATCCAACTTCTACAAAGATTGTAGTTCAGAATAAATTTTCAAACACTTCTGAAAAAGACTGCAAAAAATCTTCCTCAATTCAGATTGTGCAAAATAAGCCCTGGGATTGACAGGAGGACTAATGACAGACAATCTCTATAATTCAAAGCAGAAGCTGTAGATCTCAATCTCTTGTGAGGAACTTGCAAAATGTATTTTAGTTTTCATAAAGCTAGAATAATGAAAGGATACTAGGCTAGGACCAAGTACAGGGCAAAGTATCTTCACAAAAAATTTATTTCCTGTCTTCTGCATATTTCTTTCCTGAACTTTTGTATGCTTCTTTCAACCATGTTGCAAACAATTGTGTCATTGTGGTCACAGAATTAAAGGTTGCGTTTGGTAGAGCTTTCTAAATATGATTTGAGAGTAGGAGTTGTATTTTGAGCTTGTAAGTTTTGGAATTATGATTTGAGTGTGAAAATTTTGTTTGGTGAAAGAGTTTTGAATTGTGTGGGGAATTTTTAATGTGACATATGATATTTGATACAAAAATTTATAACTCATAACCAAACATATAACTCAAAATTCTATTAAAACACATAAATTTTTTTTAAAAATTCGGAATATATTTTTTTCAAATATATAAAAACTAACATATGTCAATTGCAACAAAAAAAAAAAAAAAAAAAATAAAATTTGCATTATTCCGGTCAACCGGCCGAACGACCGGTTAAGCCAAATTTAAAAAAAAAAAAATCGAAAATCGCGTTTCACACAGAGTTTTTTGCAGAGTTTTGTGTTTGTTGTGGAAATATAGTTGGAAAACTCTATCCAAACATGATATTAGAATGTGTGGGTAGAATTATGATTTGAAAATCCTTCCAAACCGAGCCAAATATTTTCTATGAATTTTTAATTCTCAAAACTTAAATTATGAGGCCTTGTCAATTACACATGAACGTACAACACACAATTAACATGTAGAGATGGAACCATATTAGCTGTTCAAGTTGAATTGCTTTTCCCTTCTGCAACCTCTCTATAACATGTCATGTATTACATCTCGAGTATATTATATACACTAATATAAAGGAAAGCGGATACTCAAAAAGGAAAATCAGTTTTAAAATTAGCAGTCACTAACCTAAAGTATGAGATGATCCATATTTTGCTTCAACAACAACAGCAAAGTGAATAAATTTTTGGAAGTAGAGCTAAGGAATGGCAAAATGAAAATTCACAGATATCACAAACTATATAATACATATAGTCAAACATCATAGGACTAACCATTTGAGCTTAGGGTCAGTAAAAACTGGACCCTTTTTCAGGCATCCAAGGTAAGTTTGAGAGTGTGGACGTTCTTTTGCCAAAAGAAGTGAAAGGCGATCTGGCAGTTAATGAAAGAAGATTGTAAGTAGTTGCATAAGGAAAAGCCATGAAAATCTAGAGAGCAATGTAAGTGAGACTATGGAGCATTGATAAATGTCGTAAAATTAGTTACCTGGCCGCAAGTATATATCATCATCAGCTTTAACATAAAACTCAGAATCAAAAAGTGCGTAGGCAGCTTTGAAGAAAGCCAACCTGTAGGTACAGAGGTTACTGCGATTCTAGAATAACAGACCACAGACACTGAACAATGATAGATAGATAATGTCAGCACTAACGTTTTGTATGGGAGCTTACTGTACTCCTCCTCAATATCTAACAGAATGAAGTCGTCATATTCTGCCACCTCCCTTCTGAGCTGTGACATTTTTGATTGATCATTGGTTCTACCAATAACAAATCTGAAAGCCAAGCCAGTTGCTTCTTCCAAGCTGTGAGCCATCATTTTATTTCCAACAGAGTGATTAGCACAAAAACACTCACTCACACGATGAAAAAATGATAGTAGAATCAGGACAAAACCACAACAGTCATCAAGAACTAATAGAAACCATTACATTAGCAACACAAATAGATTGTAATAAACAATTGTAATTGACAGATGCCAGTTTAAGTCACTGCATGCATTTATTGCACCATGTACATAGTTCTTCAATTTCCAACAATTACGACTAACCAAGCAACTAGTTATTCTACTCTTTTCCTTTAAACGTAAGACCTGACTGTAATTTGGAATCCCATATTCAGGAATATTGGCTTGGGGCCAGTTCTTGGAACTCCCAAGGAGCAAGATGCAAAACTGGCCATTTTCAGAAACTTATGAGGCTTTGTATCTACAGTGTCTATTATATGTGCACAAATCTACATATTTACACATGACCAACTATGATTCAATAAAAGATTTTCCATTACGACAACAAGGCAGCTTCAACCATGGTGATTGTGATCTTGTGTTTTCATAAGAATGATCCCTGATTAAAGTCCCTATTCCGTTCATAATTTTGTAAGGCAACTAACCACTTTGCAGTCAAATTTTTTTTTTTTTGATAAATACTTTGCAGTCAACTCACAAACTCAGAATTCAAAGCTATGAAGCTTCCCTCAATTGCAGTCTTCACTTTTACTTACCCAGTGGCAAGCGAGACCATCACCCACATGCCCCCCCGCTTTTTTTTTTTTTTTTGGTTCTATTGATTCCTTAACAATACTTATTCATGTCTTCTCCACCCGGTTCACAACATGGGCACACTAACACTCCAAACCCTTCGAAAACGAGGCATAAACAACCTGAGGATAATTTGATAAAAATAATTCTACAATTTTTATCTTGTCATCACAGCAACACAACATGGTTCGAAACGAAAAAGCACAGCAACATTTTTCAATATCCCACTAACCCATGCATCATATTGCTAGACACCACAAATACAAATACAAAAAATACATAAGTGAAGAAAGATTATACCGTTGAAGTCCCTGCTGATCCGATGGCATCCAAGTCTGCCGCAGGGATCGCCGCCGTCCCACCGATGCAAACCCAGTTTGAATTCCAACGAAACCCATAACCTTGTGCCTTTTCTGATCCCCATCGGGAACCCCACCACCATTCCCAATTCCACCGCCACTTCTATCCCAAACTACCGACACCGATCTAGACTTACCACTTCTACATTTATACCCCAAATTTTGTCCCGAAATAGCGACGAAACCAAAGATAAAGCCAGTGAATCCGATCAGGAAACAGAGGATCAGGACCGTTGATCTCCGAGTGTACGACGAAGGGCGAGCGTAAAAGGATTTGGGAGACGAAGTCATGTCGAGGTGAGACTAATTGGTATTCAAAAAAACCCTAGAAAGATGAGGGTTTTTTGGTTCTGAGATTAGGGTTTTTTGGTACGGAGGTCTCAAATTGCTTTGGAAAGCATTCATGGCAGATTTAGAGAGAAACAATCGATGCTCAATAGATCACTGCGAGAGAGAAAATGATCACAGAGTGATTTCAACTTTCAGCAGAGCTTTCGTTTCTGGTGGTTATTATTGTTAACTGTCTTTTAAACTTATTTTATTTATTTATTGATGTTTTTATATTTTCTATAAAAAAATAAAAAATAATAAAGACGCTTAGAAATAAAAATTTTGGCTGTGTTTAGCGCAGTTTTAAAAACTTTTCATTTGCATGCATTGTTTGGTTGGAATTTTAGAATTGTGATTTCATTACACATTTCAAAATATATTTTTTTTTCCTGTTCTTTTTCATGTTTTTCAATCTGAAAGGTAGAGAATTTTTGAATTTTGGATCTACCTGGTCATCCTCCCGGACGTTCGGTTATTCATTCAGCCGGTTGACCGGAATAGTGTTCGTATTTTTTTTTTGGCACCTGTTATTTTTATATTTTAAATAAAAAATATTTTGGAATTTTTTTGAAATTTTTTTTATAAGCTTTGAATAAAATTTTGAGTTGTGTGTTTAGTTATGAGTTATAAATTTTTGAATCAAATATTATATGTCACATCACTTAATTTAAACTTTTTTCAAAACTCACAAACAAACAAATTTTTCACACTCAAATCATAATTCCAAAACTCACAAACTCAAAATACAATTCTATTCTCAAATCATAATTCTGAAGCTCTACCAAACCTTTAATTTCCACTTTTTCTATTTAGAATTTAATAAACTATGTAAACTAAAAATTAATTCAACAAATCACTGGTTTTGGGAACTTAGGATTTAACTTATGTTTAGATTCTGAATTTATTAAGAGAAATTTTTTTCACAAGTTATGTATAAATTCATTTTATATCCTTTTGTTTTTTCTTCTCTTTTTATTACACAAATTCTTAATTCAAACATAATTTTAATGTTGCTAAAATTCAATTTTAAACCGTTTTTGTTAAGATGCTCCTAATTGGTCATGTAGTCAAGAATTTATGAGAATTAAAATCCTAATCACTCTCTTCTTTTTTTTAATAGGAATGTACTTAAAATTAAACTCTTAATTTTCTATCAAATCTTCTAATATATTATTGTGAATGTTAAGAATCTTATTATTAAAGTTTTAAACATTTGTTAAATATGATGTTTGATAACACAGCCCTCCTCTGGCAAGGGGATTTTTGGGGTTAAATGACTATTTTAGTTAAAAAAATGAAACAAAATAAATTAAAAAGTCAATAAAATAAAATGTTACATCTAAATTATAATCATTATATTTTCTCTTATAAAAGTTAAAAAAATTAAAAAATTTATCACAAACGAAATTTTTTAATCTCAAACTAAAATAGTTAAAAAATTAAAAGACCAATCCACATGTCAAGCGAAATCACAAATTTAGAGCGATAATAGGAGTCCTCTTTGCCATAGTTGACTTTAAGGCCTCGTTTGTTTTGGGAGATAGAATGGAGGGGATTGATAGTAAAGGGATTGTTAGTGAGGGGATTGATAGTGAGGGGATTAATAGTGAGGGGATTAATAATGAGGAATTGTTAAATTATTTTTATATAAAATAATAAAACAAATAAAAAAAATATAAAAAATTAAACATTATATTTAAAATTTTTTTTCCAATATATAAAAAATAAAAAAATTTCTAATCCCCTCACTATTTTTCTAATACCATCTCTACCTCCTCCTTACCAATTCTCCCTCCAAGGGTATTAGCAATACCAAGGGACTAATAGTCCCAAGGCTTTCTCTGCAAACAAACAAGGGCATTAGTAATACCTTGGTATTACTAATCTCAATACCCTTCTTATAGCCCAAAACAAACGGGGCCTAAGAGATAACAGTGTCAATTGTGATGTGATTATACACAAATAAAATCATATATGTCTTAAAATTCTGTCCCTCTGTCCAACCTCACTATACAATATGAAATAAAAAAAAAATCTCAAAATACAGCCGTCTTGCTGAATATATATTAGAATATAGTAAGAATAATTTAAAAGAATGAATTGTATTTTGAGTTTGTGAGTTATGAAATTATGATATGAGTGTAGAAAATTTGTTTGGTTATGATTTTTGAATAGAGTGTTGAATTGAGTTTTGAATTGAGTGTGGAATTGAGTTTTGAAAGTTTGATTTGACATGTGAAGTAAGAAAATTGGGCAAATTACATATATCTCCCTCGAAGTTTAGCTAAATTACAGATACCCCTGAGGTTTCGGAAATTACAGATACCCTTTTGAGGTTTATATTTTCATGATAATTTGCCCCATAATTTGTTATGCAAATAGTACCTTCAAGGGGTATCTGTAATTTCTCAAACCTCAGGGGTATCTGTAATTTGCCCAAGAAAATTTGTTTGGTTATGAGTTTTGAAAAGAGTTTTCAAAATTTAATTCAAATTGTTATATCTCATAACAAAACACACTGCTTTCACACTATTGAAAATTCTGATCAACACTTATAACCAAACTTTTTTTAAAATTCAATTAAAAAAATTTATTATTAACAAGAAATAACATTAATCAATTTTTTAATTGAAAACACTACAAAGGAAATAATTTTTTTCAAAATAAATATTCAAAAAATTTAAATCATAAATATTTAAATAATTTAAATAATCTAAAAAATTTAATAAGTAAAAAATTAAAATAAATATTCAAAAAATTTAAATCATAAAAATTTAAATATTCAAAAAATTTAAATAATTTAAAATGTTAATATTTTAAATTTAAAAACAACTCTACATAATTTAAAAACAATTTAAAATCGTAATATTTTGAAATTAAAATATTTAAAAATATTCAAAAAATTAAAAAATTAAAAAAATCGTAACATATTTAAATATTAAAATATTTAAAATCTTAAAAAAATTAAAATATTTAAATATTTAAAATATTTAAAATATTAAAATATTGATTTGAATTAAATTTTGAAAAGAGTTTTGAATTATGTGTTTGGTTATGAGTTTTGAAAAGTAATGATTGTGTTTTGAATTGAATTTTGAGAAATGAGTGTAGAATTATGATTTGAAAGCTCAAAACAAACAACACACTCAAATCAATAAGTAGAACTATAATTTCAGAGGCTTACTAAATGGAGCCGAAAATTTTTAAGACAGAAGATCCGGTGATCCCTCTCTCCCCTCTTTTCACTTGAAGATGAAAAAGAATTGGATAAGTAATATGGACTCTTTGGTACAATTTATAGAGCTTCTTATAACTCTTTTTATTTTCAAAATCTGCTTCAAATTATCTAGTAGAACATGTCTTTACAATTTATGAGACAAAAATAACTTAAATAAATTTTAAATAACAAGCAAGATAAAAAATAATTTTAACTTCTGCTTTCTAATTGTCAACTTTAAACTTGCTAAAAGTTACATCAAACACATTGAATCACACTAGCTATTAGCTTATGCTTTTGCCTTCCAACCCTCTTTTATACCTATTCAAATATTTTTGCAGACCTTATGGCATGTCATGTACTTTGCCCCCAAACAAATTGAACTGCCTTTTCCAAACCACAAATATGGAGAGCACCATTTTTTTTTTTTTTTGCACAAAATATATAATTTCATTTCTCACTATCTTGCAACATACAGGCTTTTTGCAACTGTTCGTCAGAAGAAAGTTTTCTTTCATCATACATAACCCCAGATTCTACATGAGGAACCATTTCTAGTTGAGATCCTCCTACGGTTGAAGCTGGTTATTCGCAGCACAGCTTTGAAAAATGTTCATGCAAAGTTGCATCTTCATCTCTGACTACTTGCATGTTGTTGCCATCACCGTCAGTATGTCTGGTTTCCATTTGAGCGGCAACTTCTTTTGGTGAAGAGCTTCCATCCGATTGTCTTGTAAGATCATCAATGCGCCCTCCTTCGGAGCAAGCACTTGTTTCAGTTGGATTATCTATGCTCGACCATGATGCATGACCTGAATATGTTTTACCCAAGAAATTTTAACTTCAGTTCCCCAGAAAATGGAAGAAAACGTGGTATAGTGGTGGTGGAGGTGGTCATGGTAACCGTGGTGATGGTGGTGGTGGGGTGCAGTGGTTGTGTAGGATGTTTTGTTAAGTCTAGAAAACGTTTTCACTTTTTTAAAGTGGAAAACGTTTTTCCACCAAAATTAGCTTATTTTTTGTTGGCATTCATTTTTCGTCCTACCAAATGCTTGAAAATAAAACTAAAAAAATTAGGAAAACATTTTTCTACCAAAACAAACGAAGTACAAAAATGGGGAAGAAAATGCCCACCTCCAGGTTGACCTGTTGATTGGATTTCAAAAAGGGGCTTCTTCAACCATGCTGTTCCGGGAAATACTATCAATTTCATAGTATTCCCTTCTTCCTCTCATAGGCCCTATTTGGTAAAACTGTGGGAAAGTGCTTATAACTTATGCCTAAACAGCTTATAGCTTATAACTATGAACATAAGCTGATTTCTGACTTATAAATTAAGTATCTCCTGCCCCACTCAAAGAATAAGCTGATTTCTGACTTCCAAAAAGCTATAAGCTATAAGCTAAAAGGTAAACCAAACACATCAAAATAGCTTAAATTAAGCTGAAAGCTGAAATAAGCAGGTTTTAAGCTGCACCAAACAGGCACATAATCTTCCAAGGGTTGGAAGCCAAAACTCAGTCCATGTCTCCACTAGACTGTGCAGATATGACAAGCTTCTCAACCTTGAAAAATTTCAGCATCTAAAACCAAAACAGAATGAAAATTTAATATGTAAATAACTAGCTCAAGAGATATGAAAGAAAAAGCAACTATACATGCATGTATATTTCACATATTGGTGATGATCTATGAGTAGTACAAACTATTTTAATTCTTCTTTTAGTGTTCGATAAGAGAATATACTATGAAGTGCCAAAATAAAAAGATTTTAGTGCAAGAAATGAACAAGTCATAATAGGGCAAACCCATATTTTTTATTATTAAAGTTCAAGAATACAGTCCCAATGGGGGAAATTACCTCTTCAAGAATTCATAAAGCATCGGCACATTCCCTGGTGACAATACTGACTGCAACCTCTCAAGATCAACAGCCAGCTTTGAGTTGCACTCTGCCTTCAAAGCAATAACCATTCAGGCAAAATGTACCTCTTTGATCACCATGAATGAGTCCAAGACAAGCCATCAGAGAGAAGATCTACAATCCTGATGCGGGATTGTAGGCCTGAGTAAACCTGCATACAACATTGAGCCATGTTCTCTCAAAACCCATAATGAAGATGGCAAAGCAAAATTAAAATTAGTAAACTTCTGACAACTGGAAGCATCAAAACTAGAATGCCAAATGCGACTAAACAGCCACAATAAATGCATTTTTTTTTTCCATACCAAAAAATTTGTTGAAAAAGAGCACAAAGGAGGTGCCAACCGTATACAATAACTGTTTATCTCCAAGTAAGTAAATATTGCCTTCTCTTCTCTATTATTGCACTATGAAGCACTGACACGACTCCAGAGGTTACGTATATGTGTCCAACACGTTGGACAGAGTCAAACATTCCGCGGATACTCTGCCGACACGTTGCAGACACGCTAAGACATGTTGGGGTCACGCTAAGGACCATTTTCTTTAAAAATAAATAAAATTATTATTTTCCCCCCTAAAATAGCATACTAAGAGCATCTCCAACGGTGAATTTCTTTTTTCACCAAATCTGAGTCAAAAATGACTCATTTCACCAAATCTGATACCACTCGTTCCAACGGTGCATCAAATCCCGTGGGTCAACCGGTTGGTCGACCGGTGGGTCGACCGGTAAACGTAAATATTTTTTTTTAGAACGCTATGTTTTTTAGAATATTTCAATGATGAAACAATTGCAGCTTTCTGTAAAGATGTTTGCTTGTGGGTTGACCTATTTCTGAAATTGTTTCAAATGATGAAAACCCACCAATTGTTTCAATTGGGTTTTCATGATGTAATTAACAATTGCAGCTTTCATAGATTCATCAATTGTTTCTATAAAGATGTTTGGTGGTTTCAGCAAAGATGTATTGTGCATATCTCAGCAATCAGATGAATCTATGATTAAACAATTGTTTCTTTAATTTGATAACAGACTAATCATATTTGCAGCTTTCATTCTCATTTCAGATGTTTGGGTCGACTGGCCGGTCAACCGGTAAGACAAAATAAATTTTTATTTTTTATTTTTTTACCTGTTTGAACTTTTTTTGACCGGTTTGAACCCACCAATTGTAAAGGAAATCGGTCAACCGGTTGGTCAACCGGCCGGGCAACCGGTTGGTCGACCGGGTCCTCCCTCCAACGGTCACAAATAGTGTTTTGGTGAAATCAATATCTTGTCCTCAGTTTGATGAATTTTTTGATGAAATCTCAATTTGATATCGATTTGGTGCAACCGTTGGAGCACCAAACAGTGACTTTTTCATCAAAATTTGAATTTGATGTCAACTTTGGTGAACCGTTGGAGATGGTCTAAGGTTGATAAAATTGATGAAATTAAATATGACATAAAATAAATATAAAAATATGCTATATAATAAATATATAAAATTTGCACGGGTTTCCAATGTGTCATGTCGTGCATTTTTTGAAAATTTGTTTGTATGTGTGTCGTATCACGTAGTTGTGTTTGTACTTCTTAGATTATGCAACTAGCTCTTCTCTATAAAATAACCACTCATATCAAATGTTCAAAAATCTACAAAATTACCTTTGGCACCTATTAACACATTTTTCTTCTCAAAAGACAAGAAATATGCCCATTCTATAATTTTTACAAAGAAACAACATGACACAACCACATTGGAATATGCAAATACCATCCAAGACCTACATATCAAATGTTCTCTTTCCAATTGTCATGCATCTTTTTAATCAACTGACATTTATGGGAAAGTTGTAATTTACCTCTTGACAGCTTTCACCACAGAACCAGGTATTGGAAGCCACTTCTTGACATGTGTGCTCTTTCAGGCATGCCTCATGGTCTGTTTACATGCAACACAAAAATCAGTAGGAATCCAAAATATGAGGAAAAGAATCACGGACAAAATAAGAATCCTTAAAAATTAAACTAAGCATTGACTATTTACTGGTTGTAATCAAAACATTCAACTCAAATTACATTGTGACTTGTCCATCACATAATATTTTGAAGCTATGTACAGGCATTCAAAGGCATTCAAAACATGTTTAGATCCAAATAATCTAATACGAGTAAGGAGGAGAAAATTACATTTATGCTCACACTGCTCACACTTCACTGCACCAGGTGATTTCAAAGTGTCTTTTATCATCAACCAAATCACCACAGATCCGACAAGTGCATTGTGAGCAACACCAACTGCCTTCAGGGAGCTCCTGAAGGACAGAAGGGGAAAAAATTGGGTTAATTCAATTACAATATCCGAGGCAACATTAAACTCTACAACAAAAACAATAAAAACAAAATCCCAAATAAAGCATAGAAAATGTATTAAACACATGGTATAAGTGGATGAAACTGTAGGACTACCATGCTGAATTTTATTAAAAGCATTGTAAATGCATATCTTTGCCATACAAGGAAATGCAAGAGAGTTAGGGTAGCGTGCTTCTCAAAATGGGCAAATGCATAGATCTGAAACAAAAAGAAATATTCAAGAGAACGATCATAATTTGATTCCTTTCCTCCCAAAAACACCCACCATGATTGTTAAAATCAAGATCCCACATAGGGATCGGTGAGAGGGTCTCATGGACAGGATTGGGGATTGTAAGATTCTATCTTCTATTAAAAATAAGGCAAAACCACAAATAAGGATGATACCGATTAAAAATAAAGAGAAAAATCACAAACATAGTGATCCAGCCATAACAGCGATTCTATAATGATTTGGATCGTTTTGGCAATTTAGGGATCCTACGATCCAGATTTCAGTTTTGATAACCATGGAAACACCATTAGAGTACTTATAGACCAATCGGTTAAATGCAGAATGCAAGAATAACATGCACTTATGAAACAAAAGATATAAAAACAACATTGAACGACTAAAACAAAAATAATTTATAGCCCCAGATGTACCTTAGTTGCACAAAATGGAAGCGGTAGTGGTAGCGTGGCCACTTAGAAGAGTCATAGGTTGGGAGCGCTTATATATTATTTTTATTGATAATATTTTTAATTTATGTATATAATTTTTTATTTTTAATTGGCATATATATATTATAAATAATAATAATAAAAAAAAGTGTTAACAAATAAGGAATAACAAATTCTGTTAAAAGAAATAAAAATTAAAAATTATTTTGGCATAAAATAACTTATATGATATATGATTTCATTAGATTTCTTTTTTAAAAATAGATGATTTTTTTTTCTTCAAAAAATTAAATAAAATAATTTTGTTATTTGTTAGAGAGAGGGGGAGGGAGGGAGGGAGAAATAAAATAGATTGACAAAGAGAGAAGACAAATCGACAAATAGAGAGAGAGAGAGAGAGAGAGAGAGAGAGAGAGAGAGAGGAAGAGGAAGAAGAAGAAGAAGAAGAAGAAAAAGAAGAAGAAGAAGAAGGAGAGGAGATCGATTGACAAAAAGAGAAGAGGAGGTGTACATATATACTAAGAGAGAGAGAGAGAGAGAGAGAGATGGGAAGAAGAAGAAGAAGAAGAAGAAGAAGAAGAAGAAGAGAAGAAGGAGGAGGAGATGAAATCGAGAGAGAAAGAAGAATATGAGATCGAGGTCACAAGAGAGGAGATCAAATGACAGATCGAGATTGCAGAAAAGGAGATCGAATGAAAGACAGATCGATATCGCATTTCTCTCTCATCAGAAGCGCGATTCTTCTTAGACTCTTCCTCAAAATCATAGAATCGCGCTTCTTTCTCAGATTCGTGATGAGCTTCAACGATTCCTGCTACTAAAAGATGTACACAGGAATATTTGAGTCTTTCAAATCAAATAAATCTCAAACCATTAAGAGCATAAGAACTTCATTCTACAAAATACACTGTAACTATATAAAAACTCATATTAAATGAATCAAAGATAACCTATTTCAGAAAAAGAAGCATTCCATCAAACCTCATGGTCTGGTAAATCACTTATCCGCTTTAGAGAAGACATGAACATCTCCATATCTTCATCGTCTTCCACGATCAAATCATCCATCATAGGCAAACCTACAAACGAGCTGACCCAAGCTGAACTTTACTATGTTCGGGCTCGGCTCAACCAATTGTCACTATATTCGAACTCGGCTCAAGCTCGTCTTGTTGAAAACTTGCTATGGCTGGAAATGGTTTAGAACCAAGCCATTCTGATAGGGTAACTCAGGTCTCTGTTATATAGGTGGGGCATGTACTCATGCAGTTGATGAGGGACTGATGTGGGACAATTGCAAACAAGCAAAATGCAAGAGCTTGTTGCCTAAACCACCTAACTAACTTGCTTTGAAATCTAATCCCACATTGCTAAAGAAGAAGCTGTGCATTGGCCCTCACTCATTATAAAACTCATGGTGTGTAGGTGTTGCTGCTAGTCAATATAATATATAATATATGCTTAGCTTGTGAGCTTCTTTGAGTCGAGCCTTCTTGAGCTCAAGCTCGGCTTGATTATCAAACGAGCTCACAATTTGAGCTCGAGATTGTTTATTTATTAAACAAACCAAGCTGAATGAGTCTTTAACGAGCCGAACTTGAGTATGTTCATGAACATCTTGGTTCATTTGTAGCCCTACCAATGACTACTATGTGGGAGTGGGAGGTGCAGCAGCTTCTGAGTTAGGTTAGGACTATATATAGGCATTTCTAGTGCAACAAAATAGAACTCACATATTGCATTGAAATTACTACATTGCTCATTATTTTTTTCCCTTGTTTCTTTCTTTTTCTTTTTCATCTAACGTGTCGTGCCTGACACCGACACAACACGACAACTATATAAACACTGAGATTAAATTAATGTGGAAGTCTTGAAGCACAAGACCAAAGATTAACTTATTTCACAAAAGAAACGTTTCATCAAACCTCATAGTCTGGTGAATCGCTTTTCCGATTTTTAGAAGACATGAGCATCTCCAATCTTCATCATCTTCATCGTATTCTATGACCAAATCATCCATCATAGGCAAACCTATGACTACTATGTGGGGGGTATAGCAGCTTCTGAGTTAGGATAATTTGATAAAAATAATTCTACGATTTCTATCTTGTCATCAAACCACATCAAAGTAACACAACATGGTTCGAAACAAAAAGCACAGCAAGAATTTTCAATATTCCACTGACCCATACGTCAAATTGCTAGTCACAACAAATACAAACACAAAAATACATAACTGAAGAAAGATTATACCGTTGAAGTCCTTGCAGATCAGATGGCATCCAAGTCTGCCGCAGGGATCGCCGCCGTACCACTGATGCAAACCCAGTTTGAATTCCAACGAAACCCATAACCTTGTGCCTTTCTGATTCCCATCGGGCACCTCAGCACCATTTCCAATTCCACCGCCACTTCTATCCCAAACTACCGACACCAATCTAGACTAACCACTTCTACATTTATATCCCAAACTCTGTCCCGAAATAGCGACGAACCCGAAGATAAAACCAGTGAATCCGATAAGGAAATAGAGGATCAGGAAAGTTGATATCCGAGTGTAGGACGAAGGGCGAGCATGGAAGGATTTGGGAGACGAAGTCATGTCGAGGGGAGACTACTTGGGATTCAAAAAAACCCTGGAAAGATGATGGTTTTTTGGTACAGACGTCTCAAATTGCTTTGGCAATTGTGATGGAAAGCATTCATGGCAGATTTGGAGAGAAACAATCGATGCTCAGAAGAGCACTGAGAGAGATAGAGAGAAAGAGAGAGAGAGAGAGAAGCAATCCGTGTTCAAACGATCACGCAGTGGTCTCAAGCAGAGCTTTGTTTTCTGGTGGTTATTGTTGTTGCCTACGCACCTTCTGTCATCTCAAGCCCATCAGTGTAGTTTAGAGTGATTTTATTTACCCCACTATTTAATTTTTTTAAAGCATTTTTAACAATTCATCAATTTTTTTTATTAAATGTGAACAAAACAAAGACAAGTTTTTTAATTTGATATGAACCACTCCAATAGTTGCACTTTAAATTGCATCAAAAGACTAGGGGCATTTGGTGGGACAACCGACCGATCAACTGATAAAGGCATTGAATTTTTTTTCCTCTCCATTTATGTTTCCCAATTCATTTCCCATTTCTTTTTCCCTCTATTAAATATTTTTCATTTTTTGTTACCTCCAATAATGATTTCTTTCTAAGAACTGATATAAACACATTAATCCATATAATATATACCAGACAAGAGGTACGTTATATCTGGAAGGCACCATAACTGAAAGCAGAGCATAATGAGTATCTCAAATTCTTACTTGTTCACTTCATTTTCATCCACTTTTTCTTCCTCATCCTTTGATAGTGAGTCTAATGATGAAAAAATGGTCACACTTTTGAGATTTATAAGATAAATAATGCTAGTATGATTTAGATTCTGTAATATAAACGGTTGAGAATATTGGCGACCCTTCTTGGTACAGTTGCCTTCTGATGGCAAAAAGCACACTCATCAGAGGCTAGTGGCCCCTTCTTGGGTTTTGCAGTGGCCTGAAGCTGATGAGGTAGGGTGTTTAACAGTAAAGGAGGTTGAGTAGGAGTCAAGAAGGTAGATGGAGACAGAGTCTAACTGACCGTCTTAAGACGGGTTTCCTCAGAGAAGAGCCCAAGAAACAATAACATCCACAGAGGGGAGAGGAGACCGATGAAAGATGCCACCACAGATAGCCTCATATTTGAGAGGAGAGAGCCGTTAAAAGCTGTACTAAACAACCTTGCTCCTGAAACTCAACATAAGCGTCTAGTGCCTTGAAGCTAGATGGTTCCATGAGAGCCAACTGATCCCAAAGGCTTGTCATCTCTATGTAGAAGTCCTGAATAGATTGATCTCGCTGACAAGCACTCTGAATAGTTGTTTCCAACTTATACCGCTTGGCAAAGTTGGACTACTGATACACACCTAATAAATAATCTCACACTGGCAGTACTGTATTTGGAAAACATCATTCCAATACGGTCATCCACATAATTATGAAACCAGGTCAGAACTTGCATTATCACAATCCCAAGTGTCATAGGAAGTCAGATAACCTTCTTGTTTCGAGTCCGATGGACGAGGAACCGAACTAGAAGCATAGCCCCATTTCTTTTGACCAAGAAGGAAATTCTTCATGACACTAGTCCAATAAGCATAATTGGCACCAGTGAGTTTACATCTGATTGCTTGGATTTGGTGTTCATCATTGTAATAAATCAAAGATTCACAGGTTGAAGTATAATAATGACTAACAAGTGGGCCAAACTGTAAATAAGAGTTTTAATCCAAAAAACAGTGCTGAGAGAGACAAAGCCACGAACACAGAGAGACAGAGACAGAGACAGAGATACAAACAGAGCAGAGCGGAGCAGGGGTCGACCTAGTGAGGCAAATCAAAACACCTCTTCGATCGCATGAACCAAGGCTCGAACGAGAGAGTTCAGTCGAACACGATCGTGATTTTTCTAATGATCACGAACCAAAGTCGATTGATCTAGGAAGACTAGACGACTTGACTCCAACCAGCGAAAACGAGGCACGATGTCGACTGAAAGACTGAAGCATTGACTGAATTGATGTCACGATGTAAACCAGAGAATCGATGTTGAGAACCAGAGAGAGATCAGTCAAGAACCTATTTCAATATCGCGATTTGGGAAAGAAGATCACCCATAACTCACAATTGGGAAAGAGCAACAGTTTCTAGGGTTTTTGGCTCTAATACCATGTAAGATTTTTGAATAGTTTTCTGTATATTCAATTGTTAATGTTTACAACGTATTCATCAGTTTATATAGCCCTAATATATAGCTAAACAAGGAATGACTGAAAAAGGAAATACATATGCCTAATTCTTATTATACATAATCATGAATATATTCTCACAAAATAATGCTAGTATGATTCAGATTCTGCAATCAATTGATCGATCAAAGAAAAGAGGTGGTTCTATTGTAGGACATAAGTACATACGTTGCGATAGATGGAAGAGTCATGAGTGATTGTTCACTGATTATTTTGAGGCAAATCCAGTTTATTCACCTGCAACATTTCGGAGACGTTTTCGAATGTGTCGTCTTCTGTATCTGCGAATTTTGAATGCTATTGAAGCACACAATCTATATTTTGTTCAAAAACAAGATGCTGCTCATATTTTTGGATTGTCTCCCATACAAAAGATGACTTCAGTAGTGAAGATATTGTCATATAAAGTGGCAGCAAATACAGTTTATGATTATATACGTATTGGGGTAAGCACTACAATTCAAAGTTTGCAACACCTTTGTAATTTAGTAATTGAAATCTTTGGACCAGAATACCTGAGATCTCCAACATCAATTGATATTGCTAGATTACTTGCTATTGAGGAGGTTCGTGGGTTTCCGGGTATGTTGGGAAGTTTAGATTGCATGCATTGAGAGTGGAAAAATTGTCTAAAGGCATGGCAAGGTCAATACGTAGGCCATCAGAAAAAGCCAACCATCATTCTTGAAACAGTAGCTTCTTATGACTTATGGATTTGGCATGCATTTTTTGGAATGCCTGGATCATACAATGACTTGAATGTGTTGGGTCGATCACCCTTGTTTTCTAATCTTGCCCAAGGTAAAATTCCCCCTATCTATTACACTATTAATGGACACAGTTATAATATGGATTATTATTTTGCTGATGGTATATACCCTCAATGGACAACACTAGTTCAAACAATCTC
Organism: Camellia lanceoleosa; assembly: GCA_025200525.1. Classification (NCBI taxonomy): domain Eukaryota; kingdom Viridiplantae; phylum Streptophyta; class Magnoliopsida; order Ericales; family Theaceae; genus Camellia; species Camellia lanceoleosa. The sequence continues at coordinate 162,877,584 of CM045764.1, forward strand.
TTCTCCCCAAGGAGCAAAGAAGCAACATTATGTAATGATGCAAGAGTCAGCAAGGAAAGATGTAGAGCGGGCATTTGGAGTGCTCCAATCTCGATTTGTAATTATAGGTGGTGCTATACGTTTTTGGGATCTGAAAATGCTTGGGAACATAATGAAGAGTTGCGTTATATTACATAATATGATTGTTGAAGATGAGAGAGATGAGCATCTTGATTTCGATTATGATACTCCATCAACCAACTCACCAGTAGAACTTTCCTATGGTACTAACAATGACTTCTAATCATTTCTCTCGCGTCATTTAGGTATTAGAGATAAAAATGCATGTCATGCCCTCCGCAATAATTTAATAGAACATATGTGGCATCTTCACGGTAAAAACTAAATTCACCACGTGGACGTGCACATATACTTTTGGTTATTTTTTGGAATGAGAGGTCATTACGCAAGGAGAGAGGTCATTACGCAAGGATAGCTGTCAGTGTTTGTTTGTTGTTAGTGATTTTCATAATTTTGCCAATTCTTAAATTTGATTATCCAAGCACTTGACAAGTTCTATTCTGATGTTGTGTTCTGATAATCCAATCCATAAATTTGGCAATTCATAAATGTTGTGTGCTGATTATCCAATTCATAATTTACTGATGTTGTGTTCTTATATATATCTACATATATTAAATTATAAAAGAATTTCAATTTTGATTATCAAGTCTTAATCAGTTACAAAAGAATTACAAAAGATTTACAAAAGAATAAATGCACTATTCAAATATATATTACAAATCAATTACAAATAACAATTAATAATTCAAGACCTCATGAAACACCTTTGTATAACATAAATTTGAAAATTCATTTATTGAATACCTCATGAAAATTCAATACCTCATTAATTGACAATTCAATACTTCTGTACAATCTATATACCATGTAACTTTTCCATGTTGCATTTTGATAGAAATTTAAATCTATATCTACCTTGAATTTATTGTTAGTGCCACAAACATAACCTAATTGTGAAGCAGTTCGCAGGTCAACCAACTGTTGAAGCACTACACAACAGCTTTGCATTTTTTGTATGGAACAGACGACCGGTGGGACAACCGACCGATTGTCCTATGGGACCCACCTCCAATATAAACAAACAATATTTTCGTAAAATCTGATCCAACTCCTCATTTTGGTGAAAGTTTTGGCTCCTTCTCAATTTGATATCATTTTGGTGAAGCCGTTGGAGAGATAAAACTGGTCCTTTTTCATCAAATTTAAATCTGGTGATCAATCTGATTCACCGTTAGAGATGGTCTTACACCCTTTGTCTCATTATACCATTAAAAAAAAAATTGTAATTCTCACTACACCTCCCAATATATTACCAAAACTAACCCTAAATTAATTATTTCATCTCTTTACACCACTAATTTTGGTAACACGGTGCTAAATAATTTACATTATTCCGGTGTTATGCTGCTGGAAAAAATAGATCTCTCTAGTATTGTGTTACTATAAATTTACAGAGTCACTTTCTTCTAAACAATGATTTTTTAATTTGTGGTGGACCTGTTCGGTAATACAACACTAGTTAATTTGAATTACTCCAGTGCCATGTTATTGGACAATATTTTTTTTTTCCAGCATTATGTTGCTGTCCAATTAGATGATAACAAGAAATTAATTTGGGCCACTTGTGAAGTGTCTGTTCAATAATACATTGTTATACAAATGAGATTACTCTAGTGTTATGTTACCAAACTACAATAGAGTTATCTAGGCCCCTGTCGCTGTACATTGAAAGATTTACTTTTTCCTTGAAACATCCATAAAAAAAATCATAAATCAAACACGCATCCATAAATTCATACATAAAAAGTATCCATAAAATTATTCATAAAAATATCAAGTGTACAAATATTCATAAAATATCCATAAAATCTATCATTGTTTGCATCCATCAATCAAACATGTTATCACAATTCGTCTTGGTAATTTGTAAGTAATTTTCTCCCCCTTAATAGAAATAGACATCCACACTTTTTAGAACCTGTCAACCTCAATTGTTCCCCCTTGATCTTTCTGTTGTCTCTATAGTAACAACTTCTTTCACAAGCAAGTGTAAGCTTTGGTTTTCTGTCATTGCTTTTCGCATCTGATGTCTTTATAACAATGGCAAATCCAGTTTTCTTCCCAATGTCAGAAGCCCATTTAGTTAATGCTTCACGACTACTAAAAATCTAAAGATAATAAATGCATTTATACGTCAAATTATTAATAAAACTCAATACAAATTAAAAATAAGAAAAAATCATATTCATAAAAAAACTTGACAAATCTCATCTATGATGAATTTATGACTAGAGTCCGCTAATATTGCAGTACTTGCGTTGTTGCAATGAGTATAAGTATAATCCTTTCAGGCAAAAAAATAAACAAATGTCACGCCCTCAAAATAATACATAAAACCCATCACTCTTAACATGCATTGATATATAAAAGACCCTCATTTCTTCTATTCATCAGAGTATTCCATTACAAAATGTATTATATGTTAATAACAAACAAATGCCCTACGGGCTTACAACTTTCCAAGTTAACACTTGGTTACAAAAAGAGAGAACTAACTCAATTACACATTAAGCCCTTGGCTTGAATCCACATGTAATACATCAAAAGAAAGAAAGACAATAAAGTCTGCTCGCCTTAAGCCTCCCAAGCTATATCCTTGGAGGTGGCATGCTACCTGTACCTGAAAATGATATTCCCGTATAGGGTGAGCTACCAGCCCAGTAGAAATACACTAAACCAGCTATGAACAATGACTAAAAGATTAACAGTTTGATAGATGGTTAACACTTTTACATTCTTTCATAACACATTACAGTTTTCATTTTTTTCATTCCTTTACAATTCTCAATTCATAACCATGGTTCAGAACCTGACCAAACAATCTATATGAGATAGTAACTCATATTAAAAATTTTCCCATTTCACAATAGATAAACATACTAGCTATATCAACACATCAACGGATAAGCATATAAGCTATATCAACACATCAACAGATAAGTATAAGAACTATATCACACCACCAAAGATAAGCATATGAGCTGTATCCACACTTCTCAAAGATAAGCATATGAGCTGTATCTACGGAGTCCATCCCCTATCTCCTCTCAAACAATATCTGGTTTAGAGGTCCATCTCCTATCTTCCCCTAAACCGCAGAGTACATCCCCTATCTCCTCCAACACAACACAATGCATATAAACAATTATTATACACATCATCAATCAATACATAAAGTTAATGTATTCTTTCAATCGTCATACTCAATGACACATTTCAGTGATTAGTTTTAGTTTGCCTAATCATCATGCATTGTCTACAACAATCAAGACTATCCTCCACCGATAGCCCAAAGCAGTTATTTCTAAACAGAAAATAAATGCACAAAATGAATATAAAATCAACATTTCAACTAGGTGAACAGTAAATTGCCCCATTACATCTTTTAACCCCATTCATTCCCAATTCCAACATTTCTCTATGCTAAACATGCATATAGGTTTATTATAAATAAAACCCCAACTTTTGTAAAATTGCACAAAAGCCCCAAACTTTTCCAAAATTACACAACAACCCCCAACATATCAAAATGCTAAAATTTAAAGACAAAGCTCATAAAGAGGAGTAGGTTATCCCTACCTCAAATTCGAAGCTCAAACGGAGAAGATGAAAAGAGTTGAAACTCGATCTCCACCACACACCACAAAGCCCTCGAGAAATAACACAACTTTGGCGAAGGAACTATGGCCAAAATCCGAATGGAACTATGGCCAAAATCCAGCTTGGCACAACTAAAATTTATAACTCAAGCTTGGTTCGTAATGGCTCATTAAACCAAGAAAGAACCATAGAAGTTGGTAAGCTAACCCTATGCACTTACACCTATATATAGAAGTTTGTCCACCTTAAAATATGTCGTATAACCGATGTGGGACTTCCAACAAACACACCAAAGGTTCCCAAAATAAAATGAAGTCTTGTAACCGATGTGGGACTTCCAACAAACACACCAAATGTAACGACCCGGAATCGTAAATCGGAAGTATCAGTAATTAATTATGCTTTAGTATGATTTAATTGGGAATTATCTGTTTGATTGGTAATAATATCTGTTGTAATGACAATCATGGATCGAAATCGATGACTGAAATGGATTCAGAAAATGAAATTGAACACGTCTATGTGATACCGGGAATTTTTAGAACTATTTGGGAAATTTAATTGAAGACTGAAATTCGTCTGAATCGCTAAGTCCCGTTTGGCTTGAGTTATGACATAATTGTGTATTGATAAGAATAAGGGCCTTGTTTGGCTAAAGATTTTGGCACAATTTGATTTATGTGATATATGGTTACTAGATAAGGATGGATGGACTCATTTTGACTAAATCAAAAAGAGAGAAATATCAGAGAGAGAGAGAGAGTGAATTCGTGGAGAGAGAGAGAGAGAGAGAGAGAAGGAAGAAGAGGAAGAAGGAAGGAAAGAAAGGGGGATTAAGCTTAGCTTGCTCAAATTAAGAACTCAAGGTAAGAAACTCTCTCTAATTTCATGGAATAGATTGTTGATCCTTGGCATATAGCATGTTAATCTCAAGAATATGGCATGAATCATGTTTATTTGGTTCATTTGAGGTAAAACCTCCATGGATATAGAGATATAAAGCTTGTATATATAGTTCATAGTTTTTCATCCTACTTCATGGGTTGATCTTGTTTATGGTCCATATGGGTTTTGAATTGAAGTTTTGATGATGGAATTATGTTGTTTTTAAGTATTTTGGGACTTGATGTTCATAAATGTGAAAGTGGATTTGGGAAATGAAACTTGGGAGGAAGAACCAGAAATTCGGGTTCAGAAGGTCCGCCGAAGGAGGAAGCCGAGCGCAGAAATCGACCTCACAGCAGTTTTGGAAAAATTGTACAGTACGCTCGAGCGGAAATGTGGGAGCTCGAGCGGGAAGGCTTATTTTCAGAAAAGTTTGGAAAGTTGTTCTGCATGATTTTCTTATGTTACCTTGCATCATTTCGCATCTTATGATTATGAAATGGACATGAATGAATGTAAAGAAAAGAAAGGCATGAATGATTGAATGTATGATGTTAATGTGTATTGAGAATGTATTAATGTTGATGTTGCAGGTCAAGATTTGAAGACCGTACAACCGGTATTGGAAACCTTTGTAAAAGTAACGTTGCGATAGCGTTATGTTATTATGAAAGTATGTTCAAAATGATTATTATGTTATGGTTTTCAAATGATATGTTTTCTGTGAACGAATGTCCTAGTTTGCGAATCTAGTATGGCATCCATAGATAGAAAGTTACGAGATCTCGGTATGTGTCGATTAATCGGTGTACGGACCGGTTACTCTAGTCGAAAGACCATAAGTCTGTGGAATATGCCATTAATGACTGTTGACTGTTTATGACTGTATATATAAATGTTGGACTTCGTTCACTAACCCGTCTACTTTAATGTTACTTGCTGAGCTCTAGCTCATTGTTTGTATTTATGTATTATAAGTGTGCATGCTGGGAGTCAAGCCTAGGCGGAGTCTTGTGTTGAGCCGCCATTTTGGAAGCCTACCAAGTTTTGAGAGCCTCCGAGTTGAGGCTAGGCCCGGAAGGCCGTTGTGAGCTTTTGTTTGGTTTTGTTGTATTTTTATGACTGAATTGTATGTGATCATGTTATGTAATGTAAGTGGGTAATTAACTCATCTTTTTGGCATGTAAATGTATGTTCATTTTAATGCACAGCTCTTTGGACTATTAGTTTATTTATTTCGATTCCGCGAGCCCCTTTTATTTTTGTTTTGTACAGTTAGGCCTGTGGTAATCTAGGATTACTGGCCGGTCTCGTTACCGAACTTCTAGGGGCAGGTTCGGGGCATGACAGAGTGGTATCAGAGCGCACGAGTTAATTTACCCACACACGTGTCCATATGAGCTGTTAGGTGCATTAGAACGAAATAGAGCATGGCATAAACATGTGTGCATGGGTGTGTGTGTTTATGGAAATGAGAACAGAAAATGAGAACAGTGAATGATGAGATAACGGAAGAACCAGTATATGGGGAATGAAATGATTTATTTGTTATGGGCCTTCTAGACCAATGGAGAATGCTGATGCAAGAAATGTAGATGAGACTGAATCTGCCAATGCCAGAATAGATCAGTTAGAAAGGAAGGTGGAAGTTTTAACTGGGTTGGTGGAAAAGTATGTTGCTTATAAGAAACAGAAACTGGAAATGGTTAGTGAATCGATGACCTCCGTGAATGAGAATTTGAAGGGAAGTGTTAGAAAACCTATTTGTGGGGAATGTAGAAAGCAACATTGGGGTATTTGTCGCCGTGGGACTGGAGCTTGTTTTAAATGTGGAAAGAAGGGACATTTGGCTAAAACTTGTCCGAAGAATGTGAAACCTGATACTAGTGGAGTTAACTTAACAATGACACCGAAGACAACTGTAACATCTACTTCCGAGGAGAATACCGCGAAACAAGGAGGGGTTTATACCCTAGCTTCAGGAAAGACACAGATGACTGAAAAAGCGATTACAGGTATGCTTCTCTTATTTAATGTTATAGTGATATTACCTATGCAATAGAGATCTATTGAACACATGACTGTGATGGAATAAATGAGATACCAATTTGCTTACATATTGATTGAATATGAACGACATGACATAAATTGACTATGACCATGATGGACTAAATGACCCGTGCTATTACCTTTGCTGCTATCCTTTGCTATTTGTATAAGGACCTTCAATTTGAACATGAGTTGGAACAATGGACTATGGGTTACTATGCTTGGCAATTTGAACTATGATTTCTGAGACCGAACGTATTCTAGACTCCTGAATTGAACTGATTTGAACTGCTTAGTGGCATATACGAATGACTTTTACGGTAATTGACTTATTATGAAAAATCTGACAAATTGAGACTATGGACTATTCAGAGATGTACGAATGCTATTATAAAATTGAATTGTGACCATTTCTTTTGCTATGGATTCTTATGTTATGTTCCTACCTTTGCATTGAACACTGTAGAATTTGTTAGTTGATTTCAGCCTATATGTTTGGTGATATGCTATACTATGAGATGGACCCCAAGCACCACTTTAGGACGTTGAATGACCAAGAACAATCGAATATTTTCTTTGTATGATGCTACTTCTTGAACTATTGGTATCGGAATGAATAATGACATGTGACTGAGATTTATGATTGAGACTATGCCAAAATAAGAAAAGTTTGGAGGACCAAACTTCTTAAGGTGGGGAGAATGTAACGACCCGGAATCGTAAATCGGAAGTATCAGTAATTAATTATGCTTTAGTATGATTTAATTGGGAATTATCTGTTTGATTGGTAATAATATCTGTTGTAATGACAACTGCGGGACTGAAATCGATGACTGAAATGGATTCAGAAAATGAAATTGAACACGTCTATGTGATACCGGGAATTTTTAGAACTATTTGGGAAATTTAATTGAAGACTGAAATTCGTCTGAATCGCTAAGTCCCGTTTGGCTTGAGTTATGACATAATTGTGTATTGATAAGAATAAGGGCCTTGTTTGGCTAAAGATTTTGGCACAATTTGATTTATGTGATATATGGTTACTAGATAAGGATGGATGGACTCATTTTGACTAAATCAAAAAGAGAGAAATATCAGAGAGAGAGAGAGAGTGAATTCGTGGAGAGAGAGAGAGAGAGAGAGAGAGAGAGAGAGAGAGAGAGAAGGAAGAAGAGGAAGAAGGAAGGAAAGAAAGGGGGATTAAGCTTAGCTTGCTCAAATTAAGAACTCAAGGTAAGAAACTCTCTCTAATTTCATGGAATAGATTGTTGATCCTTGGCATATAGCATGTTAATCTCAAGAATATGGCATGAATCATGTTTATTTGGTTCATTTGAGGTAAAACCTCTATGGATATAGAGATATAAAGCTTGTATGTATAGTTCATAGTTTTTCATCCTACTTCATGGGTTGATCTTGTTTATGGTCCATATGGGTTTTGAATTGAAGTTTTGATGATGGAATTATGTTGTTTTTAAGTATTTTGGGACTTGATGTTCATAAATGTGAAAGTGGATTTGGGAAATGAAACTTGGGAGGAAGAACCAGAAATTCGGGTTTCCGCAGTGTCCGCTCGAGCGGAGGGAAGCCCGCTCGAGCGCAGAAATCGACCTCACAGCAGTTTTGGAAAATTATGCGACGCCGGCGGAAATGTGGGAGCTCGAGCGGGAAGGCTTATTTTCAGAAAAGTTTGGAAAGTTGTTCTGCATGATTTTCTTATGTTACCTTGCATCATTTCGCATCTTATGATTATGAAATGGACATGAATGAATGTAAAGAAAAGAAAGGCATGAATGATTGAATGTATGATGTTAATGTGTATTGAGAATGTATTAATGTTGATGTTGCAGGTCAAGATTTGAAGACCGTACAACCGGTATTGGAAACCCACTGTAAGTAACGCGTTGCGATAGCGTTATGTTATTATGAAAGTATGTTCAAAATGATTATTATGTTATGGTTTTCAAATGATATGTTTTCTGTGAACGAATGTCCTAGTTTGCGAATCTAGTATGGCATCCATAGATAGAAAGTTACGAGATCTCGGTATGTGTCGATTAATCGGTGTACGGACCGGTTACTCTAGTCGAAAGACCATAAGTCTGTGGAATATGCCATTAATGACTGTTGACTGTTTATGACTGTATATATAAAATGTTGGACTTCGTTCACTAACCCGTCTACTTTAATGTTACTTGCTGAGCTCTAGCTCATTGTTTGTATTTATGTATTATAGGTGTGCATGCTGGGAGTCAAGCCTAGGCGGAGTCTCGTGTTGAGCCGCCATTTTGGAAGCCTACCAAGTTTTGAGAGCCTCCGAGTTGAGGCTAGGCCCGGAAGGCCGTTGTGAGCTTTTGTTTGGTTTTGTTGTATTTTTATGACTGAATTGTATGTGATCATGTTATGTAATGTAAGTGGGTAATTAACTCATCTTTTTGGCATGTAAATGTATGTTCATTTTAATGCACAGCTCTTTGGACTATTAGTTTATTTATTTCGCTTCCGCGAGCCCCTTTTATTTTTGTTTTGTACAGTTAGGCCTGTGGTAATCTAGGATTACTGGCCAGTCTCGTTACCGAACTTCTAGGGGCGGGTTCGGGGCGTGACACCAAAGGTTCCCAAAATAGAATGAAGGGTCCATATACATTTACCAAAAGCCTTAAAAGGCACAAGTGCTACAACCTCCCCACCTTAGAAAATTTTGTCCCCGAAATTAAGGACAAGTTTTTGAAAAATAAGTTTTTCTCTGTTTTTAAACAATATTAAATTTCAACATTTAATAACTCGACCCATTACCGGTCATTCCATCTCTTGTCAAAAGACATAACAAATACATTTCATCATGCATTTCCTTTCCTTCTCAACCATTTTCACATACATGGTTCACAATTTCATATCATAAACAATTTCATGATACATCTCTAGTTCTATAATATGGCCAACATATGCAATATTACAATCAACTCCCATATCAAGACAGTTCTACAATATTTCCATAAACCAAAATATTTGCAATGTTTTACAACTTAAGACATACTTAATGATCTTAAAGTTCAACAATACAACAATACATATATAACATATGTTCAAACATCCACAAATAGATCTGGATATTTCTCTCGGACCTCCAACTCACGTTCCTAAGTGGCCTCCTCCACTCCGTGATGTTTCCACAAAACCTTTACCAAAGGAATGGTCTTGCCACGCAAGACTTGATCCCGTCTATCCAAGACCCGAACCGGTCTCTCCTCATACGAGGCATCCTCATCTACCTCTAAGTCGGTCCAATCCAATATATGTGATGGATCCGGCTCATACTTCTGAAGCATACTCACATGAAACACGTCATGAACTCCGGACAACTGCGGCGGCAAAGCCAAACGATAGGCAACCTCACCAATCCTCTCAAGGATCTTAAAAGGACCAATAAACCGAGGGGACAACTTCCCACTCTTCCCAAACCTCATCAATCCCCGCCTAGGTGATATCTTTAGAAAGACATGATCACCCATCTCAAACACCAAAGGTCTCCTCCTACGGTTCGCATATGACTTCTGACGACTCTGGGCTGTAACAAGCCTCCTATGGATAAGCTCAACCTTCTCCGTTGTTTCCCTCACCAACTCTGGACCCAACAAAGGTGCATCACCCACCTCGGCCCAACAAACAGGAGACCTACACGGTCGGCCATAAAAGGCCTCAAACGGTGCCATACCGATGCTAGACTGGAAACTGTTGTTGTAGGCAAACTCCACCAATGGCAAGTGCCTCTCCCACATCCCACTAAAGTCAAGGACACAACCCCGAAGCATATCCTCAAGGATCTGAATAGTACGCCAGACCGCCTGGTCGACCGAGGATGGTAAGTCAGATTAAAGGTCAACTTAGTGCCCAAAGCACTCGCAAACTCGCCACAACCTAGCAAGAAACGAGGATCTCTATCTCGAGACGATCGTCACCGACTCAGTGTAACCTCACTATGTCCTGAATATACAAGTCGGCAAGATGATCTACCGAATCTCTCACGCCAAGATAGGAATGAAGTGCGCCGACTTAGTCAACCGGTCTACAACCACCCAAATAGCATCACTACCCCGCTGAGTCCTCGGAAGACCTGCAACAAAGTCCATAGTGACATGCTCCCACTTCCACTCGGCAATAGGCAAGGGTTGCAACAAACCCGCTGGCCTCTGATGCTCGGCCTTCACTTGCTGACAAGTAAGACACTTAGACACAAACCGCCACATCTCTTCATACCCCGCCACCGTAATCGACCCAAATCCCGATACATCTTGGTGCCTCCGGATGCACCGCAAAGGCGAATGGTGAAACTCTCGAGTACCTCCTCTCAAGAAGACTCAAGACAAACAGACGGTCTCGGTATCTCACACTCAGGTCGGGATACACCGTCAAACCCTTCTCAACTTTCCCACTGGAGATCTTTTCTCGGAGGGATTCTACTTCAAGGTCACCTCTCTGTGCCCCTAATACTCGAGTCACGAGTGTAGGCTGCGCAACAACAGAAAACAAGGCCGCAGCCTCAACAGATTCGCCCAGATGCAAATCAAACTCGCCAAGTGGCCCCAACATCTCCCATTCCTGGATGGCTACACAAGTTACATCACTAATGGATTTTCTCCTAAGGGCATCGGCCACAACATTGGCCTTTCCCGGATGATAAAGCAACTCGAAGTCGTAGTCCTCAATAAACTCCATCCACCTCCTCTGTCTCAAGTTCAAGTCTTTCTGTGTAAACAGATATTTCAGACTCTTATGATCCGAGAACACCTCAAATCTGTCACCATAAAGGTAGTGCCTCCAGATTTTCAAGGCAAAGATCACAGCTGTTAACTCTAGGTCATGTGTAGGGTAATTCTTCTCGTGTATTTTCAATTGACGTGAGCCATAAGCTACCACTTTCCCTTCCTGCATCAACACACAACCCAAACCCTCTCGTGAGACATCACAATAAACCGCATAACTCAACCCTCTCTCCGGAATAATCAAAATCGGAGTGGTGGTCAATCTAACCTTCAACTCTTGGAACGACTTTTCACAAGTCTCACTCCATACAAATTGGACTCCTTTCCGAGTCAGTCTAGTCAACGGTGAAGCTAATCTGGAGAAATCCTTCACAAACCGGCGGTAATACTTAGCTAATCCCAGAAAACTGCGGATCTCAAACACACTCTTAGGCTGTGCCCAATCCTGCACTGCTTCAGTCTTGGATGTATCCACAGACACCCCTTTCCCGGATACCACATGGCCTAAGAACTTGACTTCCCCAAGCCAGAACTCACACTTCCCAACTTAAGCACCACTCTCAAGTGTTCCTCGTACTCCTCCTCTGAAGGTGAATAGATCAGAATGTCATCCACGAAAACGACCACAAAACGGTCTAAGAATTCCCGGAAGATCCGGTTCATCAAGTCCATAAAGACTGCCGGTGCATTGGTAAGTCCAAATGGCATCACCAGAAACTCATAATGGCCATACCGCGTACGGAATGCCGTCTTCGGAATATCCTCCTCCCTGACCCTCAACTGGTGGTAACCCTGTAACAACCCTCACTTTGATTAAGTCATACTCGCATACATTCATGTATGATCTTGTCTTGTCATGTTTATAAATCTTGTTATCTTGCTTTGCCTTGTTTTGTCTTGTATACATGCTTGATCTTGTACCTTGCTTGGTGTGTAGCCCAGGTTGGCTTAGCCCAGTTCGCCTTGAACCTTTGCACTTAGAACCGTGTTGGAACCACTTGGTTGACCTCCATCTTCACCTCGGCATGTTTGCCGAGATGTCCCCCTTTGGGCCGATGTGTTTGGAGCCGAGGCCGAGATGTTTTGTACTTGTGATTCTTGCCCTTGGGCAGGTATGGCCTAGACCGAGGTGTGGCACAGCTTAGTCAAGTGTCGTCCTCCCTAGCCGATGTCTTTGTCATCTTGTTGCCGAAGCTGACTTTAGCCGATGTCATTACTTGCCGATGTGTCTTGCTACCAAGCTTGTTGAATACGCTTTGTCAGGGATTTGTCTAATCAATCAGTCACCTTTTTGAGTTGAACCAACCCGGTAGTGCCACGTGTCCGAGCTGTGTGTTAAGAGAGTCGACAGACTTTGAACCAAATCATTTTGTCTCAAATCTTTGTTTTAGAGAGAGAAGCTCTCAAGGGAGAAGGAAGAGCTTTAGAGAGAGAGTGGTGACTTTCGAGCTTGGTCTTGGTTGTTCGAACCGTTAGTTCCGTGATCTGAGGTCAGAATCTTGATCTGCTTCGGTTATTCTTATCGATTATCAAGCTGCATTGCATGATTGGGTTTGTTTTGCATGCGATGCATGGATTTGGAGTTGGTTTTTGAAGGAGAAAGTTAGTATTCATGTGTTCTTGATGAAAGTTGTACTTTGATCTAAAAGTTTATGGCAAGAATCATGTTTCTGTGTTTGTTCTTGCATGGTCTTCTTGTCCGGGTACCCAGGTCCACGTTTTTGAACTCTTAGCATGAAAACCTCAGATTTCGTATAAATAAGTTAAGATTTCAGCATGCATGATCTTGATGTTCCTGATGATCTTGTTCTTCCTGTTCCTTGAAGGGAAACCCAAGTTTCCTGCCTTTGTTTGATTGTGGCCATCGGGTCCACACCTCGGCGAGGAGGTGTGGGACCTCGGCTAGACCTGAACGGTACCCAGTGTGTTTTTCCCGAGATGGGAAATAATGTTTGGACTCCCAGCATGTTCTGCTTTGTTATTGACTTGGATTCGGTGAGAGTGCCGAGATCATTGTGCGCATGTAAAGCTTGTTTTGAGAATGTGATTTGTTATGATTGTAGGACTTTGATCTTTGCTTTGAGCCTACACCTGAAAACCGAGGTGAGTGGTGCTTTTAATAAAGCTATGTTAAACTGTTTTGATAAATCTTGTCTTGCTTTGTTTTGATAAAAGTATTTGATGAGCATGAATGATTAGCCTATTTCGATGTATCAAGTATAAGCTTTGTTTTGATGTTGTCTTGAAAGTCTCTTGGCTGGAGGACTATAAACTTTCGCAGCACTGAGTGTAAAAGTCCCTTAACTGGAGGACTCTAAACTTTCGCAGCACCCCTTGTCAAAAAGGGCTACGGGCCTAAGTGACACCAGTCTTGTATTAAAAGGATACGGTCCTTTCTTGGAAAATTCATGGTGTTAAAAAGGGCTACGGGCCTAAGTAACACAAGTCCCCTGGTTGGAGGACTATAAACTTTCGCAACACCATTTTGTCTAAATCGATTACGGATCATACAATCCTTTGTTTTACCGCTAATGGACTACTACACGGATTCTTGTTTCGAAAGCTTTTGGGTTATGTTTTGCCGATGTCAGTAGGCATCCCTTGAAACTTGTAAGACTTGAAAGATGAATACGGTTCATCCTTTGACTTGGTAAAGGTTTATTGTATTTTGCTTTGGAAGGATCTCGACTAATATTTGTATGGTTTTGGCATGCTTTGTTTCGTAAGGACTTCAGCTATATTCATGCAAAACCCTTATTTCTAGTATCATTCACTGAGTTTCCATACTCACCCTCTATATATATATGTAGGTGATGAGCAGGATGGCGGCGACGCCTAGATGTGTTTACCAGCTTGTTTTGGATACTTGATTTACGTCGGCTTGTTTTGCATTCTTGTCGGCAATGCTGTTTCTACCTCGGCATTTTGTATTTACGTCAGCAAATCTTGAAAATCATGCTTCTTGGCTTGTATTCCCTGTATCTTGTACATGTCGGCTTAGAAGCCTTTTGATCAAGATGTGAATTGTATTTTGTTATTTATGGACTGGTTGTAAGATCATATTGTACATGTCTGCTCATTTGATTTACGCACAGCTCTTATGGACCACTTGTATTTTGATTTATTGCTTCCGCATTTTTGCAAGCCCCCTATGTGTACTTTGTTGTGTGTGGATTTTGTTAAGCTGGCCTTCGGTAATCACGGATTACTGGCCATCACGGCACCATCCTACTAGGGGCGGGTTGGGGTCGTGACAGAATGGTATCAGAGCACAAGTTTCCTTAGTATACGTTATTCACACACCTTGAGTCCTAGAGAACATAGGAATTCCCTTAGAAAGATGTTAGGGCTGCATCATAGTGCTTGTTATTTGAACAAGGTGTGCATTGTCGTGATATGTCTATTTGTTGCTTGCCTACGTAGTTATTCGTTTAATTGTTTTAAAACTCACGCTTTGCATAATCATAGCATCATGAGGAGAGGTAGACCTCCGTTGGGCCGAGATCAGTCCGAAGACAGATTGGACAGATTGGAAAGATTAGTGGAAGGATTGGCCCGCGAGTTGAGGCAAACAAGACAGCAGTACGCTAGTGCTACAACGACCCAGGCCGAGCAGACAAACGGCCGAAATGTAGTCCTGCCTCCCCCTCCAAGGTCATAAGTTCCTCCGCACCAAATTTTATATGGAGATGGCACGTAAGCTTTGACCAGGGAGTTCAAGAAAATGAAACCGCCGAGATTCTCTGGAGGTATAGAGCCGATGAAGGCCGAGGCATGGGTTTTGGAAATGGAGAAGTTTTGAGATCTTCTCCAAAGACCGATGTTCGAAGGTGACATTAGTCGATTTACTTTGGACGACGACGCTCGAAGATGGTGGATGATGATCAGAGAAACTAATCCTGGTTTAACTTGGGCAAGGTTTTTAGAACTGTTTTACAACAAACATTTTCCCCTCAGTGTACGAAACCGCAAGGCTGCTGAATTTCAGACTTTGACGCAAGGCAACCGAACAGTGGCGGAATACGATCGCGCTTTTACTGAATTGGCAAGGTTTGCGCCTCACATGGCCAACGATGAATATATGAAGGCTAGAAAGTTTGAAGGTGGGCTCCGCGGACCGATTCAAGACCGGGTTAACCTGCACAATATGCCGACCTATGCCGAAGTATTGGACAAAGCCATTTTGGCCGAAGCTAACTTGAACAGATACCAGAGCTCAGGAGAGAATCAGCGAAAGAGGCAGAACCATGACAGTCACCGAGTGCAGTTGGACACCAAGAAGAAGATGAATAAGGGCAGTACTGGTTATCCAAAGCAGGAAGGTAACACTAAGCCGACGTGTTCGGATTGTGGGAAGCAACATTTTGGGGTTTGTCGTCGGACGTCTGAAGCTTGCTATGAATGTGGAGAAATGGGTCATTATGTGAAAGATTGTCCTAAGACGAAGGCCGAAACCAGCAAGAAGGGCGAGAATACCTCGGCTTCCGTTCAAAAGAATAATGCTGGGAAAGGACAGATGAGGCAGGGCAGAGTGTTTGCACTAGTACCTGGAGATACTCAGAATGCTGAGGTAGTGGTGTCAGGTACACTCTCTATTTGCTCTCAAGATGCTTATGTGTTGATTGATTCGGGTTCTACACATTCGTTTATGTCTGCTAAGTTTGCCGAGAAGATTAATAGGAAACTAGAACCCCTTGGTCATGTATTATCTGTGTCTACTCCATCTGGGAAAAGTATGATTGTTGCATCCATTTATAAAGCATGTGTTGTTATGATTAAGAATGTTGAATTGTTAGTTGACTTAATGCCATTGGACATAGCCCATTTTGATGTTATACTGGGAATGGATTGGTTAGTAGCGAATTACGCATCTATTAATTGTGTTTCGAAGAGTGTCACACTGAAACCCCCGAATCTAGCCGAGGTTATTTTTCAGGGTAAAGGAGTAGTGCCCCCACCTTATTTAATCTCATCCATGAAGGCCTATAAGTTGGTCCAGAAAGGGTGTAAGGGTTATCTGTGTAGTATACTGAGTAACCAGAATGGAAATGCCACCTTAGCTGATATCCCAGTTGTCAATGAATTCACCGACGTCTTTCCGAATGATTTGCCTGGTCACTTAGTTGATAGAGAAATAGAGTTTACTGTTGATATCATATCGGGAACCCAGCCGATCTCCAAGGCACCATATAGAATGGCTCCAGCCGAGCTTAGAGAGTTGAAACTGCAATTGCAGGAATTGTTGGATAAGGGATTTATTAGGCCGAGCACTTCACCATGGGGAGCACCCGTTTTATTTGTTAAGAAAAAGGATGGTACCCTCCGCCTTTGTATCGATTATAGAGAACTCAATAAGGTCACCATTAAGAATAAGTACCCATTGCCTAGGATTGACGATTTGCTTGATCAGCTACAAGGAGCACGAGTCTTTTCTAAGATTGACCTTAGGTCGGGTTATCACCAGCTTAAAGTTAAAGCCGAGGATGTTGAGAAAACTGCTTTTCGGACAAGATATGGTCACTACGAGTTTCTTGTAATGCCTTTTGGAGTGACCAATGCCCCTGCTGCATTCATGGATTTAATGAATAGAGTCTTCAAGCCACACTTATATGAGATTGTAGTCGTCTTCATTGATGATATATTAATCTATTCCAAGAGTGAAGTTGAACATGAGAATCATTTGAGACTTGCTTTACGGATTTTGAGAGAACGGGAACTGTATGCTAAGTTTAACAAGTGTGAATTTTGGCTTTCTACTATCTTATTTCTGGGTCATGTGATAAATGAAGAGGGAATTTCAGTTGATCCTAGCAAAGTTAAAGCCGTGGTAAATTGGCCGAGGCCGACTAATGTGTCCGAGGTCTGAAGTTTTCTTGGGTTGGCAGGTTATTACAGGAAGTTTGTGAAGGATTTCTCAAGAATTGCCATTCCATTGACGCAGTTAACTAAGAAGGGAACACGGTATGAATGGACTGAAGATCGGGAGTCAGCTTTCCAGGAACTGAAGACGAGGTTAGTTACAAAGACCAAGATTTGTACTTCCATCAGGTAATGAGGAATTTCATATCCATAGTGATGCGTCGCATAAGGGTTTGGGCTGTGTATTAATGCAAAAAGGTAAAGTCATAGCGTATGCATCTCGTCAGTTGAAGCCTCATGAAAAGAACTATCCTACCCATGATTTGGAGTTAGCAGCCGTTGTATTTGCTTTAAAGATTTGGCGTCACTACTTGTATGGAGCTTCTTGTCAGGTTTTTACAGATCATAAGAGTTTAAAATACCTGTTCACTCAGAAAGAATTGAATTGGAGGCAGAGAAGATGGCTTGAGCTGTTGAAAGACTATGATATGCAAATTCAATATCACCCAGGAAAAGCTAACGGCATAGCCGACGCTTTGAGCAGGAAGTCAGTTGGGAATTTAGCATGTTTGACCATGATTTCAGTAGAATCAACTGTTGTTGAAGAAGTAAAGGCAAGACAAATGGAGGATAAATTCTTCAGAAAGATAGCCGATGAGATTGTTACAAAGCCGAGGTCAGGGTACACTTTTGAGAACCAAGTG
Source organism: Camellia lanceoleosa (assembly GCA_025200525.1). NCBI lineage: Eukaryota > Viridiplantae > Streptophyta > Magnoliopsida > Ericales > Theaceae > Camellia > Camellia lanceoleosa. The sequence continues at coordinate 162,895,567 of CM045764.1, forward strand.
CTCAAGTTTGAAGGGAGATTGTGTGTGGCCGATGTTCCAGAGTTGAAAAGGAAAATTTTGTTGGAAGCTCATAATTCCAAGTTTGCTGTTCATCTAGGGAACACTAAGATGTACCAAGACGTGAAACAGATATTTTGGTGGCCGAATATGAAAAGAGAAATAGCCGAATTCGTGTCTCAGTGTTTGCATTGTCAACAAGTAAAAGCAGAACATCAAAGACCAGCAGGACTCCTACAACCTTTGCCGATCCCTGAGTGGAAGTGGGAACACATCTCCATGGATTTTGTGGTTGGATTGCCAAAGACACAGAAGGGTATAGACTCGATTTGGGTTGTTGTTGATAGATTAACTAAGTCCGCACACTTTTTACCTGTTAAGACTACCTTCAACGCCAATCAACTTGCCTTGTTATATGTGAACGAGATTGTTAGACTCCATGGAGTGCCGATGTCAATTGTGTCAGACAGAGATCCTAGATTTGTTTCCAGATTTTGGCAGAGTCTCTGAGAGGGCTTTGAGCCGAGATTTATCTGACTTTTCATCCCCAGACGGATGGGCAGTCAGAGAGAACAATTCAGACACTTGAAGATATGCTTAGACTTTGTGTACTGGACTTCCAAGGAAATTGGGGAGTGCATTTACCTTTAGTAGAATTCGCTTACAATAACAGTTATCAAGCTAGTATTGGCATGGCACCGTATGAGGCTTTGTATGGGAGAAAATGCAGATCGCCGATATGCTGGACCGAAGTGGGAGACAAAGCTCTGCTTGGTCCCGAACTGATTCAAGTAATAACAGAGAAGATTAAACTTATCCAACAGAGGATTAAGACTGCCCAGAGCCGACAAAAGAGTTACGCCGACCAGAGGAGGAACGAGTTAGAATTCGAAGTTGGGGATCATGTATTCCTGAAAGTTTCACCAATGAAAGGAGTTTCTAGATTTGGGAAGAGAGGTAAGTTAGCGCCCCGTTATATTGGGCCATTTGAAATTCTTGACAAGGTTAACACCGTTGCCTACAGACTTGCTTTGCCTCCAGAATTGAGCCAAGTCCATAATGTGTTTCACATTTCGATGTTAAGGAAGTATATTCGGGATCCACTGCATGTGATTGATTACTCTGGAATTGAAATTGATGAAAACTTAGATTATGAAGAGAAGCCGACGTCTATTGTTGACAGACAAGTTAGGAAATTGAGACACAAGTCAATACCAATGGTAAAAGTGGAATGGAAGGAGCACTACGGCAAGGATGCCACTTGGGAAATGGAAGAAGAAATGAAAATTCGACATCCAGAATTATTCTTGGAACAAGGTACCTTAAGTTTGGGGACCAAACTTCTTTAAGGGGGGTAGGATATAACAACCCTCACTTTGATTAAGTCATACTCGCATACATTCATGTATGATCTTGTCTTGTCGTGTTTATAAATCTTGTTATCTTGCTTTGCCTTGCTTTGTCTTGTATACTTGCTTGATCTTGTACTTTGCTTGGTGTGTAGCAGAGGTTGGCTTAGCCCAGTTCGCCTTGAACCTTTGCACTTAGAACCGTGTTGGAACCACTTGGTTGACCTCCATCTTCACCTCGGCATGTTTGCCGAGATGTCCCCCTTTGGGCCGATGTGTTTGGAGCCGAGGCCGAGATATTTTGTACTTGTGATTCTTGCCCTTGGGCAGGTATGGCCTAGACCGAGGTGTGGCACACCCAGGCCAAGGTGTGGCACAGCTTAGTCAAGTGTCGTCCTCCCTAGCCGATGTCTTTGTCATCCTGCGAAGTCGACTTTTAGCCGATGTCATTACTTGCCGATGTGTCTTGCTACCAAGCTTGTTGAATACGCTTTGTCAGGGATTTGTCTAATCAATCAGTCACCTTTTTGAGTTGAACCAACCCGGTAGTGCCACGTGTCCGAGCTGTGTGTTAAGACAGTCGACAGACTTTGAACCAAATCATTTTGTCTCAAATCTTTGTTTTAGAGAGAAGCTCTCAAGGAGAAGGAAGAGCTTTAGAGAGAGAGTGGTGACTTTCGAGCTTGGTCTTGGTTGATCGAACCGCCGCCTGCGGATCCGAGGTCGAATCTTGATCTGCTTCGGTTATTCTTATCGATTATCAAGCTGCATTGCATGATTGGGTTTGTTTTGCATGCGATGCATGGATTTGGAGTTGGTTTTTGAAGGAGAAAGTTAGTATTCATGTGTTCTTGATGAAAGTTGTACTTTGATCTAAAAGTTTATGGCAAGAATCATGTTTCTGTGTTTGTTCTTGCATGGTCTTCTTGTCCGGGTACCCAGGTCCACGTTTTTGAACTCTTAGCATGAAAACCTCAGATTTCGTATAAATAAGTTAAGATTTCAGCATGCATGATCTTGATGTTCTGATGATCTTGTTCTTCCGTTTCCTTGAAGGAAACCCAAGTTTCTGCCTTTGTTTGATTAGCCATCGGGTCCACACCTCGGCGAGGAGGTGTGGGACCTCGGCTAGACTGAACGCAGTACCAGTGTGTTTTCCCCGAGATGGGAAATAACGTTTGGACTCCCAGCATGTTCTGCTTTGTTATTGACTTGGATTCGGTGAGAGTGCCGAGATCATTGTGCGCATGTAAAGCTTGTTTTGAGAATGTGATTTGTTATGTGATTGTAGGACTTTGATCTTTGCTTTGAGCCTACACCTGAAGACCGAGGTGAGTGGTGCTTTTAATAAAGCTATGTTAAACTGTTTTGATAAATCTTGTCTTGCTTTGTTTTGATAAAAGTATTTGATGAGCATGAATGATTAGCCTATTTCGATGTATCAAGTATAAGCTTTGTTTTGATGTTGTCTTGAAAGTCCCTTGGCTGGAGGACTATAAACTTTCGCAGCACTGAGTGTAAAAGTCCCTTAACTGGAGGACTCTAAACTTTCGCAGCACCCCTTGTCAAAAAGGGCTACGGGCCTAAGTGACACCAGTCTTGTATTAAAAGGATACGGTCCTTTCTTGGAAAAGTCATGGTGTTAAAAAGGGCTACGGGCCTAAGTAACACAAGTCCCCTGGTTGGAGGACTATAAACTTTCGCAACACCATTTTGTCTAAATCGATTACGGATCATACAATCCTTTGTTTTACCGCTGATGGACTACTACACGGATTCTTGTTTCGAAAGCTTTTGGGTTATGTTTTGCCGATGTCAGTAGGCATCCCTTGAAACTTGTAAGACTTGAAAGATGAATACGGTTCATCCTTTGACTTGGTAAAGGTTTATTGTATTTTGCTTTGGAAGGATCTCGACTAATATTTGTATGGTTTTGGCATGCTTTGTTTCGTAAGGACTTCAGCTATATTCATGCAAAACCCTTATTTCTAGTATCATTCACTGAGTTTCCATACTCACCCTCTATATATATATGTAGGTGATGAGCAGGACGGCGGCGACGCCTAGATGTGTTTACCAGCTTGTTTTGGATACTTGATTTACGTCGGCTTGTTTTGCATTCTTGTCGAATGTCAAGCTTTCTACCTCGGCATTTTGTATTTACGTCGGCAAATCTTGAAAATCATGCTTCTTGGCTTGTATTCCCTGTATCTTGTACATGTCGGCTTAGAAGCCTTTTGATCAAGATGTGAATTATATTTTGTTATTTATGGACTGGTTGTAAGATCATATTGTACATGTCTGCTCATTTGATTTACGCACAGCTCTTATGGACCACTTGTATTTTGATTTATTGCTTCCGCATTTTTGCAAGCCCCCTATGTGTACTTTGTTGTGTGTGGATTTTGTTAAGCTGGCCTTCGGTAATCACGGATTACTGCCCATCACGGCACCATCCTACTAGGAGCGGGTTGGGGTCGTGACAAACCTGACCTCAAGTCTATCTTAGAGAAATAACGGGAACCCTTCAACTGATCAAACAAATCATCTATACGGGGCATAGGATACTTATTCTTAACCGTAGCCCGATTCAACTTCCGGTAGTCGATACACAATCTTAAGGCACCATCTTTCTTTTTAGCAAAGAGGGCCGGTGCTCCCCACGGCGAAACACTAGGGCGAATGAAGCCCTTATCTAGCAATTACTGGAGCTGAACTTTCAACTCAACCAACTCTGCTGGAGCAAAACGGTAAGGTGCCATAGAAATCGGCGCCGTGCCAGGCACCAAATCAATAGAGAACTCAATCTCTCGGTGAGGTGGCAAATCAACGAGGTCTTCGGGAAAGACATCCGAACACTCACAAACTACCCTCGGCAATACAATCTGGGTCTCATCACACTCGCCACTCTCAAAGCTAGCAAGTAGACCACTAAGCTCATTCCGCCCTCGCGGATCATACCCTAGTGGCAAAACACTACCAACCCGGTCCCCCAACAAATGGAAACACTCCCCGCTCACGGTACAACAAGTGACCCTCTGGCGGTAGCAATCAATAACTGCCCGGTATGACGATAACCGGTCCATACCTAAAATAACATCAAAGCCCTTCATGGGCATAACCACAAAAGGAAACGGAAGCCTATGATCAGCGACCTCTATATCACAACCTCTACATCCGTGTTTCAAAATCAACTCACCCCCGATAAGTGACACAACACAAATAGGAGATGCCAATAGTGCTAACTCCAACTCCAACACAGATGCAAATGCAGCAGATACAAAAGAATGAGATGCACCCATATCAATCAACACACTAGCAACCGAATTGCAAAATAGAAAGGTACCTCTCACAACTGACGGAGCCGGTACTAGATCCTCATGTAACAAATATACATATATGCAGCCTCGATCCACTTGCTCACCTCTAGGAGCATACGACTGCTGCACAGACTGGGACGATGAAGCCCCCTAATTGGCCCTCGAGGCCTGAACTGACTGAGCTGGCTGATGACTCTAAGTCTGCCTCAAACCAGATGCACCAGATGTGCCACTCAACTGCGGGCAAAACCTCTTCATGTGCCCTGCCTGACCACACTGATAACACGAGAACTGCTGGTCTCTACCCTGACTCTGACTCTGAGATCGAGCCGAAGATGACGCTGCTCTTTGTCCTTCGCCTTCAGGCAAACCTTGTGACCCAGTTGGCCGCACTTGTAGCAGGTGAACTCCCCCTGATTGCCTTTCCCCGAGCCTGCACTTAGCACTGGAAAGGTCGATCTAGTAAAGCTACTCTGAGACTGCTGTGGGTTAAAACCCTTCTGTCTCCTACCATCACTCTGTCCATCTTGGCTCCTCTTGGAACCTTGATACTTCTCATCATCCTCCTCTTGCATCATAATCTCCATATGAGCAGCAGCATCCACTAAATGTCTATACTCTCGATAAAAAGGTCCTCCAATCTTCAACTTGAGGCCACGCCTCAATCTCTTCTCAAACTCAGAACAACGGCGTTCCTTGGACGCCACGAGTTCAGGTGTAAACCTGGACAAGTTAGTAAAGGTAGCCTCAAACTCGGCCACAGACATATCCTGCTGTTTAAGCCGGCTAAACTGATCCCTCAGCTTCTCCCTAGCAGCTGAAGATAAGAATCTCTCCTGGAAAGCCCCTACAAAAGCCTCCCATGCACCACCAACACGGACCTTCAGATTTCCACCATTGACCAAGATCTCCTTCAAATGGAAGGATGCCAAGGTCACCTTCAGTGCTCCGTCCTCAATGCCAAGCATCTCGAACGTCTTACTCATTTGTTCCAACCACTCATCTGCCTTAAGTGGCTCCTTTGGGTCCCCAATAAACTCATCCGGATTAGACCGGAAGAACTCCCTCTTTAAGAAAGAAAGTCCTGCCTCTGCAACCTGATTTTCAGCTCTGAGAATACCCAAAGCTCCTGCTATCTCTCTGGCCAAGGCACCCATAGCCTGCTGACCCGCTGGTTCGGCTACATTGGCCTGGCCAACTCCCTTCTGTACTGCCGGAATCTTATCTGGTATAGGCACCTCCCGCCTCCCAGGCCTACCACGCCTACCACGTCCTCGTCCCCATCCTGACATCCTAATAAAGGAAACGAATCGAAACTAAACACTCACGTCCTAATGCATGGACAACTTTAATTCACTCCATGTAAGCATATAAACACATAAGCACTTACGAATTTCCTTTCCGGATAATGATAGTCCTGAGGCGTTACTAGAGTTCCAGTTAGAAACAGCATTGATCAAGTGCTTTTCTAACAAGACTCACAGAAACCCAAGGATCCAATCAACATCCTAGAAATTAAATCCCATACCCACATAATCACATAAGCATGTTATCAATTAAACACATAGCATATGACACTACACAGAAGTCTCTATCAAGCGAGACAAACCCATTGTGATCCTAATCACTTCCCACGTACCCAAAGTATTCGAACTCGGTACGCTCTGATACCAAGTTGTCACGCCCTCAAAATAATACATAAAACCCATCACTCTTAACATGCATTGATATATAAAAGACCCTCATTTCTTCTATTCATCAGAGTATTCCATTACAAAATGTATTATATGTTAATAACAAACAAATGCCCTACGGGCTTACAACTTTCCAAGTTAACACTTGGTTACAAAAAGAGAGTACTAACTCAATTACACATTAAGCCCTTGGCTTGAATCCACATGTAATACATCAAAAGAAAGAAAGACAATAAAGTTCCGCCACTTTTAAGCCTCCCAAGCTATATCCTTGGAGGTGGCATGCTACAATACTGAAAATGATATTCTGTATAGGGTGAGCTAATGACCAAGAGAAATACACCAAACCAGCTATGAACAATGACTAAAAGATTAACAGTTTGATAGATGGTTAACACTTTTACATTCTTTCATAACACATTACAGTTTTCATTTTTTTCATTCCTTTACAATTCTCAATTCATAACCATAGTTCAGAACCTGACCAAACAATCTATATGAGACAGTAACTCATATTAAACATTTTCCCATTTCACAATAGATAAACATACTAGCTATATCAACACATCAACGGATAAGCATATAAGCTATATCAACACATCAACAGATAAGTATAAGAACTATATCACACCACCAAAGATAAGCATATGAGCTGTATCCACACTTCTCAAAGATAAGCATATGAGCTGTATCTACGGAGTCCATCCCCTATCTTCTCCCAAACAATATCCGGTTTAGAGGTCCATCTCCTATCTTCTCCTAAACCGCAGAGTACATTCCCTATCTCCTCCAACACAACACAATGCATATAAACAATTATTATACACATCATCAATCAATACATAAAGTTAATGTATTCTTTCAATCGTCATACTCAATGACACATTTCAGTGATTAGTTTTAGTTTTCCTAATCATCATGCATTGTCTACAACAATCAAGACTATCCTCCACCGATAGCCCAAAGCAGTTATTTCTAAACAGAAAATAAATGCACAAAATGAATATAAAATCAACATTTCAACTAGGTGAACAGTAAATTGCCCCATTACATCCTTTAACCCCATTCATTCCCAATTCCAACATTTCTTTATGCTAAACATGCATATAGGTTTATTATAAATAAAACCCCAACTTTTGTAAAATTGCACAAAAGCCCCAAATTTTTCCAAAATTACACAACAACCCCCAACATATCAAAATGCTGAAATTTAAAGACAAAGCTCATAAAGAGGAGTAGGTTATCCCTACCTCAATTTCGAAGCTCAAACGGAGAAGATGAAAAGAGTTGAAACTAGATCTCCACCACACACCACAAAGCCCTCGAGAAATAACACAACTTTGGCGAAGGAACTATGGCCAAAATTCGAATGGAACTATAGCCAAAATCCAGCTTGGCACAACTAAAATTTATAACTCAAGCTTGGTTCGTAATGGCTCATTAAACCAAGAAAGAACCATAGAAGTTGGTAAGCTAACCCTATGCACTTACACCTATATATAGAAGTTTGTCCACCCTAAAATGTGTCTTGTAACCGATGTGGGACTTCCAACAAACACACCAAAGGTTCCCAAAATAAAATGAAGTCTTGTAACCGATGTGGGACTTCCAACAAACACACCAAAGGTTCCCAAAATAGAATGAAGGGTCCATATACATTTACCAAAAGCCTTAAAAGGCACAAGTGCTACAACAAATATAAAAAAAATGAAACTGAAAATACACGTAATGAGAAACCGAACAAATTAAAAAAATTCAGTTTGGGGTTACTGGATAGGTATCTTTTATTCGGTAGTTGGTTATCAGACTTATATTTTTTGTTCAGTAGTGTGATAGCGGACTATTTTATTTTGTTCAATTTCGAATCACCGAACGAAAGTTGAACACCAATCTAGAAAAACGAAACAAAAACTTACCAAATAAATAAAAAAATCACCATTTCACTTTTTTTTTATGGTTTTTCACTACCGTTTCTTCATCCATTACTTTATTTAATGATCAAAATACTATGGTTCTCACTTTTTGAAAAGAGATGTGTGAGAGAAAATAAAAATTAAGAAAGAAAAAAGAGGAGTAGGGATTGAAGACCAATGAGTGTAAAGAGATAACAAAATATATTTAATTTTAGTGTTCTGTTCTTAAAGGTAATTTCACACATAGATAAAATTGGGAAGAAAAAAGAAAACTCATATGGAGGGTGTAAAGAGGTAAAACAGTGGTGTAAATAGAATCACCCTTAGTTTATTTTTTATTACAATATTAACTTAATGTAAAATGACCACAAAGGATAAAGGGCTATGATACACACTTTACGTAAAATTATCATAAAAGACAATAATGAATACAATACGCACCTCTCTTTTGAAACGTTAGTTATGTATCTTCTCTCTCAAGAACCCAAAAACCCTAAAACAAAAACCAAAAACCTTTAAAGAAATAACCAAAAATATTTGTATTATTGAAGATTTTGATTGGACTGAATAATGGATACATCTGGCAATATTGATTTGGAACAATGGAGTAAGGAAAAGGTTAGGCTCTATTTGGTACAGCTCTGGAACGTTAGTTCCAGGGCTTATTTTGCACATGATGCTTGTTTACGAGTTTCAAAAATTAATTCCACACCCACTTTTGAAAACTCGGTCGAAGGCGGAAAAATTTGGACTAACCGGTCGTCCCACCGGTTGACCGGAACAGTGCATATATATATATATTGCAATTGACACACGTTAATTTTTATATATTTGAAAAAAACATTTTCTGAATTTTTTAAAATTTTTTATGAGTTTTAATAGAATTTTGAGTTGTGTCTTTGGTTATGAGTTATAAGTTTTTGTATCAAATATCATATGTCACATAAAAAATTCTCCACTCAATTCAAAACTCTTTTCAAAACTTTTTCACCAAACAAATTTTTCACACTCAAATCATAATTCCAAAACTCACAAACTCAAAGTACAACTCCTACTCTCAAAGCATATTTAGAAAACTCTACCAAACACTACCTTAGTTTTTCATTTTTTTTTTTCTGTCGTTTTCGTGTACTTGCAGGGTCGGCACTGGGGCATAGGCCACAAGGCCATGGCCTAAAACCTCTCAAAATAAACTCAAAAAAGGGGTCCCCTCCTATTATAATTTAGTGTAATATATTAGGTTTGTTTTAAGTCTAAAAAAATTAAAAAAGGCCCAAACCAATTTAAAATAAATTGACCAATTAAAAAATTGAAAGGCCATTCAAAAAAATTAGCATTGTTATCCATTGAAAATAGACCCAAAAAAGGGGTCTCTGTTATTATAGTTTAATATAATATATTAAGTATATTTTAAGTCCAAAAAAAATTAAGGAAGGCCTAAATTAATTTAAAATAAATTGATCTATTAAAAAATTGAAAGGTCCGTTTAAAATAATTAGCATTGTTATTCATTAAAAATGATTTTGTAAAAAAATTAGATTATGTAAGTATGATTGATTTATTTGCTCCTAAAAATACAAGAAGAGTGAGGATCAAGCAATACTTACTAGTTATTGTAATGTAATACTAAGTATTTTTTGTGATTTTGACACAAATCTTTTGTCCTTTACTTTCAATTTTTTTTTTTCATTCAATGAAAAAAAGATGTGAAGGGCCCCAGAAATTTATTAGTTGATTATCGGCTTTGGGCCCCGAAAATCTCAGGGCCGGGCCTGTGTACTTGCTGAGTGGTAAACCGTTTATATTCGTTCAGATACCTAGATTTGAACAATGTACTCATGTTTAACTATCTACAACCGAACAAATTCTAATTGTTCAATTTTCTAATGTCGAACATAGTCCACCTGTTCAATTAATAAGTTTCGAACTTATAGCATTTGTTCGATTTTTAACAGTCGAACTTTTGAATTCAGCTCGACTCTATATTTTCGAACACTTATAACAATTTTTTTTTGGTTTTTCCATAACTGTGCATCCATGGAGAGGGTTGTAAACCAGAGGAGAATGGAGTGAAGTCGTCTTCAATATGAATGGAGACCTGTTTAAACTAGTTCCCAAAGCTTTTGTAAGATCGTGGATGGATTGTATGAGTAAGGGCAAAGATAGAAGATTGTGGTTTGTATTGAACAAATTTCTTATTTATCAAATTACTAAAGGTGTGCCTTGAGATGAAACGTAATGTGTAAATAGAGACACCCATTGTTGACGATTTTTAGCTTATTTTATTTAGGGTAAATTACAAATACATCCTTGAGGTTTGATTAAAATACGAATCACCCCATGTAGTTTTGGAAATTACATTCCACCCCCTAAGGTTTCTAATTTCATAACAATTCGCCCATTTTATTAATAAATCATCAAGTCAATTAATAGTTTTTAACGATGTTAGAAATATATTTCAATGAATAATTTAGGTAATTTTATTATTGTATAGGAGAACAATTATGAATTTCATTTTTTTAGTTAATTTTGTTAAATAAAAAATACTAACAAAGAGGTATTTGTAATTTTTCAAATCACGGGGGGCAATATGTACTTTAAACAGAACTCAGAAGGTGTATTTATAATTTACCCTTTATTTATTAGGACAAATTATATTAAACCCCATTAAACTATTTATCATTTATACTTTTCTACTTAATGTTTTAAACCCAATAATTATTCCCTTCAAATTATTTAAATTTGAACATTAAATCCTTTTATTAATCATTTGTTAAATATTTAAATGAAAAATTGTCAGGTGTTGTACTCATAATGATTATATTAATTTTTTTACAAAAGATAAAATAAGATAATTTTGCCATAAAATTTAATATAATTATCATGTTTATAGCACTTGACAATTTTTCATACAAATATCTAATAGATAACTAACAGACGGACTTAATATTCAAATTCAAATAATTTGAAAGAGGTAATTGTTGAGTTTAGAACATTAGGGGTGAAGTGTAAATGACCGATAGTTTGAGGGGGTTTAATATAATTTACCTTATTTATTATTATTGATGTTTTTATTTTTTTCTCAAAAAAAATAAAAAATAAAAAATAAAAAATAAAAAATTAAAGACTTTGATGAAGACTGCGTCAAGAAATAAATAATTTAATTTCCACTTTCTCTATCTAAAATTTAACAAAGTTCTGAAATCTTATAATTTATTCAACAAATCACCGTGGACTTGGAATCTATTCAGATTTTGAATTTATGAAGAGAAAAAAAAAAAAAAAATTGAAAAGTTAAGTATAAATTTTAAACTTTTGTTAAAGTTGATATATATTTGACAACACAATTTTGGCTGGACAATAAAAGTCCTCTTTGCCCTAATTAACATTGAGGATTAGAGCAAAGCTAAGGATACAAAAAAGTTTAATAGAAATTTAGAGTCTCTAATATTTTTTTATGGGATGACATTGCCAATTTGTGATGTTGATTTGTTGAGATGTGAAAATGATACAAATAGACTTCTTTTTATTTTGAAATAAGATTTATCCATACAAGATAAGGTTTATTTTTGTTTTAAATTTCGCCCTTTTATACGATCTCGCTGTATAATATGAAATATAAAAAATCTCAATATCCAATTAAAAATATATTAGAACATTGTAGGAATAGAAAATATTCTAGATGGAAGATCCGATGTCCCCTCCCTCCCTTTCACTTGAAGATGACTAAGGATTGGAGAAGTAATAAGTGACTATTTGATACAATTTATAAAGTTATTTATAACTTTCCAATTCTGATAATTTGTGTCATAATGTTTGATACAACTTTTACAATTTATAAGATAAAAATAACTCAAGATACTTTTAATTTCTGCTTACATTAACTAAAAGGGTTTGGCTTCCCTTCAGTCTGTGATCAGACTGGAGGGTGTTGTTGGACATGTGGGGACTCATTACGGATCCCGTTTTGATAATCTGAACCGTTCAATGTGTAAAACTCGTCGAGTACTATAAACTTGTAAAAAATTACGTTAATCGGATATCAATAGCTATGTGATCAAATCAATTTTGTATAAAAAATAAAAAAAATAAAAAATAGATGATGAAAAAATAAACGGTTGATAGAAATCTGATCCGATGAAATAGCTATCGATATTCGATTAACGTGATTTTTTGCAGGCATATAGTACTCAACGAGTTCTACACATTGAACTGTTCAGATTATCAAAATGGGACCCATGATAAACCCCCACAGACCCAACAACACCGTCCAGTCCGATACCAATCCCTAACTAAAATATGCTTTTGTATTCCAACCCTCTTTTATACCAATTCAAATCTTTTTGCAGACTATATGGGCATTTCATGTACTTTGCCCCTAAAAATTTTGAACTGCCTCTTCCAGACAACAAATATGGCTAAAACAACAATCCTTGAGAGCACCATTTTTTCCAAAATATATCACCATGCTTGGTTGCATTTTTTTGAAATTTTTTTTGAAAAAGTGATTTGAAAACTGTTTTTTTTTTAAAAAATACTTTTTGGTTTTCCAAAAAATACATCATTACAATTTCAAATTTCCCTCCAAATTAATGATTGAAACAATTAAAAAACACAAAAAAATCACATCAAAACATTCTTTCATTTTTTTTAAATATATATATATACATGCTTGGACTTATGAAAACATAATGTGGCATGTACCCATTTATGGGTAAATATCTTACCATTAACTATATCACTTTTTTTTATAAAATTTCCACTCATTGCAACCATTGAAAACGTAATTTTTTTTTTTTTCTAAATTGGCATTAAAAAATTTATTTCGTATAATCAATTTTTCATAAATGTTATGCACAAAATGAAATCATAAATTTGTATTCGCAAAATTGTACGCTTGGCAAATTTATGTAAAAAATTTCAAAGTAACCAAAATTTATTTACAAATTTGCAAAATGGTAAATTTATACAAATTTCGAAAAAACGTAAATTTATACAAGTTTTCAAAAAACATAGTGAATTTATGTACAAATTTTCGAAAACCGTAATTTCATAAAAACGCCCAATTATTTCAAATTGGCATTAAAAAAAAAATGTGAATCGATGTGTAAATTTATTTATGAAATCATAAATTTTTTTTACAAATTTACGATTTAAAACATAATGTATTTATGTTTATATTTATTTTCAAAATCGTTGAATTTCCATGAAATTTAAATAAATAGTCAAACTGGTTGTCTGTGTAAATAATAAAAAAAGAAAAATGTACCTATATGTACCATAGTCTTTCCATGGATGATAGACAGAGAGACAAGCAGATTAGGGAAAAAAATAAACAAGCAAATATAAGACGTTTGGGTGGGACAATACACACCTTTTGTTACCAAAGCCAATATCCATATACAAATTTTATACTAAATATTCATAACAGAAAATGTATAAAGGAATATGTGTGAATTTTTTTCCTGCTAAGATTATTAAAATGTCACACAAATTTTAAATCTAAACATTCATAACCGAAATTTATATAAGAGAAGTTAACAACTTACTAAGGCAATGCAAGCATCCATACAATATTCGGTGCACTAACATCAACAAGGGTCATTACATATATCCATATGTTCTACAACAGTTGGTGTACGACAAGAAGTCCACCAGAAAATAAACATTACAACAGTTGGGGATTAAGCTTTGAAAATATCATTCATCGCTATCGTTGACAAATTAAACAGTCATTAATACACTTAGCTCATGTACATGTCTCAGCAAGTTGAATGCTACTCTGTTTTGTTGCTGTTCTGTTGCTGCCTATGCTCTTTATATAGTAGTCTGTTTGGTTTGGTCTGTTTGTTTATCTGTTCTGTATGAACAAAAACTCTTATCTTCTATGGTTTTCTTTTATCATCTATGAAAATCCTCACTTTGTTTTCCATTGAAGATCCAAACCCTAACTAATCAAATAATATTTAAACAGTAATTTAATTATAAATATATAGACTAACTTTGATAATTTTAATAGAAAATTAGATACGAAAGATACATTTTATAGATCATAGAAGAAGCTCCATGTACAAACACATAAAGACATAGGTAAAGGCCTCTATTTCTTTTCCCTCAAGTTGATGCTCAACATAGAGAAATTAGTTTCATTTTTTTTTTCCCTGAAATATATTCGGTGCAAATTGTCACTAGTGTTATATGCACAGAAAATCTGTGCAAAGAAACTCACATGAAAATGGGTGCACACATGTCAGATTTACATGGGATCTGCTGAGAATTTCTGTGCATTCTATGCACAAATTTTCTATGACATTGACAAGACAACAACCTTCAAGGACATCAGTGTACATATTTATTATACTGTTATTAACTTATACAGTTGATATAACAGACCTCTTGCATTGTTGAACATAAATCTGGCTTTGTTTAAAAACCCTTTTGTTGAAGCTAACAACATTTTAAGGAGGCGGTATGAGTGGTTTTCCATTCAAGTAAGTAATTAAACATTGATTTGTTTTATATGTCCAAGCAAACTAAGGAACTACCACATAGCATTAAAAAGCTGAACATTTTCAAGAGAATAAAGGTTTATGGGATTTTTCAGCCACCTAGGAAAAAAATAAAGGTACAGGGAACAATATAATGAGGAAATCAATCAGAAAGGTGTTTGTAAACAACAAAAGTCAACATAACATAGAATCCCACCTCATTATGCATGACAATTTATACAAGTCCATAACTTCCTTTCAAAGTCCATAACTTCCTTACATAACCATAGTTGACAAATGAAATACACTGATTAAAAAAAAAAAGAAAAAAGTAGGTGCCCATTTTTAGTGTTTTAGCTACAAACGTTGACATACAACAACTTGGATGCTGAACAAAACAAAATGGCATCAGTACAAAGTCCATCATTCCTAAGCAAGCTTACGAACCCAATGCAGTTGCATGTTGGGCAGCATCAGCATGAACATTTTCCTCATTGCTTTATCGCGGAAACTCTCACATGCCTTAACGTATTGGTCGGGAGCAAGGTTTTAAAAAGTAGCTACAACCGTTACGTAACGCCGTTACGTAATGGTTTTGGTGGTTACCGCCACCCATTACGGCCGCTTTTGCAATGTGATTGAGAATCACAGGTGTGTCGGCCGATGCTTGAATAATAAATAGAATAGTCAGAACGGCGCCAGAATGCCCATAACATCCTGTTACACACCGTTACGTAACGGTTCCGAACTGTTTCTTTCGAAAAAACACAACAAAAAAAAAACTGAAAATGGGGAAAGAAGGATAGAGAGAAGAGGGAAAATAAAGAGAGAAAATGGAAGAGCAAGAGATAGAGAGAGAGAGAGAGAAGAGGGAAGATGAAGAACATGTTATTGATTTGTTGAAGCTGTAAGACCTATGCTATTCTATTCAGCTGCTATCACTCAACTATTTTGTTTGTGTATTTCTATCTATATATTGTTTGAAAATAATAATAATAATAATAAGTGTGATCATTATCTATTTGGCTTGGTTAAAATATGTCTATATATATATTTGGGCTCTTATTTATTCTCTTACTTTTGTCATTGTTTATCTTATATATAATAGTTAGTGATTGATTTTTTGTATAATATAAAGTTAGTAATTATTAAAATAAAATGTAAAAAACTCAGCTTATAGTGATTTAAAAATATGAAATATATTGAATCATACTTAAAAATTTACAAAAATTGATCAATATTTATTTTAAACCCAATAAATATGATCATGGAAAAAAAATATGCGTATCAGTAAATTTTTTTCAAATTGTGTGAAAAATAAAAAAATTCACGGTTCTGGTTACCGCAACCGTTACATTACGGCCTTTACACCTCAAGAATCAAGAATCAAGACCACCGCCACTATTCTGACCGCAACCGCTTTGGAGAACCTTTCGTCCATTGTTGCCAAATATTGGATACATGTTGCAATGGAGTTTTGTTTTTTCTCGGCCTGGCTCGCTTCAGCCATTTTGTTTTGGCGAGCAAAAAACTCTTTTTTTGCAAGGTTTGTGGCAGTCCATGTATCAAGTGCAAAATCAAAGTGTGCACCTTTTCGCCCACCATCGTTGTCACTACTCCTACCTACCTTCGGGTCACTACTCCCACCTACCTTCGGGTCATCATCTTCGTCAATGTCGTCATCATAGGGATAGAATCGGTATTTGAGTTGATTCCAACACCAAAGAATGCACTTTGGATATCCCTTTCTTCATCAGAGGTTGGGGGTCCTTGGGTTGAAGCACGGGCAAGTGTGCCAGTGGCTTGGGAGTTGGCAAAGAGGACGTCTAACAAGTCAATGTGGTCTAGACCCTTTTTCCTAAACACTTTTGCTCTGGGATGTGCCTACAAAAATAAGACAACCAAAGATATGGTAAATAAGAATTTTTCCAGTTAATGTACTGTAGTATGAAGGTTATACTCAATCCTACGGTGGTGGTTGTTACCTTAACATAGTGATCCCAGACATCATCCGGGGCCATGACCGTTTTCCTCTGCTCATCCCAACTGAACCCCGTATGGTTTTTCAATTTCACAAATGTATTATACGCTTGCCTGATGCGGTGGTACTTTTGTTTCAACCGGTTAACTGTGTACCTAACTTTGAACCGACCGCAGACTAAATGCCGTCAATTCGAGTCCAATGCCTTGTGGTGAAAGAGTTTTTTTTGGTTAACAAGGGGTCTTGCTTCACCTCCTCGACCATCAGTTGGATGAAGGCCAACTCAATCCTATTTGGCCACAACCTTAGTTCTTGCGCATCCTCAACGAACCCCTTACTGTCCATCTATGAAATACACGTATTACTCGTGATAATTTTTCATGTGTCATGGGTAAATGTTAAGTGATGAGGTCTTACATACCATGGTGAAAATAGCAACTTACAAATTACATTTGACTGACAGTTGGTTTCTTTTGTACTACAGTACTGACTTGTTGCACATGGCTACGAATTTCATAGCATAAGTTGCAACAAGTCAAACAAATTGACTAGAAATGTGTTACATGTATACAGGTATTTCATATGTGTAAACAAGCACGTTTGGTATAATGTAATATGCTGCGTACAAAAAAAAAAAATCCACAAAGAATAGAGTTATAATGTTTTAATATATTATTGTTTCGGTAAACATTGCATGTAACACATTTACGAAATGTAGCACAGTAATATTTACCTCCACGTCGTTTTCAGCAAAAGAAGATGCAATAGAGTCTGGTGTGTGTGTTGCCTTTTGCTTCGTCTTCAAAATGTCTTCAGTAAATGGGGGTGTACCTAAATGAACTGCATAGTGCACTTTAACAATATGCAACGTGCCTTGTTCAAGAAAAACACATTTAATACAATTACAAGGGCTGAAAGACCTTACTCCTTTCCTCACGAATCTTGGTACAGCGGAGATCGAATCGACCACAAGAAACTAATGGTGTCACTACATCAACAACGATGACAACAATAAAAGTACAGAAATAAGTAAAACTTCCTGTTGGAGGAGACAAAGATGACATCACTACATCAACAACGATGACATCAACTGCACATATCCTTCTTCTCTAGCTTTTCACATTTCATTTTGTTTATACTAAGGCAAAAAATTGATAAGATTTTACATTTTAAAAACAAAAAAAATAATGAGTTAGTCAAATTACATATCCTTTTCTCCTTCTCAATTCACATTTTATTTTTAATTAAAATCTAATACAGATTATGATTAGAAAAAAATGAACAAACCCACCGTACTTGTTAATAAATCTTTAAAAACACTTTGTAATTAAATTTCAAATCTTTTGTGCATAATACCGGTTTTGATGCTAGTGCAGTACACTATAATTTAACGCCTTTTAACTTAGGAATCATTCTATACAATTCTTTGAAATTGTTTGAAGTGCTTACATTTCATTGATAAGATTTATGCAAGCTATTCAATTGTTCAGGCATATAGGTAGGTGATGAGTTTTGCTTCTTCACTTTGTTTATTTTGACCCAAAAAATCCATAATAATATGCATATATGCATATTGGAAGCACCATTTGGACCAATTTATAATAATAAATCATGGAGTTAAAATTATTTAAGCACTGGTAAATAATATGTTTTGGACCATTTGGACTCTTTCATAATAATAAATCATGGCGTCAAAAATATGGTTTAGCTAACCATTGCTAATTTGATTTATGCTAAGTAAAATGGGAATTGTTTAACCTTGCTGAAGCCCCCATTTTGTACACCAAACCAGAAGAGTGAAAACAACAAAAAAATCTGCTTCATTTTCATATAAGAGAAGGACTTCAATACCGATTTTGGAACCACAATTGGGAAAGGGGAAACTATGACGAACTTAACAAAATATGATAAAGCTAATTTCCCAAATGGAAAGCATAAAATTTGTGCTTAGTATGTTCGAAATGTAGAAAATACATTCTGAAATCAAAACCAGTTACTCGAAGGTAGAGAAATTTCTTTCGGTTTCAAATGATTAAATTATTTTCCAAAAGCAAAGCAGCGAACTAAACATTCATAATCTGAAAGGGATTTTCAGATTCAACTAGGGATTTGGTGTATAAAACAAACATGCCTACAAATTTTAGGTTTACATATAAAACTTCAGTTCCGAGATTCAAGTACCATTTTCGTCTAACTGCTACTGTAAAGAATAGATTTGTTGAACAAAATTTCATTTCCTACAAAGTTATGAAGAAGAACACTTGAAAATGGAAGGGGGAAATGGAGATCAAAATGAAAACATGATGAACCAAAAATAGTGTGACTAACCTCTTTGTTGTCGGATCTTCGTCACCCTGAGCTCAAAGCGACCACACCTGAACAGTGTCTTCATCGCTGGTCGTCGTCGTTGCTTTGGTGTTGCCGACCTTCGTATATCAATGGAAGTGAAGATGTGGTAAAATGTTTGGTAAAGGTAATAAAGAGCAAGGCAGAGGCTATGAAGAAAAGCAGAAGTAGATTCTACTAAAGCCTACCTATTCCCATCACCTGAAGAATCAGATGGCTCATTTATTTTTTTGAAAACAAAACTCATTTTTCAGAATAACCAAACAAGTTGTATAAAATTTTCAAAAAACTATATTAAAAAAACCACAACCAAACACAGTTTCATTTCTCATTATATTGCAGCATAGCTTTCTACGACTACTTGTCTGAAGAAAATTTTCTTTCATCATACAAAACCGTGGATACTACATGACAAGCCATTTATAGTTTAAGATCCTCCTACAATTGAAGCTGGTTCTTAGCAGGACAACTTAGAAAAATGTTCATGCATAGTTGCATCTTCATCTCCGACTTTGTCTACTTGCATGTTGTTGCCCTCACTGTCAGTATGTCCTGTTTCTGTTTGAGCGGCAACTTCTTTTGGTGAAGGGCTTCCATCTAATTGCCTTGTAAGATCATCAATGGGCCCTCCTTTGGAGCAAGCACCTGTTTCATTTGGATTATCTACGCTCGACTATGACATATGACCTGAATCTGTTTTACCCAAAAAAAATTAATTTCAATTCCCCAGAAAACGTGGTAGTGTTAAAGGTAGTCATGGTACATGTGGTGATGGTGGTGGGGAGGAGTGGTTGCCTAGGATTTCATGTTAAAAGTCTAGAAAACGTTTTCACTTTTTAAAAGCGGAAAACCTTTTTTTTTTTGGTTGCCAGAATTAGCTTATTTTTTTGTTGGCTTTCATTTTCCGTACTACCAAATGCTAGAAAATAAAATTAAAAAAATTAAGAAAATATTTTTCTACCAAAACAAAGAAAGTACAAGAATGGAGAAGAAAATGCCCACCTCCAGGTTAATCTGTTAATTGGATTTCGAAAAGGGGCTTCTTCAACCATGCTGTTCCAGTAAGTACCATCAATTTGGTAGTACTCGGTTCTTCCTGTCATAATCTTCTGAGGGTTGGAAGCCAAAACTCTCAGTCCATGTCTCCATGAGACTGGGAATGCCAACCTTCTCAACCTCGAAAGATTTTAGCATCTAAAACCAAAATGGATTGAAATTTTAATATGTAAATAAATAGCTCAAAATATATGAAAGAAAAAGCAACTATACATGCATGTATATTTCACATATTGATGATGATCTATATGAGTAGCACAAACTATTTTTATTCTTCTTTTAATGTTTGATAAGAGAATATACTATGAAGTGCCAAAATAAAAAGATTTTAGTGCAAGAAATGAACAAGTCATTATAGAGGAAACCCATACTTTTTTATTATTAAAGTTCAAGAATACGGTCCCAATGGAGCAAATTACCTGTTCAAGAATTCATGAAGCACCGACACATTCCCTGGCAACAACAACCTTTGGGGAAATGAAACCTCTTTGGTCGCCATGAATGCATCTCAGAAGATTCCAATAGAAGCCATCAGAGAGAAGATTTACAATCCCGACGCGGGATTGTAGACCTGAGTAAACCTGCATACAACATTGAGTCATGTTCACTCAAAAACCATAATGAAGATGGCAAAGCATAAATAAAATTAGTAGACTTCTGACAACTAGATGCATCAAAACTAGAATGCTAAATGCAACTAAACAACCATAATAACAGCATTTTTTTTCACACAAAAAACATTTGCTAAAAAAGAGCACCAAGAAGGTGCCAACCGTATACGATAACTATTCATGTCCAAGTAATTACATATTGCCTACCTTTCTCTATTATTGCACTATGAAGCACTAACACAACTACAGAGGTCACGTATAGGTGTCTGACATGATGGAGAGAGTCGAACATGCTGGGACACGCTATGGCCACGTTGCTGACACGCTAAGACACATTGGGGTCACACTAAGGCCCATTTTCAAAATATAAAAAATAATAATATTTTTTTTTTTACTAAAATAGCATACTAAGGTTGATGAATTTGACGAAATTAAATATTTGGTATAAAATAAGTAAAAATATGATATATAATAAATATATAAAATTTGCATGTGCTCTCAATGTGTCATGTCGTGTCGTGAATTTTTTGAAAATTTGTATGTCTACATGTCGTATCACGTATCTGTGTTTGTACTTCTTAGATTGTGTTGCTAGTGCTTCTCTACAAAATAACCACTCAAATCAAATGTTGAAAAATCTACGAAATTACCTTTGACACCTATTAATACATTTTTCTTGTCAAAAGACAAGATAAGAGTCCATTCTATAATTTTAACGAAGAAACAACATGACTCAATCACATTGGAATATGCAAATACCATCTAAGACCTACATATCAAATGTTCTCTTTTAAATTGTTATGTTTCTTTTTAATCAACTAACATTTAGGGGAAAATTCTAATTTACCTCTTGATAGTTTTTACCATAGAACCAGGTATCGGAAGCCACTTCTTGATATGTGTGGTCTTTCAGGCATGCCTCATGATCTGTTTACATGTAACACAAAGATCAGTATGAATCCACAATCTAAGGAAAAAAATCATGGACAAAGTAGGAATCCTCAAGAATTAAACTATGCATTGCCTATTTGCTGGTAGTAATCAAAGTGTCAATTCCCCTTCAAAACATTCAACTTCAAATTACAATATGACTTGTCCATCACATAAAATATTTTGAAGCCATGTACAGGCATTGAAAACATGTTTAGCTCAAAATAATCTAGTACGAGTAAGGAGGAGAAAATTACATTTATGCTGACACTATGTACACTTCAATGCACCAGGTGATTTCAAATCCTCTTTATCATCAACCAAATCACCACAGTTCTGACATGTGCATTGTGAGCAATACCAATCGCCTTTAGTGAGCTCCTAAAGAAAGGAAACAAAATTGGAAAAATTCAATTACAATATCCATGGCAACATTAAACTCCGCAACAAAAATAGTAAAAACAAAATCCCAAATAAAGCATAGAAAATGTATTAAACACATGGTATAAGTGAATGAAACTGTAGGACTACTATGCTAAATTTTATTAAAAGCATTGTAAATGCATATCTTTGCCATGCCATACAAGGAAATGCAAGAGAGTGAGGGGAGTGTGCTTCTCAAAATGGGCAAATGCATAGATCTGAAACAAAGAAATATTCAGGAGAACAATGATAATTTGGATTCCATTCCTCCCAAAAACATCCATGGTTATTAAAATCAGGATCCTACACAGGATCAATGAGAGGGTCTCATGGATTGGATAGAGAATCATAAGATTCTATTGTCTATTAAAAATAAGGTAAAACCACAAATTAGGATGATCCTTATTCAAAATGAGGAGAAAATCACAAACCCAGCGATCTAGCCATAACAGCAAGTCTATAATGATTTGGATCATTTTGGCAATTTAGGGATCCTACAATTCAGATTGTAATTTTGATAACCATGGAAACATCATAAGAGTAATTCTAGACCAATCGATTCAATGCAAAATGCAAGAACAGCATGTGCTTATGAAACAAAGGATATAAAAACAACACCACTGAACTAGTAAACAAAAAATTATAGCCTTGGATGTACATAGGAATATTTGAGTCTTTCAAATCAAATCAATCTCAAACCATTAAGAGCATAAGAACTTTATTTTGTAAAATACACTATAACTATATAAAAACTCAAATTAAATGAATGTGAAAGTCTTGAAGCACAACACCAAAGATTAACTTACCTCCTAGTCTGGTAAATCACTTATTCGATTTTGAGAAGACATGAACATCTCCATATCTTCATCATCTTCATTGTCTTCTATGACCAAATCATCCATCATAGGCATCACACTTGGTCTCTGGCCACTCCTTTTACAAGTGTGAATATACTCCAACTTGTCACGCAGCAATGTGGGATAGCTATAAACAACACACAAAACTTGCTACCAAACGATGTCGTCTTCTCACCTCCAGTTTGAAGTCTCCAGGGCCACATAGTCAAAGCAACTAACATCAAACCCCTCAGACCTTATAAAACAAACTTGCTATCAAACGATGTCGTCTTCTCACCTCCGCTTTGAAGTCACTAGTCTCACATCGCTAAAGCAACTAACATCAAGCCCCTTAGCCCTTATAAAACAAACTTGCTACCAAACGACGTCGTCTTCTCACCTCCAATTTGAAGTCTCCAGTCCCACATCGCTAAAGCAACTAATTAGTAAAAGCAAATGTCTAACAGGCCTTATAATAATATATCTAATTAGTAAAAGCAAATGTCTAATAGGCCTTATAATAATATACCAAACGGCGTCGTCTTCTCACCTCCACTATGAAGTCTCCAGTCCCACATCGCTAAAACAACTAACTTCAAAACCCTCAGACCTTATAAAACTGATGATCTAACAAGTAAAAGCAAATGTCTAACAAGCCTTATAATAATATATTAATATTAATTAATAATACATATATATTATAAATACTATTATTATATATCATCATATGTTAGAAAGAAAGTAAAAAAAATGTTGTGATTATGAGGGAGGTATTTTTTAGTTAGGTTCGGACTATATATAGGCATTTCTATGGCAACAAAATAGAACTCACATATTGTTTTGAAATTACTAAATTCCCCATTGATTTTTTTTTTCCCTTTTTTCTTCTTTTTCTTTTTTCATCTAACGTGCCTGACACTGACACAACACAACATTGCAACCATACAAAAACTCAGATTAAATTAATGTAAAAGTCTTGAAGCACAAGACCAAAGATTACCTTATTTCATAATATGGCAAATCGCTTATCTTATTTTTAGAAGACATCGATAGCTTCATCATCTTCTATGACCCAATTATCCATCATATGCAAAACTATGACTACTATGTGGAAGGTACAGCAGTTTCGAAGTTAGGTTAGGACTATGTATAGGCATTTCCAGGGCAACAAAACAGAACTCGCATATTGTATTGAAATCACTACATTGCCCATTGATTTTTTTTCTTTTTCTTTCTTCATCTAATGTGTCGTGTTCAACACCGACACAACACGACACTCGTCGAACACTTCCCAACATTCTGACACATACAAAACACATTACAAATTTGAATAAAATAACTTGGAATCCAATAATAAAACAAAAACAATATAAATTATATTTATTCTCCTCCTTTAACTTTAAAAATTATTATACTTGACTTAAATATTCATTTTTATGACATATAATAATTATTTATCCTTATATATGATTAAAAAAAAAATGCTCAATTAATACACATTAATATGTGTTTGAGAGGGAAAAGATTGAGTACTGAGAGGGTAATTTATGTCTAAATTGAGCTGAGCTAAGTAGGAGACTTCTTTGGTAATTGGGCTGCAAGACGGACCGAAGTAAAAGCAGATTTACTTCGGTCTAAAAAACAAAGCAGGTATGGGCCGAGCTAGCTAGGCACTGTGCTTGGGAGAGTTGATCTATCTTGGCCTTATGCGTTGGAGCGTCGAGCTAACTCTTACCTCGTGCTTGGTTAGCTCGGTGTTAAGTGAACAGCCCAGTTGGAGTATGTCAAACCGAGGAACACGCAGTGAAAGGAAGAACCGAGCTAGTTGGAGTTCGGTCTAGACTGCGGCTTTAGAATGGCCACGTTAGCCCGGTCATATTGACATCCAACCGTGGCAAAACCATCTCACTTGGTTTAAGCAGTGAGGGGGGTGTTGAAGGATAAGCATTATCTTTCAGGAGTATGACTCATAGGAGGACTCTACATGGAGGAATAAGAGTCCTACGAGGATTGTGCCACGCAGAACCTATAAAAGCTCATAGCATCACCTATGGAGAGGTAACACAACTTTAATTCTCGAATACACAGAGCTTTTGTCTATTAGTCTATTTTGCTGACTTAGGCATCGGAGAGGTATCCGGTACACACCCGCCGGCTAGCTCACGTTTGTGTTTTCAGGGAGTAAAGTGATGACGTTTGGAGGAGCGCAGACTTGATCAACAGGATTATACGAGAAGATTATTTCTTGCTCGTATAATTGGTGCCGTTTGTGGGAAAACCAGAAAGAACAAAACCTCTTGATCAAGTTTTTCCTCTCTAATTGGAAGTAATGGCGCACAATGAAGATTTGCCGCAGTCTGCCATCGACGGACAAACCCCAGAGGGGGGTGGGAGGTGTGAAGGTTTGGCTTCTATCTTTCCCATAGCGGATTTGGAGCCCCAGTGACAGAACCCCCGGAGGGATGCAAGGGGAAGGCAGACTAATAGCCCCCGTCGCTCTTAAAGCCCTGAAAGACAGAGGTGGAGGATCGATCCTCAAGTTCTGGAGGATCGTGTAAAGGAGCAAGACAAGTTAATAAGGAAGATGGCGGCAAACATGGAGTCTATGAAGTGCCAGATCAAAGGAAAAGGGGTGGCAACAGGAGAGGGGCACAAAAGCAGTACGCCTCCTCACCACTTGGAAGATCATGGTGGGCATACCACACCATCGCAAACAAAGAGTAGGAGCCTGAGAATAGGCGACACTCAGTCAAGAACTTCCAGGACTCGTTACTCCAAGTTTGAGAGAACGAGAACTGAGAGGTCATATACCGAGGGAAACACCTATTGGCCCTCGCACACGCACCAGACGTCATCCAGGCAGACGGAATTGCCTAGATCATCCGATTTGCGAACTGTGCTAGAAGAAAAGGCACGATGGAAGGAGGATACCAGAGCGCGTGACCCGCGCAGAGTTTCAGCCCTTCAGTGGTTGGCTCCTCAGACGCATAGGAGCGTCGAAGTAGGAATGCCAATACCGTGCCTTGCTCACGAACCAGCAGACAAAGCATTAGCAAGGCTGCAGACCTCACCGTTTGTTCCGGCAATTAAGAACGCACCACTACCTTTGGGCTTTCACCAGCCCAAATTTACCACTTATAAGGGGAAGACGGACCCCTACATGCACCTAAGCCACTTTCGCCAAGTTATGGCAGTATATCGGCGGAACGAGGCTTTAATGTGCATCCTTTTCCCATCTAGCCTTGGTGACCTGGGTCTAACCTGGTTCGAAAGGCTACCAGAAGGCAGCATTGCCTCATGGGCATAATTGGCAAAGGCGTTCGTGACAAGGTTTAGAACGAACACCAAGACACCAGTGGAGATCAACTAGCTACTCTCCATTGACATGGGTGACAAATAAACATTGAGGTCCTACAATAGTCGCTACTGGGAAACTTTCAACTAGATAGGAGATTGCCCCACAAATCTTGTCATTGCGCAATACAAAAGGGGTCTACCAGTCAGAAACAAGTTAAGGGACTCAATCACAATGACGTCACCCCTCATGATGGAGGCCTTGATGGAGAGAGTGCACCAATATATTCGTGTGGAAGAGGATGACGCCCATGCTAAGGCGAAATCTGGCACAACAGCAATACTAGATAAAAAGACTTCGACAAAAGTCAACACGGTAGAACGACCAAGCAGGAATGGGCGTGGCAGACGGGCTAACAAAGAGGATCCAGACAAATGGTGGCTAAGAGTTCGCACTGCCATTGTCACGCCCCAAACCCGCCCCAAGAGGTTTGGCGACGAGACCGGCCAGTAATCCTAGATTACCACAGGCCTTTCTATACATAACATAAATAAAATGGGGCTCGCGGAAGCACATGTAAAAACTATAGTCCAAGAGCTGTGCATTTATATGAACAAGTGTATATACATGCCAAAAATGTTAGTTACATAACATGATCAAGTACATTACATAAGTACTAGCCACAAAGAACAAAAGATAAAACTCTCTCACGGCCTTCCAGGCCTAGCCCCAGCTCGGAGGCACTCAAAACTCCTGGTTAGGCTTCAAAACGGCGGCTCGGCTCGAGACTCCGCCTAGGCTTGGCTACCTGAATGCTCACCTATAATACATAAATACAAACAATGAGCTAAAGCTCAGCAAGTAACATTAAAGTAAAGGGTTAGTGAACGAATTCCAACATTTCAGATTTACAGTCATAAACAGTCAACAGTCATTAATGGCGTAGTCCACAGAACCTTTCATAACCTCTCATAACAGTCTATCAATTAAACAGTCTAACAGTCTACGAGATCTCGTGACTGGCCATGGGCCTTCATCTTCATGCCCTAACCCATGACTGATCAGATCATGAGTCTGCATGTTCATGTCGCACCCATGACCTAATTATCCATGGACGCCATGCTAGATTTGCAAATAAGGACATTCGTTCACAGTTTAAAGTCACCTTTCAGAACATATCATATCATAACATATCACTTTGAAACATAATTCATTATAACATATCTTTACAGAAACGTTACTTACAGTGGGTTTCCAATACCGGTCGCACGGTCTTCGAGGTTTGTCCTGCAATTGACATTATAAAACATTCCTTAACATTCATTATCATCATACATTAAACCATTCATGCTTTTCTTTCCTTTTCTTCACTTTAATTCATGCCATTTCATTCATTCATTCTTTACTTCATTTCATATTCATTTCATGCTCATGAGATGCTAAATGATGCAATTAACATAATAGAATCAAGTATACAACTTTCCCAAAATTTCCCTGGAAAAAGGCCTTCCCGCTCGAGCGCCACTTTGGCCGCTCGAGCGGACTGAAGAAAATGTCCAAAATTGCTGGAAGGGTGTTTTCTGCGCTCGAGCGGGCTTACCTCCGCTCGAGCGGACACTGCGAAACTCTGAATTTCTGGTTCTTCTCCAAGCTTCCATTTTCCTCTTTACAAAATCACTTTCCATTACATGAATTTCATAACCCAAAATACTTGAAACTCATCTTAAATCAACATCAAAACTTCAATTCAAAACCCATATGGATCATTAACAAGATCAAACCCATGAACTAAGATGAAAAACCATAATCATGCACATGAAGCTTCATTTCTTAACATCCATGGAGGTTTTGAAGAAGAACCTCCTTTAAGCCAAATAAACACGCATTAAACCATTCTAAACCATGATCTTGAGTTCCACAAGCAAGAATTATCATTCCATGTCAAGAATTGAAAGAGATTCCTTACCTTAATCACTTAATTGATGAAGCTTTAAGCTTGATTTCCTTCTTTCTCTTCTTTTCCCCTTCCTTTCTCTCTTCCCCGAATTTCTTCTCTCTCTCTCTCTTAGATATTTTCTCTTCTCTCTTTTTGAGTCAACAATGGTCAATAAACCTTATCTATAGCCGTATATCTAAAATTGTGACATAACTTAAGCCAAACAAGGCCCTCATCAATCATGAACAATTGTATCAAAACATTTGAGCCAACAAGACTTAGCAATACAGACGAAATTCAGTCCTCAAATTATTTTCTCAAACAGTTCTAAAAATTTCCGGGATCACATAAACGTATTCAATTTCGTTTTCTGAACCCATTACAGTCATCAATTTCAGTCCCAAAGTCATAATTCCGACAGATATTTTTCTAATTCAAACAGATATTCACCAATTAAATCATGCTAACACGTAATTAATTACCGTTAATTATGATATACGGTTCCGGGTCATTACAGCCATTGCCACGGTGTTCAAAAAACCAATCTACCGAATTCTCAGTGAGAGACGCGATGAACCTTTCGTCTAATGGCCAGCTAAGTTGGGAGAAGCGCAAAAAGACTATAACGAAGGATCCCGGTGTACCTTCCATAATGAAAAGGGACACCGCACAGAGAATTGCACGCTGTTGAAACATCACTTGGAGGAGTTAGTGGCAGCTGGACACCTGGACCAGTATATAGAAAGAGGGACATAGCCAGCCCCCTAGAACCATGATCACCCAAACGGAATGCCGATCGACGCCCCACCTCAAGGTGTGATCAATGTAATACATGGGGTATTCAAACCTGAGCGAGTTTGTGAGCTTAGGGGAATGATCAAGAAGGCTGAGCACTTAAGGGTGGTATTAAGTGCACAACCAGCCATCAAAAATGGGAGAATGGAAGCCACGAATGTCATATCTTTTTCAGACAGAGACTTGGCAAGGATATATTGCCCTCACAATGATGTACTGGTCGTCACACTTCGTGTCAAGGATTATGACATCAAACAGATTTTGATCAACCAAGGGAGCTCGTGTGAGATAATGTATTATAAAACCTTCAAATAATTGGAATTTGAGGAGAAAGACTTAGCACCCGCAACATCTCCCCTAATCGGATTCAACTCAATGCTAGAGTGGCCAGTGGGCAAGATAATCCTCCCATTCAGAGCAGGAAGCGTGACGAAACAAGTGGAATTCTGGGTATTGAAAGTCCCTTCCACTTATAACATAATCTTGGGAAGGACATGGTTGCGTGCCATGCGATCGGTAGCATCAACCTACCATCAAGTATTGTGGTTTACCAACGAAGCAGGAGTAATTGAAGAGGTCTATGGAGACCAAATTATGTCCAAGCAATGCTTCGTCACAGTAAATGGCAGCCGCGCTGCCAAGGGATATGTATAGATGGTGGAAGAACTTGAGAGCAATGAGCTATTTGTAGATGTTGGCAAAGCAGTTGAACAGAAGGTGGTGGAAGACTTGGTATAGGTAAGGATAGATGAAAAAGACCCAGAAAAGTTCTTTTTCCTCGGCTCGTCATTGTCCAGCACTGAGAGAATAGAGGTCATGAAATTCTTAACCTCTAACATCGAAGTGTTCGCCTGGACGCCGTATGACATGCCTGGCATTGACCCAAACTTCATCTGTCACCAATTAAATGTCCACCCAACTGCAAGACCAATCATATAGCGCACTCGCAGATCAGTACTCCACCACGCCGAGATAGTGGCGGAAGAAGTGGGAAACCTTCTAAAGGCAAGAGCTATCAGAGAAGTGCACTATCCCAAGTGGATATCCAATACTGTGGTGGTGCCAAAGAAGAATGAAAAATGGCGTGTCTACGTAGACTACAAAACAGTCAACAAGGCATACCTAAAGGATAGCTTTCCCCTACCACAGATAGACCAACTGGTAGACTTAACAGTAGGACACAGTCGACTCAGCTTTCTTGATATGTACAGAGGTTACCATCAGATCGCTATGTATGAACCAGACCAGGAGGTCACATCCCTTACTATGCCAAGAGGACTGTATTGCTACAAGGTCATGCCATTTGGCCTAAAAAACACAAGGGCAACATTCCAGCGGATGGTCACCAAGATGTTTGAACCATTGTTAGGCAGAACAGTGGAGGCTTACATCGACGACATGGTGGTCAAGAGCAAGGATGAGAAGGACCATCTCAGGGACTCAGATGAAATGTTTGAGATACTGAAGAAGAACAAGTTGCGCCTAAAAGCATTCAAGTGTGCGTTCGGCGTAGGATCTGGAAAATTCCTAGGCTTCCTGGTGACCAACCGAGGTATCGAGGCAGACCCCTCCCAGATCAAAGCAATCCAAGATCTAGAGAGGCCCAACTCAGTAAAAGAAGTGCAGCATCTCACTGGCATAGCAGCTGCGCTTAACTGGTTCATAAGTCAGTTGTTTGACAGATGTCGACCATTTTTTCAAGTGCTAAAGGCCAAGTTTGAGTGAGATGAAGAATGCGACTGCGCCCTAGAAAGCTTGAAAGAGTACATGTCTTCTCCACCTTTACTAGTAACCCCAGTACCTAGAGAAGAGCTCTTTTTGTACCTGGTAGTTTCACAGCACGCAGTCAGCGCAGTGTTGGTCAGAGTAGAAGGAATCCAACACCTGCCCATCTTCTATGCTAGTAAGACTTTGCTGGGTGCAGAATCCAGGTACTTACCATTGGAAAAACTGGCCTTAGCTTTAATGATGGCCTCAAGGAAGCTGTCGCATTACTTCTACGCCCACACTATAATCGTCCTAACAGCTTTTCCCCTAAAAGCTTTGTTTGAGAGGGCGAACTTTTCTGGGCAAATCTTGAAATGGGCGGTGGAATTAGGACAGTTTGATATCAAGTTTCAGCCCAGAACCACAATAAAAGCACAAGCCTTGGCAGACTTTGTGGCTAAGTTCACACCAGGAAGTCATCACATCTGCCTAGTTGACTTCACTGGTACAACCGAAATGGGGATGGAAAGCACCGCAGGAAATGCACAACCCCTAGAGAACTTCTACCATTAACTAGCCCATGGCCCTTCGCAATGTGGGGCTTGGACATAGTAGGACCACTTCCAATGGCACCCAGCAACAGAAAGTTCTTTCTTGCAGTAACAGACTACTTCACAAAGTGGGTGGAGGAAGAAGCACTAGCATCGATAAAGGAGAAAGACGTGAAGAAGTTCGTCTGGCAGAATATTATCACTCGGTTCGGCATACCCAAGGCACTAATATCTGATAACTGCACTTAGTTCGATGGCAAAATTTTTAGAGGCTTTTGTGAGGAGTACAAGATAGAATTCTACAACTCTACACCGGCATACCCCCAAGCAAATGGCCAAGTGGAAGCATCAAATAAAGTCATCTTGGAAGGATTGAAGAAGAGGTTAGAGAAGGAAAAAGGTAACTGGGCTGAGGAACTTCCTCATGTTTTATGGGCCTATCGTACTACGCCTCGGCGGTCAACTAGAAAAACACCATTCTCTTTAGCCTATGGCATGGAGGCAGTAATCCCACTGGAAGTCGGCCTCCCCACAATTAGAAGTGAAAATTTTGACCCAGACCTAAATGGAGAAGTTATAGCCTTGGAACTCGACCTCGCGGAAGAAAGAAGAGAAAGAGCACTGGTTCACATCGCTTCATACCAGTAAGAATTATCCAAAAAATACAACAAGGCAGTACATCCGAGGCAATTCAAGATTGGAGATTGGGTGCTGCGCAAAGTGATGGGAAACACCTTGGTACCCGGAGATGGCAAGTTAGGACCTAATTGGGAAAGACCATACAAAGTAGTTGGATTACAAGAAAATAGGCATACCACTTAGAGGATGGAGACGGCAAGACCATTCCTAGGCCATAGAATACTGCTAATCTCAAACTATTTTATTTTTAGCTTTTCTTTATAGTACTTGTAATTTTTCCTTTTGCAATAAAACAAGTAGTTTATTTTCAGTATAATAGTTTTCCGCTGTAAAAGTTGTTTTAGTGTATTAGGGGCAATGAAATCAGAGTTGGCCGGAATAACCAACTTTGAGCTCTCTTCAGCTAAGATCAGGATCTGGGCTAAAGAGGTTGGCTGGAAAAACCAACACCTTTCCTAAGCTGAGGATAAGGATCTAGGCTGCAGGACGTTTGGTAGGAATAACCAAACACTTCGCTCTAGGTTGGCAGGAATAACTAACCTTGAGCTCTCTTCAGCTAAGATTAGGATCTAGGCTGAAGAGGTTGGCTGGAAAAACCAACACCTTTCCTAAGCCGAGGATAAGGATTTAGGCTACAGGACGTTTGGCAGGAATAACCAAACACTTCGCTCCAGGTTGGTAGGAATAACCAACTTTTAGCTCTCTTCAACTAAGATTAGGATCAAGGCTAAAGAGGTTGGCTGGAAAAACCAACTTTTAGTACTTTTCAGCTGAGATAAGGATCAAGGCTGAAGAGTGATTGGCTGGAAAAACTAACTTTTAGTACTCTTCAACCGAGATAAGGATCAAGGCTGAAGAGTGATTGGCTGGAAAAACCAACGTTTAGTACTCTTTAGCTGAGATAAGAATCAAGGTTGAAGAGTGGTTAGCTGGAATAACCAACGTTTAGTACTCTTCAGCTGAGATAAGGATCAAGGCTGAAGAGTGGTTGGCTGGAACAACAACTCTTAGTGATCTTCAGCCGAGGTAAAAACCTAGGCTAAAGAGGTTGGTAGGTATGACAAGGTAGATTACAAGGTTAAGACCGAGGTTGGTATCTCGGCCAGAAAATGTTATACTTCATTCAGATTACAGTTAGAAAATAAATACAAGCATGGCAGTAAACCGAAACAACAGTTGAAACAAAAGAAGCCTTTCATTCAAAGTTCAAAGTTAGAGTTATAAAGGAGCAGGACTGTAGCCCGGTTACAGTTTCTTTCCAAAAGTAAAAAGAAGAAAATACAAGATCAAGCAAAGAGGTCATCAAGATCCGCATCCAGTTCAACTCGAAGCCCGGTTTCAGCAGGTAGCTCGGTCACACTTTCAACTAAGTCTTCCACTGGTGGCTCCACCCGAGCTGATTGAACGGCGGGATCACTGGCGGTGACTAGGGCATTGTCGGGCTCTGGGGCCTCTTCTTCATCATTATCTTGAAGAAATTTTTGTTGAATGGCGTGGGCGACTCTGCCATATAGCTCGGTATAAAATATGGCGGAGGGTTGAGGAAAACCTTGGTCTCTTGGCTAAGACCGAGTTGCGTTACCGTCGCCTTCCATCCACATTTGAAAAATATGTCTTTGGCAGTCTCGCATTGCTGGATGTAGGTCTCTTCCTTCTCCTTGTAACCTTGGTTTTCTGCATCTTCCACGCTCTTCTCCAATCGAGCGATTTCATCATTCTTCTTTTTCTCGAGCTTGGCCAGCTCACGCAGATATTTTTCTTTCATCATGGCCGCAGCCTTCTGCTTATCTGTTTCAGCGGAATTGACTAGGCCGATTAGCCGGGCTACTTCGGTCTGCAACTCGGCTATTTTTTGCTGGGATTCTTTTAGCTTGGCTGTTTTAGCATTGGCCTCTGCCATGGCCTTCCTAGTGGTCTTTCAAAGTTCCAGCACACGCTTGTGTGCGACATGGTTCTTCTGTAAGGCCTGCAAGAAGGGAGAAACAATTTTTTAGATAAACCGAGTGAAAAGATGTTGAAATTTGGAGAAAGAAAAGGAGAACTTACCAATACCATTGATTTTGAAGCAGAGCGAATGGCCTTCAGCTCGGTAAGATGATCGTGGTGATCCATATCGGCTGGAAGGCAGACGCTCTTGGCCAGATTAAAGGCTAGCATATGGTTTTTTTCCACGACCACTGAGTTAGAGTCAGTGATAGCACGGTTCTTGTAGGTAACCTTAGGCACCCACTTGGAAGAGCTAGCTTGATCAGAGCGCTCCGGTTGTGGGCAGGGCGGTGTGGATTGCGGAAGCACGGTGTCTTCTTCATCAACGAGGCGCGGCTCGGTTGTGGAAGTCCGGGCGCGCTTGTTTGGCTGAGATGAAGAAGGCTATGCGGTTGGTAGGGCTACCACGGCCTCTTATGATTGGCCGATTGGCAGTGCTTCGACTTGATTTGTCTCGGTGATCAGGGCCCTAACGGCTCTCTTCTTCACCATCTCTTGCTCCACTGTTAATGGAATGAGGTTGATTTGAGGCAAGGTTGGATCTGGTTCTGGTGAAGGCTCCAACAGGAAGTTTGTCACCCTGGTCTTCTTCCTACTAGTGTACCTGTAGGTCGGTTCGAAATTAAGTAGATCGGCCCAATTTCTATCGGGATATCGTAGTGCGGCGCGGAGGGCGTTAAGGTTGGGGTAACTGTATTGCGACTTTAGAAAGTTTAAATCTGCATGAAGAAAGATTACAACGGTTAGTACGGTTCAAAGCTTACAAATAGAGTAAAGAATGCAAAGAGTGAGCCGAGGTGTGTATACCGGCTACTCCTTTGTTCCAGTTAATCCGGTCTCTTGGTATTTGGGTTTCGTAATCCTCGAAGTTACCAGAGACCCAGAAGAAGTCGTCATCATTTACATCTTTGTCTGGGGTTTTCTTTATTATCTTTTCTTGGCGTCTTCTTATTCTTAAATAATAGACCCAGCCATCTTCGTTCTGGCCAAGTGAATACTGGTGAAATAGCTCGGCTAAACCGAGATTAATGCCAAGCCGGCGGTTTAGCTCGGCGATACCGTTTATTATGCGGTACGAATTTGTGGAAAGCTGGGTAAGGCAGAGGTTTGTTTGTCTGAGGAATTCACAAAGAAGAGGCTGTACAAGGAATCTAAGTCTGGTTTCTACAATGGAAAGAAGGGTAAAGGGAACAAAGCTAGGGTTTCCCCAGGATGTGGTATATAGTTCGGCTAAGGTAAGATGGACATCATCAGGGATATGGTAGTCCCTTCGAAACTCGGCCATAGCACCTGGTGAGTTTACTAAGAACCTATACTTTTCCATATGGGTTTAAATTATGTATAAATTAACTTCAAGTGTTATCTCGGTGCTGAGATGATATGGGATATCTCGGCTGAGGCGTTCAAGGGAGTGCCTGGCCAACCTAAGTCTGCAAGGTAAAAAGGAAAAGTGTTAAGCACAGACCAGTAGACCGTACTGAAATTAAACAAAGGTAAAATGAATAGTCTTCGCTCGGCTACGTGGAATGGTATCCGTTATTAGCTCGGTTTGAGCAGGCTACTTTAGCTCAGTTAAGTTAATGAGAAGTTCGCAGCTCGGTTGTAGCTTATGGTACAGCATTCTTAGTTCGGTTTTGGCTAAGGCAGGGAGCTGGTTTAGCCCCAACTGATAGCTCGGTCAGTGGTTGAGGCTTTCTAGTACGGCATTACTCAAACCTAGTACGATTCGTTAGCTCGGCTAAGTTAAGCAAAAGGTACTTGGACTTATTGAAACTACAAGTATGGTGTGAAGTTTTAGTTCGGTTGTTTAGTTTGGCTAAACTTTTACCTAATACAAACAATATCCTAGTTCGGTTGGAGTGTGATTTTGGATCAAAAGGAAAATTTTTTAGATTGTTCGTAAGTACAATAGTTTTATTATGTGGGTTTTTTTCTAGAAAGAGGGAAGCAAAAATGGTATATGCTTTGAAAAACATACGAATAAACATGATATGTGTTGCAAAACATGTGCGAAATCGACAGAAATGAAGTAGATTTGAACCACTTACCAGTTCAAGATGAAGGCACTGAAGATGGAAGTAGCAACAACAAGAAACACAAGCTCTGCAAGTGTAAGGTTGAGGAGAAATGGAGGTTCAGAGGGAGAGAGAGAGAAGATGAACAGAGGTATTGTCGTTTAGAAGAGAGAGGGTTTTTGTATAAACCTTGGTTTTTGGCGGGACTGTTCAAATTTTCCAGGGTACGACGACGGCGTGACAGCTACGCTGAGCCAATAAGAGTCTGCCACATGTCCATGGAATAGGAAGTGATTCAGTTACAACGATTGAAGAGACGTTTTGACCGGACAGATTTCAGTTGAAAGGCTAAAGTTCTTAGCTCGGCTGGTAATGAGTAATTCCAATCATGCTATGCAGATGGAATTAAGGGGCAATTAAGAGGATAATTTATGTCTAAATTGGGCCAAGCTAAGTAGGAGACTTCTTTGGTAATTGGGCAGCAAGACGGACCGAAGTAAAAGCAAATTTACTTCGGTCTAAAAAACTAAGCAGGTACGGGCCGAGCTAGCTAGGCACTGTGCTTGGGAGAGCTGAGCTATCTTGGCCTTATGCGTTGGAGTGCCGAGCTAACTCTTACCTCGTGCTTGGTTAGTTCGGTGTTGAGTGAACAGCCCAGTTGGAGTATGTCAAACCGAAGAACACGCAATGAAAGGAAGAACCGAGCTAGTTGGAGTTCGGTCTAGTCTGCGGCTTTAGTATGGCCACGTTAGCTCGGTCATATTGACATCCAACCGTGGCAAAACCATCTCACTTGGTTTAAGCAGTAAGGGGGGTGTTGAAAGATAAGTATTATCTTTCAGGAGTATGACTCCTAAGAGGACTCTATATGGAGGAATAAGAGTCCTACGAGGATTGTGCCACGCGGAACCTATAAAAGCTCATAGCATCACCTATGGAGAGGTAACACAACTTTAATTCTCAAATACACAGAGCTTTTGTCTATTAGTCTATTTTGTTGACTTAGGCATCGGAGAGGTATCCGGCACACACCCGCCAGCTAGCTCACGTTTGTGTTTTCAGGGAGTAAAGCGACGACGTTTGGAGGAGCGCAGACTTGATCAACAGGATTATACGAGAAGATTATTTCTTGCTCGTACAAGTGCACACCTAACCTTTGGCATAAAGCACACAGTGGTGGCCCCAAGTCTTGAATCCATAACCTCAAAAGTTATAAAATGATATTTTGTGCACGTGTCCCCCACAAGTCGTGTCATATTTTTTGAGAATTTTCATGTCGTCATGTTAGTGTCATGTCACGTATTCGAGTCCATGCTTCTTAGCTTTTCAAAACATTTTAGATCCAAATAATCTAGTAAAAATTAGGAGAAAATACATTTATGCTCAAACTGTGAACACTTC
This sequence comes from Camellia lanceoleosa, assembly GCA_025200525.1. Taxonomy (NCBI): domain Eukaryota; kingdom Viridiplantae; phylum Streptophyta; class Magnoliopsida; order Ericales; family Theaceae; genus Camellia; species Camellia lanceoleosa. The sequence continues at coordinate 162,932,836 of CM045764.1, forward strand.
AAATCATTCACCTAAAAAAGTGAACACTTCAATGCACCAGGTGATTTGAAAGCCTCTGTATCATTAACCAAATCACTACGAATCCAACTAGTGCAGTGTGAGTAATACCAATTGCCTTCAGGGAATTTCTGAAGGAAGGGGGAAAAATTGCATTTATTCAATTACAATATCCAAGACAACATTAAACTCTGCAACAAAAACAATAAAAACAGAATCCCAAATAAAGCATGGAAAATGCATTAAACACATGGTATAAGTGGATAAAACTGTAGGACTACCACGTTAAATTTTATTAAAAGCATAGTAAATGCATATCTATGCCATACAAGGAATTGCAAGAGTGAGGGGAAACGTGCCCATCAAAATGGGCAAATGCATAAATTTGGAACCAAAAGAAATATTCAAGAAAATGATGATAATTTGATTCCCTTCCTCCCAGATTCACCCTATGATTGTTAAAATAGGGATCCTACATAGGATTTGTGCGAGGGTCTCGTGAATTGGATCAAGGATCCTAAGATTCTATTTTTTATCAAAAATAAGGTAAAATACAAAAAGGGATGATGCCTATTAAAAACAAGGTAAGAAAAACCCAGCAATCCTACTGCTATAACACTTATATCCCTAGATGTACACAGGAATATTTGAGTGTTTAAAATCAAATAAATCTCAAACCATTAAGAGCATAAGAACTTTATTCTGCAAAATACACTGCAAATATATAAAAACTCAGATTAAATGAATGTAAAAGTCTTGAAGCACAAGACCATAGATTAACTAATTTCACAAAGAAATGTTCCATCAAACCTCGTAGTCTAGTAAATCACTTATCCAAATTTTAGAAGACATGAACACCTCCATATCTTCATTGTCTTCTATGACCAAATCATCCATCATAGGTGGAACTAAGACTACTATGTGTGACGCCTTTTGAGTTAAGTTTGGATTATATATAGGTATTTCTAGGGAAACAAAATGGAGGTCATATATTCTATTGAAATCACTACATTGCTCATTGATTTTTTCCTGTTTTTCTTTCTTTTTCTCTTTTCATCTGAGAACCACGAATACTTTTAAAAATGTAAACGTGTTATGTCCTTCACCACACTAAACTTGTCGAACACTTGCCAACACTTCGACACACACGAAATATATTAAAATTTTAAATAAACTAACTTAGAATAAAATTATATTTTTTCTTCTCCTTTAGACTTTACAAGTTATTATATTTGTCTTAAATATCTATATATATGACATATAATAAAATAATTATTTATCCTTATATAAGATATATAATAAATATATAAAATTATAGATTCTGCATGTATCCCTTACGTGTCATGTCTTACATTTTTTGAAAAATTTTCAATCAGCATGGCAGTCTCGTGTCCGTGTCGTGTCAAGTATTTGCATATGAGCTTGTTAGATTTTCATTTTTTTTTTGTTGACTTGTAGAAAACTTTGCAAGGATCAATGTGCATAGTAACAGACCGTGATTCCTCTTTCCAGTTACTTTAATCAGTTTTTTTTCTATTTTTAAGAAGTGAAAGGATCTCCACCACTATTTCCATAGACAAGAGGGAGCATAGATGCCATAAATATTCTTTTGGTTAGTATCCTATTTTGCAAGAGAGTGATTGACAGGATTTGATTTTATCACAAAATGGAAACACTAACACACCAAATCCTTCGAAAATTGGGCATAAACAACTTGAGGATAATTTGATAAATATAGTTATATATTTTTTATCTTGTCATCAAGCCAAATCAGAGTAACACTAACACATCATGGTTCGAAACCAAAAGCACATCGACATTTTTTCAATATCCCACTGACCCAAAACACAAAAAATACATAATTGAAGAAAGTCAATACCCTTGAAGTCCTTACTGATTGGATGCCATCCAAGTACGCCACAACGATCGCCACCGTCCCACCAATAAAAAACCAGTTGATTAAGGCCGAATTGTGCAACATTAAGGCTGCTAATTATGATCTCTTAACTTTACTTGCTTGTTAAACTATATATTTTATGCCTGTTTAATGTCAATTAGGTTGTACATAGTCGGAGCATAAAATGAACAAAAATACAGAATTTGAAGAGAAAAGAGCTTCCTGCACGTGCATTGACTTTCCCGCACGTGCGGCCGTACCTCGAAAAATGGGCCCGATGTTTTGAACTTGTTTGAAAGATAGTAGAGGTATAAAAAGGGAAGAAAGAGGCTAGATTAGGGTTCTGGTATTTTTTCAAGGAGAGAGAGGCTGGGGTTTAGAGGAAAGGATTCTCAAGCTTTCAATCCAACTTCCATGGGGTCTTCCATCTCTTCCACCTTTTTCCACTCCTCCATGAGTGGCTAGGCTCTTCTTTTCTAGGGTTTTGATGAAACCCTAGCTATATAATGAGGTTTTCTTTTTGATTTTTGATTATGTAAAGGTTTGAACAATTATATGGTGCTTTAAAAGTTTCAAATACATATTTTTCATTATCTCTTTGAGTATTCAACTTTCTGTGATTGTTGAATGCTTTCCATACAATGGTTTTCTTTTCTTTCATATTCAAGGTATGAGACGAGCCATACTACGAGAAACGAGTCATTTTGCTACCCTAGTTTAGAGCGAACGATTCGTACTACTTGAGATGGTTCATGCCTATACATTGAACGTGATGATTTTCTTGATAAATGCTTCGAACTTGTAGTTGCGAAGTATTATTTAGTTCAAACCGTAGCACAATTGATTTTAAATTGAATCCTTATTTATGTAACTTGTGGTGAACTCATTGCCCTAGGTTTTTTCCCAAATCAGTAAATTCTAATTTTATTTATAATTACTAGTTTAATCACTTTGCTTAATTTAATTATTATTAGTTTATGAATCCCTTATCTTTTTCATCAAAGTTAAATTAGGAATTTAACAATTAAATTAGTTTAATTTCACAATTGTCCCTGTGGATCGATACCTGGACTTGCCATTATTCTAAAAGAATTTGGTATAGTTTAATGTTTAATTTTGGTGTGTGTAACGACCCATCAAATTTTGGTGCCGTTGCCAGGGACTTCTGACGAAATTGAGTAATTCAAAGTTACATTCCTATTTTAATTTTTAGTTTAGGACTTTACATTTTTGTGTTGCTAAGTGTGCAGAGCATTTGAAAGTGGAGTTATCATTCAAGTGTAAGTGGAGCCCAACCGAGCTTTTTTTTTTAAAAAAAAAACAAATCGCAGCATTAAAGTGCTAAAAAAAAGAAGCAAACACTCGCAAGTAAAGCACCAAAGTGCTAAAAAAAAAGACAAAGCTCAATTGGAAGTTGGAGACAATGTCTACACGTCAAGCACCCGCAAGACGAGTAAAGTGTTTTCGTTAAATCGCCGCGAGTATTCATTTCTTTGGTATTTTTGATTTCATAACTTAGTTCACAAAGTCGGAACTTAGTGTGTGTGTGTGTGTGAGTAGTGTATGCATGGGCGCCGTTCTTGTCACCTTGAATTGTGGAGTTTGGACCTTGAATTAGAAAGGACTCTCAGAAAACTTAAAGCCTCTGCCCGTGTTCCTAGGCTTGAATATTCATATCCATACTTTGAACCAATAGAGATGGAAAACCCAAATGGCCCATATTCCAATACATATAATCCGCGATGGAGAAATCCCCCTAATTTTTCACGGAGACCTCCTTCACAAGGCACTTCTTACAATCTTCCACCACCAAGGCAGAATTTTAATAATTTTTCCAACCAATCTTCTTACCGGCCACCACAACCTTATCGACCCCCACAACGTTACCGACAACCATAACCCCCGCCTGTTCCTCAAGGCAACTTGGCTTTTGAGACTCAGGTGTTAGAAGTTCTCTCAGAACTTAAGGGGTTAGCACCAGTAGTTCACTCCCATACTCACTCCATTGCCAAGCTAGAGGCCCAATTAGGTCAAGTGGCTAATAACATGAATATGAGAAAGGTGGAAAAATTATTGAGTTAGACTGTGGCCAACCTAAAGGGTCAATATAGGGCAGAGGGGTCAAGTGGAAATGGAAAGCACCATGAGCAGGTGCAAACGGTGATTACCTTGAGAAGAGGAAGGGAGCTAGAGTCTCGGCCAGTTGCAGCTGATGCAACTAGGGCTAAAAAGGGTGACCACGGTGGTCCACCCAATGAGAGCAAGGGTGAGGGAGAAACACTTAAGGGGAATGACTTAGCCCCTAGCACTTCACATGTGCCCAAGGCACCTTATGTGACTAAGGTACCCTTTCCCCAATGCCTTAGGAGACCGTCCCCTTTTAATAAGAAGGTGGCTTTAGACATCTTATTTTTTACCAACTTTAAGACTTAGGTGCCACAGATTGCTTACTTGATGGCGCAGGCTATCTTGTGCAAAGGTTCGATTTCTTCGGCAAGGAGAGCGTCAAATCCCAAACCTCACACCCCGTTTTGGACCAAAGCCTTTTAACCAAAATTTTAGACCTTAAAACCCTTTCTTTCAAAATATTTTGGAAAAAAGTTCCTACGATGTTTCGAAGCTCGCATTTCGTTAAAAATTGCATTTTTCGGTAAACCGAGCAAGGACAAAGTGGAAACAAATGAAAGAGACCTGAACTCTTTGAAAAATATTTCAAAACACCTTATTTAGAGGTTTGGAGTTGAAGAAAATTGAAGGAGAGGGAAGAAACCCAGTTGGGGAAGAAGTTGGGCATGAACCGTTAAGAGAGAGTTGAGCAACCCTCTCTAAATCAGACCTATCCTTTTGTACACTTGGATTTAACCTATGAGGGCACCACCATTGGAAAGAGGACTTCTGGGGATTCAGTTTATACTCAAGAATCTCTTAAAGCCGAGTCCGGATGAGGGAGATGTGGCTGGTTGAAGTTAGGTATCCATCTGTTTAAGCCAAAATTGAGCAGTTTTCACTAAAATGACGATATATTTTTGCACACTTGGAATTTTGATGTGAGGCTGCCACCATTGGAAAGAAGACTTTCGAGGATTCAGTTTAGACTCAAGAATGACCTGTAAAGGAGTCCAAATGAAGGAGATATGCCCATTTGAAATTGGACCTGGAGAGTAGATTTTTCTGCCGACCATTGGTGAAGTGTGCCGGCCATGGATGATGCAATGCCGGCCATTGATGGTCCTTTCCAGCCACAAATGAACCTTTCTAGCCGTCAATGATCCTTGCCATCCATCAACGATCCCTCGTTGGCCATTGGTGTCAAAAATCAGATTTTTTACAGATTTTTACCTCTAGTTGTTTCCAGATTGCTCCAGCTGTCCTTGAATGGATATTTTCGACCAACGCTCATGGTTTTCTATATATAGATGGCCTATCTCTCATATTTCAAGGTTGGAAAAAGTTTGGGAGCTTCTCTCTCTATAATTCTCTCTCTCTACATTTCTCTCTCCCTTGAATCTTTGTGCATACAAGTGTAGATACACTTCTCCTTTGCCTATACATCCTTAACCAAAGTTGGTTATCTTTGCAATGAGATTCCTTGGGACCTTCTTTGAGATTTAGAAGGTGATTTTAGCTTGATTTGGTGGCTCATTTGTGCCTAAAGTGTGCTTGGCTTCAAGAGGTATAACCTTTACCCTTTAAGTTTGTTTTTCACACTTGTTTTTGCCATCTTTTTGCACTATTTTTGGCCTAGTTTTCAACTACAAAAACCTCTATTTTTTAGGCTTAAAAATGGTGGTTTGAGGCTATTTTGAGTTTGGGGGTGGTCCACTCTTCTTGTCTCTTTGCTTGTTAAGCTTTTGTGCCATCTTTTCATCACTTTCAAACCAACTTTTTTGGGCCTTTTAACCATTGAAATTCAAAGGTTTTTCAATGGTAAAAACTCTTTTTTGAGGTCCAAAATTGAAGGGGTTAGCCTCCTCTCCTTGTGTCTAGCTTTCATGCCTAGTTAGCTCCATATGTTAGCATGTTTTTGTATCTTAACTTAGCTTATTTTCAGCATGTTTTGGCCCCTAATTTGGGCTACTTTACCTCTATTTTGAGCTATTTGTGTTGTATGAGTAGTCTTTTGCATGGTTGTAATGTGACCCCATGTTTTAGCTTATTGTCTTAGCTAGTTTTGTCTTCATTCTAGCATGTCTTTCAACTGATTTTGGGCTATAAAAACTCTATGTTTTTGGGCTGAAGCTTGGGTCCAAAGGCCATTAAAGGTTGAGGGGTTGATTGCCTTTCTTTGTACCTTGTTTTGGAGGCTTTTGCCCTTGTGTTTCCCACCCTTACATCATATTTTTCAGAGCTTTGAAACACTATTTTTCAAAGCTATTTCAGTGGCTAAAAATATGTTTTGAAGTCCAAAATTTGAGAGGTTAGCCTCCCCTCCTTGTGTCTTGCTTACTAGTCTAGCATGCTTCATGTTTTAGCCTATTATCTTAGCTTGTGTTAGCTTAATTTCAGAATGTTTTAAGCTATATTTTGGGCTGTTTTGTATCTATTTTAGGCTGGTTGTTACTTTTGAGCTTTGCTTTGCATAGCTGTAGTGTAAATTCCTTCACCAACTCATTGTTTTAGGCCTTTAAACATGAGTTGCTTGAGTTGGTTGCATGTTCTAGAGTCATTTTGCATGTAATTTCAGCATATATAGCTCTATCATATTCTCATTTGTTTCACTCTTTAAATTGCTTTTGAGATTTGTTTCAAGCTTGGGATCTTTTAAGCTTGAGATAGAGTTTGTGCTTAATGGTTTTAATCCTCTTTTGAGGGTTTCTACTAACCAACGGCATGAGGGTTTCTACTAACCAACAGCATGAACTATCTCTTGCCTTACATCATCCCTTGGTTGAAACTTGTTTCTCTCTAAAGGACATTCACCAACAGACTTAATCAATTAAAGAATGGATTGGTAATGTAAAATGAGTAAAAAAAAAATAAACAAGTAAAAGAGGCAAGATAAAGCATCTTTCGTGTTGCATTGCATGTGTTCGGATCGGATGTTAATTCGAACACAAGGCAAATGGGACGTTTCATACTCAATAGTGATGAAATGTGTCATTTTCTTTGGTCTCCATCACCCTTGATCATGCATGATAGGGTGGTAGTCCTTTGTGTCATATTTGTGCATTTATTGAAATTGTACAACTTGAATCTTTGGCCATCATGCAATGAAATTGCTTGATTGGTGATTTTGGAGCCAAGAGTGCCACTTCTTTGAGGTTTTGAGATGATAAGAAGGGGTACAGTACAAACATACCCCTGGAAAACACTTCATTTTCCTCTATTTGTACTTTGTTGCAGTGTGGTAACTCAGAGCACCAGTGGCTGGCAGTGCCTCACTCTTGGCCGGCAAGGCACATTTTTGGCCGGCAGGGGACCGGTAGCAACCACCCATGGCTGGCAGGCCACTGGTGCAATCCTCAACAAGGATTTGCTAAGTTGGAGCATAAAGGTTTTGAAGTGTACTCAACCCTACCAACAGAGCCTCTTAAGAGCAAAACAGAGGACTTTCCGGGGCAAAAACCGAGCGCATGCATCTTGCACTTCCCGAGGCGGAGCAGTGGCAACATATTTGTTTTAATTGATTAGTTTGCTAATTAGTTAAGTGTTGTAATAATTAGTAATTAGTTTGCTAGTTATTCATTTGATTTCTAATAATTAGTCTAATTAGTTTAATTAGATTAGTTTGATTAGCTTAGCTTAGATTAGCTTAACTCTTATTATTTGGACCCTCCTTCACGAGGGCACAATGTTGTAATAAGTGTAAGTGTGCATGTGTGTGTGCATGTCTTCCAACCCTGCGTCTTTCTCCTTTTTACTTAACCGCTTTTGATGGTTAGATTAGGGACATTTTCAATTAGCATACCTTATGCTCGCATGCTTGCATCCATTCACTTTTCTTGCATGTACCAAAGCTCAGCGCATCATTCAAACTACATCGCAATTTCAAAATTTTATTTGAATACGTGTTTAACAGCATGTTATCAAATTGAATCGTATGCCATATTAGTAGCCGAGCCTATTAAATGCATTATTGCATGTGTTGCATTAGTCATTTAACATAGTTAGGATCAGGCATTTTCTAACTAAGTTTTTGTTTTGGCTTGGAGTACTCGGTAAGCTTTTACGCTTTAGCATACTCGCATAAGTGTGATTGCCATATTACCATGTTTCGCATGCTTGCCATGAGACTATGTGCTTAAATGTTAAACTGCATGAATGCCTATGAATGAAGGCTTGTTGCTTGAATTGGAACAATTCATCAAATGTGCGTTTTAAGCCCACTTTGCGGAGTGGCAAATCATGTTTTAAGCCCACTTGAGGTGGCAAATCTGCACTTTTAAGCCCACTTGAGGGTGACAAATTCAAACATTTTTTCGCAAAACAAACATGAGTTGAGTTGTTCTAATTCTTGCGATTTTAGTCTATACTTGCTTATGTGCGTCACATAGTAAAGTTAGCTACTAATCGGAATAAAAACACATAATGTTTATAAAAGAACATATCATAATTAGAAGAGGCCGATCCTTTGATTGGGCGAGCGGGGGTGCTCAATTCATGACCTTCCCCTCTCGTGCCCAAGTTCCGGAGCCAAGGCAACTTTGGTGATAACGGACACGTGGCCTTTGGCACGAGTCAGGGTTTCCTAAATTTTCCCAAAATAAAATATTTAGGCGGCGACTCTGTAATCTGGTAAAGCAATCCAATTTTAGCACTTTTTGATTCAAGATCAATTTTCCAAAACGATTTGCCGAATTTGGACTCTTTAGTGTTTATCAGTTTCACACTGCACCTTGTGAGACTAGATTCAGAACCGCGGGAGTCCGAACTGTGAGGCCTTCTTTTCAAACCCTTTCCAAAGGGCGATGGCACGGAAAAAGGCGAGCCCACAGTTTCTGGTGACTCCGCTAGGGATTTAGAGAACTTGACTCAAACTCATGATATGTTGTTTTATCTACACTTATATGTTTCTTTGCATTGCATTTGCATCGGTGCGCCTAAGTCACAGTGTTTTCCATCTGCTATTCCTGAGCAGTTTGCCGGAGGCTTGCTTGGAAAAGCTTGCCAAAAGGTTGACCAGTTGCGGGCTCTGCCAAGATGGGAACACAACCCTTGGATCTGGACTACCGCTGTACCATTTGATCCTCCTTTCACTTCTTGGTGTTACGTGTGAGAGGTATATTAGGTAGTCTTGTTGAGGTACCCGTTTTGACCAATCGACCTAGTTGCATATCGAAAATCATAGAGACTATTCCAAACTAGAACAGCTTGCTTACCCAAATGCAGGATTGTGGTGAAACCACTTTGTTTGAATAGTTATCCCTAGTTCTTGACGAAACTAGGACAGGGTAACCCTACCCCATCATAGGGGTGTTTTGGCTCTCTTTTAACTGGTATGTGCTTTACAGTGAAACTGTACAGGGCTGTGCATATCAGTTGCCAAGTTGGTATCTATTTTGGGGCAGAATTTAGTAAAAAGCACAATCATTCAGCTGTGATCATATCCATTCTAGTGAAATTGGGCTGATGATGCTGTCTGTTTTCTCTTTTGCAAGGTAGTCCTGGAAAAATAGCTTCAGAAGGCTCCAATATCCTCGGGTACTCTGGACTTGTATTGATAGACTTTGTTAGGTCGGAATTGGTTTAGAAGCAACCTGTGTTTACCTCACCCCCACCAGTTACAAGACGAAGGAGATTTAGGCAGAATTCACTAGTGTAATGTCTAAAGCAGTCACCCCACAGTTTACCCAGGTCTAGTTTGGTCTGGGAACAGTTGTCTATATTCAGCTTAGCACGAGATCAATCACCCATTCCCATGGCTCAGTATCCTCTAGCCAGTGTGGAAGAACAGATACAACACCTGCAATAGACAATCGAGGCATCGCCAGAGGACGTAGTCCGTCAAAGCAAAGTCGTGGCTCGCTGTCAAGTGATAAACAGTGCAATAACAATGACACACCGTGCAGCCTTCAGATCTCATGCACCTCCCAGGGGTAACCCGACACCTAGAGCCACTACCCATACTGCTAATGTCCAAAAGACTCAAGGTAATCCGGCGGAGCCAATCCCAGAACAGGCCTCTAAAGCTCATGTCTATCAAACCGAAGCTCTGTTTGAATTTGAGGTTGACCCAACTAGGGATGAGCATGGTCCGGATTGGACCGGATTGGAGTAAAACCAAGACCAATCCGTTATCTATGGGTCCTGAAAAATTGGAACCAATCCAATCTGTTTAAATCGTGGAACCAATCCAAACCAATCCATTTAAACATGGATTGGATCGGTTTAGGACCACGAATTCACATAATTAAATAACAAAAAAATATATACAACACTTTAATTTCATAAAAATATAAATATAGCACTATATTAGTTTCACAATAGTAACATGTCTTTTCATAATAGCAAAAAACTGTTCTAGATCTTAAACAACCATAAGAAAACTAGTTCTACCATAAGTATTTAGAGCATTACAAATTAACACTAAAAACTAGCAAACAAAATTAATAAAAGAAGATACTATGCAAGTTTAGGTTTGGATTTAAGTTTTATATGAAATAAGAGAAGATATTATGCAGGAGAGTGTATAATAAAAATATAGACTATTTGTGTACAGTCCGGATCGGTTCCAATCCGGAACCGTGAGGTTCGATCCAAAACCAATCCGTGAACAAAGAATTTTTAGTTTTTCAATCCGAAACCGAACCACGGATTCAAAAAATCAATCCAAACCTACTAGATTGGACTGGACTGGATCGGATTGGATTATAGATTTCATGGATTCCTTGCTCAGCCCTAGACCCAACTGCACTTAAGGTCAATAAACTGGAGAAGTTATTCAAACGCGCACAAAGAATGAACTCCATCTCGGATTTAGAGGATGGATATACTGAATCTGTAACTACCTTACCAGAGCGGTTTAAAATGCCGCATATTGACCGCTTCGACGGCTTTGGAGACCCAATGGTGCACCTCCGCTTGTTTTTTGATATCCTGAGGCCAATGGGTTTGACCCCAGCCCAGAAGTTGCCACTATTCGGCCGAACCATGTCTGGGATAGCCGCAATCTGGTATGCGAAATTGGAGAACTTTATGAAACAGAACTGGGAAGAGATGGCTGAGGCCTTTATTGCTCAATACTCCTACAACACACAGATTAAGGTCACAATTCGTGATCTCGAAGTCACCCGCTAAGAGCCAAAAGAGGGTTTCTCAAAGTTCATGACGAGATGGAGAGCAAAGGCCTCGATGGTGACTACAAGGTCTTCCGACAAAAATCAAATCAGGATGATTGTTCAGAATCTGCATGGCAAGTTACTGCAGAGGATGATCGTTCTACCTCTGTTTACCTTTCCAGACCTTCATGAAATGAGGGTTCAAATCGAGGATGCCATTAGACAAGGGATCTTTGTGGAAGATAATGAGCCTTTGAAAAAGAATGTTATTTGCAATTCCAATGCTACTACTGACGGTAGCACAGTTGCAAAATGCTCAGAAGTAAACACGGTCGCCACTCCCCTCAATGGCCAAAAACCAACCACTTCGACTTGGCCTCAAGCCCGAAATTTCCATCCTCTTTATATGAGTCTCTCTCAAGCTTTGAGAACGCTACAAGAAAAAAGGTACCTAGAGCTCTTAGAACCCCAACCCCTCCCAAATCCTCTTCCACCAAGATATGACCCAGCTAAATACTGTGCCTATCATCAACAGCACGGTCATGATACGAACCGTTACATCTGCCTCCATCATAAGATTCAGGATCTTATTGACGAAGAGACCATAACTCCACCAAAAGGACCTCAAGCTAGTACTGACCCGTCATCTCTAAATCTCAATCTAATCCATACACTCCCATCCACCTACAACCCCAGCATATACATCACCCCAGCTCATTTACCCAAGCCTGAGGTGTTCATTCCAAAAAGCACGGAATTGTGCATGATGGAAGCAATCGAACCCCAATCATCTCAAACCCCTGAACCCACTACTTCTGAGCTGATGAGAATGATTGAAGATCTTCAGAGAACTGTAGTAGATTTGGCCTTTGGGATATTGGCTCCGTCATCGCCCATATCACATGCCAAAAATTTCATGCCGAAAGGCTTTCCAATCTTGGGGCAAGCTACAATTGAAAATGGCCAACCTAAAGCCATCCCAGGTCTGGGCAATGACATGCCGACAATAACTAGGCTCCGCTCTGATATAGAGACCCAATCCCTTGGCAAAGTGGAGGCAAATAGCAAGAACAAGGTAGGGGCATGCATTGGTCCTTATGAACATCTTCAGTGGGCTATTGAGGCTTTGAAGGCTAAAGGGCTGAACAAACTGCAAGTGCTCATAGTTGTTGCAACGACTGTGGATGACGCTTTTGCCACTTAGGATGAGAGCATTCTGAATCAAGGGGAAAGCCGGGAAAAGGGATGCCGTACCAGAAACGCCCCTTTCAGCTCCAATCCTACACTCGGAAAAGATCATTAAACCCAGTCAACACCTGCCAACCCCTTTGCCAGTACATCCAACATAACTCCACAAACCTCGAAGCACCAACCCTAAGGCCAGAGGGTCTTCGCCTCGCTTTACATGACCTTGTTCAAAGCTCTTCAAATCCTTATAGGATAAGGCCATCTCAAACCCTTTGAGCCTCGGCCTCTTCCGGATCCCTTTCCAGCTAAGCATAATCCGGCAAAGTACTATGCCTTCCATCAACAAACCGGCCATGGCACTAATGTTTGTTTTTGTCTTCGCCATGAAATAAAAGATTTGATTGATAAAGGGGTCATCGCTGCACCAGGTCCTACAAAGTCTATCGATACTGGATCGATGAACTTGGAGGATAATATGATTATGTGATTGGGGGAGGAATCACTTGATGGTGGCGCTCATTTTACTCCAGATGTAGTGGATAACACGCACTGTATTGAGCAATTTGAAAATACTGTTTATTGTACTTTCTGACTTAGGTATTAAGTTAGTTCTGTTGTGTTGTATTAAGTCTGTCTTGTTGTATCGAGTTAGTCTTGTTATGTTAGAGTCGAGTGATTTCAGGGGTGTTACCTCGGACATCACTTGTTTGTTTTGTGTTTTTCTTTTACACTAGTTCTTTTGTGTCTGTTTTTTCCATTAGGCTAGTTGCGCCAGAAGATCTGAATGAAACGGCAGAGCTTTTCACCTACTTTTCTGTGCCATGAAATCATTGCATTGACCTAAGTTTTTCAAAACTTTTCTAACACTGATGAAAACAAAGAGGGAGGAATTCTTCGAGATTTGTAAAAATTTGATTAACTGAGAAGAAGAGAGGCATGCTAAGCTCTTAATGAATGAGATCATATGTTGTTAATGTGAGTACTGTGAAGGATTCTAGCTTGATCCAGATTGGTTCTACATTGTATTCAACGAGAGCAACTAGTCGCTTTCTTAAAAGATTTTAAAAAATATTTTGCGTGGTCCTACGAAGACATGTATGGAATCGCTCTCGTGATTGTGCAGCATATGATCACTCTCGGCTTCAAGACTCGACCCTTTTTGTTTTCAAACCTTGAACTTTGACTCATAATGTTCAACGATCAACCAAAACATGACGCTTGTATGGCCGGATCGGAAGTAGCCCTTGAACTAGGGGCAAAAATGTCAGATGTGCTCAAAGATTCAAAGGATAGGTCATTTTGCAAACCAATGAAGACGGGCAGAAAGCCAAATCCCATGAATGAAAAGAAGAAAGTTTTTCTGAAGGACAATCGAGTTCCTATCCGTAACACTAGGGGCTAATTCGACCCCAATTGGATGGGCTCTCACATCATCAAGACTATTTAGTCAGAAACAACAGCCATTCTCCTGGATTCAGGTGGCTTAGGGATCCTATGGCCAATCAACATGGACAAGTTACACTTTTTTTATCCTTGAGAGGCTCACTGGGCTGAAAACTCGAAAGGGCGACCCAGGCAAAAGTTAGAGCAGAGAAAAAGAAGAAAAAGAATAAAAATGAAAAAATGAAGAAATGAAGAAAATGCAAAGATGAAAAGAAAAAGAAAAGATGAAAAGAAAAAAAAAAAAAAAAAAAGAAAAGGAAAAGAACAAAAATGAAAAAATGAAAAGAAAAGAAAAACATAGCTCGTAAGGTTGAAAACCCTGAAGGGTGGCTTTGGCAAAAGTTAGAGCCCAAAAAGAGAGTGTCAACACCCGAGTGAACCTCTACCCGGAACTACGTACGACCTGATTCCCATGTTTGGGATACGTAGGCAACTTCATCCTAAAGTCCGGCCCCAATCCTTTTCAGCCTGTTTGGCTCATCCATGTTGATTGGTGTAGACACCCCATTTTTGACCGACCTTAAGACTCAGACGTCACTGATTGAGCGCTCGGTGATGTTGCATACTGTGCTCGTTCAGAAGTCTCAGAGTTGCGGCCGTGCGCCCTGCCTCCGGACTTCGGAACCCTCTTTTCTACCTTGTCTCGGTTTGCGAACCAGACTCGGTTTTCTCTGTTTTCTTTCCTGAGGGAAGGAAGTGGTCTCAGAGACTATCTCCGGTGGCGTGAGCTACTTTTACCAGAGGCCATTCTGCCCATTTCGAACCGGTTCCTGCTGGACCGTTAGGCCGTGTGCCTCGGCTCGGGACCGCCCAACCATCTCCGAGTTCTCCGGTTTTTGGCTTGCACCTCTGTTTTATCGTTCTGAGGAACACTGGGGTCTCAGAAACCCACTTCGCAGCCGAACACCACTTCCGGTGCCCGGCAGCCCATTTTCGGGACCCCAAACTGCGCGGTTTTGGTCCCGAGCTTTCATTTTGCATCCGTTTTCTCCGGTTTTTGGCAGAGACCTCTGTTTTAGCATTCCGAAGAACACTGGGGCCCCTGATGCCCACTTCGTGGCCGTATGCCACTTTCGGTGCCTGTAGCCGGTTTCCGGGACCCCGAATCGCGCGGTTTGGGCCCCGAGCATTCATTTTGCATCAGTTTTCTCTGATTTTTGGCAGGAACCTCTGTTTTGTCATTCCGAGGGACACTGGGGTCGCAGATACCCACTTCGCTGCTGAACACCACTTCCGGCACCTGCAGCCCATTTTCGGGATCCCGAATTGCTCGGTTTTGGCCCCGAACGTTCATTTCTCATTAGTTTTTGTTCAAACTTGGCAGGTACCTCTGTTTCAACACTAGGAAGATCACTGGGGGGTGGGAGGTCAGCAATTATCCCAGATAACCAGTTTCGCTCCTCCGGAGCCCGTTTTTCTCACTTCCGGGCCAGTGTTGAACACCTTGGGGGTATTTTCTTCCAACCAAAGCTACATATCTGTGATCAGAGGACATGGGAGGACACTTTGGTATGGTGGTCGGCCAGAAACTGTGGGTTTCATTTTTGGGCCTCTCCTTCAAGCTCTATGTTGTGACTCCTGGTTCAATGTTGCCAAATTCCAACCTTGGATCCTTGTTCTACACATCTGGGAGGATACTTTGGTATGGTGGTCGGCCAGCAATTGTTGGTTTCATTTTTGGGCCTCTCCTTCAAGCTCTATGTTGTGACTCCTGGTTCAATGTTGCCAAATTCCAACCTTGGATCCTTGTTCTACACACCTGGGAGGATACTTTGGTATGGTGGTCGGCCAGAGATTTTACTATTCATTTTTTTGGGGGTGGCCGACCGGCCATGGTGGGTGGCTGGCCGACCAGGTGGAGTGGCTGGCCGGCCACCTTGCAGAAAACCACCTGGCCGGCCAGATTCCTGCTTTCCAGCCTGTTCCAGTTGTCCGGATATTTTTCTCAAAATATCACCCCATCCGGGGGATATTTTGGGAGGGAAAGCTTGGATGCTTTGCCCTCCCCTTTTACACCTTTTTTCCTCTATTTAAAGGGACCATCACCTCCTTTGCAGAGGTTACAAAATTTGTCTTCAAGAGCACTTAAGCAAAAACCCTAATCTCCATAGCCAAAACCTTCAAAAAAGCTTTAAGTCTTGCTTGATTTCTTCACCAACACCTAGCCTCACCATTCCAACTTTGATTCCAGCAGCTAGGAAGTGAATTTCAGAGGTTGAGAAGCCACAAATCCAAGCCAAGAAGCAAAGAAAGACAAGTCTTCAAGGGTAAGTATTCAAAACCAACTTTTAGGGCTTTTTCTTGATCCTTTATTATACTCTAATTGGTTGAGAATTGGGGCTCCGATCCCTACTGCTTTTGTGCTCATTTTGAGCCCCTCTACAACATTGTAGAAGGGCTCAACTCCATTTGGTATTTGTATATATTAGTTCCTTCAATATTCATCAAGTTTGTCACATTTTTGCATGCTAAAATTGACCTATTTGTGTTGGTTTTTGGGGCTCCAACCCCTACTGATTTCTTGCTTATTTTGAGCCCCTCTACAACATTGTAGAGGAGCTCAACTTCAGTTGGCCATTGTATATACTAGTTCCTTCAATTTCATCAAGTATGCCATATTTTGTATGCAATTTTTGACCTATTTGTGTTTGTTTTTGGGACTTCGACCCCTACTGGTTTTAGTCTTATTTTGACCCCCTTTACATGTTTCATGAAGAAGGTTTGGTCATTTGATGTATAGATTGCATGTCTTGTGTTATACCCTTTTGTGGCTCCATTTTGCCTTCCTTTTCTAGCATGTTTTTCTTATGATTTAGAGGCTGCCATCTTCTGCATATATGCTTATCTTTGGGTCCTCTTTAATGTTGTAGAAGAAAGTTTGTCCATTTGGTGTTTGTATATACCACCTCCCATTGTAATGCTCTTTTGGCCATTAATCTTGTATGATTCTGTTGCCATATCTATGCTTGCATTTTGGCCATGCTTATTACTGACAGATATCCATTTTTGGGACTGCCTTGCTACTGTTCTTGCTGCCATGATCATATTTTGTATGTATAGCATGGCTATAGGCCATTTCGGGGCTTAATTTCACATTTTCGGGATGATTGCATGCTTCGGTTGTCATTTCGTATCATTTCGGGGTTGTTTTACATCATTTGTGAGTGCTGAAATTCCTTTGCCTTGCTTACATATCATTTCCTGCCATTTCGTGCCTTAATCCATTGCCTCGGTTTGCGTGCCTGTGGGTACGCACTTCGAGGCACCTTCGTTTTTATCCGACGGCCTCCTATGTGAGTGAGCTGAGGCTCTCCCATGTTGGTGTAAGTCCATCGCGGCATTACGTGTGTCATTTTCATCATTTCATCATCGCCTCGATTTGCGCGCCTGTGGGCACGCACTTCGAGGCACTTCGGTTTTATCCGATTTTCATTCTTTCATCATCGCCTCGATTTGCGCGCCTGTGGGCACGCACTTCGAGGCACTTCGGTTTTATCCGATTTTCATTTCATCATCGCCTCGATTTGCGCGCCTGCGGGCACGCGTTTCGAGGCACTTCGGTTTTATCCGATTTTCATTATTTCATCATCGCCTCGATTTGCGCGCCTGCGGGCACGCGTTTCGAGGCACTTTGGTTTTATCCGATTTTCATTCTTTCATCATCGCCTCGATTTGCGTGCCTGTGGGCACGCACTTCGAGGCACTTCGGTTTTATCCGATTTTCATTCTTTCATCATCGCCTCGATTTGCGCGCCTGCGGGCACGCGTTTCGAGGCACTTCGGTTTTATCCGATTTTCATTCTTTCATCATCGCCTCGGTTTGCGCGCCTGTGGGCACGCACTTCGAAGCACTTCGGTTTTATCCGATTTTCTATTTCATCATCGTCTCGGTTCGCGTGCCTGTGGGCGCGTATTTCGAGGCACTTCGGTCTTATCCGATTTGCATTTCACATCATGACCTCGGTTTGCGTGCCCGTATGCACGCATTTCGAGGCACACTCTGTTTTATCTGATTTGCATTCCGTATGCCATTTTCACGGATTGCGTGCCTGTGGGCACGCATTTCGAGGCATTTTATTTTAGTCTCATTACACATCGTATTTCATATCATTTCATGCTTGTATGTCATTTTCTCGGTTCGCGTGCCCGTGGGCACGCATTTCGAGGCATCTCATTTTCATAGCATTGTGCATGCTATATCATATGTTAGTTGCATTTCATGCATATCATGCATATTGCACGGGAAACGAGGCACGTTTCGTACTCCGAGTAACGGAACGGGTCTCAATTCCCAAGTCACCGACACTCCGGATTATCCATGATGGAGTTAGGTTTTGGTGTGGCATCCATCTATATTCATCCCGATATCGAGTTGTGCAAATCGGTTCCTCGGTCATCATGCATCGGTATGCGTGATTGGTGGCACGAGGATCAAGGCATGCATATATTTGTGAAATACATTGCTGTGCCCTTTTCCTGCTCTCTGTCACAGCAAAATCAGGAATCAACAGCTTTTCAGAGCTTGGCACGCATTTCAAGAAACATTGTGAAACAGAGGCTGATTGGGGCATCGTCGTGGATTTCTGCGCCAAACAGCTCCACATTCAGCAAAAGCAAGGCAGTCCCTGGCTTGCATGCCAGTTTTATTGCTTTCTTAGTTTAATTTGTCGATCAATTAGAAATCTGTATATTTCGGACTGTAATATTCTTTCATTTGGGTCTGTATTATTATTTATTCGGACCCTCTGCGCGAGGGCAAAATTGTAATAAGGGTGTGTGAGTGCGATGTATGTCTTCCAACCCCCATTTCTTTCTCCCTTTTATTTACCCGCTTTGAATGGTTAGATATAGGGCATATTTCAATTAGCATAACAGTATGACAGCATGTTTGCATCATTCATCTGTTTTGCACGCACTTTCGGCGATCATACAAACCGTGCATCAGATTTCAATTCCAAGTTGAGTACTTGATAGTCAGTATCTCGTATGCCATATTTAGAATAGCCGAGTCGCTATAATTGCATCTTTGCATGTGTTGCATTAGGCATTACAAAGATACTTAGGATCATGCATGATTTCTAATCGGTTTCTGCTTTTGGCTTGGAGTACTCGGTGAGTTTTACGCTTTAGCATCCTCGCATGCGTGTGAGTGTTGCCATGATAGCATGCTTGCCATGAGGCTATATGCTTATGTGATATAACTGCCTTGAATGCCTGTGGGTGGAGGTTGAGTTATCTGAATTGGGACAATTCATCAACTGTTTGTTTTAAGCCCACCAGATAGTGGCAAAATCATGTTTTCTAAGCCCACCCAAGGGTGGCAAATCCGCATTTTAGCCTACCTGCGGGTAGCACCATCAAACCATTTTCCAAACAAACAAACATGAAATGTTTAGTTCCAATTCAGACGGCCCAGTCTATACTTGTTTGCTGCGAGCATCACATAGTAATCTAGGCTAATAACCGGAATAAGAACTCACAAAGTTTTCAAAAACAGATATCATGGTTAGTAGAGGCCGGTCTTTGACCGGGCGAGAGGGGGTGCTCACGATGTGACCTTCCCTAATCGTACCCAAGTTCCCGAGCCAACTTTGGTGATGACGGACACGTGGCCTTTCGGCACCGAGTCAGGGTTTCCTAAATTTCCCATTTTAAAATATTTAGGTGGCGACTCATTATCCGCAAAGCAATCCATGTTTGGCACTTCTTTCAAAAATCTGCTTTCTTCAAAACGACGGTTTGGATTTGGACTCTTTGGTTCAAGATTCGAACCGCAACAAAATCGAGTCCGAATCAGAAGCGAGGTCCTCATGGCGTTATTACGATTCGCGACTCACTGGGATTTAGAGAACTTGACTCGAACTCATGATATCTCGATTTTGACTACATCTGTGTGTTTCTTTGCATTGCATTTGCATTGGTGCCTAGGACACCGTGTTTGCCATATGCCATTCTCAACGACGATTTCTTGGAGGCTTGTCTTGTCAAGTCATGTCCGTAAGGCCGATCGGCTCTGGCTCGACAAAGATGGGAACACAAACCCCGGTTTTACCGGGGCACCCTTTTTGACCATTCGACCTAGTGCATATTCGGATCCATAGTGACCATTCCAAACTAGGACAGGTTGCTTACCCGTTTATAGGTTGTTTGAAGCCGCTGCGTGCATAGTGAACCCCTAGTTCCTGACAAAATAGGACAGGGAAACCCTACCCCAACATAGGGGTGTTTTGGCTCTCATTTATCTGCTATGTGTTTGCTAGAGTGCGTCTCTACAGGGAATGCATGTATCAGTATGAGTTTGGGCATCAGGCCTGCGGGCATCAGTTTTGAGTTGGCACGTTACGCCTACGGGCATCAGTCAGCTATTTGAGAATCAGTTGTCTGCGGATATCAGATTCAGTTTAGGGAAACAGTGATATGGGAACAGTGACCAGTGGTTGAGGACAGTGTATTTCCAGCTTATCCAAACTGTGTGTTGTATGCTCGACTATGTGTTGTATGTATTTAAATTTAAGCTGTTATGCTGCCCGTTTTTCTGGTCATTTATTTCCTTTTGCTTTATTATCTTTTTGCTAGGACAGTTTGTAGCACCATTGCTTCCGAGCCAGTCGATACTCCCCAAGCAATCTGGACACGAGGTCGCCGACTCAACCGATCCGAGGATCTAGTTGACGGACATCCAGTGTTTCACTCTCTACCCCCTGTTATTAGAAGGAGGCCGAGAAGGCACAGTATATCAGAGCACGGATCACCGGAACCGCAGTCTACTATAGTGTCAGATAGTCGGGTTGATATTCCTCTTTCTGCTATAGAGATACACCTGCCAGTTATTCAGATGGAACAACAGAACACAGCAATGGAGGCGATGATGCGCCAGATGAGTGAAAGCATGAAACAAATGCAAGATGATGCTATCCGCCAGGCGGAATTTTCCAAACAAAGAAGCCGTTCATGGCCCAACAAATGAGTTGATCATCAGACATGCCAGCAGAACGCTGCCTCTGCTTCACACCAAGTCCCTCCTCCACCAGGAGCACAGCATGTTCCTCCACCACCTGGGGCTCCATTACTTGAGCCGACATCTACTGGCCAGAATGCCCCTCCAAATCTACAGAATACCCAAGCTACCCTCCCAAATCCACAAAATGCTCCGCCAAACCCACAAAACACTCAAGAGGACACGGGTCTTCCAACGGGGCTGGCTCTGCCCCCGCTTCTACCACAACTGTCCAAAAACATTACACAGACCTACCCGGACGCTCCATTTGAGTTCGAGGTAGACCAGACAGCTCTGAAATTGAGCAAGTTAGAGAAGCTCTTCAAAAAGTCTCAGGGGGTGAAGGCCATCCCAGATATTGAAGACGGTTATACTGATGTAGCCGTGACATTGCCGGACAGATTTAAGATGCCCCAGATCGATCGCTTTGATGGATTCGGGGACCCTATGGTTCACCTCCAGCTATTTTCAGACGTCTTAAGACCAATGGGCCTAACCCGACCGCAAAAGCTTTCTTTGTTCGGTCGAACCCTGTCGGGCGTGGCATCCACTTGGTATTCGAAGCTGGAAGATCAGGTGAAGGTAAACTGGGATGAGATGGCCGAGGCCTTCGTGGCACAATATTCATACAACACGCAGATCGAGATCACAACTCGTGATCTCGAGACGACGAGGCAAGAGCCCAAAGAATCTTTCTCTGATTTTGTCACCCGGTGGAGGGCGAAGGCATCGATGATGACCTTAAGGCCGACTGACAGAGATCAGATCCGGATGATTGTGCGCAATCTCCAGCCGGCATTAATGAAGAAGATGATTGTAGTTCCCTTCCCCACCTTCGCAGATCTGCATGATATGGGTATGCAAATAGAGGATGCGATGAAGCAGGGTTTGTTTGACCAAGATCGGGATCAACCCCGGAGAACATTCAACCGTGGTAATAATGCAGGCCCGAGTGGCTCTTCCAATACAAGAACTTCAGAGGTCGGAATGGTCACCACCAATCCCCCTCCCCAACCAAGGTCCGCAGCGGCCACACCATTTTCTGATGCCTCTGGGAGCAGTGACCAAGCTCCAAGGTACCAACCCAGAGGTCAACGAACCTTCTCCCCACTACACATGCCTTTGTCTAAAGTCCTCGGGGTTCTAGTCAGAAAAGGGCATCTTAAACCCTTGGAACCGAGGCCCCCTCCAAATCCACTCCCACCTTCCTACAACCCAGCTAAATATTGCAAATATCACCAACAGCATGGTCATGACACCGACCAATGCTATAGGCTGCGTCATGAGATTCAAGATCTCATTGACAAGAACATCATTCTACCTCCTCAAGGACCCAATGTCACAAACAACCCACTCCCCAAACACAACCAAGATCCACAAAAAAGAGTCAACCTCATCCATACGGGGGTCGCTTCATATGATCCCAGTATCTATATCACTCCCTCCCACCTACCCAAGCCGGAGGTGATCCTCCCTGATAGCACGGATTTGTGCATGATGCACACCTCCACGACCCAACCTGAGCCAAAGGTGGTGACCACCGAGAATGGAATTGGGCAGGCTTCCGAGGAGAGCAAAACTGTTGAGTCTGGGGTGGAGCAATCTGAGAATTTAGCTGGCAGAGCTTATGATCCGAGTGGATATATCTTGTCAATGAGCCAACCTAAGCTGAGTATCGGGTTGCCAGAGAAGGCTGAGTTGTGTATGATCCGGAGGGATGAACTTGAATCAGCGGGGGATGATCTGACTGCGGCGGAAGAGGGCTTCGCCAACCTTCAATTTTTCAATAATCAGGAATCGGGTGATGCATCAATTAACTGGTTCGATTACGAGGAGTCAGCAGAAGTCGTCGGGTGGTTGGATGATCAGCCTGATGTTGTACCATTTGTGGCCGGAAGGGCCGAGGATCAGATTAAATTGCCGGAGAGCGCCGGTGCGAAGAATTCCGCTCGGGACCAAGACATTTTGAAAACTGAACAACTGATGTTGGAAGAACAGGAAAAGAGATGGGTTTCTGAGAGAGCCCGAAAAGCGAAGAACCATGAGGAAATTGAGAGTGCTGTGGGCACGAAAACTGAACATGCTGTGAGCATGAGGGAGGAAAATGCCGAGAACACAAACAAACTAGAACCAGACAGGTGCCTGCTAGACGCTAATGGAATGTGGTGGGAGGATGACGACTTGTATCTTGCCCACACAGCATTTAAGATCAAGTGTGGCCAACCAGACAAAGACTGGTACCTCGAGGAGGTAGACCATATGACTAGAAGTGGGCGGTATTTCAAGCCCCCACACCTTGATCAACCTGAGGTATCTGGGAAAGATAAGGAGGCAGAAAAACAGAAAGAGAAACAAGTGGAAGAAGAGGTCAGATCAAGCGAATAAAGAAAATACAAGCAGATATCTCCATCTGGGGACTGCTTATGGCTTCGAGGGTGCACCGGCAGGCTGTCTTATCTGCCATGGACAGAGCAAAACTTTCCATCGAAACTACGCCGGAACAACTAGTTGGTTTGGTCTTCCCGGGAGGAGGTTCCCCGGCATTGACCTTACGGACAAGGAATTGCCGCCTGAGGGCGTGGATCATAACAGACCTCTTTACATCTCTGTAGAATGCAGGGACAAGTGGATTCCGGTGGTACTGGTTGATACCGGATCCGCTATTAACGTCTGTCCGGCCAGAACGGCGTATGCAATTGGGTTAAAGCCTGCGGACTTTACACCGACTACTCAAGTGATCAAGGCCTATGATAATACAAGCAGGGATGTCCTGGAGACAGTAAAAATCCAAACCAAGATCGGGCCTGGACAACACGAAGTAGATTTTCATGTCTTGGAGGTCCCTGCTTCCTTTAACATGCTTTTGGGGCGACCCTGGTTGCATCAGGTGAAGGCCGTCTCATCTACTCTACATCAAATGGTGAAATACCCCTATGGAAAGGGAGTAGCCATTGTTTTCGGGAATTCATCAATCCGTCCCCCTCCGGAGGTATCCACGCCAGTCCTAGAGATTGAACACGGCATGGAGGACATGTTTATATCGGGATTTACTTTGGCTGAGGCCCAGGTGGTGCAAAACATAATGGCTGTGAATGAGGGTTTGTATGTCAGCGCTCAAGCCGTCTACCTCATGAACAAGCTACAGCATATCCCTGGGATGGGATTGGGAAGAAGCGGCCGGAAAGGCGTCGCAGCGTTGGCCGAAGTGCCACATAATCCACATACCTTTGGATTAGGTTATCTGCCTACCAAAGAAGACTAGGCGAGAAAAGGAAATGGCGGCAGGCAGGCAAGCAGTGGGAAGCCTTTTGATCTAATACATAGGCCCATCTGGGGTACCCTGAACGGACGCTTTGTCCGGGGGGGGAAGATTTTCCATTCTGCGGCTTCCCAGAGCCATGGTTTAACGCGGAGAGGGAGCGCTGCATGTGTTTCAAATCTTCTTCGACTGCAATTATCCGGATGACGCGTTGCTCTGAGCGCATGCACCCAACAACCGAGACCGAAAGCAATAAGGCAGAGGATGCTGAGGGCACAGAATTGGAAATTGGGGTAGCACTGGCATGTCTCCTCTCTGATCCTCTGATCGACCAAGATTGCTTGGGGAATAACGTCGCGGTTTCCATGATTGGAGATGAAACGGCTGCGAGCCAACCAGCAGCTATCTTGGATGCATCCGTCGCACCCTCTCTCATTTGGCAGTACGAGGAGGGATTCTTATCCAGCAGTTCCGGGTCAGGTAGTGAGCCGGAGTCTGATTCCACCGAGTCTTCTGAGTCGGAATCAGATTCCAGCTCGACTGAGTCTGAGTCTGGTACTCCTGGGGGTGTCAACCCGGATGCCAAAGTCCTGTCCAGGTCGTCTTTTTCCTTTTCTTTTGAGTCTGTTGTAACAGAAGAATCGGACGATTTGGATGAACTTAATGAGAATGAGGTGAATGTGGTTTCCGAGTACTTTTCTGTGCCCCTAATTTATTGTTTAAATCAGGACTTTCAAAATTTTGATCAAAACGACGAGGACGAAGTTCCTCCGGTTTTACAACGACTAATTGAGCAAGAGCAAGAGAGGTTTGTTAAACCCTTAATGGATGAAATCATTTTTGTGAATATTGGTACTGAGGAGGACCCGCGGCTGGTCCAGATCGGGTCCACGTTGTCTTCGGAGGAACGCGAGCGCTTAGTCGCTTTATTAAAAGATTTCAAAGATGTTTTCGCGTGGTCCTACGAAGACATGCCTGGAATCGATCCTGAGATTGTACAGCATCGGATCCCCCTTGACCCCGAGGCCCGACCTGTCAAACAGAAGCTCAGAAGGATCCGCCCGGACTGGGCTCTCAAGATTAAGGAAGAGGTCACCAAGCAAATCGACGCAGGCTTCCTGCTAGTATCTGAATATCCGACTTGGTTGGCCAACATAGTGCCGGTGCCGAAGAAAGATGGCAGGATCCGAGTGTGCGTAGACTTCAGGGATTTAAACAGAGCCAGTCCGAAGGACGACTTTCCCTTGCCACACATTGATGAGCTAGTGGACTTTACAGCAAGGCATGCACTGCTCTCGTTCATGGATGGCTTCTCGGGCTATAACCAGATAGTGATGGCGCCAGAGGACAGAGAAAAGACTGCATTCACTACCCCGTGGGGAACCTACTGCTACCGGGTCATGCCGTTTGGGTTGAAGAATGCTGGGGCTACTTATCAACGGGCCGCGACCACAATACTACATGATATGATCCACAAAGAGGTTGAGGTGTATGTGGACGACATGATTGTCAAGTCCAAAGAAAGAGAGGGCCACTACACCGCCTTGCACAAGTTTTTCCAAAGGATCAGGGAATTCCGGTTGCGGCTAAACCCTCAGAAATGTACGTTTGGTGTTACAGCGGGGAAAATGCTGGGGTTTCTGATTACACAAAGGGGCATCGAGGTCGACCCTTCCAAAATCAAGGCCCTCTTAGAAATGCCACCACCGAGGACTGAAAAGGAGGTGCGAGGCTTTCTGGGTAAAGTGCAATTCATAAGACGGTTTATTTCAAAACTAACCTTGACTTGTGAACCACTTTTTGGTCTTCTGAAGAAAGGCAAGAAGTTTCAATGGGACGGCCGATGTCAAGCTGCGTTTGAACAGATTAAAGAATATCTACAGAACCCACCCGTTTTGTCACCAGCAGAACCAGGGAAACCGTTGATTTTGTATCTGTCAGTAACTGAAACCACGATGGGTTGCATGCTTGCACAGGAATCAGAAGATAAGGTGGAAAGAGCCATCTATTATTTGAGCAAGAAGATGCTAGAATACGAGACCCGGTATACGCCGTTAGAGAAGGCTTGCCTAGCTTTGGTATGGGCTACCAGGAAGCTGCGGCACTACCTGTTAGCTCACTCTGTAATGTTGGTTTCACGACTTGATCCCATCAAATATCTTTTCGAGAAACCAGCACTTACGGGTAGGCTAGCTCGTTGGTTGCTGCTGCTCTCCGAATTTGATCTCACATATGTGACGCGCAAGTCAGTAAAGGGCAGAGCAGTAGCAGAGTTCCTTGCCGACCATCCGGTTGAGGGGGATGAAGCAGTTGAGTACCTATTCCCAGATGAAGCAATTC
This sequence comes from Camellia lanceoleosa, assembly GCA_025200525.1. Lineage (NCBI taxonomy): Eukaryota > Viridiplantae > Streptophyta > Magnoliopsida > Ericales > Theaceae > Camellia > Camellia lanceoleosa. The sequence continues at coordinate 162,959,175 of CM045764.1, forward strand.
TGCATATCGACGAGGAAACTTGGACAATGTACTTTGACGGAGCATCAAATCAACATGGGTATGGGATAGGAGTGTTGCTGATAACACCCGACAATTCCCGTATCCCTCTAGCCTTCAAACTCCGGTTCAAAGTCTCAAATAATGAAGCAGAATATGAAGCGTGCATTCTTTGGTTTGGAAGCACGGAATTAGGGGCAAGGCAATTTGGGCGTCATTGGGGATTCGAACCTTGTTGTGTCTCAAGCTAAAGGAGACTGGAAAGTAAAAGAGGAAAACATGATGATGTATCACCAAACCTTGGACTTGCTGATTCCTCGGTTTGAGAAGCTGAATTTCGCTCATCTACTAAGAGAGAACAACAAGTTCGCAGATGCTTTAGCAACTCTATCATCCATGATAGACATCCCGTGTGGAGTCCGAATGCGTCCAGTCATTATTGACCAGAAATTTACACCTGCCTATGAGTCGATTGCAGCCATAGATGAAGTTCAGGACGAGCACCCCTGGTATCATGACATCTGGAATTTCTTGGAAACAGAAACATACCCGCCAGGGGTAAATGCCAAAGACAAGAGGGCAATAAGAAGGTTGGCCGTTCAGTTCATCATCTGTGGGGGTAAACTGTATAGAAGGGGTCATCTGGGAATGCATAAACTGTGTGTTGATGCTGAAGAGTCCAAGCGTCTGATGGAAGCCATCCACGGGGGTGAATGTGGTGCACATATGAATGGGGTGATGTTGGCACGGAAGATCCTTAGACAGGGTTATTATTGGTCCACCATGGAGGAGGATTGTATCGGTTTTGTTCGGCGATGCCACAAATGTCAGATCCATGCAAATCGCATGAACATTCCGCCGTCGAAGCTGTACAACATGACTTCGCCATGGCCATTTTCAGTCTGGGGAATTGATGTGATTGGAGCCGTCACGCCGAAGGGGTCGAACGGGCATGAGTTCATCCTTGTAGCGATAGATTATTTCACGAAGTGGGTTGAGGCCCAATCTTATGCAATGTTGAAAGCTTCACACGTTGTAAAATTCATCAGAAACAACATTATCTGTCGCTACGGAGTCCCAAATGAAATAGTTTCAGACAATGGTTCCCACTTCAAGAAGGAGGTGATTGACTTGTTGGAGAAATACAATGTGGCTTTTCATAAGTCATCTACTTACCGCATAAACCAATAGCGATTGAGGCCGCCAACAAGAATATCAGCGCATACTACGAAGATGGTGGAAACCTATCGGGCTGGCGGACAAAATGCCGTTTGCTCTGTGGGGCTACAGGACTTCGATCAGAACTTCTACTGGGGCGACTCCGTACTCATTAGTCTATGGGATGGAGGCCGTCCTGCCTATTGAGATTGAGGTCCCGTCATTACGAGTATTGGCCGAGTGCCAGATAGCCGAAGCAGATTGGCAGCAAAACAGATTTGAGGAACTCATGCTTTTCGATGAAAGAAGGTTGAAAGCACTGTACCACGTCCAAGGTTATCAACGTAGAATTGCTCGGACTTTTAACAAGAAGGTTAAGTCCAGGAATTTGAAAGAAGGGGATTTGGTGCTCAAAGACAACCGAGCTCCCATCCACGACCCAAGGGGCAAGTTCAGACCCAATTGGACTGGTCCTTACATCATCAAGTCAATCTGGTCAGGTGGAGCTGTGGTTCTGATGGATCTAGATGGCTTGGAGTTTTCCCAACCGATCAACATGGACAAGTTGAAGAAATATTATCCCTGAGAGGCTCGCTAGGCCGAAAACCCGAAAGGGCGACCTAGGCAAAATTCAGAGCATAGAAAATTTGAAAATTATAAAAACTGAGCTCGCAAGGTTGAAAACCCGCAAAGGGCGGCCTTGGCAAAAGTTAGAGCGCAAAAGGAGAGCAAAAATACTCGAGCGAACCTGAGCTTGAACTACGTAAGACTTGATTCCCATCTTTGGGATACGTAGGCAGCTTCATCCTGAAGTTCAGTCATAATCTTTTCCCCGATCAACTTTGTCCATTCTGATCATCTCAGTCATCTCTATTCATCAGCATTTATTGAGATCTCCGGTACAGTGCTGTTCAAACTAGGGGCAACTTTCCGTTGCGATGGAGTGTTGCGGCATCTTCCAAACTAGGGGCAACTTTCCGTTGCCACACATTGCCGAGGCCCCTTTTTCAGACTAGGGGCAACTTTCCAGTTGCTAGGATCCGGGGTTGTGCATCTCAGTGACAGATCTCAGGCGTGTCCAGTTCTGATCCATATCGAAAATAGTTTTGAAAAGTTTTAATAAAAGTTGACTTTGTTCAAAGTAATCTTTTCACAACTAAGACCATTTTTGGACCAAAAGTGGAGAATTTTTAGTACCACAACTTTCAATTTCATTGATTTCAAAACAGAGTTCTTTTGCTCTTGCATACAATTGAAGTTGCTTTTTATTACATTCATAAAGAAAACTTGAAAGTACTAATAAAACAATAAATCTGGGGCATAGTCGGTCGGTGTCCTACCGCCAGAGCTTGTTGAAGCCTCGACGCCAACTTAGGCCCAACTCAGGCCTCCTCGTTGAGCCAATCCCAAAGACTCATCGGATAAAGTGCAAGCTGAAAGCGAGGCGAGGGCAGGCTCTCTAACTCTCCATCTTTGCGGCTGTCGAGCCAATAGCTGTGCCGCCTCGAAATGTGGCGGATACTCTATCTCCTCCGGGCAAGTCTGATCATGGCCAAACCGCGCGAGAATCTGAAGGGAAGTAGAACACACAAGTGAGTCAAGCCGATCGATCGAACCGACTGTCGGGACATGCTATAGCTCATTCTTGGAGATTGAGCCAAGGGCGGCGTAAGCAATGCGATCTGCCGACAGGTTGCACATCCATTCAAACCACCAGCTCTCATCAAGAGCATTCACTAGGCGTTGCCGAAAGAAGTAGCCGCGAGCTGAATAAGCGGGACAAGAGTCCACAACTTGCAATTTATCCATCAACCATATCTGGGGAGGGATGAAAAATGAGAGAATAAAGAATAGAGAGATGTGCGATGAGGAAAAAAGTAAGATAAGGGTTTTGTGAGAAAAAGCGAGCCTGAGGGCCGAGTGATGTGAGTGAATATACATGTGAGCTTGGGTGGGAAACATTACACCTGTGATGGTGGACTCCTGCAAACTGGTTGTCTCCTGTAGAAAGCATCCAAGCCCATCAACGTCTCGGCCAGAGTCATGGCGATACAACTCTTTCCCTCTCTCAAACCTTGAGCGACTTCAATCAAACGGACGCTAGCTCCTCCGGAGCCCGAGACGAACAGAAAATGAGATAGTAGGCACAAGCAGAGGGCGTGCTGCCGGAAGCCTTGCCAGTAGTGGTTGCTGCGATCACCGGCCAAAGATCGAGAAGCGAATCGGGATGTCCAACATTCCATCACCAATCAGAGATCTAGCATCATGCGCATTAAGACCGCACATCCGCCCTAAGGCTTGGGCATAGCTAAAATTGAGCTGAGGCAGAATTTCCTCGCTTTGCTCGGACTCCATCAAGATTTGAAAATCTTCAAAAGTCGGACATACCTCTTGCCCGCCAAAGCTAAAGACGTGTGTCACCGGGTTCCAGAACCTTGCCGCGGCATGAAGGAAAGGAAGATGCAATGGAGTTCGCCTCAACGTAAATAATGCATTTAAGCCGAAACCCCAGAAATTCAACTTCTCCGAGCCATCTAGAGAAGAAATCCAAGAAGTGAGACTTTCTGTGAGAAATGCTTCCATTTTTGTGAGGAAAGGTGATGAAATGAATGAGTTCCAAGAGTGGAGCTTTTATAGAGGGGCAAAACACTATTCAAAGGACACGTGTCACGTTTCTGGCGGATGTGGGGGAGGTGGCCGGCCGGCCACCTATCCTAGTAGGCCGGCCACCTACTACTTTTCAACTGCGAAATGTTTTCGGCCTCGCATTGGTCCTGTTTTGCCCGCCGGAAGAGAGTTTGAAACACTGTCACGCATCGGGAATGTTGAAGGCCTCAATTCTCTCAGTTTTGGATACATTCCGTCATCCAGACTGTCCGTCTGAAGTATGTTTTGTTTTGCTTATCGAGTTGTTGTTTTGCTTATCGAGTTGTAAGTTTTGTCGAGCTGTCGCATTTTGTGTTTTGAGTTGTTACTTTTTCATTACACAATTTTGTTAAGTCTTGTCGATTGAGTCGTTAACATTGTTGTACTTTGTTTATCGAGTTGTAAACTTGCTAAGATTCTGTTTTTTTTTCTTAGTGAGTCGTTTTGTTTTGATTTGTTACGTCGGTTCACTACCTGACCCGATAAATACATGAAGCACATTTCATTCAATTCCACTTTGTGCGAAGTAATGCGATGCGATGCTAAGAATTTCAAATACACAATATCTTTTCAACAGCTGTTTCATTTCATCATATTTTACAGCAAAATAAAGGTACAAGTTTTACAGAAAATAAAACTGCCTAACAATGTGCAAAGTGCTACAAACTACTAGCTAAAAAAGTAGAATAAAGCAGGAAATAACATCAGTGCCCTCGGGAGCGGGAATGGGGAGGCCCTCTCATCCTCTTCTGCGGGATAATCTCTACATCATCATCACCATCTGGATCGGAGCTGTCATCCTCCGGATCCCCCTCGGGCTCATCTCCACTCCCGGAACCGAGACCGGAGCCTCCCTCTCCAGGAGATGTATCTGATACATGATCTGCGACCTCCTCTTCGTCGTCCTCAACAATGGGTGCCCTGCGTCTGCGAGACGACCCTGCTCCTCGAACTCCTCGAGAAGGCCTAGATGGCCCAGCTCCCTGAGAAGGCCTGGATGGCCCAGTACCTCGACCTCTCTGAGAAGGCCCGGGTGGCCCACCTCGCGTCGAAGCATATACTGGAGGCATCTGAAAATGCAAGGTGCAGTGCATTAGTTCAAACAATAAAAGCAGGTGCAAATGCAGAAAGTGAAAAGGGTGTGTGTCAGATGTGCTCTACACAGTCTATCAATACAGCAAAAGGTTCAAGACCGGAGTATCATCAGAAACATGCTAGTACAGGGAAAATGAACAGTACCTCCACACCCACGATGCTCATCTGCGTCTCCCTCCGTAAGATCATGCCCTCGAATGTGGCCAGCATCCCGAGCAGCTCGTCTGTATACTCAACAGGAGGCTGCGAATACAAATGCAAAACTATCAGTAAAGGAATCAATGTCTAAATATCTGACTGATAAGTCGAAACTGAACAACATACCGGGGGCGAGTCAGGGTCTCTAACATATCTGTGATCAGGCAGAGGAGGCTCTAGCGGAATCTGGTAAGGCGTCCCAAATCGCCAATTCGTCAACTCAGTCGGCATCTCTGGCCATCCAGGGTGATCAAGAGTCGGAGGGATTGGAGGAATCGAACTGCCTCTACCCCTAGATGTGCCGGCCCTGCTAGAAGAAGGGATATCTGTAGCACGGGCGCGACTCGAAGATGGTGCGCCAGTGGACCTCCGTGGTGGAGCCCGTACTCCCGTCAGGGGGGCATCAGGTATATGCGGCGGTAGGTGGCGTAGTTCCCATCAAGAAGATGTAATAAAGCATCACTGCCCTGCATAGCACTACTGACCTCCTCAGGGGATAATCTATCAGCAGTCCGCATGGTGTCTGGAGGCACAGCAGGAGGCTCCTGAGAATTGCCCCCCCATATCTGACGCTGAAAATGTTCCCCTAGGAACCAAGCCCGGCCGACTGGTCCCTCGAGCAAGAATCTGTACTGGGAACTAGTCAACCCTCCGGGGTATTGATGCTCGAGGTCGTCGCCAAAGACTGCCCAAGGCTGCCAAGTGATCTGCGGACAACCGGTGTGCAAATCAATTAGAAATGCTGATCAAAGATGAAAATGAAAAGAACTGAGAGTTCTGAAGTACCTCTGTCGCTCGAACAGTATCAAAGTACCGTCGCAGAGAAGAGAGAGTCTCTCGAGGCCTCGGTAGATGCTCACCATCAAACATCAATGAATACGGAGTCGTCGGAGGCTCTGCCACCTCCATCTCCGGAGCCAATGTGGGAAAGTACACATACACCCACAGCTGAGAAGAGCAATGCAGAATATGAGTACAAAGTGCTAAAGGCAGAATACAGAAGGCAAAGTGCGCCGTGTGTGTGCAGTGAACAAGTAATGAGGAGCAAAATGTAAATCAAGAGGACGGAATGTACCTCCCAGGCTCTCCAGTAGCCGCCGAGTAAGTCCCCTCGTGTGCGAGAGATCGCTCATGTAACGACTGAGTAGCAGGCAGTGCCGCCCAATCATCTTGACCAACTGTGATAGGTCCACAGGCGCTCAGTAGGTACAAGCCTACCATGTTCCCTCTATCAGCGAACAAGGTGGTGCCGAGGAGGTACATGAGGAAACCGCGGGCATACTGCTCCGCCTCCTCAGGAGTCTCAGGCTCCATCTGTGGCCGCCGGAAATGGGCAGCAAACCAGGAGTATCGGACCCTCCCCGAACCTCTGTCTCTGATGGTGTGTCCCCAGTAGGTGCATCCAGGCAGCCTCCCACTGACCCATATCCTCGTCGTAGGGAATGGAAGCACCGCCTACGTCTAGGCCAGTAAGTACAGCAAAGTCCAGCGGGGTCATGGTCATATCCCCAGTGGCAGAAAAATGGAAGGAATTGGTGGTGTCCCACCATCTCTCCGCCAAAGCAGCGAGTAAAGTCCTACTAATGAGGCAATGAGATAATCCTCTGCAGAATGGCCCAAAACCTGCAAAGTCCACCAATCCCCGGACAGCTTCCGGAAGCTCGAAATACCACTCCCTCGCAGCGACGGAGCCATATCCTCGCACTGTGCGAGAGTGAACCTGCATTTCGAATAAATGCATAAATCAGCAAATGAAGTGAAAATGAGCTGTGTGCAAGTAAAGTGAAAATGGGCTGCGTGTTCAGTAAGTTTGGCATTTGGGCTGCGTGTTCAAAGTTTCGAAAATCGATTGGCGTGTGTTCGCTTTAGGTATTTGGGAATTGTGTGTTCTACTTCAAATCGATTAAACGTGTGTTCGCTTCAAGTTTGGGACCTGTGTTCTACTTCAAATCGATGGCGTGTGTTCGCTTTAAGTTTGGGATTTGTGTGTTCTACTTCAAATCGATTAATGTGTGTTCGCTTCAAGTTTGGGACTGTGTGTTCTACTTCAAATCGATTAAAGTGTGTTCGCTTCAAGTTTGGGGCTGTGTGTTCTACTTCAAATCGAGTAATGTGTGTTCGCTTCAAGTTTGGGGTGTGTGTTCTACTTCAAATCGAGGTGTGTGTTCGCTTCAAGTTTTGGGGGGTGTGTTCTACTCCATCGATTAGGTGTGTGTTCGCTTCAAGTTTGGGACTGTGTGTTCTACTTCAAATCGATTAGGTGTGTGTTCGCTTCAAGTTTGGGGTGTGTGTTCTACTTCTAATCGATTAAATTTGTGTGTTAAGCAATTTGGGGTGTGTGTTCTACTCTCAATCAGTGGGCTGTGTGTTCAGAAAATCTGAGTTTTGGGACTGTGTGTTCTACTCTTAGTCAGTATGTGCTGTGTGCTCATTTTCAACTTCAGGTTGTGTCTTCGGTGAATCAATGTTTGGGCTGCGTGTTCAATTTCTAACTAATGTGCACTGTACGTTCACAATTATTCAAATATGCCAGGTGTTCATGAAAGTGTTTAAGTTACATGCTCAGGATGCAAGTATCATGTCATAAGTTAAACTATGTGTCTAAGCATGGCAGGAGTATGAAATGCACGAGAAATACAGTGAATAAAGTGGAATACCTCTGCATCGTAGGAGAGATGCTGCTCCGGCTCTCGTAGAAGAAGATCCCCGGGTGCTCGATCATTGAATGCGGTAAAATGACGAAAAGTAGCTCGTGGTAGCCTATGTACCGCTGGAGCATAACGATCGGGAATGAAAGGGCGGACCCTCGGGGGTAGTGTCATAAGATCATAATCATCTCCGGCACCTGGAAAACCTCCACCGTGAGGGAAATGGCCTGCCATGTCGAGAAATCTGCAAAGAGGAGCAAAAATGAGCAAAATGAGCCAAAATTGGAAAAAGTCAACAAAAGTCAACTCTCGGGAAATGAAAAGTCAACCAAAAGTCAACTCCCGGAAAAATTTTCCAAGTATTGAGACAAAATTACCTCAAGTGGTGAAAATGAGAAGAGAAGTCCCAAAGTCGAAATTTAGTCGCTTCAAAGTGCTTAAATCCGAAAGATTTCGCAAAAACAACTTGCGTGGGAGGCCGAAGGACGCGTATAAAATGCAGATCTGAAAGAGAAAGTGGCTTAGAGAGCAAGAGGAAGAATTTTTGCAACTTTGGGTGTGATTTCGGAGGCAATGGAGATGTGTATATATAGGAAATGCCAAAATGACCATTTTGCCCCTGCTTTTGGGCAGGTGGCCGGCCGGCCACCTAACCTGGCTGGCCGGCCCCTCTACTTTTTGGCCCTAGCCGATGGCCTCTCCTAGGGCAATGGGCTGGCCGACCATCTTCCCCCCTCCCTCCCCTACCTCTCTGCAAATTTTGAGGAAAATCGGAGCTCCCGAGACCCGAAAAAGTTGAAGAAAAGTACACTTTCTGGCGCGAATTGCTCCGCTGAAACTTTAACTGCAATTTCTGACATGTGTCTCATCGTTATTCATCAAAATCGGAGTGTATCCTTTTTTTTAAACATGTTGTGACCTCTCCGGAATGTAAATCAGAGGCCGCGATCGAGTTGCCGTCGCCGGAATGCGCGTTTTCCAGCTTGTTATTGTGCAACAACTGGGCATCCTGATTTGTGCTCGTTTTACGTTATTTGGCTTATAATTTGCATTCTCATGAATATTTTGCATTGTCATGCATGATTTCTTGATGTGCCATACTTCTATGCTTAAACATGCGTTGTCGCGCATTATCTTTTCTCGCGTTATGTTGCATTCATTCACCGACACTGTGTGTGTCAAACTCTTCGAGTCATAAGAATCGCATTGAATGTATGTTGCTAGCATATTGTTCTTGTTAGATTTCTCTCTTTTACAGGCACAATATTGTATGTACGGTTCATTTGAAGCTGGTGCGACCAGACGAATCGCGCAGGTATCGTATCTTCTCCGTGCGAGACGCGACGAGAATTGAATGATTCTCCGCATTCCTAACTGCATGAAATGTAGTCGTTACTTTGCTGCTTTGTATTCTTGCTTAAAACTGTTGCATCTATTTGTCAATACTTGCTTCATTACAGCTTGCTGCACTTGCATGATCATCTGGCTTCTTGCATATCATTTGCATTTTGCCCCCTGCCTGCGGGCATACATATCTCTGTTTATCCTGTATGATTGTCTAAGTCTTCGGCCTTGTCAAAAATGGGTCGTCTCTAGGCTTTGACATTCACTCTCGTCAATTCTTGACTTAGGGAGTTACAAAGAGGGCAAATCAGAGACACCCCATTTTGACCGACCTTAAGACTCAGACTTCCGATTGAGCGCTTCGGTGATGTTGCATCTTGTGCTCGTTCGAAGTCTCGAGTTCTTGGCGCCTGCCTCCGACTCGAACCTCTTCTCTACCTTGTCTCGGTTTGCGAACGGACTCGGTTTTCTCTGTTTTTCTTTCTGAGGGAAGGAAGTGGTCTCAGAGACTATCTCCGGTGGCGTGAGCTACTTTTCGTGGCCATAGGCCATTACGCCCATTCGGAACCCGGTTCGGTTTGGGACCGTTAGGCGTGTGCCTCGGTTCGGGACCGCCCAACCATCTCCGATTTCTCCGGTTTTTGGCATGCACCTCTGTTTTATCGTTCTGAGGAACACTGGGGTCTCAGAAACCCACTTCGCAGCCGAACACCACTTCCGGTGCCCGGCAGCCCATTTTCGGGACCCCAAACTGCGCGGTTTTGGTCGAAGCTTTCATTGCATCCGTTTTCTCCGGTTTTTGGCAGAGACCTCTGTTTTCGCATTCCAAAGAACACTGAGGCCCCTGATGCCCACTTCGTGGCCGTATGCCACTTCGATTACTGTGGCGGTTTAAGGACCCCGAATCGCGGTTTTGGTCCCGAGCATTCATTTTGCATCAGTTTTCTCTGATTTTTGGCAGGAACCTCTGTTTTGTCATTCCGAGGGACACTGGGGTCGCAGATGCCCACTTCGCTGCTGAACACCACTTCCGGCACCTGCAGCCCATTTTCGGGATCCCGAATTGCTCGGTTTTGGCCCCGAGCGTTCATTTCTCATTAGTTTTTGTTCAAACTTGGCAGGTACCTCTGTTTCAACACTAGGAAGATCACTGGGGGGTGGGAGGTCAGCAATTATCCCAGATAACCAGTTTCGCTCCTCCGGAGCCCGTTTTTCTCACTTCCGGGCCAGTGTTGAACACCTTGGGGGTATTTTCTTCCAACCAAAGCTACATATCTGTGATCAGAGGACATGGGAGGACACTTTGGTATGGTGGTCGGCCAGAAACTGTGGGTTTCATTTTTGGGCCTCTCCTTCAAGCTCTATGTTGTGACTCCTGGTTCAATGTTGCCAAATTCCAACCTTGGATCCTTGTTCTACACATCTGGGAGGATACTTTGGTATGGTGGTCGGCCAGCAATTGTTGGTTTCATTTTTGGGCCTCTCCTTCAAGCTCTATGTTGTGACTCCTGGTTCAATGTTGCCAAATTCCAACCTTGGATCCTTGTTCTACACACCTGGGAGGATACTTTGGTATGGTGGTCGGCCAGAGACTTTACTGTTCATTTTTTTGGGGGTGACCGACCGGCCATGGTGGGTGGCTGGCCGACCAGGTGGAGTGGCTGGCCGGCCACCTTGCAGAAAACCACCTGGCCGGCCAGATTCCTGCTTTCCAGCCTGTTCCAGTTGTCCGGATATTTTTCTCAAAATATCACCCCATCCGGGGGATATTTTGGGAGGGAAAGCTTGGATGCTTTGCCCTCCCCTTTTACACCTTTTTTCCTCTATTTAAAGGGACCATCACCTCCTTTGCAGAGGTTACAAAATTTGTCTTCAAGAGCACTTAAGCAAAAACCCTAATCTCCATAGCCAAAACCTTCAAAAAAGCTTCAAGTCTTGCTTGATTTCTTCACCAACACCTAGCCTCACCATTCCAACTTTGATTCCAGCAGCTAGGAAGTGAATTTCAGAGGTTGAGAAGCCACAAATCCAAGCCAAGAAGCAAAGAAAGACAAGTCTTCAAGGGTAAGTATTCAAAACCAACTTTTAGGGCTTTTTCTTGATCCTTTATTATACTCTAATTGGTTGAGAATTGGGGCTCCGACCCCTACTGCTTTTGTGCTCATTTTGAGCCCCTCTACAACATTGTAGAAGGGCTCAACTCCATTTGGTATTTGTATATATTAGTTCCTTCAATATTCATCAAGTTTGTCACATTTTTGCATGCTAAAATTGACCTATTTGTGTTGGTTTTTGGGGCTCCAACCCCTACTGATTTCTTGCTTATTTTGAGCCCCTCTACAACATTGTAGAGGAGCTCAACTTCAGTTGGCCATTGTATATACTAGTTCCTTCAATTTCATCAAGTATGCCATATTTTGTATGCAATTTTTGACCTATTTGTGTTTGTTTTTGGGACTTCGACCCCTACTGGTTTTAGTCTTATTTTGACCCCCTTTACATGTTTCATGAAGAAGGTTTGGTCATTTGATGTATAGATTGCATGTCTTGTGTTATACCCTTTTGTGGCTCCATTTTGCCTTCCTTTTCTAGCATGTTTTTCTTATGATTTAGAGGCTGCCATCTTCTGCATATATGCTTATCTTTGGGTCCTCTTTAATGTTGTAGAAGAAAGTTTGTCCATTTGGTGTTTGTATATACCACCTCCCATTGTAATGCTCTTTTGGCCATTAATCTTGTATGATTCTGTTGCCATATCTATGCTTGCATTTTGGCCATGTTTATTACTGAAAAAATGCCATATTTGGGACTGCCTTGCTACTGTTCTTGCTGCCATGATCATATTTTGTATGTATAGCATGGCTATAGGCCATTTCGGGGCTTAATTTCACATTTTCGGGATGATTGCATGCTTCGGTTGTCATTTCGTATCATTTCGGGGTTGTTTTACATCATTTGTGAGTGCTGAAATTCCTTTGCCTTGCTTACATATCATTTCCCATGCCATTTCGTGCCTTAATCCATTGCCTCGGTTTGCGTGCACGTAGTGCGCACTTCGAGGCACCTTCGCTTTATCCAAGCGGCCTCCTATGTGAGTGGTGAGGCTCTCCCATGTTGGTGTAAGTCCATCGCGGCATTACGTGTGTCATTTTCATCATTTCATCATCGCCTCGATTTGCGCGCCTGTGGGCACGCGTTTCGAGGCACTTCGGTTTTATCCGATTTTCATTCTTTCATCATCGCCTCGATTTGCGGCGCTGTGGGCACGCGCTTCGAGGCACTTCTTTATCCGATTTTCATTTCATCATCGCCTCGATTTGCGCTGGCACGCTGCGTTTCGAAACGCCGGTTTATCCGATTTTCATTCTTTCATCATCGCCTCGATTTGCGCGCCGGCGGGCACGCGTTTCGAGGCACTTCGGTTTTATCCGATTTTCATTCTTTCATCATCGCCTCGATTTGCGCGCCTGTGGGCACGCACTTCGAGGCACTTCGGTTTTATCCGATTTTCATTCTTTCATCATCGCCTCGATTTGCGCGCCTGCGGGCACGCGTTTCGAGGCACTTCGGTTTTATCCGATTTTCATTCTTTCATCATCGCCTCGGTTTGCGCGCCTGTGGGCACGCACTTCGAGGCACTTCGGTTGTATCCGATTGTCTCATTTTATCATCGCCTCGGTTCGCGTGCACGTAGCGCGTATTTCGAGGCACCGGTCTTATCCGATTTGCATTTCACATCATGACCTCGGTTTGCGTGCCCGTATGCACGCATTTCGAGGCACACTCTGTTTTATCTGATTTGCATTCCGTATGCCATTTTCACGGATTGCGTGCCTGTGGGCACGCATTTCGAGGCATTTTATTTTAGTCTCATTACACATCGTATTTCATATCATTTCATGCTTGTATGTCATTTTCTCGGTTCGCGTGCCCGTGGGCACGCATTTCGAGGCATCTCATTTTCATAGCATTGTGCATGCTATATCATATGTTAGTTGCATTTCATGCATATCATGCATATTGCACGAAAGCGAGCACGCGTTTAGACTCAGTAATGTGAACGGGTCTCAATTCCCAAGTCACCGACACTCCGGATTATCCATGATGGAGTTAGGTTTTGGTGTGGCATCCATCTATATTCATCCCGATATCGAGTTGTGCAAATCGGTTCCTCGGTCATCATGCATCGGTATGCGTGATTGGTGGCACGAGGATCAAGGCATGCATATATTTGTGAAATACATTGCTGTGCCCTTTTCCTGCTCTCTGTCACAGCAAAATCAGGAATCAACAGCTTTTCAGAGCTTGGCACGCATTTCAAGAAACATTGTGAAACAGAGGCTGATTGGGGCATCGTCAGGATTCTGCGTAAACAGCTCCACATTCAAAGAAAAGCAAAGGCTTGCATGCCAGTTTTATTGCTTTCTTAGTTTAATTTGTCGATCAATTAGAAATCTGTATATTTCGGACTGTAATATTCTTTCATTTGGGTCTGTATTATTATTTATTCGGACCCTCTGCGCGAGGGCAAAATTGTAATAAGGGTGTGTGAGTGCGATGTATGTCTTCCAACCCCCATTTCTTTCTCCCTTTTATTTACCCGCTTTGAATGGTTAGATATAGGGCATATTTCAATTAGCATAACAGTATGACAGCATGTTTGCATCATTCATCTGCTTTTTACGCACTCGGTGCAAGATCATACAAAGCGTGATCTGTATTTCAATTCCAAGTTGAGTACTTGATAGCTGTTGTATCTCGTATGCCATATTTAGAATAGCCGAGCCTGCTATAATTGCATCTTTGCATGTGTTGCATTAGGCATTACAGTATACTTAGGATCATGCATGATTTCTAATCGGTTTTCTGTTTTGGCTTGGAGTACTCGGTGAGTTTTACGCTTTAGCATCCTCGCATGCGTGTGAGTGTTGCCATGATAGCATGCTTGCCATGAGGCTATATGCTTATGTGATATAACTGCCTTGAATGCCTGTGGGTGGAGGTTGAGTTATCTGAATTGGGACAATTCATCAACTGTTTGTTTTAAGCCCACCAGATAGTGGCAAAATCATGTTTTCTAAGCCCACCCAAGGGTGGCAAATCCGCATTTTAGCCTACCTGCGGGTAGCACCATCAAACCATTTTCCAAACAAACAAACATGAAATGTTTAGTTCCAATTCAGACGGCCCAGTCTATACTTGTTTGCTGCGAGCATCACATAGTAATCTAGGCTAATAACCGGAATAAGAACTCACAAAGTTTTCAAAAACAGATATCATGGTTAGTAGAGGCCGGTCTTTGACCGGGCGAGAGGGGGTGCTCACGATGTGACCTTCCCTAATCGTACCCAAGTTCCCGAGCCAACTTTGGTGATGACGGACACGTGGCCTTTCGGCACCGAGTCAGGGTTTCCTAAATTTCCCATTTTAAAATATTTAGGTGGCGACTCTGTTATCTGGCAAAGCAGTCCATGTTTGGCACTTCTTTCAAAAAATCTGTTTCTCTTCAAAACGATTTGCCGGATTTAGACTCTTTGGTTCAAGATTCGGAACCGCAACAAAATCGAGTCCGAGCTGTAGCGAGGCCCCCTCGCGGGCGTTGTTACAATTGGTTTACCCTTGTTCAACTCAACTATCCTCTCCATGTGCAAATTGGCTCAGCTTCATTCAAAATCGAACGGCCATATTCCGTTAAGAAGATTCAGCTGCAAGGCAAATCAAGTTCAGATCTGAGATTGTGCATCTCGAGGGGTAATTCCATGTTGGTCGAGCAATGGCCATTTTCAAAAATAGTTTTGCAGATTTTTAGTGAGGTTGACTAGTTTTCTCAAAAATTATTCCATTTTTCCAAAATTGGATCATTTCTTGGACCCAAAAAAGAAAAAATTTCAGTGTTCACAACTTGACTTGCATGATTTCAAATCAAAAAATCGAACAAGTGTGTTAATCTAACTTTCATGTTGGTCAAAATTGTTTTAGCAGAAAGCCAAAAACAAAAAATGGTCAAAATAATGAACTAGGGGCACAGTTGAGTCCGGTTTTCTATCTTTTCCCCGTTGTCAGCATACTTGCCGGAAAGGGCACCGTATTCACCAGAAAGGGCACAACTGAAGCTAATAGCAAAGGGCCGAAAGCTCTCTTGACCTCCAAGCAGCGAGGTATCAAGTCAAATGCGAAGCACGAACTGAAAATGGAGCTGGATATTCGATTCCCTTATCTGGATGATTACACCCAAATTGGCATTTGACTCGGAATGGGGACGTAGAAAATGCAATGTATGGAACTAATCAATTGTATATCTGGCCGGTGGGACATGCTATAATTTATCTCGGTCAAGTTAAATCGATGTTAGTTGATCGTCAATCGTCAATCGATGTCAATTGCAGATCTGCTGCACATCCAATCACGTCACAACCCCTCTATGGGAGAAGCTCACTAGTTATGAGCAAAAAAAGGAGAATCTAGTAGAATATTAGGGGCAAGAGCCCATAACTTTCTGCTTATCCATTAACCACCCAGGGGAGGGATAAAAAAATAAGAGAGAGTAAAGAATAGAGAGATGTACGTTGAGGGAAAAAGTGAGGAAAGGGCTTTTTAGAGAAAAAAAAGATTGAGTGCCAAAGTGATGTGAGAATCACAAATAAGAAAGGGTAGGAAACAGTACTTGGAGAAACTGTCTCCTCATGAACTAAGGAGTCTCTCGCCATTGGAACACATTCGAGTGTTATGTTTGTTGTTTTTGTTTGTCTCAATTCTTGTTTTGAGTCGTTTCGAGTGTCAATAGATGTGTTTAGGTTGTTTTACTTTTGTTTTCCTTTGTTGAGTCATTTTGACTATGGTCGGTTGTAGGCTCAATACCTAGTTAAGAACTCATTTCTCAATTTCAAAAATAAATCATTTTGTGCTCAAAGTGCTGTGCCATTCTTCATATATGTGCAAAACAGGATTTGTTCTTTCATAAAACTGCAGGGTTCAACCCAGGTCATGTAAGAACAATAGAACAAGGACCTAACTGAAGCTATATAGGTTCCGGACTACAAAACAAAAGAAAAGAGGAAAATCAGAGCATCTGAGTTTGTTTCAACTTCAACAAATTCTGAGATTGCATTCCGGATGTACCTTTTCAGGCCTTGTCAATGCTCCAAAGTATGAGTATACCTTTAGCTCAAGCTCAAGATCAAGCCTGCTTCAAGCCAGAATGATAATCAGAAGTGCTCTCCCTGAGTACCATTCCTTGCCAGAGGCATCTTGGTTGTGTTTGCAATGAGTTCCCAGGAGATCAACTACGACGGTGGAAACTAGAGTTCGAATGGCAATGCCTAGAACACAAAGGTTTGGAATTTCCAAGACTAAAGTCTGGTTTAAATACCCAGGGGTGTATCCTCGGCTTGAAATCTGTATGCCAGCCCCATAGATTGAGATAGCAAGTGTACGCCTCAATTCTGGATACTAAACTAACCTAGTCTGTCACCCTGTTGGAGAATAGGAAAAGTTGTGAATATGATCGGGAAGAAAAGTGACATTCGTGGCTTCTACATGCAGAGGTTACCTCTTGTCAGCATTTCAGGACCTTTGAACTATGCGTTGAAGATAAGAGTTCAAAGAACACAAGGGGGAGATCCTCGTCAAAGTAGAGCAGTTCATCGCCACTCGCCCCATGAGGTGCTTTCTAAAGCGTCGCTTTGTTTGTTTATTGCATTTCTCTAAGTATCATGCATTGCATTGCTTGTAACATGTATCATATCATTGCACTTATTGCATTTATTTGTATCTTGTGTTATCTCGTGCCATTTATCCTTTTACGCTGAGCAGCGTTTAGGATCGTTGTCCTCTGGGACTTTCTCAGGTTGCGTGGAACACACTCTTGATTGGTTTGGTTTTGGACCTCTTCTCACAATTTCAGCGTGGTTAGAGTGTTCCTTTCCTCACACGATTTCAACGTGTTTGGAATTTATCTCAGGTTGCGTGGAACGCGCTCCCGAGTGGTTGTTTTCAGACCTCTTCTCACGATTTCAGCGTAGTTAGAGTGTCTCTTTCCTCACACGATTTCAGCGTGTTTGGAATTTATCTCAAGTTGGGTGGAACGCACTCCTGATTGGTTTTTCTTTGAACCTCTTCTCACGATTTCAACGTGGTTAGAGTGTTTTTTTCCTCATAGGTTTTCAATGTGTTTGGGATTTATTTGTCATATTCTCACGATTTCAGCGTGGTTAGAGCGTTCTTTTCCTCACACGATTCCAGCGTGTTTGGAATTTATCTTAGGACGTGTGGAACGCGCCCCTGAGTGGTTTTCTTAGGACCTCATCTCACGATTTCAGCGTGGTTTAAGTGTCCTCTTCCTCACACGATTTCAGCGTGTTTGGGATTTGTTCTTTATCCCCTCACGATTCTAGTGTGGTTAGAGTATGTCACCCTTTGCATCTACTGCATTATCTGTTACATCCATTACATCATACCATGTTATCGCCTGCATCCTTTCCATGTTAAGCTTAGTTTGGCATGTGTTCATACATTTCCCTCATTGAAGCATAACTTTGCATGTGTACGTGCCTATTCCACTGAGAGAATTGTGGTCTATGGGTTTCGACACCTTTTCTGTGTTAGATGTGGTCTGTTTTGTGTCCATACCTTTTCTAAGTAAAATGTAATTCGGCTTGCGCTTTATTCACTGCATCCATTGTATCCATTGCATCGTACTTTGTTTTGTTGCATTCAGCATTTAGGATCACAATCTTTCCTCAGCAGATCATTCCTCACTTATATCATACCACCCAATTACTTGTATTCTTTCTGCGAAACACATAGTTCTGCATGTGCACACCCCTATTCCACAAAGAGAATTGTGGTTTGAGGATTCCGGCACCTTTTCTGTGTTAAACGTAGTTTGATGTTGCATCTCCATCCCTTTATGATATTTGTGTATTTTTGCACTGTTTATAGTTTGATGTTTCAATTACATTGTATATCATGTGCATCGTTTCGTTGCATTGCATATCATTTTGCAAGATTTCATTGCACTGTTTTGTTATATTGTGTATTATTTTGAATCCTGCCCCTGAACTATGCTGGTTTGATTTCCTGCAAAGGGATACGTAGGCCGCCTGTAGACACTCCATTTTTGACCAACCTTAAGACTTGGGCGCCACTGATTGCTTACTTGATGGTGCAAGCTATTTTGTGCAAAGGTTCGATTTCTTCGGCAAGGAGAGCGTCAAATCCCAAACCTCACACCCCTTTTTGGAACAAAGCTTTTTGACCAAAATTTTAGACCTTAAAACCCTCTCTTTCAAAATATTTTGGAAAAAAGTTCCTATGATGTTCCGAAGCTCCCATTTCGTTAAAAATTGCACTTTTCAATAAATTGAGCAAGGACAAAGTGGAAATAAATAAAAGAGAGGTGAACTCTTTGAAAAATCTTTCAAAACACCTTATTTAGAGGTTTAGAGTTGAAGAAAATTGGAGAAGAGGGAAGAAACCCAGTTGGGGAAGAAGTTGGGCATGAACTGTTAAGAGAAAGTCGAGCAACCCTTGCTAAATCAGACTTATCCTTTTGTACACTTGGATTGAAGCTATGAGGCCACCATCATTGGAAATAGGACTTTCGGGCTTCATTTTACACTCAAGAATCTCCTAAATCTGAGTCCGGATGAGGGAGATGTAGCTGGTTGAAGTTAGGTATCCATCCGTTTAAGCCAAAATTGAGCAGTCTTTACTAAAATGAGGATATATTTTTTCACACTTGGAATTTTGGTGTGAGACTAACACCATTGGAAAGAAGACTTCCAGGCTTCAGTTTAGACTCAAGAATGACCTGCAAAGGAGTCCAGATGAAGGAGATATGCCCATTTGAAATTGGACCTAGAAAGAAGATTTTTCTGCTGGCCACTGGTGAAGTATGCCGGCCATTGATGGTCCTTGCCGGCCACAAATGAACCTTTTCGGCTATCAATGATCCCTTGTCGGCCATTGGTGTCCAAAATCATATTTTTTGTAGATTTTTACCTCTAGCTGTTTCCAGATTGCTCCAGCTGTCCTTGAATGGATATTTTCGACCAAAGCCCATGGTTTTCTATATATAGATGGCCTATCTCTCATATTTCAAGGTTGGAAAAAGTTTGGGAGCCTCTCTCTCTATAATTCTCTCTCTCTACATTTCTCTCTCTCTTGAACCTTTGTGTATATAAGTGTAGATACACTTCTCCTTTGCCTATACATCCTTGACCAAAGTTGGTTATCTTTGGACTGAGATTCATTGGGGCCTTCTTTGAGCTTTAGAAGGTGATTTTAGCTTGATTTGGTGTCTCATTTGTGCCTAAAGTGTGCTTGGCTTCAAGAGGTATAACCTTTACCCTTTAAGTTTGTTTTTCACACTTGTTTTTGCTATCTTTTTGCACTAGTTTTCAACTACAAAAACCTCTGTTTTTTAGGCTTAAAAATGGTGGTTTGAGGCTATTTTGAGTTTGGGGGTGGTCCACTCTTCTTGTCTCTTTGCTTGTTAAGCTTTTGTGCCATCTTTTCATCACTTTCAAGCCAACTTTTTTGGGCCTTTTAACCACTGAAATTCAGAGGTTTTTCAGTGGTAAAAACTTTGTTTTGAGGTCCAAAATTAGAGGGGTTAGCCTCCCCTCTTTGTGTCTAGCTTTCATGCCTAGTTAGCTCCATATGTTAGCATGTTTTTGTAGCTTAACTTAGCTTATTTTCAGCATATTTTTGCCTCTGATTTAGGCTGCTTTAACTTTGTTTTGAGCTGTTTGTGTTGTATGAGTAGTCTTTTGCATGGTTGTACTGTAACCCCATGTTTTAGCTTATTGTCTTAGCTAGTTTTGTCTTCATTCTAGCATGTCTTTCAACTGATTTTGGGCTATAAAAACTCTGTGTTTTTGGGCTGAAGCTTGGGTCCAAAGGCCATTAAAGGTTAAGGGGTTGATAGCCTTTTTTTGTACTTTGTTTTGGAGGCCTTTGCCCTTGTGTTTCCCACCCTTGCATCATATTTTTTAGAGTTTTTAAACACTATTTTTTAGAGCTATTTCAGTGGCTAAAAACATATTTTGAAGTCCAAAATTTGAAGGGTTAGCCTCCTCTCCTTGTGTCTTACTTACTAGTCTAACATGCTTCATGGTTTAGCCTATTATTCTAGCTTGTGTTAGCTGAATTTCAGAATGTTTTAAGCTACATTTTGGGCTGTTTTGCATCTGTTTTGGGTTGGTTGTTGCTTTTGAGCTTTGCCTTGCATAGCTGTAGTGTAAATTCCTTCACCAGCTCATTGTTTTAGGCCTTTAAACATGAGTTGCTTGAGTTAGTTGCATGTTCTAGGGTCATTTTGCATGTAATTTCAGCATATATAGCTCTGTCATATTCTCATTTGTTTCACTCTTTAAATTGCTTTTGAGAGTTGTTTCAAGCTTGGGATCTTTTAAGCTCTAGATAGAGTTTGTGCTTAATGGTTTAATCCTCTTTTGAGGGTTTCTACTAACCAACGGCATGAACTGTCTCTTGCCTTACATCATCCCTTGGTTGAAACTTCTTTCTCTCTAGAGGACATTCACCAACAGACTTAATCGATTAAAGAATGGATTGGTAATGTAAAATGAGTAAACAAAAAATGAACAAGTAAAAGAGGCAAGATAAAGCATCTTTCGTGTTGCATTGCATGTGTTCGGATCGGACGTTAATTCAAACACAAAGCAAATGGGACGTTTCATACTCAATAGTGATGAAATGTGTCATTTTCCTTGGTCTCCATCACCCTTGATCGTGCATGGTAGGGTGGTGGTCCTTTGTGTCTTATTTGTGCATTTATTAAAATTATACAACTTGGATCTTTGGCCATCATGCAATGAAATTGCTTGATTGGTGGTTTTGGATCCAA
This sequence comes from Camellia lanceoleosa, assembly GCA_025200525.1. Lineage (NCBI taxonomy): Eukaryota > Viridiplantae > Streptophyta > Magnoliopsida > Ericales > Theaceae > Camellia > Camellia lanceoleosa. The sequence goes on from CM045764.1 coordinate 162,980,130, forward strand.
GAGTGCCACTCCTTTGAGGCTTTGAGATGATAAGGAGGGGTATAGTACAAACACACCCCTGGAAAACCCTTCATTTTCCTCTGTTTGTGCTCTGTTGCAGTGTGGTAACTCAGAGCACCAGTGGCCGGCAGTGCCTCACTCTTGGCCGGCAAGGCACATTTTTGGCCGACAAGGGGCTAGCAGTACCCACCCATGGCCAGCAGGCCACTGGTGCAATCCTCAGCAGAGATTTGCTAAGTTGGAGCATAAAGGTTTTGAAGTGTACTCAACCCTGCAAACAGAGCCTCTCAAGAGTAAAACGGAGGACTTTCCGGGGAAAAAACCGAGCGCATGCATCTTCCACTTCCCGAGGCGGAGCAGTGGTAGCATAGTTTAATGCCTTGCATGTTTAGTTAGTGCGCATTTGTTTTAATTGATTAGTTTGCTAATTAGTTAAGTGTTGTAGTTTGCTAGTTATTCATTTCATTTCTAATAATTAGTCTAATTAGTTTGATTAGATTAGTTTGATTAACTTAGCTTAGATTAGCTTAGCTCTTATTTATTCGGACCCTCCTTCGCGAGGGCATAATGTTGTAATAAGTGTGCATGTCTTCTAACCCCATTTCTTTCTCCCTTTTACTTAACCAATTTCGATGGTTAGATTAGGGACATTTTCAATTAGCATACCTCATGCTTGCATGCTTGCATCCATTCATTTCTCTTGCATGCACCGTGGCTCGGCGCATCATTCAAACTGCATCGTAATTTCAACATTTTATTTGAAAACATGTTTAACAACATGTTATCAAATTGAATTGTATGCCATATTAGTAGCCAAGCCTATTAAATGCATTATTGCATGTGTTGCATTAGTCATTTAACATAGTTAGGATCATGCATTTTCTAACTAAGTTTTTGTTTTGGCTTGGAGTACTCGGTAAGCTTTTACGCTTTAGCATACTCGCATAGTGTGATTGCCATATTACCATGTTTTGCATGCTTGCCATGAAGCTATGTGCTTAAATGCTAAACTGCATGAATGCCTATGGATGAAGGCTTGTTGCTTGAATTGGAACAATTCATCAAATGTGCGTTTTAAGCCCACTTTGCGAAGTGGCAAATCATATTTTAAGCCCACTTGAGGGTGACAAATTCAAACCTTTTTTCGCAAAACAAATATGAGTTGAGTTGTTCCAATTCTTGGGATTTTAGTCTATACTTGCTTGTGTGCGTCACATAGTAAAGTTAGCTAATAATTCAAATAAGAACACATAATGTTTATAAAAGAACATATCATGATTAGTAGCGGCCGATCCTTTAATCGGGAGAGCGGGGGTGCTCAATTCATGACCTTCCCCCCTCGTACCTAAGTTCCCGAGCCGAGGCAACTTTGGTGATGACAGACACGTGGCCTTTGGCACGAGTCAAGGTTTCCTAAATTTCTCCAAAATAAAATATTTAGGTGGCGACTCTGTAATCTGGCGAAGCAGTCCAATTTTGGCACTTTTTGATTCAAAATCAATTTTTCAAAACGATTTGCCGGATTTAGACTCTTTTGTGTTTATCAGTTTCACATTGCACCTTGTGAGACTAGATTTAGAACCGCGGGAGTTCGAACTATGAGGCCTTCTTTTCAAACCCTTTCCGAAGGGCAGGGGTGCGGAAAAATGCGAGCCCATAGCGGCATCCATGGAAGCAATGATGGAGGTTTTTAAACGAGTTAAAATCAACCTCCCCCTATTGGAGGCGATTAAGCAAGTACCCTCCTATGCTAAATTTTTGAAGGATCTTTGTACGCAAAGCGTAAATCTAGGACACACGTGTCCCAAAAGGTCATACTCACGGAGCAAATAAGTTTCATCTTGTTGAATGACACACCCCCTAAGCTTAAAGACCCGGGTGCCCTAACCAATGCATGCATTACAGAGGACCATTTCATTGATAGAGCCTTGTTAGATTTAGGGGCTAGTGTCAATTTGTTGCCGTACTCTGTGTACAAAGAATTTGGGCTTGGCGAGTTGAAGCCCACTATTGTTACTCTTCAGTTGGCTGACCGGTCCCTGAAAGTGCCATGTGGCATGATTAAGGATGTGTTAGTGAAAGTCGATGAGTTTTATTTTCTTGTTGAATTTTTGGTTTTAGATATGGAACCGCTAGCCAGCTCTAGGAAGTAAATCTCGGTGATCTTAGATCGACCTTTCTTGGCTACGGCCAATGTGTGCATAAATTGTTGTACCGGGGTTATGGAAGTTTCATTTGGGAATATGCAAGTGAAACTCATTGTTTTCCAAGCATCCCAACAAACCCATGAGAGAGAGGAGTGCTTATTTGTGGATGTTGTGGATGGGATTGTGGAGGAGGTTTTACCTTCCATTCTTGTAGAGGACTCTCTAGAGGCTTGTCAAGCTTATTTTGGGTTTGAGAATTTTGACATTGACGAGTTGGTTGAGGAGGTGAATGCTTTACTTAATTCTTCTTCTACACCGGATTTTCCTCTGTGGAAAGCCTAATTTGAGTCATTTTCTCCTTTGTCTAGAGAGCCAGCCATACCATCTTTAGTCACACCACCTACACTTGAGTTGAAGCCACTCCTGGCCACACTCAAGTATGTTTTTTTAGGGCCCCAGGATACTTTACCAATCATCATTGCATCTAACTTGACTGCAGAGCAGGAAAGTCAGTTAATGAGTGTTCTCGTGGCACATCGGAGTGCTATAAGGTAGTCATTGGCCGATTTGAAAGGGATAGATCCCTCCGTGTGCATGCATCATATACATATAAAGAATGATGCCAAACCTTCTCGTGAAATGCAACGGAGACTTAATCCCAATATGAAGGAGGTTGTGAAAAAATGAGATGTTAAAATTGTTGGATGCAGGTATTATATACCTCATCTTGGATAGCAAGTGGGCGAGTCCCACACAAGTGGTGCCCAAGAAATCAGGCGTCACTGTTGTAGAGAATGAATAAGGAGAGTTGGTCCCCACACGAACCACTACTGGGTGGCGAGTGTGTATTGATTATAGGAGATTAATTTCCATGACTAGGAAGGATCATTTTCCTTTGCCATTTATTGATCAAATTCTTGAGAGGTTAGTGAGGCAGGGTTTTTACTGTTTTCTTGATGGCTACTCGGGATATAATCAAGTCCCGGTGTACCCCGCTAACCAAGAAAAGACCACGTTCACTTGTCTTTTTGGCACTTTTGCTTACAGCCGTATGCCCTTTAGGCTATGTAATGCACCAGCGACTTTTCAACAGTGTATGATGCCCATTTTCTCTAACATGGTGGAGAAATTTTTAGAGGTTTTTATGGATGACTTCTCCGTGTTTGGGCTGTCTTTTGAGGAATGTCTCCAGAACTTAACCAAAGTCCTTATTCGTTGTGTGGAGACAAACCTAATTTTAAGTTGGGAAAAGAGCCATTTTATGGTTCGTGAGGGTATAGTGTTGGGACACATTGTATCCCCTCGAGGCATAGAAGTTGACAAGGCTAAAGTTGACCTCATTGCAGGCCTTCCTCCACCTAATTCTGTAAGTCAAATTAGGTCTTTCCTAGGGCATACAGGTTTTTACTGCTGGTTCATCAAAGACTTTAGTAAAATATCACGTCCTTTGTGTAGTTTACTTGCTAAGGACACACCTTTTATCTTTGATGAGGCATGTTTGAAAGCCTTTGAAACACTAAGAGTGGCCCTTACTATCGCCTTAATCATGAAATCAACGGATTGGTCGCTTCCCTTTGAAATCATGTGTGATGCCTCAGATTTTGTTGTCGGGGCTGTGTTGGGCCAAAGGGTCAATGGGGCACTATATGCTATATACTATGTTAGTCGCACTCACTTGGATGCACAATTGAATTATACTACTACCGAGAAAGAGTTGCTAGCTGTGGTCTTTGCCTTAGATAAATTCCGGTCCTATCTCCTAGGCTCCAAGGTCATAGTCTTCACTAATCATGCCATTTTGCGGTATTTACTATCAAAGAAAGAGACCAAACCTAGGTTAATTAGATGGATATTGTTGCTTCACGAATTTGACTTAGAGATCTGACATAAGAAAGGATCTGAGAATGTGGTGGCGGATCATCTCTCCCGAGTCCTTGTTGAGTATAATAGTGACCCTTTATATGGCGATCCCGGGTTTGTCTCCTTTATGTACAGTGTTTCGGACTTAGGTTCCGTGGAGTTGATAGTTGTATATCTTGTTGTCATCCTTGAATTTCCTATGTTTGAGTTTTAGGATGTGTTGGGTGTGTTTCGAACAGGTAGGTTGAGTTTTGGTCTCAAGTGTTGTTGCCCAGATTTTTGGTGTTACGCTCGAGCGGATGATTCTGCGCTCGAGCGGAGTTCGTTTCTTTGGTGGTACGCTCGAGCGGGGTTTACATACTTCCAGTATTTCGTGCCTCTGTAAAACTTCTGCAGTGATGATTTTCACGCTCGAGCGGGTTTTCCTGCGCTCGAGCGGGTCGCGCTCGAGCGGGTAACTTGGCGCTCGAGCGGGTAGTTCAATGTCGGTGAAAGTTCTGAGAGGGGGTAATCTACGCTCGAGCGGACTGGTTTTTGCGCTCGAGCGAATGTATTTTGTTTTTGTGTCTTGGTGCTCGAGTGGGTCCAGTTTTTGTGCTTGACGCTCGAGCGCTCTATTATCCGCTCGAGCGGATCATGCGTATTTCAGTTGGCAGCTGGGCATTTTTGAATCACTTTTCAACTTCCACTCTCTCTCTTACTTTTCAGAAGAGCCATTTTTGAGAGCTTCTCTCACTACTTTCTCCCTTCTCTCTTAGGATTGATCTAGTTAGAGTGTTCTCCTACTCTTTGGCCTTTACAAAAAGTGTGTTGATCGTCAAGGGCTACGTTTTGATCCGAAAAGTTTAGAGTTTGGAGCACTTTGAGTTTGGTCTTCTTCTCCGTTTGAGCTCCAACTTTGAGGTAGGGATATCCTACTCCATCTTACGAGCTTCGTCTTTAAATTTTGGCATTTTGATATGTCGGGGGTTGTCGGGTAATTTTGAGAAAGTTTGGGGTCTTTGTGTAATTTTCAAAGGAAAGGTTTTCAAGTTCAAAACCCATATGAGTGGAATATGTTGGAAGATGGAATTGTATGTGGATCATTGTTGGAAATGGAACCTTAGGGTTGATATTGAGAATATGGGGAGAAGCCCTAATTGTTATGATAAATTAATTTGTATAATTAATTTAGGGAAATGAGAAATTGAATAAGAAATATTCAAATTCAAAGGGTATGGGATTAAAGGGTGTAGTCGGATTAATTTATCGCTCACCTAGACAAAATGTTGATATTTTATCTAGTTGGTGCATTTATTTTCTGTTTAGAAATAACTGCTTTGGGTTATCGGTGGAGGATAGTCTTGATTGTTGTAGACAATACATGATGATTAGGCAAATTAAAACTAATCAATTGAGTATGCTATCAAGTATGGTGGTTAGTATAATACATCAAAATTTTGTATTGATTGATTGAACTTGTATATGATAATTGTTTATATACATTGTATTGTGTGGGAGGAGATATGGGATGTACTCCACAGTTTATTGGAAAATGGGGGATGGACCTCTAAACTGGATATTGTTTGACATTGATACAGCACAACCATGTGTATCATTTGCGAATTATAGAAGTGTTTTGTGTGACATTGATATAGCACTAAAATGTGTGTCATTTGGCTTGATTGATTAAATTTGTATATGATAATTGTTTATATACATTGTATTGCGTGGGAGGAGATGGGGGATGTACTCCACGGTTTATTGGAAGATGGAGGATGGACCTTTAAACCGGATTTTGTTTGAGATTGAAACAACACTAAAATGTGTATCATTTGTGAAGTATGGAAGTGTTTGTTTGATTTGATATAACACTAAAATGTATATCAGTATCATTTGTGAAGTATGGAAATGTTTTTGTTGACTTTGATACAGCACCAAAAAGTGTATCCATTACGAGTTTCGAAAGTATTTTAGTGATGAGTTATCATCTCATTAAATTATGTGGCCAGACTCTGAGTCTTGTTTTCAAACTTAAAGTTGGATAAGAAATGGAAAATGAATTGTAATATGGACATGATTGTCATGAAACTGTAACATGGTATACATTGGAATATAAGTGTGGACCATCTATCTAATGCTATTGTTTTAGTCATTGTTTATTGTTGGTTTAGTGTATTTCTATTGGGTTGTGGCTCACCCTATATGGGACTTCATTTTCAGGTACCGATGGTACACCACCTCCAAGAACATAGCTTGAGAGGCTAGAGGAAGGCAAACTATTTGCTGTTTTGTTTTCTTTGGATGTATTTCATGTGAATTCAAGCCAAGGGCTTAATATGTAATTGAGTTAGTACACTCTTTTTTTGTAACCAAGTGTCGACTTGGAAAGTTGTAAGCCTATAAGGCAGTTACTTTTGTTGTCAAAGTGTAATACATTTTGTAAGGATACTCTAATGATTGTAATATAATATCTCTTTCCTGTAACTTGACTGTATGATATTATGGGTTTATTTTGAGGGTGTTATACTTTAACTTTGCATGATTCGTTTTCGAACGAACAACTTCTTGTGGTGTCACGAGCGAGCCCTCTGTGGTTTGCACATATTGTGAATTACTTGGCCATTGGGCAAATTCCTCAAAATTGGTCTAAGCAAGACAAATACCGATTCTTTTCGCAGGTTAGGTATTATTTTTGGAAGGATCCGGAGTTGTTTAAATATTGCTCCGACCAAGTGATTCAATGGTGTGTGCTGGAGAGTGAGATGCATAGCATTCTTACATTTTGTCATTCTTCTACATGTGGCAGTCATTTTAGTGGGGCATAAAATGGCCGCCAAGGTTTTACAAAGCGGGTTTTATTGGCCCACAATTTTTGTAGATGTCCATCAATTTTGTAGAACGTGTTTGCGCTATCAGCAAATGGGTTTGATTTCTCGTCGTGATATGATGCCAATATCCCTTATTCTTGTGGTAGAGATCTTTGATGTTTGGGGGATTGATTTTTTGGGCCCTTTCCCATCGTCGTTCGGTTTTGAGTATATTCTCTTGGTAGTGGATTATGTGTCTAAGTGGATGGAGGCAATAGCTACCCGATCAAACGATCATAAAGTAGTAATCAAATTCTTATATGAAAACATCTTTAGTTGTTTCGGGTTTCCTAGAGCCATAATAAGTAACCAGGGTACGCATTTTTGTAATCGGTTCTTTGAGTCGGTAGTTAAGAAATACTCTATCACTCATAAAGTGGGCACTCCATACCACCTTCAAACTAGCGGCCAAGTGGAAGTCTCTAATAGGGAGATGAAGCACATAATAGAGAAAACGGTGAGGTCAGATAGGAAAGATTGGTCAAAACGCTTGATTGATGTATTATTGGCCTACCGCATTGCTTATAAGACACCTATTAAGATGTCTCCATATAGGGCGGTGTTTGGCAAAGCTTACCACCTCCCGGTTGAACTTGAGCTCTGAGTGTTGTGGGCCATAAAGAAGTTTAACTTCGATATGGCCGCGGTTGGGCTCAACCGGAAATTGTAACTCAATGAGTTAGAGGAAATTCGGAATGATGCATATGAGAGTTCGAGAATTTTTAATGCTCAGACTAATGAATTCCATGACAAGCACATTAATAGAAAATCCTTTGAACCCGGCTAAAAAGTGTGGCTTTTTAACTCAAAATTGAGACTCTTTCCGAGTAAGCTTAGATCAAGATGGGATGGTCGTTTTGTGGTTGTAAAGGCATTTATTCATGGTGCTGTTGAGGTGCAAGATCGGAAGAATGACCACACTTTCAAAGTGAATGGCCAAAGACTGAAGCCATATATAGAGGGGATTGGGAATGGGGATATGATTGAGTCCATTGCTTTGATGGATCCTTTTTACTATGATTGAGAGATTGATGTCTTGTTTTTTTTTTTTCTTTCCTTTCTATTCTATTATATTTTTCTTTATTCTTGTTGTGCTTTATTTGCGTCTAGGAAACTTTAAATCCTCTAAAGGTGTAACTCCTTTGGTATTTGTCGTGCTCGAACGGCATCTGGCGATCTAGTATGGCCACCTAACTGTGTTTGTAGTGAGTTCCTAGGAGATCAACTTAGACGGTGGAAACTAGAGTTCGAATAGCAAAGCCTAGAACGCAAAGGTTTGGAATTTCCATGACTACAGTTTGGTTTAAATATCCAAGGGTGTAGAGATTGCTTCAAAACCACCCCAGCTTAAACTCTGTATGGCAGCCCCATAGGTCGAGTTACCTTTATGCGCCTCGATTCTGGATACCAAATCAACCTAGTCTGTCACTCTATTGGAAAATAGGGAAAGTTACACACGCTGTTAGGAAGAAAAGTGGTACTCGTGGTTTTCGCGTGAAGATTGTACCTTTATTGAACTTTTATTTCTTTTCATAGGCTATTCTTATTTTGATTGTGAAATAAAGGTACAAGTTTGGCTAAGGGAATAAAAAAAAAATCCTGCACGTGCAGCAAAATTTTCAATCCACAATTGGGAAAAAAAATAAAAAAATAATTTAAAAAAAAAATTCATATTTCTTTGTTCAATTTATTTTATTCTATTTATTTTGTTTTGTTTTCGTTTTTGAAAAAAAATAAAAAATAAAAAATACTTTAAAAAAAATTTAGATTTCTTTGTTCAATGTATTTTATTTTATTTTATTTTCATTTTTGAAAAAAATAATCAAATCAAATCAAATAAAAAAATAAATAAAAAATTAGATTTCTTTGTTCAATTTTATTTTATTTTATTTTTGCTTTTGAAAAAAAAAATTGAATATCTAACCTAGACCCATTTTTCTCACAATCACTCTCACAGATTGTTTCTCTCTCTCTCTCTCTCTCTCTCTCTCTCTCTCTCTCTCTCTCTCTCTACCTTATCATCTCCTTCCTCCATTTCTCTTTCACTCAAACCCCACCACCACTAACATTCTTCATTCTTCTTTCACCATCACCAACCTTCACCCTCTTTCTTCCTCACCACCATCTCACTGCCGGCACCCTATTTTCTCTCCGTCCGTCGAATCTCTAGCGACCACCATTTTTTTCAGCGAATCTCCCTTCTTTCTCTCTTTTTCTTCACTATTTAAAGGTAAATCCTTCCTTTTTGTTTAAAACTTTATATTTCTTCTATCAATCTTCCATTATAGTGAGATTTAGGAATAGTTTTATAATGATCTATTGCTCATCCTCAAAATAAAAATAATAAATAAATAAATAATTTTAAAAAAATTCAACCGTAGAGTTTTGTTTTTGTGGGTGAATGAGTAGATTAGTAGAGTTTTGTTTTTGTTTTTGTTCAAGTCATCATCTATTGTTGATCCTTAAAATAAAAATAAAAACATGGGTAGTCAAGAAGATGACCACCGCATGTGCGGCCATCTCCAGCGCACGTACGCCCCCCTCCCCCCCCACACACACACAAAAATTCCTGCTTAGCTTTTTGTTTATTACCTAGGTTATTTATTTATTTATTTAGTTGTTTCTTTTTCTGTCATTTTATTTATTTTATTACTTCAATAGTTTAGTTTATTCAAATAGTTTAGTTTTGTTAGTTTTAATTATTTAATCATTAGTTACTTCAATAAAATAGTACTGCTGTTCAGCAGTTAATTTAATGTCGATGCCTTTAACTAGTTGTAGTATACTAATTTAGTGGTTTTTATTTTATTTTTATTCGTGTTTTATTTTAGTTTATTTATTTATGTAACGCCCCCAAAATAATACAAATAATCCAACTCATAAGAGACGTGAGCATAATACAATCGGTACACTTTCATTCATCAAAGTTCATATTACAAAAGATAATACATGCAATATACATTCATAAATGTTCATCCTGAATCTATAGCATGTAATACCAATTAACAAAAACAAAATAAATGCCCTACGGGCTTACATCTTTCTAAGACATTACTTAGTTACAATAAAAGAAAGTCATAAGCTCTGTATATATAAAGCCCTTGGCTTGAATAAACATTTGAACACTTAAATAACAAAATAGAGCCTCCAGCTCCTATATCCTTCCAAGCTACGTCCTTGGAGGAAGCATGTCACCAGTACCTAAAAATAATTTCCCAAGTAGGGTGAGCCAAAGTCCAGTAGAAACAGTCTAACACAATATATGAGGTTTAACTAAGATTAAGTATCAAAGATATATTCAATATTTATGACAAATGCACATTCTTCACATGACCACACGGTACTGATATTCACATCTCAATCCATTCCCATTTATTCACTTCAAGTTAATTCACTCCATTTCAATTCATAGGCCAAATTTATTATTCTCCAAATAACCCAACTAAGACTACAACTCAGTGGTTCTCAATTAACATAACTATCATACAAGAACTTCAATCTTGCCATTTTACGAAAATTTTACTCGCGGGATCGGCACCTATGTATACATATGATTTCGGAACTTTTACCCTGGATATTCTGACCAACTTAATTTCAATGGAGTCCATCCCCTATCTCTTCCCAGAATATGGAGTACATCCCCTTTTTCCTCCCAATACATTATACATATACAATGTAGTTAAAAGTACCGCCATATTCAATGACTATCAATTATACATATTCAATGCCTTGACATACCGTCATATTCAATGACACAATTTAAATGATTAGTTTCAATCCACCTAATCCTCATGCAATTTCTACAACAGTCATAGCTATCCACCACCAATAGCCCAATACAGATATTTCTAAACAGATATTCAATTTTTATAACAGATAATTCATCAAATTTCCATAGGTGAGTGATCAAACAAATCCAACTATACCATTCATTCATACATCTTTCCAATTTCACATTTCTCATACCAATTCCATTATTTGTACAAAATAATTATTCTAGACATTTTAGGGCAAAACTCCTCATTTTTCAAAAATTGACCCAAAAGTCAAAATCAACTATTTTAACATTAGATAACCTCATATCCAAAACCCCATAATCATTTATGTAACACAACATAGAAACCCCTCTTTTTAATTTGAATCCAAACCCTAGGTTTACTCAAATATTCCCAAAATTTCACTATTTACACATAACAAAAAATAACTAGGTTAAAGATCATATCAAGGTGTAGAATATTCCTACCTCAAGTGTAGATGCCCAAAGGAGAAGTGGAGAAACCTCAAAGACGCACAAACTCGACTTTATTCAGATCAAATGGAAGCCCACGGGATGCTTTATCTTTTTATCAAAGGGAGTAGGGTAGAGAGACCCTTAGATCCTAGGGGATTTGTAGAGAGAAGTCAGATTTTAGAGAGAGTATGAGCTAATCTAGGGTTTTCAAGTGAAAAGATACCAAAAAATGATGTAAAAATGAGTTGTTGTGAACTGATATATGCGAGGTTCGCTCGAGCGAAAGAGTTGTCGCTCGAGCAACCAGACACAATAAGTATCCTTGCCCGAGCGCAAGAAGCATCGCTTGAGCATAGAATACAAATTCCCAGAAGTCTTGCAGACAAAAGACCGTCGCTCGAGCACAAGAGTTCTCGCTCGAGCGAACAACAATACCCTCCCAGAATCTCTGCAAGCCAAAAAAAATACTGGGAGATCACAAAGCTTGCTCGAGCTCAAGAAGTTTCACTCGAGTGAAGTAGCCAAAATCTGGGCAACATCAATCTAGACCAACTAGCAACCAACATGTTCCAAACACGCCCAAAACATCCCAATACTTAAACTCAAAGAGTGGAAGGAAGAAAAGACATGGATAACAATACTAAACCATGAAACCTGAGTCTGGGATCAACAATAGTCGGGTCAAAACCGAGATCGCTATAGCCTTCCCCCCTTAAAGAATTTCATCTCCGAAATTATCAATCATGTTTCAAAGTCATGTTTAGCCAATTTCCAAAATGATTACAAATCAATTCTCAACACCATGACCCACCTACCGGTCATTCAATCCCTCCACATGATGAACAAATTCACAATATACATCTCAACTATATTACCAATATGCATCTCCTGTAGTTTTAACCGATTTCCATACGTATATCTCATATTTCCAAAACATATTCAATGTTTATGACAAATTCGCATTTCCAAAACTTAAACAACATATACAATGTTCATATTAGGCTTACGTTTCCGAAACATATTCAATATATACAATGTTCTCATAATTCAAAACATATACAATGTCTTTATAGTTCATGAACAAAACTAAAATCTCAACATATGCTCAAACATCAACAAATAAGTTCGGATATTTCTCACGGACTTCCAATTCATGCTCCCAAGCTGCTTCCTCAACCCCGTGATGTTTCCACAATACTTTGACCCAGGGGATTGTCTTGTTTCGCAAGACTTAGTCCCGTCTATCCAAGACTCTCACTGGTCTCTCCTCATACTAGGCATCCTCATCTACCTCTAAGTAGGTCCAATCCAACACGTGCGATGGATCCGGCTCATACTTCCGAAGCATACTAATATTAAATACGTCATGCACCATGGAAGTTATGGTGGCAACGCCAAATGGTAGGCAACCTCCTCAATCCATTCAAGGATCTCAAAAGGGGCCAATAAACCAAGGGGATAACTTCCCACTCTTCCCAAATCTCATAAGACCTCGCATATGTGACATCTTCAAAAAGACATGATCTCATGTTGGTTCCACGGGTATGTGTATGTTTTTGGTGTATGTAGGAAATGAGTCGACGGTTATCCACCAGGGCCTCCAAAAAGGCCAGAGGTTCCACCTCCTCGGCGCCACCACCGCCACCATCACCACAATCCTCGCCACCACCACCGGTTAAGTTGCCACGACCAGAGTGGGCTTCACAAGCTCACACAGTTTAACATCACATATTTTCAATGTGACCAGTCACTTCTTGGACCGTTAAGCAGCTCCAACTCCGGCAACAGTTGGGCCTTTGCACTGTGACAACGTCCACTTATCCTCATCTGGTATGGCTCTTCTACCAGAACATGTATGAGTCACTTACCGAGGTAAGACTGTTGTTCACTATTGATGGCCATCTCATCAGCATCATAGAATCCATGATTGCCGACGTGTTAGGGTTCTTTTCCAAGACGAAACACCAGCTCTTCCTGAAAGTTGAGGACCGACAACCCATACACAGCCTCATCCAAGAGTACTTTTCAAGGGCCCACGATGATGCAAGTTACACATGCTTGTGCCGGAGCAAGTTGTCTGGCCGCTTGTTTTTCATTGATTTTGTGGTACATAAGAATGCCCTTCTACTTGGGCATAAAGCTGAGCGCCATTTGGAGTTTATTCAGGTCTTACATGGTTATCAGCATGGCTATCAGGTCCCACTTGCGCACATCATCTGGATGCATATGTGTAAATTTCTATAAGAGACAATTCAACCTCATCCTATGCAGAACTTGACTTGGTCCCTACCATTTGCCAACTTGCTCACACTTGTCTTCGAGCTGAACGACCTCGCCATTGATTCGACTAAGGATATTGACAGAGCTTATCCAACTTTCAGGCAGCGGGAATGGTAACATAGCATATCTCGCATCCCGCAACAAGTTGGTGCCCCAGTTGATGAGGCCCAAGACCCTATGCCCCGACCAAGCACCTCCTCTTGCCTCTCCTATGCCTCTCCAAGCAGATTTGTTCTACATGACTCGTGAGGAGTACTTACATCTTCAACACTCTGTGGATTACGTCCACAGTACTTTTCATGACCACCACCAAATTCTCATGGGGTTGCGCATGGATTTTCAGGCGCATCGAGACTATTTTCAAGTGGCTTTAGACCAGCTCAACGCCTACCAGCTCGACATTCAGCAGTTAGTTGCATCACTACAAACTGACTTTTATACATATTGAGAGTCAAGCCAGCAGCTTTTTGACCATCTTAGCACCTGGGTTCAAAATGAAGCATTTGAGATGCGATCTTTGATGCATGCCTTGTTTGCCCAGTATTTCCAGCCAAAAAAAAAAAGAAAAGAATAAAGAGTAAAGTGTGTGTTACTATTTGCCTACCTGGATGTGCACCTACAATCTCTGGTAATATTCTCTCATTTTTATTTACTTGGCCTTTGCTTCCATTGAGGACAATGCTATATTCAAGTTAGGGGATAAGGGTATTTTCTTTCATGCATTTGTATTTGGCTCATAATTCATTCATGCTTATACCTACTTCACTTGATTGCATTACTTCACTTGATGTTGAGACTTGTTGCTAGTAGAGTGATGATATTTGCATATGTTAATTGGGGAGCATAGTAGACTTGTATGAAAAGGGTTTATTGGGTAGATACTTGCATGTAATGTTTGCACTAGAGAGTTGTTTGTATTTGTGGTATTAGTACACTTGTCATGAGTATGCCTTGATTCACATGAACACACTTTCATAGTAGTGACCTCTCTATTCTAATCCCTGGTGTACATCATTGATAATTGCTAGGGTTGCAGAAAAGAATAAATGAGTAGCCAAGTTTCTTTAAAAAAAAAAAAAACTTGACTTGTTTGTTTTCGTAGCCTCTTTAACTCGAGTTATTAAGTCCGTAGGGGTGTCTCTACACCTAGTGCCCTAAAACCGTTTGGTTTGGGAGTCACTGGCCTAATACTTGCTACATGGGTTAATTAGAAAGCTTAAGGGATCTAGACATTACACAGTTAAGGAAAAGTAAAGAGAATGATTTGTTCGGATTCGTAGCCTTTTCAACTTGAGTAATTAAGCCCGTAGGGGTGTCTTTACACCTAGTTCCCTAAAACCGTCTGGTTTGGGAGTCATTGGCCCAATGCTTGTTACATGGGTTGATTAGAAAGCTTAATAGATCAGGACATTACACAGTCTTTCAAAAAAAAAAAAATTTGAGAATCTTGGTTGCAATAGTTTAGTTTTTCTGTATATATTGGGTGTTATTATGAGTTACACTAGGCTATTATAGTGGACAGTTAACTAGTATGGGGATTGCACTTTACACCGAGGGTACTGATGATGTGTTTACTAGCATTCATAAGTACATAGGACTTTACTTTTATATTAACTGAATTGTGGTCTTTGCTCAATAGATTCCTTCATGCTTGTCTACTGTGCTGTCAATGACTCATCATGTCTTAATATTGCACTATATTGACACATAAGTTAATTATTGAGTGCTGTAGTGTGATTGATTGTTGCTGGATAGATGTGAATATGTTAATATTTGTGGGTATCATTTCTGGAAACCCTCAAGAGACTTTACTCGTCCACTTGGGGTAACTTTGTGGTTTAAAAGCTTGTTGCATATGCTAAATACAACTGTTTTCCTACAAAAAAGGAAATAGCTAGATTTTGTTTAATTTAATTTTATTTTTATTGCTTGCTTGAGGACTGGTAAGTTGTAAGTTGGGAAATGTAATTAAGGCCAAATTGTGTAACATTGAGGCAGTTAATTAAGATCTCT
Source organism: Camellia lanceoleosa (assembly GCA_025200525.1). NCBI lineage: Eukaryota > Viridiplantae > Streptophyta > Magnoliopsida > Ericales > Theaceae > Camellia > Camellia lanceoleosa. The sequence continues at coordinate 162,995,510 of CM045764.1, forward strand.
TAACTTTATTTGCTTGTCAAACTATATATTTTATGTATGTTTAATGTCAATCAGATTATACATAGTCTAAACATAAAATGGGCAAAAATACAGAATTTGGAGAGAAAAGAGCTTCCCGTACGTGCGTTGACTTTTTTCACACGTGCGTTGACTTTTCCGCACATGCGTTGACCTTTCCCGCACGTGTAGCCGTACCTCGAAAAACAGGCCCGATGTTTTGAACCTATTTGAAAGACAACTGAGGTATAAAAAGGCAAGAAAGAGGCTGGATTAGGGTTCTGATATTTTTTCAAAGAGAGAGAGGCTAGGGTTTAGAGGAAAGGATTCTCAAGGTTTCAATCCAACTTCCATGGGGTCTTCCATCTCTTCCACTTCTTTCCACTCCTCCATGAGTGGCTAGGCTTTTCTTTTCTAGGGTTTTGATGAAACCCTAGCTATGTAATGAGGTTTTCTTTTTTATTTTTGATCATGTAAAGGCTTGAACAATTGTATGGTGCTTTAGAAGTTTCAAATACATATTTTTCATTATCTCTTTGAGTATTCGGCTTTTTGTGATTGTTAAATGCTTTCCATACAATGGTTTTCTTCTCTTTCATATTCAAGGTATGAGACAAGCCATACTACAAGGGACGAGTCATTTTGCTACCTTAGTTTAGTGCGAACGATTCATATTACTTGAGATGGTTCGTGCCTATACATTGAACGTGATGATTTTCTTGATAAATGCTTCGAACTTGTAGTTGCGAAGTATTATTTAGTTCGAACCGTAGTATAATTGATTTCAAATTGAATCCTTATTTATGTAACTAGTGGTGAACTCATTGCCCTAGGTTTTTTCCCAAATCAGTAAATTTCAATTTTATTTATAATTGTTAGTTTAATCACTTTGCTTAATTTAATTATTATTAGTTTATGAATCCCTCATCTTTTTCATCAAAGTTAAATTAGGAATTTAACAATTAAATTAGTTTAATTTCACAATTGTCCCTGTAGATTGATACCTGGACTTGTCATTATTCTAAAAGAATTTGGAATAGTTTAGTATTTAATTTTGGTGTATCTAACAACCCACAGTTTGAATTCCAATTAAACCCATAATCTTGTGCCTCTTCTGATCCCCATTGGGCACCTCACCATCGCCATTTCCACAGTAGGCTTACCATTCTACAAAACCAATGAGTCTGATCACGAAATAGAGAATCAGAACCATTGATCTCCGAATGTACAAAGGATGTCGATGTGAGACTACTGGGAATTCAAAAATAAATAATAAAAAAACCTAGAAAGAGGGTTTTGTGGTTCTGAAATTAGGGTCTGGAATGGAACATTACTTGGGCCATTGTGATGGAAGGCATTCATGGCAGATTGAGAAAGAAACAATAGATATCGAAAAGATTAAAGAGTGAGAGATAGAGGCAATCTATGTTCTAATGATCACACAGTGATTCATTTTTTGGTGTTTATTATTGTTCCACCACTATTTTATCTCTTTACATCCATCGTTTCATTACATTATAAAAATAAAAATAAATAAAAAATAAAGAATTCTCATTACACCTATTATATTAATATAACTAATTCTAAAATAAGACTATTCAAAATTGTTTCATCTCTTTACAGTAATAGTTTTTAGAGAGAAAATAAGAGAACATAGAAAGACACAGCAAGGGAAAAGAAAAAGATATAGGGAAGATAGTGAATGGAGGCCACAGTGAAGTGCCTGTTCGGTTACACAGTGCTAAATAATTTACATTCCTTGAGTGTTATGTTGCCAAAAAAAATATATTTCTCCAGCGATTTGTTGCTATACATTTACAAAACCACCTTCTTCCAAACAATAATTTTTAAATTTATGACAAGCCTATTCGGTAATACAATGCTAATGAATTTAAATTAATCCAATGTCATGTTATTAGACAAACAACAATATGTTGCTGTTCGATTGGATGGTAACACGAAATTAATTCGTGGCCACTTGTGAAATGCTAGTTCAGTGATATATTGCTATACAAATTAGATTAATTACTCTAGTATCATGTTGCCAAACTATAATAGATTTGTCTAGTCACCTATCATTGTACGTTGAAAGATTTACTTTTTTTTCCTTCAAGCATCCATAAATCAAACACACATCCATAAAATCATATATAAAAAGTATCCATAAAAATATTCACAAAAATATCGATTATACGAACATCCATAAAATCTATCATTGTTTGCATCCATCAATCAAACAGGTTATCACAATTCATTTATAAGTTTCATTAGTTACTACATCAGGGCTAACAAGCTTACAGAATTGATGAATACGGATAGTATATGCTTTCTCTCATCCACTAGCACGCTGGTGATGAAAATGAATTTAATTATTTCCTATCGAAGGTACTAAATGACTAGGTTGCAAATAAACCTATAATAAAGACATTAATAAGTAGAATTATAAAATAAGACATGGTAATAATCTAAGTAGGCTCGATAGTTTATATCTGTACGAAATTGTGTCCATTTACAATTCCTACGTAGATATCTCTTCAATCAGGTATTGTAATCAATACTGATCTAAGTGGTAGACACATCAAGCACTATTGCACGGATAAATGATAAAGAACGATTTGGTAGTATGATGTTATCAAATGGCCTATGTCGGGCATAGTCATCCAATGATTAAATCCAAAGCCATATTCGAAGTAGGATAAGATAGAGGTAAAGTCATCAATCCTTTCCTGTGAACCAAATAGTTGCACGTAGTGCACTACATTCGAATGCAGCTCAAGTGTAAATCTTGATTTTCTATTATTACCTCCGCATTTGATGTCTTTATAACAATGACAAATCCAATATTCTTTCTAACATCATAAGTCTAGTTAATTAATGCTTGACGATTACTAAAAATCTAAAGATAATAAATACATTTACACGTCAAATTATTAATAAAACTCAATACAAATTAAAAAAAAGAAAAAATCATATTCATAAAAATAAAAATAAAAAACTTAACAAATCTCATCTATAATGAATTCATTATTGGAGTCTATTAATAATGCAGTACTTGCATTGTTACAATGAGTAGAAACATAATCATTCAAAACAAAAAAATAAAATATATATATATATATAAATGAAACTCAAAATACACGGTAGTGAGTAACCGAAAAAATTAAAAAAATTCAGCCTTTGGTTATTGGAAATATATCTTTTATTCAGCAGTTGGTTACTAGATATATATTTTTTGTTCTGTAATTTGATACTAGACTATTTATTTTGTTCGATTTCAAAATACTGAACAAAAGTCAAAGAACAGTCCAGAAAAACAAAACAAAAACCTACCAAACAAATAAAAAAGCTCACAATTTTACTTTTTTTATGGTTCTTCACCACCGTTTCTTCATCTATTACTTTCTTCTATAATCAAAACACTATGATTCTCATTTTTTGAAAATAGATGTGTAAGAGAAAAAAAAATTGAGAAAGAAAGAAGAGTAGGGATTGAAGAATAAGGGGTGTAAGGAAATAATAAAATATATTTAATTTTAGTGTTTTGTCTTTAAAGGTAATTTCACATATGGATAAAATTAGAAGAAAGAAAGAAAAAAAAAAAAATCATATGGAGGGTGTGAAGAGGTAAAAGAGTGGTGTAAGTAGAATCACTCTTTAATATAGATTCTTCATTTTTGAAAAATTATACTTACCCTAGTCGAATTAAAATGACATATTTGTCTTTAGCTTTTATACACATAAAATAATAAAATAATATAGAGATTTTTCTCATGTCATTTCAAGGAAAATAACAATCATCTTATTTAGTTTAACTCACACAAAAAATTGTGTTTTTTTTTTTCGTGTTTTTTATTTTTACTGATATTTTTTTTAATATTTTAAGCAATTTTTTTTATTACTTAGATATACCTAATTTAGATATACTTAAGAAATATAATATTTTGTGATTTTTTTTTTAAATTCACCAAACACAAAAAAATACAAAAATTCAATATATTATCTTATTTTGTTATATTCAATGGATTTTTTTTTTTAAAAAAAATTGTACAAATTTTATACTTTTTAAATAAATCTAGATTAAATTGATCTAATCTAGATATAATGATGGAAATAAAAATGAAAAATTATATTCATATATAAAAATTTATACAAAAAAAAATCATAAAAATGTTGTGATAATGATATTGTTGTAAATAAAAATCATGTTTATGTGTGTTTTGTTTTAAAGTAAAAGATTACCATTAAACTATATCATTGTGTTTAAAAATTCTATATTTGTATATCATTACTTAATAAGAATATGTTCAGGTAAATTTAATAATGAAAAATTATAGAATGTAATTATGATGATAGGAAGAGGAAATTGTAGGCAAAATAACAAAATGGAATTTTAGAACATGATATTAGCAATTCAAGGAGCAATTTGTAATGAGATTACAAATCTCATAGAGGAGAATGTAATTTTTTAAATGTGAGGAGGAAATCTGTATTAAACAGAAACCTCAAAGGGTGTTAGTGTAATTTATCACTTTTTTTTTTTTTTATGGGAAAACTACATGCAAGTAATAGAAGTGAAAAAAAATTACAAATACATGGATGTACAAATGTGTTTGTGGTGGGATGCAAATGAAAGACATGGATGTACAAATGTGGAGTAACAAGTGTCACTTGCACCTTTTCACGTCAGTCATTTTTTTTCTTTTCCCATCTACATATAGTTCCCTTTTTTATCTTATCCAAAATAATAATAATAAATTAATTAAAGACTTTGAAGACTACATTTAGAAATAAATTGTTTTAATTTCCATTAAATAAATAATTTAATTCTATTTGTGTCTTGAATCTTCATTGCCCTTTTATCCCCGCGTTACTATACAATGTAAAATATAAAAATTTTGAAATATAGGGTATCCCGTCCCTCTCTTTCACTCGAAGATATTTCAAAAATAGCTTAAATAAATTTTAAAAAGAAATTATTTTTGTAAGTTAATTTTCTTAAGCCGTGGTTTGGCTAACATTTTGGAGTCAAATAATTACAAAAAAAATAAAATAAACTATATAAATTAATAAAATAAAATATTATTTTTTACCCATAATCATTATACTTTTTCTCTCACAAAAATTTAAAAAATTCAAAAATAAAAATCAAGCGAGATTAAAAAAACACAATTAAAAAAATCTCAACTCAAAAAAATTGATTAAAAAACCAATGTCAAACAAACCCTAAACGGTTCACAGTGCAAGAACACAAAGATATAGCTTCATAGTCTAGGTCCTTGAGAAGTATTTTTTTTTTTTTTTTTGAACGGGGTCCTTGAGTAGTATGATACAATTTTTTTAAACATAAATGCCCTTCCCGACATGATGTCATGAACACATATACTGCACATGTTGTTTCATATTACGAATAAATTTCAAATTTTAAAAATTTAATTACTTTTAATTGAGATATTTATTTTTTTTTAAATTTATATTTTTAAAATTTTTTTATTGAGATCTATCAAATAAGACCAATGATGAATATGAAATTTAATTTTTTTAAAAAATGATGGAATTTTCTCTGAGTTTGATATCCACACGCAATAAATTTCAAAAGTCAATGAGATTTTATGGAAATTCCATTTATATCAGTGAAATTTCACTGTGTCTGACCAAAAGTTTTTTTTTCTTTTTTTAAGATAGAGTCTCTGACTAAAAGTTAGTGACTAAAATTTCAGAAGTTATTGAAATTTCATTAATGGTAGTGAAATTTTACTGACCTTAAATGAAAGACAATGAAATGTCACTGGGTAAAACTTTTTTAAAGTAGATAAATTTTAAATTCAAGCCTAAAATTGCAAAATAAATGCATGTCAGTTGCATATATTAACTATTTAATTTCAAATTATTGAAAATACCTCAAAACAAATATGAGGTTAGGCTTTTCTCAAGTTGAAATATGAATATGAGGGGCTCGTGGGGCTCAATCGTTCATTTTGTATAACCCTCCGTGTATATCATCCATAAAAAATATTAGATCGATCTAATAATCGTTACTTTTTCATTTTATCGTGTTTGCTTTCAAAAAAAATGAAGGATTTATTTTCACGAAAAAAATTGTCATACTTTTTTTTGGGTTACAAATACAGTAAAATAAAAATATTACAATTATCAAGTTGATAAATATTGAATACTTATAAAATAAACGATCTGGATCATCAAAATGAAATTTATACTTATAAAATAAATATTGAATACTTATAAAATATTGAATACTGAATATTGAATACTTATAAAATAAACGATCTGGATCATCAAAATGAAATTTATAATGAGTTCCACAAGCCTCTTGAATTCTTTAAGCTCGAAGAAACAAAACCTGAAATATAAAATATTTCAAAAGTGAAGTTTAAAGTGCTGATCATTATTTGATTACATTTAATTGAGAAATATATATGTTGATGATATTAGGTATTGCACATTTTGTATATAGCCTGGCTGGTCTCCTGTCCGAGATCAGATCAGAGCATGCTGTTAGGCTTGTGAGGGCCATCACGGGTCCTGTTTTAATAATTTGAACTGTTCAATATGTAAAGCTTGTTGAGTACTTTTTTCCTGTAAAAAAGCACGTTAATCGGATTTAGATAGCTACTTAATCGGATCAAATTTCTGTCAACAGTAAATATAATTTTAAAAATAAATTATTGACAAAAATCTTATCCGATCAAGTAGCTATCGATATCCGATCAATGTGATTTTTTACAGGGATAAAGTACTCAACGAGCTCTACATATTGAACGATTCAGATTATTAAAATAAAACCTGTGGTAGACCCCACAGATCCAACAACACTGTTCAATCCATAAAGTATGGACTGGAGGCAAGCCAGGCTCGTATGTATATATATATTTTTAAAGAGCACAGCTTCTCTCCAGTCCAAGTCGGACTAGAGGGTATTGTTGAGCCTCCGTGGGCTCACCACGGAACCCACATCAACAATCTAAACTGTTCAATGTGTCGGACTCGTTGACTATTTTATTCTGTAAAAAATCACGTTGATCGGATATCGATAGCCACTTGATTAAATCACATTTGTGTCAACAGTAAGTATGATTTTTAAAATAAATTATTTATACAAATATAATTTGATAACCAACTAGGTCTAGCCTAGTTGGCTACCGTGTCTTCCTTAAGGCTTAGTCCCAAGGAGGTCATGGGTTCAATTCCCCTTAGGGGGTTAAATTAAGGGAGTGCAAGCACTTAGATGCTTTGCCAAGGGTAGGGGGGAAAAAAATAAGATCTGATCAAGTGGCTATCGATATCCAATCAATGTAATTTTTTACATGGATGAAATACTTGATGAACTTTACATATTGAACAATTTAAATTATTAATGAAAATTCTATGATAGATATACTGAAGCTCAACAACATCCTCCAATTGGGTGTCTCAACGGAAGAGGAGCCTCTCCCATTTTTAAACCACGAGTCAGTTGGTGGAGCTTTTTGCCCAAGATGGTAGTAGGCCATTGTTCACCAACGTAAACACGAGAGAAGATATGTGAAGGTAAATGAGGAGTCCAGATCATCCGCCATGGTTTCCTGCAGTAGTTCTTGCGGTGGTCTCCAAAACGACGTCGTTTTGCCTAAAACGACGTCGTTTTATGTGACAGCCGGGTTCCTTCCCTCTCTCTTTCTTTCCTTTTTCGCTTCGTCCTCTATTTGCCTTTATTGGATTTGAAATATCCGAGATGGTTCCCTAGTTTGGAGTTCTAGTGTTTTTCTTTTCAGAGTTAAATTTCACTTGTTCCGGAGGATACGCGGGTGAGTCTAGAGTGCCGGAAGCGAAGCAGAATTTTTGGGTGGCTGGGCTTGGGCCACACGTGCGGGGCCCTGGGCCGCACATGCAAGGCTAGGCCGCTCGAGCGGTGGAGGCTTAGACCTAGAAAATTCGATTCTGCCTAGAGCGCACGATCAGTCAAGGTGGGGTGCTCGAGCGGTGGAGAGGTCGCACGAGCGGCCAACTGGGCAGTCTGTGCCCTGTTTTCTTATAACGTTTTGGTCCGAATGTCTCACCCATTATACACATATCTCTCTCACTCTAAACCCTATATTTCTCTCCCTTCTCTCTAGAAAACTTTCTCAAGCCTCAAAACACTTTGATTTTACAAATTTTTGGGTCAAGATCTCCATCTCCTTTCTTTAAATCTTGAAGATCCAAAGTTAGGGTTTCACTTGGGTGGTGGAGATCCGAAATTTCTCTCATCTTTGAGGCTAGGGTTTCATCTCTCCTTTCATCAACAAGCTTGAGGTAGGGATTTCTTAAGTTATATATACTAGTTTTGCTATTTGTTGTTGACTTAAAAGTGTTCTTGAGTTTGTGTTGATTTTATTGATTTTGATTCAAAATGTAGGGAAAGTTTTGAATGTGGGTTTATATCTCAACCTTTTTCTATTATCTTGAGGGTTTTCTTTTATTAAACTCATGAAAAATGGTGTGATGGAGTTCCTCTTAGAAAATGATGATAGTTTGTCAATGATGAAAACCCTAGAAATTGGGAATTTTTGGTAAATTGGAAAATGCCTTTGAAATTACTTATTTTCTTGTGTTAAAAGGATAAATGAGAGGTGTTTCATCAATGTTTAACAAGATGGCAATTTTCTTGATGTATGAGAAAGAGGTGCTATTTAAATATTATTGCTAATACTTGAATAAGCAAGCTTGTGTGTGATAAATTGTTGGATATCATAAATGGTGGAAAAATTGTAAACATCAGGGGTTTATATTTGAAATATGTCACTTGTAGCCATGGAGAGACTAATTTGTTAGGGCATGTGAAAAAAGAATTGTGGTAACATGTTGATGACACATGTTAATTTTGTGGATGAACATTGAAAGGAGGATATGAGAATTTAAATGTTGGCATTGTTGTAAAGATATTCAAAATGGAGAAATGTTATGAGGTATGGAAAAGATTATTGCATTGCATATTACTTCATTTATCATTGTGCATTGTGAATCTAAATTGAAGAGATTTACATTATGATGAAAAATGTTATTGTGATGAGAACAAATGGAAATGTGTATGGGGTAAATACGTTGGTAAGTCCGGATAGGAGGTGTAGATGAATTTGATAAGTTGGCCTGAGTGTCCAAAGTGAAAGACCCGAAAGCCGCGCAGATAGGTGTCGAGCCTTCCGGTTAATACCGGTAAAAATGATAGTTTGGTAGTACTCGTAGAGTTTACTTGCAGACACCAACCTAGGGATTACCAGTATCGTATTTACCGCCCTTGTTGATTTAAATATTGAAAGTTTGAAATTGATGAGATTGCATAACATTATTGAGAACATGGTGATTTCAAAATAGTGCATTGAGTATTATTGAGAACATGGTGATTTTGAAATAGTTTATTGAAATAAAATTTTCCTTCAATATTGGCACTTGCATGGCATCACATATGCAATTTTTTTTTACATTGATGGTATGCAGTATTGGCATAATTGTATATACTTTGTGAGGAATCTTTACTGGACTTTATGTTCACCCCTATGGAAATTGGTGCAGGTAAAGATGTGATGACCCCGCCAAGCTAAGGGCGTGGAGATGTTTGAAGAAGAGTAGTTTGACTCTTATTTTGTTGTGATATTTGTTATAAGCCAAGGGCTAATGTGTTTGGGTTCGAGAGACCATTATGTGTAACCGGGCTATTGCCTTGGAACTTGTAAGCCCTTGAGGGCCTTATTTGTTGTGATTTAATGATTTCTTTTACATGCTATCGGTTCATGTACTAGTTTGTAAATAAAGGTATAATGGCATGTGTGAATACATTAGTAAGCATTTGGAACTATGTAAATGATTTTGGTTAATATCTCATTTTAGAAGTGGGTTGATGTAATAGTTATGTGGGATTATTTTTTTTGGGGCGTGACATTTTATTTAGTTGTTGTTTGTTTGTTTGTTTGTTTTTTGTTAAATTCAAAATTTTCATTTCCCCCTCTTTTCTCTTCTCTGTATCATCTTCTTTGCTGTGCATCATCGATCTGAGTCAGTGAACCCTAGCACAGAGAGAGAGGCATCGCGAGAGGCAACTGAAAGTCGGAGTGAGAAACTGAGAGAGAGACAGAGAAACGAACGCGAACTGAGAGAGGAACTGAGAGCCGAAAGAGATGGTGGAGATAGCAGAGCAGCGCAATGGCGAAAAAACAATGCAAAGGATCACGGGCGACGGTGAGTCTGACGACGATGCGATAGCGAGAATGTGACATTGCAGCGATGACGAGGTCTATTTCATCATCTTGCTGTTATATATATATATATATATATGTATAAGTAGCACATAAATTCAAAGAGACAGAAGCAACACATAAATTAAAACATAAATAAAAAAAGTTAAATAAACTAAAATAAAATAAATAGAATATTTTTAAATAAGAACAAATAAGCAAAAATAAAATAAACTTTCAATAGTTTAAATTAACTTACAATCGGTTACTGGAAGTAATCAGAAAATACAGAATTGTTTACTGGAAGTAACTAGAAAATACAACTTCTACTTGCATCCTTAAAAACTGAATTTTAAAACAAACTTAAAATTTTACAAAAACTAAGAGAAACTGCGAAAGAAAATTGTGAACCCTTTCTTCCTCTGAATTGGCCTTGACTGAGGAGCCTCTTTTATAAGCAAAGTGGATAACTGTTAAGCTTGTGAACTTGGAACTGTGAGGCCTGTGACTGGAGGTGTCAGGCTTGTGACTTCAAAAGTTGAAAAATACTGTAAAACTTGTGACTTCTGAAAAGCCTAAAAATAAGAGGTACATGGGTTTTGAGAGCATCTTTTTGTGACCGAGAACTTTTTTACTCTTTTTTTTTTTTTCTTTGCAGTGAGGGAACATGACTGCATAGTTGACTGATGGGGAATCAATATATATATATATATATCAGCAGCTTTTCTCAAAGTAAGAGTAGTGATTGAAGCTGATGTACATATATGGAATCCAATGACTTTTTTAGACATATGGGTCCTGAGCATCTTGGAATTATGGACCATATGGATCATGACTGGTTGAGGTTTCAGAGGAGGCTGAATCATCCGAGGTTGCATCTTCAATTTGTGACTTTGCTTGGGCCATCAATAATTTGGCCATTTGGATCAATTCATCACTAGAGATTGACTTGGGCTTTGCTTTGGGCTTGGCCTTAGATGACTTGGATTTGGAAGGTTCAATGCTGGTTGATGGGCTTCCAAGCCTGACTGTAGTGAGAGGAAGTGGGCTTTCTTGTATGACTGAAGCATTTGGGTTTTGCTGAGATTTGACTATTGCAGGAGTTTCCTGCTGGACTTGTTAATAATACGATGGGTTTTGAATGCATACCACCATTTAACAAAATGTTGACGACTGGCTCTGTTATTGGATAGACTATATTACCATTTAAAAGTCCAAGGGACTTTATATTTGGCCATGAAATGGAGTAACCAAGGAAACTGACTTTTATGCTAGCTGAACTTGTAAATGGAAGAGAAATAATTGACTTGTTCTATTAACTCAGAAGGGATGATTTTGGGGATGGCACCATACTCTGACCACTATCTCAGGAACCAAGAAGGGAATTCTGATTTGAATTTGTGGTCAAATGAGAAAAACCAAGAATGCCTATATGACTCATTTTGATGTAGGAAGATTTTGAACCAAGCATCTATGTAATTATAGTAACTATATTGTATATCATGGTTAAGAAGGTCTCGTAGCAGAAAAGGGAGACCACATGCTTCCATGGGAACAATATTATGAATGTACAAGGAATGATAAATGATTTTACTGGTCTGGACTCGATCATAGATAGGTTTAATGACAATTGACTTATGGTGGAAAAGAATATCCTTATAAAAGGTTATTGACTTATTGGGATGGAAAGGATGAAATGTCATCCATTAAGGAAATAGGATTTGACTAATTCAAGGACATTGTGGATATTTTTGTGGGCTGGTTCTTTGTAAAAGAGATTGAATGACTGTTTAAGAACATAATCTGTTCTTGGGGTAGACTTGTTAGGAGGCATTAGTGTAATTGACTGGCAGGCAAAAGGGTCTAAAGCCAGAGCCGAAGTGTAACTAGGTTTAGGAATATTACCAAGAATTTGGTATCGGTTGACTAGATCAATTGGAGGTGCAACAATGGGTTGACTAGATGGCACAATGGCGAGAGGTTTTGTAGTAGGTTTGTGGCTTGACATCTGTAAGAAAAATGACAGAAGTAGATTAGCATCCACTGAGGACATCTAATTTATCCATATGAAAGTTAACTAGATTAGTGTAATGAGCAATGAAATTGCGATAACTTCTAATCTGATTGAACTGAAGGTAGGGGTCTTGATGAAAGTAAGGGTCATTTTGTAGTGACTTTAAATAGGATATTTTAATCTTATAATATCGAATAGTTTTGCGGTATCTTGTGACTTGTAATCTGTGTGTAAAATAATAAGGAGTAGGCATAATGCACTATCCTTCCTGTAAAAATTCTTGGGTAAGGAAATCAGGGATATAATTTTGACTACTAGGAATATATTCAAAATCAAAATAAAAAATACTTAAAATGGATTACTATCGAGCAAAAATACGTTTACTAGCAATATTTTGAACATATTTTTCCAAAACATATTTAGCACTTTTGCAATCAACACGTAATAGGAATTTTTGATTTAAAATGTCATCTTAAGATTTACTAATACATAAAACAATAGATAAAATTTCTTTTTTAATAGTACTATAATTTTTTTGTGCTTTGTTCCAAACACCAGAATAAAAACGAACAATTTGTTCAGATGACTGGGGAGTGATTTTCTAACGGAGAATGCCACCATAACCAACATCAAAAGTATCAGTATGAATAATTTTGAATGAATTTTCAGTAGGAATGCCAAGACAAGGCAAGGTCTTGACATATTTTTTGACTTGTTGAACAATAACAGTATGAGTAGAAGACCAAAGAGAATGATTATCTTTCAACCTATCAAAAAGGGTTTGACAAGTTTTCCTAAGGTCTTTGTAAAATTCAGGCATGTAGTTTAAGAAACCTAAAAACCGTTGTAACTGGGTTTTGTCTAAGATTTCATCAGAAACTTAGAAGCAAACTCAATAGATTGACTGATAGGAAGAATAGTACTTTGGTGGATATCATAACCTAAGAATCTAACTTTAGTTTGGAATAGCTTAATCTTAGGAGCAGAAATGACTAGACCATTATATTTGATAATATGGAGAAAGGAATTAAGATGTTTCCAATGTTCATTGAGTGACTTAGAGTAAATGAGGATATCATCTATGTAGACAATAGAAAAATGACTAAAGTGATTAAAGATTTCATTCATAATGTTTTGGAATTCACTAGGAGCATTTTTTAATCGAAAGGGCATGACATTCCATTCGTAATGGCCAAAAGGTGTAGTAAAGGCAGTTTTTTAGCAATCATCAGGATGAATTTGTATTTGCCAAAATTCACTTTTAAGATCAAATTTACTAAAGATAACAACTTGACTAAGTCTTTTAATGAGGTCTTTTTTATTAGGGATTGGATAGCGTATCCATTCTAAATTTTATTTGATGGTTTATAGTTAATGACTAATCGTGTAACACCACGTTCAAGTTCAGTAATTTTATTAATATAAAAAGCAGGGCAAGACCAAGGGGATTTGCTTTTACTAATGATATTATTGGCAAGTAAATCATTAATTTCTTTTTTACACATTTTGACTAATTCATTATTCATTTAAATTGGGCGAGATTTAGAAGGGATTTGTCATTCATTAAAATTTTTAATATAAAGTAAAGTGACCACATGTTTTTTTCTATGCCAGAAAGCACTTGGTAAAGTAGAGCAAACTGTGGTTTCTAACTGCATTTTAAATTTGTTAATTTTTTATATAAGAATTGGATTAGTTAATTGAGTTTCAATTCGTTTATACTTGACTTCTTCTTTGAGGAATTTAAGTTGTTTGGTTAATCGGTTAATAGATTGAGACATGGAACATTCTTTTAATTGATTTAATTCTTTGATCTTAGGAGGAGACAGAAATTTAAAAGTTACAATGTAATCAAAAGCTTGCATTGTTATTCCATTATTAGTAGTAGTTAATGGATATAATAAAAAGATAAATGGAGTGCCTAAAATGACTTTATCTGTTAAGTTTCGAACTAAAACAAATGATTTTTAAAACAAAAATTATTTTGACAAATATGTACTTTTGGTAATTTATATTTAATATGCATTTGACTTCCATTAGCAGAACTAAATTGTTTGGTAGATTTATGATAGTATTTGGTAGGGATAAAACCTTCTTGGATGCAGTTTAAATTAGCACTAGTATCAATTAATGCAATGACTTCTATTTCAAATCATTAATAACCAATTTGACTTTTGAATGCCATTTTTGAATGTTAATTCAATTGATCATATTGAGGCAATTACTATCTTGATTATCACTGTCACTATTAGAGTGATTATCGAAGATGACACGGTTTGGATCCTGACTAGAACTAGATTCATCATTAGAACTAGATTCATTAGATTTATGGAAATCATTAAGACTTTTATTGATCTTTAATATGGCAATTTCTTCCTCTAAAGATTTGTCTTTAGTTTTTAATTCTTGAATAGTTAATTTAATTTGGTTAATCTCATTTTGTAAATCTTGTAAGGTTACTTCTTTATGTTTTTCCGTTTTAAATCGTTCTAAAGTTTTATTTAAACTAATAATTGGTTTTTCAAGATGGGATTTTTTATCTTTATTTATGAGTAAAGATTTTAACTTATTAGTATATTGTCTTTTTAATTCAGGATTTTCTAATTTACTAATTAATTCGATTAATGAATCTTCTTCTTGTTGTGATTTACTAAGAACATTGATTTGTTTACAGCAAGTATCATTACATCCTAATTCAATTTCATTGTCAGTATTATCAGTAGGAGAATGATATGTGGAAGTACCACTAGAGGGAATATCATCGCTAGATGAATGACTAGATTGAACAGGAGATTGATTTGGAGTATCGGTTAATTTAAATATGTCGAGTATTTGACTTTGATGTTCGTCAGTAATTTGTAATTGATTAAGCTTAGCTTTAAGTTTTTCCTTTACTTTACATTTATTAGAATAATGACCTTTTTTACCACAATTGTAACAAGTAACATCTTGAGTAGATTTTGACTTATTAGATCTTTTATGATATTTCTTATTGGGTTTAGTATAAAACTTATCAGATGATTTGATAGGTGAATATTTCTTTTTAGTATAATATTTACGTGAAGATTTTTTCTTATTATTTTTGTGTCGTGAAGGAGCAGTAGGAAGTAAACCATATTGTTCACAAAAATTTACTAATTCATATTTAGCTTTATGTTTGTCTTTAGCAGCTTTTTGACTAAGTTTTAAATTGATACACATTCTTAATCCTTCTTTTTGAATTGTGCTAACTATATCACCATAAGTTAAATTATCATATTCGATTATACCAGTAGGTTGACTAAGGATATCTCGAATTTTATGGGCAAAAAGACTAAGTAATCCATTAATAAATTTTTCTTTCCAAAATGACTTTGTGCAATCATCTCTAAGCATGACTTTAGAAGTAAAACATCTTTATACCATCTAAAATCACTAAGAGTAGGATAGGTTAAATTACTAAGTTGATCATGGATACGAGAATAAATGTTAGTCGGTGTACCAATAAAATGTTTTACAATAGCATAGATTAAAGTATTAATGCCATCAGGTTCACTAGACCCTATATCTTCATCAAAAATGGGGAAATCATTTTCATCTAATTGAACAACATGTTGAATAGATTCACGTTGGTCAGAAGTGAGATATTTATCCTACCAAGATTTGGGCATACCAATAAATCCAGAAGTAATTAAAGTAACAATTTCAGGTTGAGTGTAATTAGAATAATTAGTAAGGTAACTATTTGCAACCATGAATAAATGATTTAGTTTTTGGAGAACTTGATATTCACTAAAACCATCGATATTCCATTCATATAATTTTTTAGCAGAAACAGAAAATTGATTATTAATATTGGTTTCTTCAAATTGAAGATCTGGGGGTGTAGGTTTAGGATACTAATTCTTTGTAAGAGTAGTGGGATTAACTTTAGGTTGTGTGATTCTATTAAGATTGGTGGTCTGGAATTGTTGGGTTAAGTGACTAATTTCACCATTTGATGTGTCTGAATCACTACTAGGTTGAACAGGTGGTTGTTGTGTTAATACGGTAATTCCTTTGTTTGTAGAAGAGGTAGACATTTTATTAAATAATTTTTCAATGGCTGCAACAGTAGTATTATCTTGAGTAACTAGGCTTAACCTTTTCTGAGTACTAGGAAGATTAATAAGAGGTTTGTCTAAAGGTTTACTTGTAGAAGTATGACTTGTTGAATATTCTTCAAAAGAAGTTTCAATTTTATTTAATTGTTTTCCAATAGTTTTTAAACATTGATTAGTATAATTATTTTGTTCAATAACTTTTTTAACTTCAGAATCGTCATTAGGAAGCTTAAAAGGAGAAGCATGAACTATGGTACCTTTATGTTCAATAAGTATGGTTTTTAAAGAAGGGTGACTAGATGAAATAGAAGTATTAGGGGAAGTTTTCCATTTAGTTTTCGTAACAGTATTTACTTTTTGATAATAATTTTCTAAATAATCAAAGAAATTGATTTCAGTGTTGATTTCAGTCATAAATTTATACCATTTCCTAGTAATTTTGTATTGTTGTTTTCCATCATAATTATGTCTATAGGTGTGTCTTTTTAACTTATTTGCTTTAGATTTAAACTCAGCATGAAGTTTATTAAGAATAGGAGTAAATGATTTACTAAGAGTTAATAGTTGTGGGTTGATAGAAGGAACTACTTCAAAATCAGTTTGAGTAGATGAATTCTGTGATGTAGTATCTCCGTCATGAAGATGTGTTTGGGTTGAATAAACTGGTCTACTAATTTAGGCCTGTTCGGTAGAGCTTATAAGCTGCTTATTTCAATTTTTAACTTAATTTAAGCTAAAATATTGTGTTTGGTACAGCTTAAGTTAACCAACTTATAGCTTGAATCAAGCTATTTCTCAGCTTATCTCAAAAGCTGGTCATGGAGTGCTTAAATTTTTTACTTAAGCGCGCAACTAGTGTAGGGGGCTAAAATTACTTAAACTCAAATATTAATATTAATTAAAAAATAAAAAATTGTATATTTCTGAGAAAAAAGAAAAAAATCAATATTAATTGGTATTAATTATTAATAAATTAATAATGTATACTTTTGTAATGAATTAATTATTAATTTATACTAATTAGTAACAATTGTTGATTATTAATATTAATTGATACTAAAAAAATTAAATATTAATATTAATTTATACTAATTAATAATTTTAGTATTAATTGAGACTAATTAAGCCATTAATTGATACTAATTAATGATTTTAGTATTAATTGATATTAATTAAGCAATTAATTAATACTAATTAATTTATAATGGAAAATAATTGTGACAATAATACGTCCATTCATTTTTAGCAAATGTATCAATTTTTATATTAATTGATACTAATTAATACTAATTATATTAACTTTTATTAATGAAAATTAAAACTGAAAAAAAAATGACAAAATAATCATTTTTATATCATGTAAGGGTAGAAAGGACAATTATACAGTAAAAAACTATTTTACAGCTTATTAATCAAACACTACTCTACTGCTTAAACCCATAATCTCACAGTTGCACCAAACAGGTTAACAGCTTATGTTCACAGCTATAACCCATAATCTGTTAAGTTATAATCTATAATCACTTTTCCACAGCTCTACCAAACAGGGCCAATTTGAGAGGTAGAGGAATTATCTATTCCTTTTAATTTACTATGTGTAGTGTGTAGGTTTTGTGATGAAGGTTCACAAAGGTGAAGTTTCCTGTCTTTTCGAGTAAATAGAGGAGTGGTAAAGATTTCATCATCTTCAGTATCAATAGAGATACTAGAAATACTATGGCGAGAAGATTGACTATAAGGTTGATTAAATTTAATATGCACAGAACCATCGGTAAATTGTTGAATGTGTTGAATATCCTGACTAGTGGAAGATTGTTGATTTTGGGAATAATTTTCATTAACTGTAACCCAATCATCAGGAAGAGTAATATCTTTCCAACAAATCATTTTTGGGACTGAAATATTAGTTTCAGTAGTACTACCTTGGATAAGTAATATTTTATCCTTTGGACTTTTGGTTAAAGCTTGAACATTCAAATTAGTTTTAATATGTTTGTAATAAATTCTATAAATTAAAGCAATGTTATGAACATTTTCTAACATATTAGTAAATGCACCAGATAATTGAATATTTAACATTAAAGCTTTTAATATATAAGGATCTCTAAGACTTAAAGTAAAATCAGGGAAACAATTGAAATGAATAGCTCCTTTATGAAGGCCTGATTCTATCATACCCATTAAATTATCATAATAATTAATAAAGCGAGCATCACATAAACATAAAAGGACAAAAGTGTTTCATCCTTACGGGGTTAATGGTTTGATTCTAACTTGAATTAATCCTAAATGAATAAAATTATGACCATCTTTGAGATGTTTTCTAATTGACTCGTTGGATAATAATTGGCAAGTTTCACGTATCTTAGTTAAAGCATAAACTTGTTCAACAGTTTTGACTTATAAATCTACGTTAAAGGTGGATTGTAAAAAACTAGTTTTGTAGATTTCTTTAGTTTTGACTTTAGGAATATTTCAACTTAAATCAATTTTAACATCTTGAAATTCATGTTCTTCTTCATTAATCAGTACATCTGTACTAGGTATAGGAGTCAAAGTTGTAAATCTAGAGCTAACTGAAGAGTTATTTCGGAATAAACGACTCATTGTGATTCTGTAAAATTAATTCAATTTTCTTAAATTCAATGATAACTTATCATGTTTTCGCATACTATGTTTTCGCTCATACCCTCTCCGGGAAACCCTTGTGCCTATCAACTGCCTAACCAAAGGACTTACACTAGACATGGGACGAAAGGTGGGTGGCTACTAGCAGAGTGGAAGACAAAGATAAGGTAGCAAGAAATAAGAAGACTGGAATTAAAGTACAGAACTCAACATGAGAAGAATTAAACTGAAATAACCAAACAATAACTCAATATATCAACAACTTGGCTCTAATACTAAAGAGACGGAAGCAGCACATAAATTAAAACATAAATAAAACAAGTTAAATAAACTAAATTACATAAACTTAAATAAACTAAATTAAATAAACTTAAATAAACTAAAATAAAATAAATAGAATATTTTTAAATAAGAACAGATAAGCAGAAATAAAATAAACTTTCAATCATTTAAATTAACTTACAATCGGTTACTGGAAGTAATCGGAAAATGCAGAATTGTTTACTGGAAGTAACTGGAAAATACAGCTTCTACTTGCATCCTTAAAAACTAAATTTTAAAACTATATATATATATATATGTATATATGTATATGATTCTTGGGTTAGATTTGTTATTGATTTTTGAAATGGATTTGATGTAAGGGTGTTCGCGGTTTAGATTTGGACGGTTTGTGAATTGGTTTGGACTCGCCTACATCTATGCGGTTTGGGAAAAAGTCAACCCGTAACCGCCCGTAATGCGGTTTACGATTTGTGCGGATAGGGTTTGCGAATATGCAGGCAGTTACGGGCGGTTTGCGGATTGAATTTTTTTCTTCAAAATTTTATTTTTTGAGCCTTCTTTTTTTCTTCCCATTTTGTAAATATTATTTTGGACCCTTTTCCCCCCATTCTCTAAAATGCTCCAATATTAATAATTAATGAATTAAAATTTATAAAATTAAAAATACAACAAAATCAATTTGCAACACAAACAAATCATTCAAAATCCTAAATCAAATCATAAACTAACACAAGTATATATTTCAAAATCTTAAACTAGAACTCCATATTCATTAAGGAATTTAAAATTTCTAGTCACACTTCATCGGAGACAAGTTCAGTTATGAAACAATAATAATATGATTAATATTTATTCAATTTCAATTGATATAATACTATTAGCAAATGTAATGCTAGAGTAAGTTCAAAGAATAAAGGGTGTTTTGTTTTTGACAAAAATATCTAGGTAGGATATAGGAATGAAATCGACGGTTAAGATTAATAATAAATATATATATATATATAAATAATAAAAAAAAGTGCGGGCAGGTTTTTGCGGGTGCAGTTTAAACCCACAACCCGCAAACATGTCATATTCCAAACCGCATCTGATCGCATTGTGTCTGCGAAACCGCACATTTGTATGCGGGTTGGGCGGGTTTTGCGAGTTGGATAAACCGTTGTCCACCCCTAGTTTGATGATAGATTTGTTGTTGATTTTTGAAATGGGTTCACTGACTGAAACTGGATATATATTTTTGAAGCGGGTTTGATTCTTGGGTTTGATGATTGATCTATTGTAATTAAATTTGATGTTCTATATATATATATGATTCAAATTTTTGGGGATTCATATATAAATTATATTTGATTCTTGGGTTTGATGATTGATTTGTTGTAGTTAAATTTGTTGTTCTATATATAAATATATATATGATTCAGATTTTTAGGGATTCATAGATGAATTATATTTGATTCTTGGGTTTGATGATTGATCTGTTGTAGTTAAATTCAGATTTGTTGTTCTATATATTATTTTCTATTAGATAGATACTGAATCACATTTATTTGTTAGATAGATAGTAAATAACATTTATATGTTAGATAGTGAATCACATTGATATGTTGTAGTGGATTCATATTTGTTGTTAGATAGTGAATCACATTTATTTGTAAATGTTATTTTTTTGGGATTCATGTATAATTTTCTTCCATTATATATATATATATATATGTTTCAAATTTGTGCAATTCACCCTCATTACCTGCAATTCAGTATAAATGTGGTTAAACTTTGTTGTTATATATATGAGAGAGATGTGTAAAAAATAGCAAGAACAGAGAAATTGATTATTAATGACCTAGTTATTTGTAGAAAAAAATAGCAAGAACAGGGATGTATAAAACTTGTTATTTGTATGATACTGAATTACAGGTAATGGAAGAAAATCATATTGTTGATGAGTTGGCCAATTATGGTTAGAAGCCAAAAGTGGGAATGCCATTTGACTCTGAACAAGCCGCATATAACTTTTACAATACCTATGGGGGAAAGGTGGGCTTTAGTATTAGGAAGGCCTATGCAAACAAGAACAAACATACGAAGGAGATAACATCACGGACGTTTGTATGTTACAATGAGGAAAGTCGGGGTATTGACAAACGAGATCCACTTGTCAAAAATCCAAGACAAGAGGTAATATGTGGTTGTGGTGCCCGATTTAGTATCAAGTTAGATAGAATTTCAAGAAAATATATTGCTTGTGATTTTTTTGAACATCATAATCATGACCTTGTGCCTCAAGATTGCATTCATATGTTGCCATCCCAAAGAAAAATATCTACCACCCAAGCAATTGAAGTAGAATTGGCTTCAGAATCTGAAATTCCTCTTAGGTCTACTTATGCTATTTGGTAGGGAATCTGGTGGAAGAGTATCACTTGGCTTCACGAAATTGGACCAAAAAAATTACTTAAGATCAAAGAATCAAAAAGATTTGGAATATGGAGAAGCGGGTAGTGTGTTGCATTACTTTCATAAGAAAACTATGGAAAATCCATCATTTTTTTATGTAGTCTAATTAGATTGTGAAGAGTAGATAAGTAATATATTTTGGGCTGATGCTCAAATGATCATGGACTATGCTCAGTTTGGTGATATAGTGACTTTTGACACTACTTACAAATTAAATAACGAGCATAGACCTTTTGAATCATTTGTTGGATTTAATTATCATCAAGAAATAGTTATATTCGGTGCAGCATTGATGTATGATGAGACTACTGAATCTTTTACATGGTTGTTTCAAATTTTTCTGGAGGCAATGTTAAACAAAGCTCTAAAATTTATTTTCACAGATCAAGATGCTGCGATGGCTAAGGCCATTCCAATTGTAATGCCCGATACAAACCACTAACTTTGTACGTGGCATTTGATGTAAAATGCTGTCAAGCATGTAAGTTTTGTTTTCGATGATGTAGAGGTCAAGGCTATATTTTCAAAATTTATGCATGACATTGATAACGAAGAAGAATTCCGAATATAGTGGGACCAAATGCTTGATAAGTATGATGCACGCGACAATCATTGGTTAGAGCAGACTTTTTGCATGAAGGAGAAATGGGGATGGCCATATATTATGAATTCTTGGGCAGCTGGAATGAGCACTACTCAACTTAGTGAATCCTTCAATGTATTTTTGAAGGATTATCTGAATTGTGACCATAACTTGATGGACTTCTTCATGCATTTTGAGAGGGTGCTCTATGAGAAGAGGTATAAGGAATTGGAAGCCAAGTATAATTTGTCCCAAAAATTGCCGAGGGTTTCAATTCCAACTTTGATGTTAAAGCAAGTGGCAGAGATTTACACGAAAACAATTTTTGAGGAATTCCAAAATGAGTACGTGTAGTCCATCGAAGCATCCATTATAGGCACTATTAATGATGGTGAGAGTACCATATTCACAATAAGAACAGTGGTAGATGGAAAAAAAGATAAGAATGTGACAATAGATAGAGGTGGTTCATTGAGTTGTAGTTGCACGAAGTTTGAAGTGAAGGGCATATTGTGTCGACATTGTGTGAAGGTGTTTAGAGATATATTCAATGCAACGGAACTTCCTCCACAATATATACTCAAACGATGGACTAAAAAAGCAAGGGCTAAAAGTGTGAAAGATAGACGTGGGTATGAAGTGAAGGCTGATGTGAAACTATATCAAAGCGATCAATATCGGTCATTAATGACCATGTTTAAAGCAATAGCAAGTAGAGCTGCTGAAAGTGAAGAAACTTATCAGTTGTCAGTTTCAAAAGGTGAAGAATTGAGTGTAATGGTTGAAGACAAATTAAGTGTCCACATTTGTGGTCAAGTGGAGGTAACTGATTCGAGAAATTCGCCAAACAACACATGCCCGCAGAGTGATGAAGTAGATTGTCCAATCCAAGCTAATGGACTCAAGAAAAGAGAATCAACTAGTAAGGGAAGAAGGTGGATCAAAGGCGGGATGGAAAAATCTAATGCAAAGAAGAAAATGATGCAATCTATTCAGGTAATTACATGAAAAATTGCATATGATTAAAATGCATTAGATTAATAAACTAAAACAATTATTTTTTATTATTAGTAATGACCCACTTTCATTATGGTTTTTCGTTGTATGTAGGATGCCGCTGTTTATACTCCCCAATGTGAATCTCAGCCTCCTTTCGGCATGGGTAATAATTCTATTGAGGTAATATTTAATAGTAATATGGTCTTTCTATGGTTAGTTTTATGAATTCCTTTCATTGAGTCTGGTCACTAGGATGAAATTATGAACTATTCGGATGGCGTTTAATTTTTCTTATCTTTAATTAGTTTGCCTGGCAACGTAGTCAGGTGCTGCTGTTTATACTTCCCAACATCAATCACAATCTCGTTTCATCATGGATAGTATTTCTAATCAGGTACTATTTATTTGTGTGCAAGCTTTTAAGAAAATGTTAAATAATGTTTCTTGTTTTTTCAAAAAAAAAATTTACATACTTTATATTGGTTGTATTTAGGATCATGCTACTGGTGTCTATATTTCTCAATCACAACCTCGTTTCGTCATGGGTAGTAATTCTTATAACGCCCCAACCCTTCACATGTCATCGATATTGTTTGCTTTGGGCCACACCCGCATGGATTTGTTCTTCCTAGTGGGTCACTCATCCCAGAACTACTCCAGTCTAAGCACGCTTAACTGGGAAGTTCTGCTAGGGATTTCACCACCCGGTAAGGGTCCAACTTTTTACTTTTTTAGCCCAGGAAATCCTCTCTATTCCCGATGTGGGACACCGAGACCTTACAATCCACCTCCATTAGGGTTGTACGTCCCCATACAGTAGCTTGCCAGTTTGCAAACCCGTCCACATGTACCAAAAGACACCAAGGGCCCACACTCCGTATTTCGGAGAGTCGGCTTTGATACTATTTGTAATGTCCAATCCTTCACATGTCATCGATATTGTCTGCTTTGGGCCACGTCTGCACGGATTTGTTCTTCCCAGTGGGTTACTCATCCCAGAACTACTCCAGCCTAAGCACGCTTAACTAGGAAGTTCTGCTAGGGATTTCACCACCAGGTAAAAGACCTCGATGCTATATAAGGGTCTAGGTTTTTACTTTTATAGCCCAGGAACTCCCCCTCCATTCCCGATGTGGGACACCGGGACCTTACAATTCTAATCAGGTAATATTTATTTGTGTGAAATCTTTTAAGAAAATGTTAAATAATGTTTCTTTTTTTTTTCAAAATTTTTGTTTACATACTTTATATTGATTATATTTAGGATCATGGTTATAGTGTCTATATTTCTCAATCTCAACATCAACCTCAAGTTCTCATGAGTGGTACAAGTGGTCCTCCTCTTATGTATGGTATATATGATGTGAGTTATCATTGGTTACATAGTTTACATTAAAAGGGTAGTATACATTGTAATCAAAGTTTAATAAATTTAGCTCTATTGCAAGGAAATAACATGCTTCAGTCAATGCCTTCTGTCTATCCTACCCACAAATCTTTTCAGGAGTTGCTTCAAGGTATGAGTGTTCAACATTTTGCAGTCCAAGTCTCACAAGCCTCACATAGTCCTGTTGACAGTCATGTAGATGGACATCCCCGAGAAGTTGATTTTATATATGTTGGACACATTTTGTCCTAATATTTGTTTTGGAGAGATTTATTCCAATTAATATGCAATTAAATTATTATAGGATAATATTTGTCCTAAGTATTAAGATTTTTATGTGGACATCATATTGATAATGTTTGAAATTAGAGGTTGTAGAATATTGTAATTCTACTTCTGGATTCAAATCTAGGATGTTTAGACATGCTTGTGCAGCTTTATAGTTGGGTGGCAATTTCATTTGACTTAATTTGAATGTCATATGTTCAAAATTTTCAGCTTGCTGCCAACAATATACATTTGACAAATTGGTTCAATGTGTTATGTTCAATGTCTTGTTCAGCTATGGTTAGTTTTGTGTTCAATGTCTTGTTCAGCTTGTTGCCAGCAATATGCAGTTGTTGGTGGACTACTATTCACCAAGTATAAATTGACAAGTTCTATTCAAAAAAAATTTCTTTTTGAATGAATTTACTTTATTTTCCTTTTTTATAGACAAATTCATCAAGTAGACTTCCTCAATTTTAATAAGGCATGGAGTTCACATCTTTAATTTGAATTGATAAATAACACCTGCCTCAGGCATAACAAATCTTAATATCCTATTTATAACAAATCTCAATATCCTTTTGCATTAGAAAAGATTGAATCAAAAAGCAACTTCAAAACCCATAGGTTCAAAGCTGTACAACTGTAATTGACAGAAACAAAAAAGAAGCACATCACTATTGACATAGCATAGGTAATTTCATTAAGCTTTACATATCAAAACTCAAAGTTTAAGGGTTTACTAAATTCAAAACCCAAATACAACCCCACACACATACACACAAAAAAAAAAGAAAAAAAAAAGAAAAGAAGGTTACATTCACTTCAATAGTGCTATTAGCATGGTAAAACCAACCAACACTATGGTTGTCAACATAATCAGTTTCATAGCTTCTTAGTTTGCCTCAACTCGTTCCAATCTATTTATAATTTCATTGATTCTTTCAAAATCATAATCATACCTTCTCTCATCTTCATTCTTCATATGAATAGCTTTACTTCTCCTTTGGATAATTGATGCATTCCCAATAGGAGCCGCTCCCCACGCAAAGTACTCACACATCTTATCTGCACACTTGAAATACAGCCTCCCTGAATTTTTCTCTGATTATGATATGTACATTGCTGTTTTTTTTCCACATTTGCATCTTTTATTTTGCAAATATCCAGCATCAATGTTTGAACCCATTGACATGTTAATCCTAGTAAGAGCATTTTATGACACAATCAGTCTATTACAACTTAAGACAACATTCAAACAAAGACATAAAATAAAACAATAATCAGTGCTTTGTTTAGTCCATACATTCAAACAATATGTTTTCTGACAACAGCCACTGCAGGTGATGGAGTAATGTTTTCTTTAAGCGGTTTCTCCTTCTGAGTCTGAACACTATTAGCATTTTCATGGTTGATGATGAATCAAGATTTTCAAATGAATCTAACAGTAATAACAATGTCAACAATATATATTTAATATGCATTTCAAATTGTTATCATTTTCATGTACATATATTATGACCAACACCAAAACAAACAACCTAGATCTGCTACAATGCTTTGTTTAGTCCATACATCTACAACAAACCCGAAGAATAAAATAATAAATTTCCCTAAAGAAGTTTCTAAATTTTCATTTCTATCAAATCTTTGAATCATTACTTGAAAACAAAGTAAGGACAAGTCAGCTTATTTGGGGCAAATTTAGTGTTTAGTAATAGCAAAATAGATGGAAAATTAATCAGCTATCAAAGAAAGCAAGCACAAGTCACAAAGCGAGACCAAATGAAAAATTTAGCTATCAGTAATACAAAACCAGATGGAAAATTTAGCTATCAGTAATAGAAAACCAGAAGGAAAATTCAATGTTCAATTAATCATTATTCATTAATTGAAAACAAAGCAATCACAAGTCTAAAAGAGAAAACCAGATTATTGTAAGATGGAAAATTCCTCAGCTATCAAACTAAAAATTGAGAATCTCATATTTGAGATTATTGTAAGAAGATTACACATCTCTTTGTAACCAACACATCCTTCTTAAACCTTGTAAGCATAGAGAAATTGATTATTAATGTCATTATTCCAACTAAAAAATATGAAGCAAACCAAAATTTGAGACAATAAACTGAGACAAAAAGTAGAGAATGTAAGGCAGGATGTAAGCAAGCGCAATTTCAGAGGAAAAAAATCAAATGCTGATGAAACAAATAAAATTGGAAAAAAATTCAACTTAACAACAAATATGTCTCCACAACAAACTCTAAAAAAAATTCAAATCAACAACAAATCTGTTTCCACAACAAACCCTAGATCATATATATACATAAATCAAACACCAGACAAAACAAATCAAACGCATCTATTTTTTTGAACAACAATTCAAACTATGGCAACAAATCATATATATATATATATATGAGTAAAAAAAAAATAAGAATGAAGACGAAAGGGACGAAACGAACCTCGTCGCCGTCACCTCTCCCTCTCTGTCTGTCTCCTGCCGCTTCCCCTCGCCTCACCGCTGCCTCTCCTCTCCTCCTCCGTCGCCTCGCTGTAGAAGTCATGTCGCCTGACCATGTTGACCTCTCCATTCGTTGCCTCTCTGTTCGTCTCACTGAAAGGGGCAAAGGTTCAAACACTCGACAAAACAAAAAGAGGCTGAAAAGAAAAATATAAGAAGAGAGGGGAAGAAAAAAAGGGTTCAAAACGACCACAGGGGCCACCGCAAGAAACAATGGCAGAGGATCCGGACTTGTAAATGAGTCCAAAAAAAAATACAAAAGCGTGAATTTGGATTTAAGTATCTAAAATTTTAAAAAGCGAGGGAGTTTCTGAATATATTTTTACATAGACTCATCTCGGCAACATTATATTTTAGTTTAAAAAATTTTTAATTATTAAAAAAATTAAAAATCTAATAAATTATACAAAAAGTTAAAGATTTTATTTTCTCTTTACTTTTTACACATATTTTCATTAAAAACTAAAAAATCATCCCAAACATACTAATTTTTTTACCTCATATTTTAACAAAAAAATCAAAAAGTTACTAAAATAATCTATTTCCAAACGAGGCATTCATCTAATAACAACTTATTAAAGTCCCTTATATTAAGATTTTATAGAATAGAGGACATGCAATATTTTCATAATGGTTGGGATCCCTCAACATTTTTTTAAAGAAATTTCGATTTAGTGAAATTTCAAAACACAAAAAAAAATTGTATTTCTCTGTTTTTTGAAATTTCTCTGGTAAACTCAATTTCTCTAATTTTTTCTATATTTTGAAATTTTTCCTGGCATTTAAAATTTCTCTAACCACATTAGACTCCAGATTTGTGTGTGATAGCCAGAGAAATTTGTAAAAATGAAGGGTATGTTTGGTTTGGCTTTGTAGAGTGATTTTGGGAAAAATTTTCCAAAAAACTTGTTTGGTTTGTAATTTTTCCAAAACAATTTCCAAAATCATTTTCTCTCTCTTACACATTAATCAATCACTTTTTCTCTCTCTTCTCTCATTCTCAATCATTTTTTCTCTCACACACATCTACTCAATTACAACAAAATATCAAATCATTTCAAACTCTCAAACTCCAAAACTACTTTTAAAATACACAACCAAACAAACCAAAAAAATTTCTAAGCTCTCTCCCTAAAACAATTTTTAAAAACTACTCTCTCAAAACCAAACCAAACATAAATTTCTCTGATATGTTAATTTTCTCTACAATTTCTCTGGCATTAAGATATCCCCTTGAGATATAAAATTTCTCTAAAATTCCCCTTGTGCCTGTTGATTTTCTCTGGGATAAATTTCTCTATGTAATGGAAAAAGAAATTTGATTTTCTTCTCCTCATCATATTGATTTTCTCTTGCCAAATCACACATTCCCCTTGCGATTTTCTCTAGCCAAATTAACTCGAAATCAATAAACAAGAATGATTCCCAAAAGGAAGTCAGAATCGGAGTTTCACACAACACAACCCCATTATGACGTGAAGATAAAGATCTAATTGTAGTAAAATAAATACAATAATAATAATAATAATAATAATAATAATAATAATAATAATAATAATAATAAAGTTGAAGTGGGAAAGAAATAAAAAACACATAGAAAGGAAGGAAAGAAAGGTAGAGGAGAGATTAAAATTACGTGCAATCCTGCTATTCCATGACAAAGGAAAAGGGTTTGAAGATTGAAGAAGAAGAAGAAGAAGAAGATGAAGTCCTCTTGTTCTTGTTCTTGTTCGTGTTCTTGTTGTTGTGGGTCCCATGTGAAAGTGGGTATCGAAATTCGACGAAGATCTGGTCGATGACTAATAAGCTTCTGGAACTGAGAAGAAGGGAATGGTTGTGGTGATCAAAGATGAAGACTCCATATGTGCATCTTCTTCTTCTTCTCAAATTCAATAGGTGGTTGTAGGAAGGGTGGTGAGAACGAGCCCGGTTGAAGAAGTGAAAGGACTCGGTGCCGAAGTGGGAGCAACTACAAACGACGCTGTAGACGAGCTCGAAGGTGACAGTGGAGGAGGAGATTCGCATCTTGTTTAGGGTTCACTCCATGTAGATGTTGCGGCGAACGATATTGGAGATGTGGTGGATTGCTACAATGTAAAGTGAGAGAGAGAGAGGAGAACCGATTGAAGAGAGAGAAAAGACACAATGAGAGAGTAGATATGGGTGTGAGTGTAAGGGGCCTTAGGCTATACAAATAAATATTGTAGACCTCTTTCATTATCAAAAGTTAAACCCGGATGTTAAACTAATTATCTCACTCATCTCGACAACATTACATTTTAGTTTAAAAATTAAAAAATTAAAAATCTAATAAATTATACAAAAAGTTAAAGATTTCATTTTTTTTATTTACTTTTTACACATTTTCATTAAAAACTAAAAAATCATCCCAAACATACTAATTTTTTTACCTTATATTTTAACCAAAAAATCAAAAAATTACTAAAATAATCTATTTCCAACCGAAACCTTAATCTGATAGCAACTTATTATGGAGGATGTATAACTAATTTTCTTTTAAAAAATCTAATTATTGTGAAATAAAGAAAGACATTTTTATTTTTATTTTATTATTATCAACTTTTACTTCGAACAAGCCCAGTCAGTAGCCAACATGCTTTTTGCCTTTCAACCCTTTTTTATACCGATTCAAATCTTTTATTCAGACTATTATGCCCCATCAATTTTGAACTGCCGTTTCCAGATCATAAACATGGCTAATCCTTGAGAGCACCATTTTTTTCAAATATACATAATTTCATTTCTCATTATCCGGCAACATACAGGCTTTCTGCGACTGTTCATCTGAAGAAAGTTTTCTTTCATCATACATAGCCCCAGATTCTACATGATAAGCCAGTTCCAGTTGAGACCCTCCTACCACTGATGCTGGACCTTCACAGGACAGCTTTGAAAAATGTTCATGCAAAGTAGCATCTTCATCTGTGTCTACTTGCATGTTGTTGCTGTCACCTTCAGTATGTCCCGTTTCCATTTGAACGGCAACTTCTGTCAGTGAAGGGTTTCCATCTGATGGTCTTGTAAGATCAACGGTGGGCCCTCCTTCAGAGCAAGCACCTGCTTCAGTTGGATTATATCTGCCTGAATGTTCAGCATGACCTGAATCTGTGTTTACCCAAGAAATTTTAACTTCATTTCCCCAGAAAATAGAAGAATTTGAAAATGAAAACTAAAGGATATTCTCTCAGAATTGGCTCATTTTTTGTTGACTTCCATTTTCCGTCTCACCAAACGTTGGAAAATGTGGAAAACAAAAATGAAACGTTTTCTACCAAAGCAAATAGAGTATAAGAATGGGGAAGAAAATGCCCACCTCCTTGTTGACCCGTTGACTGGTTTTCGAAAAGTTGCTTCTTCAGCCATACTGTTCCAGGAAATACCATCAAGTTGATAGTACTCAGGCTCTTCTTCTCATTATATTCCAAGGGTTGGAAGCCAAAACCTTCAGTCCATGTCTCCACTAGACTAGGAATGGCAGATATCACAAGCTTCTCAACCTTGAAAGATTTCAGCATCTAAAACCACAACAGATTTAAACTCGAATACGTAAATAAATAGGTCAAATATATGAAAGAAAAAGCAATTATGAAAATCAAAAGACATAAAATTGTTAGAATGTATGGCATGCCATTTCTCAGTGCAATGGTAAAAGCTTGGATCCTGTCTCCAAGCAAATAATGCCAGAGGTTAGATCTATACCCAATCTACCTCTTCCTACTGACAACTCACATTGGTGTGACCAAAGTTGAACAATGACCATATTCTATATTGGTTTTGACAAAGTGAAATGGGGCAAATATTTGAAATTTTTGAAAAAGATAAATGAATTCGTTCACTTAAAAAAGACATCCACGTATACATACATATGTATTTCACATATTGGTTGGGATCTATGCTAGTAGTACTAGCTGTTTTTAATTCTACTTGTAATGTTTGATAAGAGAATATACTGTAATTTACCAAAATAGAATAAAACCAGTAATTTTTTTATTATAAGAGTTTAAGAATGCAGTCCCCTATGGGAAAAATTACCTCTTCCATGGCATTCATGAGGCGCCGACACATTCCCTGGCGCCTATACTTACTGCAAGTTGCAATAAGTGGCATCTCTGCAACTGTTGCTCCATGGATCCTGCATGAAAATTGATTCTTGAATATAAACTGGTATTACTTGGATTATTGAATATTCTACAAAATAAAGTTCTAGACAACATCCAGAAAGAAATTTAGCTAGGAGTGGCTGCAATGAAGAACATAACCACATAATTTGAAATAATATAATGAAACATATTAAAAACTAGCGGGAAAGGTCTGATGCTTAAAGAAAATACATGGTCTCACCAGACCATGGCAAAAACAAAAAAATCATTTTTGTCAATACAAATTATCTCAGATGATAGACAATTAAGTAGGATGAACTTCACCATCTTTTTCATTGTATATAATTTTAAAAATAACATACAGATTAATAATTATACACAGTTCTCTGACCTACAAAGCACCAAACATTCATATACCAACAAACACCAGCAAGGCTTACTCAAAATACATCCCAAACTCAATTATAGAAGCTCACTTTCATCACAAATGCTCGAACATGAAATCATACAACTATCATGAGACTGATTAAGATTACTAATGGTTTTCATAGAGATTCTGAAAAATAGATAACTACGAGGAAATCACTAATGAAAACTACCTGATTGATGCAACACACATCACGACGTCATCTTTCTCCAAAATCATGGTGTAAAATCCATGGTAGTTTAGACGTGCAAATTCTGATCTGTTAAAACCAAAGGATTAGTTCAGCAGTAAAATTTGATTACAAGCAAACTAAAAACAGTTTGCAATGTAAAAGGTAAAACAGTTCCAAGGTCAAAGCCTTAATTTAGTCAATAATTAACTTAAAGTTCTTAAGACAATGGGGTAAAGAGGAGGACTAATAAAGTAGAAAATTTTCAATAGTCTGAAGATAGACTAAAAATATATATATTTATATAAACTAGTGATGTACATAGTATAATATGTTTTCTAAGGCTTAACTTATAGTACAACTTGAGAAGTTGAGGTCAAGAGAATTGATTTTTGCTTGCTTGACACTACTATAGAAGTGCAATTGGAATAGGAATTGCAGGGATGGCATGGTTAATTGTGGTGAACTGAACAATATCTGAATTGATTGAACTTCTATACATTTTAAATTGTTATAATAGAACAAATCATTTATCAGATTAATCAAAATTTACATGGAAACTACAGTAATTTTGGCAGTCTGGTGGTCAAAATAAGAAAAACATCAACTTTGAAGAGAAAAATGTTTCCTGTAATTGTGATTTAAAAAGCACCTTAACATTCCTTCCATCAAATGAGCTTCCTACGGGCTTCAATGAAAAGCAATTTTTATGAATTATCACCAATACCATATTATAAGTCCACACTCCACCTGTCCACCGGAAGGACTTTGACCCCCTTTGAAAACTATACCAAAAACACATTGCAAAAGATTTAGGTTGTGTTTGGTGTGGAGTTCTAATCATGACTCCACACTCAAATACACTCATATTTGAGTGTGGTGTTTAGATACAACTTTCAAAAATTAATTTCACACTCACTTTTGAAACTCGTTCCAGGTGGGGTTTTGAATTTAGAAATTTGGCCTACCCGGTCGTCCGGCCAGTTGACCGGAACAGTGCTAATTCTTTTTCTTTTTGTTTTTTGGGTGGGGTGGGGTGGGGTGGGGTGGGCAATTGGCACCTGTTATTTTTTATATTTTAAATAAAAAATATTTTTGGAATTTTTTAAAAAAATTTATGAGTTTTGAATAGAATTTTGGATTGTGTGTTTGGTTATGAGTTGTAAATTTTTGAATCAAATATCATATGTCACATCAAAAATTTCAAACTCAATTTAGAACTCTTTTCAAAACTCATAACCAAACAAATTTTCCACGCTCAAATCATAATTCCAAAACTCACAAACTCAAAATACAACTCTATTCTTAAATCATAATTCTAAAAGTCTACCAAACGCTACCTTAATTTTGAATGCCATGCTATTATTATATATGCTTGTCAATATGCAATTTTACACACTTCTCATATTTTAATTGGTGCAAATCTGTTCAATGTATTTTAAGTTCATATGATGCAACCAAGCGATTTTGACCTTTACAAAAAAGTTAGTTTTTTACATTTTTAGGTTTTTTTTTATTTCATTTCACAAAATTTGTTTCATAAACCCCAAAAAAACCAGACCTAGATTCTAAAATGGGTCTGATGAATTCAAGGATAATGCTCGGCCTAATGAATTCACTACAATGAAAGTTTTATCATTAAAGTATTATAAAAACAGAAAGATCTTATTTTTCATAAACAAAATCAGAAAGATCTAGTAAACAAAACAACCACAAGTTGGCATTTATGGATACACAGAATAATATACCAATATAATAAGACCTTAAATAGAGTTTCCAAAAAGAAAAAAGTATAATTGTGGAGACTCAAGAAACAACGGCAAGAATGGGGGAAGAGAGGGAACCATGTAAGCAAATGACAGAGAATTCAATGCAAGTTAGACAACAAATGAACAGAAGAAAATGGGGAATTTTACTAAAAAGAGAGAACTTACCCCCAGTTGTATAATACATGGGGGATCATGTCTATGCCTGTCCTTGGATCCACCATGGGGAGAAAGCATTCCTCCATAATTGTAAGCGCAACAGCCAGCTTACAGTTGCATTCTGCCTTCAAAGCAACAGAACTTTGGACAGAATGAACTTTTTTATCGCCATGAATGCATCTCAGAAGTGACCAAGAGAAGCCATCAGAAAGAACATTTACAATCCCGATACGGGATTGGAGACCAGAGTAAACCTGCATACAACATTGAGTTGTGTTACCTCAAAACCCGTAATGAAGAGGCAAAGTAGAAATGAAATTAGTATACTTTGAGAACTGGAAGCATCCAAACTAGAATGCTAAATGCGACAAAACTGGCCAGTAGATACAATAGCTGCATAAGCTTTTTTTTGGGTCAATAAGTAACATTTATTGAAAAAGGGTACCAAGAGGTGCCGGCCGTATACAATAACTGTTTGTGTCCAAGTTATTACATATTGCCTTCTCTTCTCTATTATGCCACAACCACATTGGAGTCTGTAAATACCTTCTAAGACCCACCTATCAAATGTTCTCTTTCAAATTGTTACGTATCTTTTTAATCAACTGACATTTATGGGAAAATTGTAATTTACCTCCTGACAGCTTTCAGCACAGAACCAGGCATCGGAAGCCACTTCTCGATATGTGTGCTGCTGTTTCAGGCATGCCTCATGGTCTGTTTACATGCAACATAAAAATCAGTAGGAATCCAAAATCTGAGCAAAAGAATCATGAACAAAATAGGAATCCTTAAAATTAAACTAAGCATTGACTATTTACTGGTAGTAATCAAAGTGTCAATTCCTGCTCCAAAACATTCAACTTCAAATTACAATCTGACTTGTCCATCACATAAAATATTTTGAAGCATGTACAGGCATTCAAGACATGTTTAGCTCAAAATAATCTAGTACGAGTAAGGAGGAGATAATTACATTTCTGCTCACACTGCAAACACTTCAATGCACCAGGTGATTTCAAAGCCTCTTTATCATCAACTAAATCACCACAAATCCGGCAAGTGCATTGTGAGCAATACCAATTGCCTTCAGGCAGCTCCTGAAGAAAGGAAACAAAATTGGGTTAATTCAATTACAGTATCCAAGGCAACATTAAACTCCACAACAAAAACAATAAAAACAAAATCCCAAATAAAGCATAAAAAATGTATTAAACACATAATATAAGTGGATGAAACTGTAGGACTACCCCGCCGAATTTTATTAAAAGCATAATGAATGCATATCTACGCCATACAAGGAAATGCGAGAGAGTGAGGGGAAGTGTGCCTCTCAAAATGAGCAGATGTATAGTTCTGGATCCAAAAGAAATATTCAGAAGAATGATGATAATTTGATTCGCTTCCTCACAAAAACACCATGGTTTTAACAATTGGGATTCTATGTGGGACCGATTAAGGGGTCTTGTGGATTGATCTTAGGATTGGATTGAGGATCGTAAGATTCTATTTTATATTAAAGTAAGGTAAAAACACAAATAAAGGATGATGCCTATTAAAAATAAGGTGAAAAATCACAAACCCAGTGATCCTACTATGATCCTACTATAACACTGATTCTGTTACAATTTGGATCTTTTTGTCAATTTAGGGATTTGTGATCCGCTGCTGAACTTATTCCAATTCCAAGAGCTCAGATCGAATTGATATTGATATACTAATTTGATCCAAGCGCTCTTCCACAATCCAGATCACGATTTTGATAACCATGGAAACACCATAGGAGTAATTCTAGACCGACCAGTTAACTGCAGAACGCAAGAACATCATGCACTTTTAAAACAAAGGATGTATAAAGCAACAATGACACTGAACAAGTGAACAAAAAAAATATAGCCTTAGATGTACAAAGGAATATTTGAGTCTCTGACATCAAACAAATCTCAAATCAGTAAGAGCGTAAGAACTTTATTCCACAAAATATATTGCAGCTATATAAAAACTCAAATTAAATGAATGTGAAAGTCTTGAAACACAAAACCAAAGATTAACTTATTTCACAAAGAAACATTCCATCAAACCTCATATTCTGGCAAGTCGCTTATCCGATGTTTAGAAGACATCGACATCTCAATGTCTTCATCGTCTTCCATGACCAAACCATCCATCATAGGTGAAGCTATGACTGCTAGGGCTGCAAACAAGCTGAGTATTGCCTTGCTCGAGCTCAGCTCGGTCAAAATTTAGAGTGTTCAAGCTCAGCTGGAGCTCAAATCGAGCCTAAATAACCAAGCTTGAGCTCAACTCATTGAGATAAAAAGAGACTTGAGCTCGGCCCGTGTGTGCAATGACCAGCCACTTGAATAGCTTTTGTTGTTGGCTTATCCATTTATATAAAGTTTTTGTAACTATTCAATACTTTCCGAAAGCGACGTGGGAAGCTTTAAGCATTGCAAACATTTTGTGCGAAGTCCATTCACTGTTTGTCGCACATCGAAGAGTAAAGGAAGATTCAACCATTCCCACCCATCATATAAGTGACTTCCATGTTATTGCCTTTATGTCCTTTGAGCATGAGCATTATAATTTATTTGCTGACTTGGGAAATGGATTACCATTAACTCGTAACAAATATTTTTGTAGAAGTCAGATGTTGCTTAAACAAGTGTAATTAATTAATTAATATATTAATATAATCGAGTCAAGCTTAATTGAGCCAAGCTCACATTAGATCGAGTTCAGCTCGTTTAATTATTGAGCTTGGAAGTATGGCTCAAGCTTGACTCATTTGGTAATTGAACGAGCAACAACCGGGCCGAGCTTCAAGCTGTTTATGAACAACTCAGTTCATTTGTAGGCCTAACGACTATGTGGAAGGTATACCTTCCAAGTTAAGTTGGGATTATGTATAGGTATATTTCTAGGGCAACAAAATGAAACTCACATATTCTATTGAAATCACTCTATTGCCCATTGAATTTTCCCCTTTTTTTCTTTTTATCTTTTCTATTTATTTATTTTTTTTTGGGGAGGGGGGGGGGGGGGGGGGGGGGGTTTGGGTGGGGTGGGTTAGACTTGTACAAAACTTTGCGAGTATTGATGTGCATAGTAACAAACCCATTATCTGTACACATTCCAATACTATTAATTTATTGGGTGCATA
Source organism: Camellia lanceoleosa (assembly GCA_025200525.1). NCBI lineage: Eukaryota > Viridiplantae > Streptophyta > Magnoliopsida > Ericales > Theaceae > Camellia > Camellia lanceoleosa. The sequence continues at coordinate 163,032,740 of CM045764.1, forward strand.
TACAGCTGGGACAAGATAATAGATAAATAATTTGTTCAACAAACCGATTTACCATATGTACCCAATCAATCCGACTCGAGGAATCATTTCATAGACAATTTCAATATATAATACAAGTTGGTCGGCCGCAGTTGCAAAGTTCTTAATTTGTTTTTGTTTTTGTTTTTTTTGTTTTTTAACAAAGGACTTTATTGATAAATCAAAAAAGGAAGCGAGAATGAGGCATCTTTTTGCAAAAGGAAAATGAGAATACAAAGAGCAAAACCCTAACAAGATAATCTCAAGCAAAAGTCTACATATCACATACCGCCAACCAATCTCTAGCTAGCAAAAAAAGTGAGACCCCCATACATAGAGAATTCCCTGAAACCCATAAAGAAGTTAAGTGGAAAATATTATCCCACAAACAGTCTACCTTTCGGAACTTATCTTCAAACAGCCTCGCATTTATTTCCATCCATAAAACCCAAAAATCGGTCAAGTGTCGATCTTGTAAAATATTTAACCATTAAACCCAAAACAACCGAAATAATTAAATACATTAAATTACATATGTGCCATAATCTCATTGGGTGGTCATATTACATTTTATCGCTTCCCAGGGTTTATTCACACGCTATCTTTTTTCTTTGGAAAGCTTTTAAAAATAGGACAAGTCATTAATACATTGTCAAAAGTACGTTGCCTATCCCAAAGCATAGAGAACCTTTCAAGAGATAGAGATTACACATCTTTTGTAATTATGAGACACGGGTTTACACTTCTCTCACTCATTTCAACTCCTCTCTTAGACTCACTCCTCAGACACAGATTACACATCTCTTATGAACTACAGAGAACAAAAGTGCCACATTTATCACCTTCTTGCTTCTCTTTTCCATACCAAGGCAGTAATAACGTCTTCTTTTTTTCTTTTTCTTTTTGTTGTTGCTAATAAATCCAAGGCAGTGATTACAATATTGATTCATTGAATAAAGTACTAAATAGCTCTTAGAAACTAAACTAACTAAATAATTGGAAAGAAAGAATTAAGTCATCCAAGAAGAAAAACTATACAAACGTCTCAAAATCCAGCAGTACCAGTGTTATTAAAGGCAATAGACGCAACAAGGCGCCAAGGTCTCCTGTGGGCTAGGCTCAAGGCGAGGCGTAGGCTTCACCGAAGTGAGGCGCACCATGTATAGAAAAAAATATATAATTTAATATAAGTAAATAATTTAGGGTTCAACATAAACAAAATGAAATGTTAAACATTTAGTGTTTTTTGAAGATTAGGAATCAGGGCTAATTTTTCTTCTATCATTGATTTGGAGTTGAATACCCAATGTATTGGCATCTGTAATAAGAGTAGGGATCATCTGTAGCTGCACCATATTAAATCAATGGTCAGATTTTAAACAAAACCAATTAAAACAATAATAAAAAAATCCCTCAAGACGCAAGCCTTGGGCCAATCAGGTGCCTTATCACGGTCGTCTGACCTAGAACACTACAAGGCACAAACCTTGGGCTTGGATGGGACTTGGGCCTAGGCGTGCCTTATTGAAGTCGCCTGGCTTGGAACACTACAAGGAGCAAACCTTGGGCCTAGATGGGACTTGGGCCTAGGCGCATGCCTAGGCGCGCCTTTAATAACACTGAGCAGTACCATATAACAACTCTAATAACAGTTAAAGAAGCTAGCAAGCAACAAACGATATAGGTTTTTCATATTAAGGGTAAGTTTGGCAACATCAAATAGTAGCCAAAAAACTAAAAAGTCATTAAAAAAGTCAAAAAGCTAAAGAACTAAACAAAAAAATCAAAGATTCCCTTTCTTCTCTATTTTTTGAACTTTTTTTGCAAAAATACAAAAAAATATCCCAAACGTACTAATTTTTTTCACATCATATTTTAGTCAAAAAATCAAAAAGTTACTAAAATACCCAATTCCCAAACCAACCCGAAGAGTTAAGGCGCACACCTTAGTTGCTAAAAAAAAGGAGCAGGAGCGGGAACGTGGCCACTTAGAACAGTCGTAGGTTGGGAGCGCTTATGTATTATTTTTATTGATAATATTTTTAATTTATCTATATAATTTTTATTTTTATTTTTAATTGGCATATATATATGTTATAAATAAAAAAAGTATAAAAATTGTCTGTTCAAATATTCTAATTATATACTTTTATTAGATTTTTTTTTTTAAAAAAATAAATTTTTATTTTATTTATTCTCTTGAAAAAATAAAATAAGAGAGAGAAGAAAAAGAAGAACAAGAACAAGAAGACAGAGAGAAGAGGAGGAGAAAGAGATCGATCAACAGAGAAGAAGAGTCGATCGATCGAGAGAGGAGATGAGCTTGATCAATCAAGAGAGGAGGCAAGATCGATTGATCTAGAGAAAACGAGTCACGAGATCAAGATCGAGAGAAGAGGGACAAACAGAGCGAGAGGGACGGAGAGAAGAAGATAGAGATCGAGATTGAGCGTGAGGATGAGGATGAGGATGAGGGATCAAGATCGCGATCAGTTCCTTCTCGCATCATATTAGCATTTCTCTCGCATTAAACTCACGATTCTTGTTCGATTCTTCCTCGAAAGTGCAACATCACACTTCTGACTGAGATTCATGAGCAACTTCAACGAGGCGTGCACACACAATATATATATATATATATATTATGTGTGTGTGTTTTAAAAGTAAGAACACCAAAACTCATGAAAGAAAAAAGGGAATGAGTACAAAATGCAAGGATGAGGAATCCTTCAAATCAAATCAAAGAGCAAGAATACAAAATAAACCTAGAAAACCAAACAAGTGGTGCCCTATAAAGCTTCTCAACAAGGCTAAAAATGACTATGAGAAAAGGTGCAAGTCATTGTCTTCCTCTTCACAAATATGTCAACAGAGAAAGAACAATTCTGCACTCTCCATCAACAGATGATTATAACACCACTACATGACTTTTCATCCATGCTGCAACATCTTTCAGTGGCATTAATAATTAAATTTACTAAACAATGGACCTTGCTCTAATAAGAGAGAAAAGGAAATAAAAATAAGTGATGGCTTGAAATGGCATGTAGATAAAACACAAATCCAAATACTCTCTAGAACTTTCCAACATCCAGGGAACTAAAACTCTAAAGTTTATTACATTTAAGGATACTTAAAAATATCATAAATTCTAAGGGAGAATGAAGTTTGGGTTAGCTGGCCATGTTTACCATACGTTGTGCGTGTGCACCCCATTACACTAGGCTCATCACCCCAATATACAAGTTGTGGAGATGTGCTGACGAGGCATGCCATGTGCACAGACACCCATGACCTGATTTGCGAAATTATCTGGTGTACGATGATTTTTTATAGGCATGTCCAATGTACAGATTGTGATTGAATCAGCTCATTAACGAAAGACCTATCAGGAAAGTATAAAACATTTTTGACTTTTCATTGCAGGCGTTACAAAAGCCCCGGATTTTATCCTTGCATAGATTCTTGATTTCTGACCCTCATGTTATTCTAGGATAATATATATATATTTGCATAAATGTTATTCTAGGATAATATTGCTGTGAAGAAGTATGTGTCAATAATTTTTAAGTCTTCTCTTTTAAGTCGTTAACTACTTTTCCGTGTTGGTTGGCTGTGAGCTCCAGATGCTGGATTGCTTGATGGAATCGACATTCCTCTACGCAACATAGGAGAATCAGTTGAAGCTTTGCTGCTTGCATGATGTATATATTTATATATATATATATATCACTCAAATTCACTGACAAAGCGTCTGTCAGCACCAGTGACAAAAAAGCAATTTCTTTCTGGTCAGGTTGGGGTTGGTGTTCAGTGCCAATCTCCTTTTGTTCATCCAACCAGATGTAGCTAGAGATTGAGTGCAAACAGCAAACTAGCTGACTATACCTTCAGTCAATATAGCAAGTCAAGTTAACACATGAAACCATCCTTCACAGCGTAGGCCCAAGCCAACTAGATATTTGTTGGAGTAACATATATTTCCAGTGTTCAAAAAGAAACTGCAAATAAATTTTGCAACATTAATGTGGCAAATTGAAACTACATAGTATCAAAGGCAAAGCACCAAAATATGAACATAGAGCATAATGCAGACCCCTGATACATTTAAGAACAACAGATAGAGAAGAAACTAAGCAAATATTACTACCGGAGGAAACAACCAAATAATTCAAGAAAGCAAACTGGGAGAAGAGCTGTAAAGCAAGCAAAAGACAAACCTGTGCATACAAGCATGCCTGATGAAAAGTTGATGGACAGTTATCACAGCATATCAACTCACCCCCATCGCCACATAGACCACAACTGTCATCATTCTGATCAATTTCCTCAACTAGAACAGGTCGAGTGGCACTTTTCCTGGCCTTGTATTCAGCTGACCAAGCCTTAAACTGGCATAAAGCGAATGGCTTACCAGACTCCATGACAAGATTCAAACAAGGACGGTTTAGCTTGAAACCAGCATGAATCTTGAACTCAGAAACAGAAAGCACCTTATTACAACATTTACATAAGATACCATCTCGAGTAACCAAGCCATCTTTGACCACAGCGTCATCCTTTGAATTCCGAAACTGAATCACTTCATTAAGAGAAACAACCCCCGAATCAATCAACCAGGACAATACTGTTCTTACACCAAAGATGGATCGTTTCCATTCCATGTGCTTTCCCCCCTTACCCAGGCTCCTAGGAAGCAACCGGCAACTGCCTTTTTGGCTCTTGTGTTTTCTCAGAGCTTCTGATTTGCAGGATTTCATTTTTTGAGTCGATTGTTTGGTAGTGGATCTGAAGGCTTTGTTTGTTATGACAGCTGAAATCAAAAGATCATCATCCTTAAGCTGGCATGTAATTGATCTCTTCTCTTCATATTCACTTTGAATTTCAGGTTTTCCTTTATCAGTGATATTTTCAGAGTTGAACTCCTTAGAATGCTCACTATCATGAGAAAAATGGTTCGATTTCCTAAAACTTTGAGAACTGTGATGAAACTTTCTAATTTTTGACTGTTTCTTCCCACTACGGGATTGAGAAGAGGACAACTTGTTGCAACTTCTATCATTTCTTACATTAATAGCTACAAAACACTCCTGGACTTCTCCAGAATCTGACCGAATGTGATTTTCATTAATGCTGTGTCCTTCAGCCTTGGAAGTTGACGGACCTAACAAATCATTTTGACATAATGTGGACAGTTTGATTTCAGATATCTTTTTTGATTTCTTGGGTGCCTTCCTTTTCAAGCTAGCATCTGCTACAGAAGATGCATCATTCATCTCAAATTTTGAAGCTTTAATGCACTGCCTACTAACCTTTCGAACAACCTCAGCATGTTGCATGACCTCTGTACCATCCACATCCACCAATTGGCTATCTTCAACAAGAGGTGGTCTGCATGGAACACTATCTAAATGAGTACTCCATGGCACATGAGTCCTATCTTGGTCATTCAATTGATCCAGACCATCATTTCTGCAGTTTAGATGGTCGTCATTAAGGGACCCCTTCAATTGCCTTGCCCCCTTATCCATAATATTTCCACTGAAACATTTACCTCCTTCTGAAGAACCCATTGATACAGTTTTGTCAACTTCCAAAGCCATTATATTTGTATCTCCAGATGTGACTGGAACTTCAAACAGGCAACTACTGGAATGGTCACAAGTGCCATCTGCCACACAAACTTGTAAAGCACTCAGATCCTGTCCGCTTATTTTGTTCTCAGAGATTTCCCTTTGTTGAGTTCTTGTCCCACTGACAATATCTCTGGAGCTTGTGCAATTTTCATCAAGCAAGTAAACCGGTACTCCCTTTAGATCTGTTGCTGTTTCCCTGTGCAACTGTCCAATGTCTGCAGAAATTCCATTACCACATTTTTCATTGTAGTCACAGTAATTCCCTTCAGAATTTGTCAATGCACTTTCCCTGACCAAAGAAGAATCACAAAGCTGATCTGACGAATGTCTCTCAGATTGGCTTCCCATACCATCCACATTTTCCAAGGCCAAAACAGCATCTTTTGTGGATGTATCAATCACAAAAGTTCTCCTAGTTTTGACTACCTTTCCTTCTCTTAGCGTACCAAGTTTCTTGTCAATAAACACCATGTCCGCAAAGGGATCAAGAAGACACCACTGATGTGCCAGTGCAGCAGTAGTTTCTGAATTATTCATTTCTTCCTCAATTTTTAAACATGTATTAGACAGATCAGACCAGAAATCAGTCATATCAGTCCACTGCTTACCATCTTCCTGTGCAACTTTTAAACCGGAAAACAAAGTCTGACCACATAGGTTCCAAGCTCTACGAAACTCACGAACCGGTCTTCCTCCTTGAGGTGAAAAATAAATAAATTCCCCATTAACCTTATTGTCTCTTGTACGCCTCCCAATCTCCCATCCTGCTGCTTTAAGCAAGTTCTGGATCTGGTTCCGTAGAAGAGGACGGGGATCCTTCGTAGAATCACTATTCGATGATATTTTAACTACTGAGGGTTCATGAATATTGGATGGCTTCATTCTTTCCTTGGGGCATTTAAGTGATGCAGACTTATTTGCAGCAGTAGCAGATGGACTTGTAACCAAAAGCTTGGTTGCAAAGCTCTCCTGAGAAACAGGTGAAGCAATAGCTTTACTTGCACTTACTTCCTTCTCATCACTTCCATCCAAGCTTGGAAGCCTACACTTAGAAACTTCCCTGTCACCCACACCACTTCCAGAGTTTGTTTCAGCATGTCGTTTGAGCAGATAGCAACTAGAATTAACACCCTGACTGGATGATTCAACTAAACGACATGTTACAGCCTGACAAACAAATTGTGAAACTGGTTGGGGCATTCCAGAAGCAACTCCTTTCAAGGGAGCCGATGAATTCAAAATCCTTCCAGAATAAGGTCGAGAGTAAGAAAGGTCATCAACTGATAACTTCATTCGCTTAATATTCACATCATGGTCATTCTTCAACAAGGCATGTTCTTCTGAGAAATACCCTGGTCCAGATTTCTCTCTTGAATCCTCCTTTAAATTACAAGAATCTACCTGACTGGTTATGGCTGAGTTTTCATTGTTTGAGAAAAGGGACACATCTGTCTGCTTACTGTAATCACATTCAAAATTAATAACTCCGGTAACAAGACACTTCTTGCTAGTTCTGCCATGGTCATTTCCAAAGAACACTTCTGTAAAAATACAATGCTCGTTAATTGACCCCTCAAAACCATCATCATGCAAACCCTCAATTTCCTTGTTGAATAACATCTTTACCAACTTATTGCAGTATTTCACCACCGCAGTTTTCCTTGCTTTGCTCTATTCAGTGAACATAGGCACCAAAAGGCCGATTATACCTCTGAGTGAAAAAAAAATTCACGTTTTAACGACTTTGGGGAACTGGAAATTTCCAATTGCAAATCAATGTATAGAAAAGAAAAGGAGAAATTCCACCAAAGCAGAGCTCCAAGGACAAACCAGCCGATAGTTGTCAAGACATCTGCAACCACAATAAATAAATAAAAGCAAAAAATAAAGTAAATATAACCAGACAAAAAATTATATTTCTTCCCAGCTTGCATAAGTGCTACAGCTCTTCAGAGTCAAAGGCAATGTGATTTTTACTTATAAACAATTTCTTAAACCACCCTCTAGTCTAGTCCACAATATAACTCTCGAATACTTGCCGCAATATATTATGAAACAAAGGAAAACAAGATCATGCCCATTTCCAAGTATTAAAATACGAAGTAACAAATGTGTGTTATGGAGCATCGACACTCCAAAATAAGTGCCGTAGTGGAGTTAGACATAGTGGCAACATGTGCGGGACACGCAAGCTAGCATGTCCCTTTATTTCATTATTTTGTTTTTAGGGGACACACTAGGGACAAGCCAATTAGTTCCCCTCTTTTTTAGTGTTTTTTATAGATGTTGGATGTTAAATGTTTATTACATTTTGCTTAAATTTAAATAATTAATAGATCATCCATAAAAAATAAAAAATAAAAAAGAGAGCTTAATAGAGAAGATAACCAAAACTGCACTTGTTTTGGCATTGTCAAATGACCTAGCAAAAACAAATCATTCAAATTACAGTAAAGTTACTCAACAAGACATGCACTATTGAGGCATGAATAATTTGATCGCTACTCATTTAGAAAGTCATAGAAGTGTAAACATTTTTGCTGAGTTGGAAACTTGATTGAATTATGGTATCTTTGATTATACTTAAGTTCAGCTAAATCATGTTTCAATATTTTGACCTCATATCATATCTACACAAAATTAATACTATTATATATATATATATATGTGGAATTATATTAAAGAGGGTGTCACTCATAGATGTAACGATAATGAAGAATGACGGGATCACCATAAGTATAGATGCTAAGAGGAGGAGAAGACCTAAGTTGACATGGGACGCAGTAGTGAAAATATATTAATTTAACTAAGCATGTAGCCCTTGATAACATTGAATGGAGAAAAAAGATTCGTGTAGCCAACTTTGAGACACAAGGTTTAGTTTGGTTTGATTTGTCACCCACCACTGTACATCAATAAAAAAATAAATAAAAATAAAATAAAATAAAGAAGAGGAAGAAGATACAAAATAGCAAAACTATATGCCCTTCCCAAAATGTAACTCTCCTGTAAAATCCACCAACAAAAAGAAGATTCACAAAACTCCTTCAACCAAAAATGTGTAAATCAAAGTAAAGAAAGCTAGAGTATTTGTAAATCTTTAAACATTTGGGATTTCTTTCTCTCCAAACACACCACACATATGGGTTCCTCTCCATGCCTTCTTCACCCCCTTCACACCAACCTATTTTCCCAACAATCATAAAGCTAAAATATAAAAGCTGGCATCACCCAACTCGCACCAAATATAGAAAACAGTAAGTTTTATTAGTCCCCAGCAACATCACAAGGGATCTACAGGTGACCAACCAACTCCTTCACTCCTTCGCACATGCACCACCATTTAAGCAAAAGGAAACCTCTCTTACCCAAATTATCAATAGTAAGAATAGCATCTAAAGTCGTCATCGTCTAAACAAACAAAAAAAAAAAGAAAAAAGTTTGGTGGGGATCCTCAATTTCCAAACTGACTTGTCAACATTCTAATATTTTTCTTTATTTTCTTTAAGTTGCACGATAAAATTGGAAATTTTGCTGTATATAAAGATGCAAATATGTTTGTGTGATGTCCACAATTCAGTTGAAAAGAGAGCACCAAAACTTCAAGTTCACACTATTCCACTATTACCATTAAAAAAAAAGATTAAAAAAAAAAAAAGGCTACAATTAAAACACACGAGAAAAAGAAAACAGTAAAAGTAGTTATATAAGTAGCAAAACATCCATTTTTTCCCATTAACGTCTCTGGTATGCTCTTCTCCAAATGGAACTTTAAATCATTTATGCAAACCACTGCAGACACCCCAATTGCTGCCCAATTAATAAATGTAGAAAAAGAAAAAAAAAATTAATGTTCAAAATTGCAAAACCGCACAATGCATGACACAGAACTGAATAGACCAAAATCCAAAATGAGAATCATGGAAATTTGAATGCCCCACAAATAGGATCACAAAGAGAGAGAGAGAGAGAGAGAGAGAGAGAGAGAGAGAGAGAGATCAAAATGGAAAGTAAGAAAAAGGTAAATTGCCATCAAATAATCTAGAGAATTCACATATGATGATGGAATTGATTTGAAAAGGTTACATAGATAGAGAGAGAACATTTATCCAAGAAAAAACCACAAGAACACAGAACAAAGGAAAACCCCAAATCCAGTAAGAATTTATCAAACCACATCCTCAAACATTCCATAGAAATTCGAAACTGAGAAACCCATAAACAAGACGATTTCAAAACACGTGCATTTTGCACATCAAAAAACAAAAACAAAAAAAATTGAAACCTTCAGACGAACAATGAAGCTCTAGAACTACATTTCCACCATTTCACTGGCACGAAATTCGCAGAAAATCTCACCTTAGCAATGCATTTGCCGACGAACAGCCGCAAGAGATTAGGGCTTGGACCTGAAATTAGGGTTTGAGAGCTCAAGCGTTACGAGAGGGATAGAGAGATTACAGAGAATCTGGCAGATATAGCAGAAAAAAGGGGCCACCTTTGGCTTCATCACTATCACACCTCACACCACGCTAGTATATATACAAGCAATTGAGATGTAGATAGAGAAAGAGAGCGCGCTTTGGAAAACCCGGATAGTGCTCCAAGTATACAACAGATGGCAAACTCCACTCTCTCTCTCTCTCTCTCTCTCTCTCTCTACACCAGCTCCCTCCTCTCTCTCTCTCTACCTCCATGTGAGTAAAATGTGTCTACCTATATTATCCCACCACACCACTCTTGTCTCTTTGTTATTTTTTCACCAATTCTTAAAAAAAAAAATTTAATTCCATGTAAAATTAGACACAATTTTATAACTAATTTTACAAACAATATGTGTTTAATTTTGTCATTAGATTCTTCGGTACATTTATAAAATATTTCATTTATAAACCCGTGTTTTATTTCAATGTTTTAAAAGGGATATTTTTTGTTTGTGTTTTTGTTTTCTTTCTTTCTTTTTTATGTTTTTTAAAATGGTGTTTTCAAAACAAACAATAATGAAAACTTGGGAATTATTTTTTATGTCTGTGAGAAGTAGTTTATAAAAATAAAAATAAAAATAAAAAAACAGAAAATAGAAACACAAATGTCTTTGATTTTTTCTCCTTTATTATTGTGTTGTTTAATGAGCAAAAGAGTAATGTTTGTTCGTTTGTTTTATTGGATTAATTATTCTTTTCCTTTCTTTTTGTTTGTTTTTTTACTTCTTTCGATGATGAATGGATGGATCTTTGAAAGGCCCAAACGTGTTAATCATGTAAGCTTTCTAGGATATAAATGCATACAGATTATACATTGGGAACCTTTTTCTGTTGTTTGGGGGACCATAGAAGCAGAGGCCAATGAAGATGGAAAAGTTTTCACTGGATTTAAGTTTTTAACCGACAAACTATGAAAACGACAATTGTTTTTTCTACTGTCAATGTCGCGAAATACGAAACAACCAACGGTATTAACGGCCTCTACCAGTTCACTTTTGTTTTACTAGCCGTGTACTTTGCTCGATTGCATAATAAAAAATATGGTCATTATTAACACGTAAATACAAATCTTTTTGGTGTTTATTATGTCGCGACGTAATTGCATTAAAATATAATTACATCCCATACATGCACCAGTACACAATTCGCCACGTGCTTTATCCGATGTATGGAAATGATATGTAATTTGCCGCGTGCCTGAGTCTAATTGATGTTACTGCTAATTAAATCTAAGACAATAGTAATCCACTGATAAGACTCATGTTAACCAGTGATTATTCTTAACTGGGTTTGCTATATTGTTCCTAGTTTGGTACCTCTTTGAACTTATCTACATTTTTAAGTGATGTTTTTTCTTTTTATGCTTGCAGACAGGCAATGAAGAATGTGAGAAGTGAAAATTTTCAGTTTCAGTGCAGAGGTCACCAACAATGAAACAAGCAATTGTTTTGTTTGCCAACTGTTCTACTTTTATTGATGTTGGAGATGGAAGCCAACACTATCACTTTTGTCTTCCAACTACTTAATAAAAATAAATCATTATATTTTACTTACAAAAAATATTTGTTGTGTGATTAGTTTAGAGTATCACTTAAGTCAAGTTACACCATACTCTAAAATAATTGAATAATTATCCAAAAAATATTTGTTGTGTAATTAGTTTAGAGTATCACTTAAGTCAAGTTACACGATACTCTAATGCTATGTTTGGTTGAGGGATTTGAGGAGGGATTTGGAAAGAGAAATGGAAAAGGTAGGTGAAATGTGAAAAAAATATACCTACATTTCACATAGTTTCACACACCTTTTCCATTTTTCTTTCCAAATCCCCCAACCAAACACAGTATAAAACAATTGAATAATTATCCAAACTATGCATGATACATATAAACAATTATACTATATTTAAGTATTTGCTTATTTGCTTTTCAACTAAGAGTTGTGTTGGTGTCAGTAATATTGGTCAATTTTAGTTTATTTTTGCCATTTTAAAACTTATATAGCAAGTCACTTGATACTTTAAAACTATTGAATAATTATCCAAGCTGTGCATGATACATATAGACAATTATGTTATTGTATATATTGGCTTATTTGCTTTTCAACTAAGAGTTGTGTCAGTATTACCAACATTGGTCAATTTTAATTTATTTTTGTCATTTTAAAACTTATATAGCATATGAGGTTTGAATTTACAACCTCTAATATGAAAATTAAATAACAAACTACTATGACATACAACCATGAATAAGATTGACTAATTGAATTAAATATCAAAAACAATATTTTAAAAATAATATTAATTTCACGAAAAAAAAATATAAAATTATCTTTTAATGTATCAAACTTTTACATTAATATGATATTATTTTTCCTACATTATACTTGAACGATACTTTCCTTACAATTTATGACAAAGAATTAGAAATTGAATTAATCACACGTTTTTTATTTTCTTGTAACTCAAGGTCAATCACATAACAATCACCTTTACATGATTACCTCTCTTTTTGCTGTGTGCGTTCACAAAGAGGATAGTGGAAAGCAATTTTGTTTTATATTCTGTTTGTTAGTCAAAATAAATCGTTCAGTATTCACATTATTAATGAGCTTTGCAATTTTTTGTATTAGAATATATAGCGAGCTTTTTTTTCAAAACTTTTATATTTTTGATATTATTTTCATCTGTTAATTCACTTTAAAGTTACAAGTTTTTTTCTTTTTTTTTTTTTAAAAAAAATTATAGCTTATTTTACATGTTTTATAAATATTTTATGTAGATCAGATTAGTCCATTACTAGTCCATTACTCTACACACTCATACAAAGTTATATATTGCTAGAAATTGGGACCCACGACCTTTTTGAACCTATTTGGTATAATCCATGATCCTTTTGAACTTTATTCATGTAAGCTTGAATTTGAATTCAAAACTTATTTGGATAACCCACTCTTTATATCTATATCTATCATATCAACTGATATGAATAAATTAATATATATAGTTATATATCTGATTTTGTATTTGAATAATATATTGATATCAGATACATTATGTGGTTTTTACCTATAACTTTTTTATATACTCTCTCTCTAACTCTCTCCTATTATGAGAACGATCCAGTTTTTGCACTGTGACTTGTGTGCGTGATACTCATATTGTGGTATCACTCCACTGCTGGGAGTTCGTTGTTCGCATTTATTGAAGCACGTGATTTATCCACAAGATTTTTTGCTTCCATTACCTAAGGTATGATCTAAATTTTTTTTCCGTTGCAGTATACTTGTTTTACATTGGTATTAGAGCCTTAATGGGTATTTTCGTGCTTATTTTATGCATTAAAGTATATGTATAATTTTATATAAATATATACACTATATATATGTATGAAAATTAATAATTTTTTGAAACTTTACATGCATGATGGTTTTACATGCTTTAATTTCAGTCTGCAAATCTTATATATTTAGAATCCGTACTTCGAGACCTTCGAAATCATATATTATTTGTTAGATTTGGATTTACAATTAATGAGATACATCAAATCCTAATTTGAGTTCGTTTTGATTTTCTGATAACTTGAGGAGGAAGATGAAGTGCAGGACTTTTGTACTTCCACTCTCATTAGAAAGAGTGTGTAATATATCTCATCTTTTATGTTCATTAAATGTCTTTTAAGAGACCACAAATGTTTTTATTTTGGAAAATAGAGTCTGGAAGTACCAAAATTAGACCAGAAAACACCCCGGAAGGCAGCGCGTGAGCCGCACGCGCTAGATGACGCCATCAACGCCGCTTGCCGCTTATACGCCAGCGCCGCCGCGCGCTTCCCACGCTACGCTCAAGGCTGCCCAAGACGCAACTTGCGCCTCCACGCTGCTAAGGTTGCCGCCGCCGAGTCAAGACCATGTACCGCCATGCTCGAGTATTTGTCATGCCGCGTTGCTTTGCCGTCTTGGCTACGGGTTTGATACCGGGTGTAAGGGTCTGTTTGTTTTTTTTTTTAAATCCATAATTGTGTTAAATAGTCATAAATAATTCGTTATAACTTTGTTTTAAACGTGGTTGGTACTATTAGACTCAGAATTAAATTTTTTATATTTTGTAAAAATTTCAAAATTTTATGAAAATAAAAAATATTTTTTTTGAAATAATAATTCATTTTTCAACTTTAAAATGCTTTTGGAATTGCATGACTAAATTTCTAGGGTTGAATTTTTTATTGTAGACTACTATTATGGTTTACTATTTACTGGTATGGTTGTTGCATTTTCTTAGATTCTGGAATATTTATTTATGATTTTTTGTGTGTTTATTAATTATTTAAAATTCCAAAAAATACTAGAAAATTCTGAAAAAGTTTCAGAAAGTGATATACTTTCTGCTATGGTATAATCTGAATATTAAACACAACACATTATTATTTTTGCCTAGAATTTCTAATATGTTGTAATTAGAATAGCATGATTAATTGTTTTTTATTTAAATTCCATTATTAAATGTAACATAACATGAGTTGATTGTGAATCTACATTAAGATGTTATTGTATGGAATTAGAATATTTTTTCATGCTTTTAGACATGCCATAGTCAGTAGGAGGTTGTTCAGTTGAGAGAAATCTTTGTAGATTTACTCTCGAAAACTAATATTTTGCGCATGAATTAATTAAATTTTTAGATAATTATCACATGTGGCGCAAGAGATGATTACGAGCATAGCGGATTTTCGATCTTGTGACTTATGTAATATTGTCACTATTTAATTTAGATTTTTTGCAGCAAAATTATATTATGCTAATCAAATTAATTCAAATACGAATTTCTCTCTAAATTGATTTAGTTTATGGAAATTAATTTGGTTAACTTAGACTTAGTAAAGATGTTCAAATGTGAACAATGTAATCATTTTCTTTAGATGAGCAAAAGTGTGACAACTCTCACCACTGTTTACTAATAATACCACTGAGTACTGCTAAACTGTGACTGAACATGATTAAGTAACTGATTTGACTGACATTCTGAACTGATTAATTGAGTGTATTAGTTTAAACGCATTTCTATCTGTTTGACTGTTAAGTGATCTGTTCATGTTTTAAGTTTGAACTGTAAATTGAAAGCCTTACCGGCGGCCGAATCTGAAATCGATTAATGTTTTATACTAATTAGAATTTATATGATTACATGGTAGATTTGATTGAAATGTGATTTAGAATGATTAAATCAGATTAAATAATGGTAAATTACATCAGTTAGCTTATTTACCAAAATGCCATAGAAGTGGGCCACTTTGTTAAGTCTTGTTAGAGCTTATGTGTTGCATCATTTTGTTCATTCTTGAGACCAAAACCGATTCAGAGAGGGAGAGTAAGAGGAAAGACTTGAGTTCATCAAATTGGCTTGGAGAATTAGAAGATTTGGAGGATAATTGCACAAATTGAGCTTCCATTCTCGAAATTGAGGACCTAAGGTAGGAGAATCATCTTCTTGAACTTGTATTTAAGTTGTATCTTGCATGTTTCATGGAAGTTTGGTGATTAGAGTCTAGAATTGGTTCAAAATGTTGAATTGAAGCTTAAATCATGCATGCATGTACATGTTCTAGCATTTTGAGGTTGTTTTCATGGAAATTGCTACATGCATGTCCATATCTTGATTATAGTTCATGAATTCATCATGTTTTTGGAAGTTTCGACTCATTTGATTATGTATTGGAAGCTTTGATTTCAATTGAACACTTGCATGTCATATGTTCATCATGTTCTTAAAGTTTTGTTTGGATTGTGTTTAATTGAACTACCTTTGGGTTTTGATTTTTCAAATTGATCTTTGAAACATGTCATATTATGGGCTTTATAGTGTTTTCCAGAAAATTAGCCCAAAAGGATCGGATTTGATGTTTTAAAAGTTGAATTTGAGCTTGGAGGTTCAATTTGAAAATTTCAGATTTTGGACCACGCTCGAACGTAAGACTTCACGCTCGAGCGTACAATCTGAGTACATGCATCTCGCTCGAGCGTGAAATGTGTGTATCTAGTACTTTTCATATGTTTATGGTCCGCTCGAGCGAGGGAATGCACGTTCGAGCGAGGACCTGAATCTCACGCTCGAGCGTGGATCGAGCGTCCATCGAGCGTGAATTGCATGCATCCAGTACTTTTACCTGAGTTTGCAGTCCGCTCGAGCAAAGGAAGTCACGCTTGAGCGGAGCTCCTTTATCTGCATGTCCGCTCGAGCGTAAAAAGCCACGCTCGAGCGAGACCCCTATTTTCTGAAAATTTTGAAAAGTGTTTTAAAGTACATCTTTGTATCCTCTTTCCATCCTAGGCATTCCTAGGCCATGTTTAAGGCATCTTAAGGAGGATATTGATGTAGAACCACACCGAGTCAAGATAGGGATTAAGTTGTTGATTCCCAAGTGTGTAACTTAGTGTGTGTTCGTTCTGTAACTGTGTAGGGTTGGCATCCGAGGATGCTCATTAGCTGCTTATAGCCTAGTGCTCTGTGAGTAACAATATTGTAAAGATATATTCAATCATGAATATTTTCTGAATGATTAACTATACTGCTTTCTAAAATGATATTTCTTACTAAATGAATGCTTGTCCTATTTGCGAACTGTATTCGTGGCATCCATAACAATTTACTGTTACTATACTATACTGTTACTGTCATGGAGATCTCTGTCGGTTCCCATGTTGAAACCACTACTATTTACTGTTATGATGGCCATCAACTAACTGTTCGGTCTGTTAAGACCTACTGTACTGTTTGCTATTGGATGTACCACTTATGACTGCTATGATCGAATAACTGATATACTATTCAAATGACTGTTTTAAATACTGAAAGGACATTCATTCTTAACCTCTTTACACAGTTGTTATTCACCGAGCTCTAGCTCACTGTTTATATATATATGTAGGTGTCCATGCACCGGATCGGAGCTAGGAGCGTTAGGTTAAACTCTTTTTTTCTCAAGCCAACCAACGTGCCTCACTGCGAGGTTCCAAGTGTGTTCAAGCTTAGGCTCGTTTTGGGTGTCTCAGTTCACCCTTTTGTCTCTGTTTTGTAATACTGTATAGACTTGTACTGTACTGTTATGGTAGGGATTTGGTCCCTAACCTGAATGCCTATATATGATGTATGTACATACTGCTTTTGTTCTGAATGTGAATGTGTTATGAAAAGTCTTTTTACATACAGACTGTCACAACTCATTGGACATCTTTCATTTACTGTTTTGGCTTCCGTTAGCCCCTATACTCAGACATCGTTTTATCATAAGGTGCCTTCAAGAATCATGGATTACTAGCCTACATTTATGCTAAACCCATAGGGGGGAGTTTGGGTCGTGACAAAAAGTCTTGGAGACTTTAGGTCAAACCTTAATTGAGCCAAAGTAAGTAAATATGACTCAAAGTCGCCATGGTTTTGTTACCTTGTTTAGCATAATAAAAATTGTGACTGGATATGTGTAAGGGTATGATAGCTACCCCCAAATCTCGACACATTTATAGATTACGATACGCATCTTAGTCAAGACTATTTGATCTCCCATAAGTCAAAAAAGTTTTGAAATGATTTTTGATATTGCACATATGAGGTCGAGATCAATTAGATAAGAGCTTTCGTGTTTTTAGTTTGACTAAGGTGGCGAGTATCTATTTGAGTTATTTTTTAGAAAGCTCTGTGAAGAGAAATGGATGCTTGGAAAATTGATTATTCCTAGTACTCAGCAACACAAAAGTGTAGTAGAGATAAGGAATTAAGTATTGTTAATATTAGGTAGATGATGGCGCAAAATGTTTCCCAATTGGGAATTACACTTTATTTTGTTGCCTATATCCCTGACTAAGTGGCCCCATATCAGATTTTACACTCTATTTGAGTAATGGGTTAACGGAGAGCCATCTATGGGCGATCTGTAACCGTTAAGCAGTTTATCTTTATTTTACTTCTCATAAGGTTGCGAAGTTAAAACCTAAGGTTCTATAACGCATTATTGTATGCTGTTTTGTAAACACATAGGGTTATGTGGCGTATTACTGTATGCTATCATGTAAACCCTCCGGGTCATGTGCATATAGGTAAGCAGCTTTGTGGTAATGTAACTAAGTCACATAAAGTTTTCTTAGTACAGGTGACGTGAATAGAGTTTTTTTTGGAACTCTATAAGATAGAGAATTCTAAGTATAGCGCTTTATGTAGCCTAGTTGAGAATGGAAAGAAATTTCCAATATCCTAGGGACAATGGGAACGATGTGCCTACTAATGGATTACTCCATTAGAGAATAATACTCTACATTCTTAGTTGCGTGTTAACGAATGTGAAAATTTTCCACGTCATCACTGGGTGATTGAGAGGGAAACATTCATGATTGCTCCGCAAGATGATAAAGAGCCTAGAATAATACCAAAGGCTCTAGTCCCTTGTTTGTAGAAAGTGGATCAATGTTGTGCGGTTTAAGACAAAGTCTTTGAGGATTAACCATTTCTATAATTTGGTTGACTTTCCATTATGACGCAAAACTGTTCTAAAGTTATGCATAATTTGGATAGTCATTATTGAGGCACAAGGCTCGCTAGATACCGAAAAGTCGTACCATTGAGAAAAGTGTAGACCATGAGAAGACTTCCTCCTAGGGAGTGAGGTTATTTCGACTTAGGCTATGATTGACATAAGTTCGGAACATTGATTTGTAGATATTGTGGCCCAACTTCTCATTGGAGGATTGGATAAGTAGATCCGTAGGGATTTACCTTCTGCTTTTATGGTGAAAAGTTAGAAGCATAAAAAGGTTGCTAGTTCCAATAAATCTTTTATAGCCTAAAATAGTTATCCAAATAGTGGTTCTTAGATTTCGTCAAGCCATAATAGGCCGACGATGATCGATGAAGACCACTGAGGCATGATCAATGGTCCAAAAAAAAGTTTTTCCTTACTTAGTCATTATGAGCCAAGAATTTATAAGGTTGTCGCCACCTAGGGTGGGCAGTCCTCTGTTTTAGATATGATAGACATGAGTGATATAATTTATATGCTCAGATATACGACCCTTAGGGATTGTTTTGGAAGAATTCCCGGTTTGTCTTTGATGACTTACATAAAGAATATCCCAGAATGATTCTAGATGCAAAATTGCAAACCCATTGACTTACCTATCGGTAAAAGCCAGAGCCTTAGCTATTGAGTGAATCCTTGGATTGTCTTTGGGAGAAACAGATGACCTATATTCCTTGATCTTTTTTGTTGTGGGAGCCTGAAGTACGCTATGTGGGCGTATTCGGCATGATAAGTGTTATCTTTGGTAAATGGTCAACTGAGTTGTTTAGACATTGACCTTACTCATTAGACTATGGATAGAATGCTTTACTAGTGGTATATTAATTTGCCCCTTGTAAGATTCAATGCGCTAGTTGGACGCATCTTGAATAAACGCAGATTGGTCACCAAAATATCTTTAGAGAGGTAATTGCGCAAGAGGTAGTGATATTGAACTACTTCATGTAAGGCGCAAATGGTGGATTCCGTTGTATATGTTTATCGCAAAAGGTGCTGATAAGACTTATGCTTGGAATCTAGAATTGCACAAACTGTGATCGTGTTTTTTTTAAAAAATCGATCACTTATTTGTTGTGAGATGATGGGATGTTGACACTATTATGGTTTGTGTCATAATTATTAGCAGATGATGATGTCAGTAGGCAAGATTGGCTCACTCACACGAGCAATCGCCCTTGGCGCTTGGGAGCGAGCAAGGATGAGACTAGTGGTTTATTTTTATTCAGAGCCAAGAGAGGCTTAAATTATCCACTATGTATGTCGTCTTGATTACAACCAAGATGAGGTCGTGATAAGGATCGAACATGGATGTTAATACCCACTTTCCATGTTGTGCTTGTTATGATTAGCCAGATGCGAGATCTCATTTGGCGCCTGGAAGTCGAGCAAATGGAGAATTCAGGTTAGACGCTAGAAAGCGACTAGACTAAGATCTGTACGGTGTATCGAGTATGACGTCACTCTTTTGGAAAAGTTACTCCACCGTAACATGTATTCATATTATATGTGCTTGGCGACCGAGTAATAAGGTGAAAGAATGGATCCCTGTTTCCTCACCGTGTGAGTCTTACGTGTCATTATTGATATGACTTCCATTTATGTACCCTTTTTGTAACCTTTGACTATGTTATAAGGTAAGGGGTTGATGTTCTGCTACTTTTGTATGTTGTCTGAGGTCATGTATGATTCGGCCTTAAGGGACATCATTGGGAAAGTAGTCAATCCTAAACTAAATCGCATTAGGGCAAAGGGAAGATCATCTAATATTACACCACTGTTGTATATTCGCTGCCGGCAACTCACATCACTCTGTATGAGAGGCGGATTGAGTATGAATATATTGTGAGAATTGAGAGTGTCAAACATGCTCTTTTTGAGGGATTAGAGATTTTTTTTTTGACCGGTGTAATTAGATGGGTCTGGGGTATATAAGACACTATTTCTATTTTTTTGGAGTTGATATCTCTATGCTGGCTCATTTTGAGTTTCTAGTACAGAGCTCCCACATGCAAGTGTTTCTCAGCGGTCGCACAGTTCATTGGCTAGTATGTGATTGTTTAATATTTGGAGAGATTGAGATAGAGATATGGCTGTGTCATGCCAACTCATGTGCCAATGGGAGATGTTAGAAATTGGGCACCCATGTGGCATGACCCATGACCCTTTTGAACCTTATCCATGTAAGTTTTCAATTTGAATTCAAAACCTATTTGGATAACCCACTATTGATATCTATATCTATCATATCAACTAATATGGATAAATTGATATATATGGTTATATATCTAATTTTATATTTGAATAATATATTGATATCAGATACGTTAAGTGTTTTTTACCCATAACTTTTTTATATACTCTCTCTCTAACTCTCTCTCATTATGAGAACGATCCAGCCTTTGCACTGTAACTTGTGTGGGTGATACTCATATTGTGGCCTTTGCATTGTAACTTGTGTGAGTAATACTTGTAACAACCCCCATCCGTAATCAGCCACTAATCAGTAATTAAGTATGCTAATTAAGTGTATAAGATAAATTATGGGTATATTATATGATTTGCATTAGGGGTGGGCGCGGGTCGGTTGCGGCCATGGAACCTCTAATCCGCCATCCGTCCGTCAGATTGGCGGATTGGAGAAAATCAATTCACATCCGTCCGCCAATCCGGCGGATGTGGATTGAGCGGTTTGGCGGTTTGGCGGATGGATGCGAATCGGTTTGGCGGTTTAAAATTTTATAAATTTTTAACATAATTCAACTTGTGTATTTCCTCAAAAAAAAAAAAGAAGAAAGTATTATAGTTAATAACTTAAAAAAATATTGCAATCACTGCATGCCTTATCAACATAAAGTATTACAATTTGTGGTTCTTAAAATATAAAAGCAATTCAAACCACCAAAACCATAAACAAAGTAGTAGTAGTAGAGATTGTATGTCTCTGTATTGTTACATCTATATCTGTTTTTGAAAATAAAAACCAACCAGCATATATCATATTTTTTATTTATTATTTTTAGAGATAGATTTAAAAACAAAAAAATATAGATAAATAATAAGTTTATTTTTTTCAATTCAAAAAAGATATTCAAGTTTTTTTTCAACAGAATATTTAACCTATTTTTTAATTGAAAACACAAACAAAATATTTAAACAAACTGAAAACACAAAGTCTTATAAATTATTAAGGGTGTTCGCAGTTTGGCGGTTCGGTTGCGGCCAAAGAAATCTCAAATCCGCCATCTGTCCGCCAAATTAGTGGATTGGAAAAAATCAATCCGCAACCGTCTGTTCGTCATCACGCATCTGTCCAAAATGCGGCGGATCGGTTCGGTTCGGTCGGTTTTGGCGGATCGATATATCCGCTATTCACCCCTAATTTGCATGACCTTTTGCTTCTTATCTGTTACTGGTGGAAATATCTGTCTATAAATCTGCTTTAATATAAAGATTGAAAACCTTATCGGCATGTGAAATTGGAATTAGTTACATTAGTGTGTTATTTGGAATTTTTAGAACACCATGGCAAATTTTATTAAAAATTAATTTGGTTTAAAAAAAATAATAAATAAATAAATATATCGCATGTGATTAAATCAAGCCTTAGTGGGGATCATTTTGGATTAATTAAATTTTGTGTTAATCTGAATAAATTAAGGTTACTTATGTTTGATTTAAATAATGCATGATTGGCGCCTAATCTAATCCTACTAATGATCCAAGATGTGATTTAGTGTATGATGTGTTGAGGCATTTTTGTAGTATTGAGTGTAGGGAATTAAAACCCTTGTGTGTGTGTGTATTGGAAGGTTGCATGTGTGTGCACGTGTATTTGTGCTCAAAGTGAGGAGTGTGTCATGTATTTTCAGTTGAGTAAAGGAGTGTAAGAATTTGCTCATTTGGTCCCTTGTGTTAGAAAGAGGGAGTATAGTTAGAGAGTGAGAGAGTGAGCTCAAGAAGTTGAAGAAGAGGACGGAAACTAGGAAGATTCACCCCACACTTCTGAAATCAAGCTCTAGGTAAGAGTCCTTAGCATTATCCTCTGCAAGTTAACTTCTATGCATCACGATTTCAACTCATCTTGGAACCAATTTCATAAAATTAGCAAGAGAAGCGGGTCTTTGGGCATGCAAATGATTTGCATATGTATTCATGGTAGAACACCTCTGATTTTACTATCTTAAGTTTGGGTTTTGAAGTCCTTGCATGCATGTAGATTTTGGGCATGTTCATAGTTTTAGAATTCATGAGGTTGTTGATCATCATTTGCATGTTTTGAGAAAATTAAGAACATAGTTTGAAAATCTTCCATGCAAGAGTTTTGAGTTCAAATTGGTAAATTCATGAGCTTTGAGCAAAAGAATTTGTAAACAACCAAGTGTTCATGATTTAGAAAGGTGTTCGAGCATTAAAAACAAGCCATGCATGAGTTTAGCCATGGAAATCACATTTTTAAGCTCAAGCTCTATTTTGAAAAACCCAAAATTTTACAGTCCGCTCGAGCGAGGAAACCTGCGCTCGAGCGGAGAATGCGAGCTCTCAGTATTTTTTTTCAGACATGAGCTCTCTGCTCAAGCGACCAATTGGACGCTCGAGCGAACCCTTTGCATTTTGTCGATTCGCTCAAGCGTGGGAGTTGTAGCTCGAGCATAGATTACGACCAACCAGTACTTTTTTCAAGTTTGCAGGTCGCTCGAGCAAAGGAAGTCACACTTGAGCGACCCCTCTCATTTTGCATGTCCGCTCGAGCAAGAAAAACTACGCTCGAGCGGGGACCTCATTTTCAGAATTTTGCCCAAGTGTCCCAATGCATGTTTTGGCGTCCTCATTACATCTTAGGCATTCCTAAGCCTTACTTAAGCCATAGTAATGAGGTTATAGATTAGAAACACACTAAGGAATGAATGTACTAAGTTAAGAGAATGCAAGTAGGTGTGTTTTAAGCAATGAGCTAAGAATTAACAAGAACCAACGTAATGTAAGCTATGCCGTGTTGGCCAAGTACTTGTGTAATGATAAGATCTGTTGGTGTTATGTGTCTTTGTGTTTGTAGGTCAATGTCCGAGAATTAATTGACCGTTTGCAAGGACCACTGTGAGTAACGTTATCATAAAGATACGTTTATATGAATTATGTTCCAAATGAAATGTGATAAGCTATGTTTTCTGAAATGATATTGTAGAGTCCTCGAACGCGTCCCGGGGAAAAGAGTGCGAGTCCCCCCCGTTCTGGTTCGCTTGTGGGTCTACTACAGTTCAAAGGACTTAAATGTCACGGTTCTTAATCTTGAACCAAAGAGTCCAAATCTGGCAAATCGTTTTGAGAAAACGGATTTTTTTGAAAGAAGAGCCAAACATGGACTACTTCGCCAGATACAGAGTTGCCACCTAAATATTTTTTAAATGGGAAATTTAGGAAACCCTGACTCGGTCCCAAAGGCCACGTGTCCGTCATCACCAAAGTTGCCTCGGCTCGAAAACTTGGGTACGATTGGGGAAGGTCACTTCGTGAGCACCCCCGCTCGCCCGGTCAAAGACCGGCCTCTACTAACCATGATATCTGTTTTTGAAAACATTGTATGTTCTTATTCCGGTTGTTAGCCTAGGTTACTATGTGATGCGCACAACATACAAGTATAAACTGAATCGCCTGAATTGGAACAAAACATTTCATGTTTGTTTGTTTGAAAATGGTTTGATGGTGCTACCCGCAAGTAGGCTAAGACGTAGATTTGCCACCCTCGGGTGGGCTTAGAAAACATGATTTTGCCACTATCTAGTGGGCTTAAAACAAACATTTGATGAATTGTCCAATCCAAGTAACCCAACCTCCACCCACAGGCATTCAAGGCAGTTATATCACATAAGCATTTAGCCTCATGGTAAGCATGCTTTTCATGGCAGTCACTCACACGCATGCAAGGATGCTAAAGCATAAAACTCACCGAGTACTCCAAGCCAAAACAGAAGCTTGTTAGGAATCCATGCATGATCCTAAATATACAAAAATGCCTAATGCAACACATGCAAAGATGCAACTATAGCAGGCTCGGCTATTCTAAGTATGGCATATGGAATGCTACAACTAACACGTATTCAATTTGGAATTGAAATACGAATGCAGTTTGTATGATGCGCCGAGCCCGGTGTATGCAAAACAGATGAATGATGCAAAACATGCTGTCATACTGTATGCTAATTGAAACATGCCCTATATCTAACCATCGTAAGCGGGTAAATAAAAGGGAAGAAAGACGTAGGGTTGGAAGACATACATCACACTCACCCACACTTATTACAATTTTGCCCTCGCATGAAGGGTCCGAATAAATAATACAGTCCCGAAATAAAAGAATAATACAGTCCGAAATAAATATACAAATTCCTAATTAATTAACAAATTAACTAAGAAAGCTGAAAACTGGCATGCAAGCCAGGGACTGCCTTGAGTCCGCTTTGGATAATGAAATGATGCATGTTGAACTGCTTTGCGCGGAAATCCACTGGGATGCCCCAATTAGCCTCTGTTTGCAATGTTTCTCGAAATGCGTGCCAGACTCCGAAAAGTTGCTGATTCTTGATTTTGCTGCAACAGAGAGCAGGAAAAGGGCATAGCAATGTATTTCACAAATATATGCATGCCTCGATCCTCATGCCACCAATCACGCATCTCGATGCATGATGGCCGGGGAGCCGAATTGCACAACTCAATATAGGATGAATGCAGATGAATGCTACAACAAAACCTAATTCCATCATGGATAATCCGGAGTGTCGGTGACTTGGGAATTGAGACCCGTTCCGTCACTCGGAGTACGAAACGCGCCTCGTTTCTCGTGCCCGAGCTACCTCCTATCCCGAACACAATGCAGTATGCATGGCATGCATGAATGCAACTAAGATACAATCCTAACACACAATACTATGAAAATGAGATACCTCGAAATACGTGCACGCGGGCACGCAAACCGAGGCGATGATCCTAAGGCATGAAATGGCATACGCAATGCAAATTGGACTTACACTAACACGAGTGGACCTCAGCCACACTCACATAAGAGGCCGTCAGATAAAAGTGAAGTGCCTCGAAATGCGTGCACACGGGCACGCAAACCGAGGCAATTGCATACACAATGCAATGAGACTAAAATGGCATAAACAATGAAATATGGGCTTACACTAACATGAGAGGACCTCAGCCACACTCATATAAGAGGCCATCAGATGAAAATGAAGTGCCTCGAAATGCGTGCACACAGGCACGCAAACCGAGGCAATGGTACTAAAGCATGAAATGGCACTCCAAATGCAAATTGGACTTATACTAACATGAGAGAGTCTCAGCCACACTCACATAAGAAGCCGAGAGATGAAAAATGAGGTGCCTCGAAATGCGTGCACACGGGCACGCAAACCGAGGTAATGGCATACGGAATGCAAAATGGACTTATACTAACATGAGTGAGCCTCAGCCACACTCACATAAGAGGCCAAAAGATGAAAATGAAGTTCCTCGAAATGCGTGCACACAGGCACGCAAACCGAGGCAATGGCATACAGAATGCAATGATGCTAAAATGACATACACAATGCAAAATGGACTTATACTAACATGAGTGAGCCTCAGCCACGCTCATATAAGAGGCCAAGAGATGAAAATGAAGTGCCTCGAAATGCGTGCACACGGGCGCGCAAATCGAGGCAATGGCCCTAAGGCATGAAATGACATAGAAAATGATATGCAAACATGCCAATAGAATTTCAGCACTGAAATATGGGGAAAACAGTCTCGAAATGAGGCGAAAGTACACCCGATGCATGAAATGGTCCCGAAATGCGATATTAGGCACCCGAAATGGCCTATAGCTACGCAATGCATGCACAATATGGACATGGAATGAAAATACAGTAGCAAGACAGCCCCAAGACCAGCATTTTTCAGTCATAAAAAGGGCTAAACAGCAAGCACACATAGGATTAAGCAAGAATGCAAAAATGGCTCCCCAAGAGGGGTATTGAAGCAAGTGATACATGCAATGCCCAAATGGAAAAATACCCTTCTACAACACTGATGAGGGACTAAAAATATGAACATTTACAGTATATGAAATCCCCCAACTCAGTATTAAAACATGCTAAAAATGTCATGCAAGAACTAGGATACATAAGGCTATAACATGAGGTACCCCAAAAATTCATCAAACTAGAAAAGACCCTTAATGAAATATGTCAAGAAGATCAAAATATGACTCTTTCCAGTTCTGATGATGGCCGAAAACAGAAGCTAGATAAGCTTAAAAAAGCATGCAAAAATGGGGGTCAAAGAGGGATATAATGGCAAGTATAACATGGAGACCCTCAACAAGGTTGATTCCTTCTACAATGTTGTAGGGGGACACAAAATAATCTTACTCACAGTTCATGACATGCTCCAAAACAATTTACATATAGGCCAAACAAATCGTGCAAATTTACGGTAAATAGGAGAGATTGTGAAGCGAGTGCAAGATAGGGGGCCCAAAAAGGGTTGAGCCCTTCTTCAATGTTGAAGAGAGGCTCAAAATAGGCCCAATAACAGTTTACATTATGCTCAGGAACAGATCACACATAGGCTAGAAATACCATGCAAGATTATGGCATTTAAAGAGATATTGAAGCAAGTACCAAATGGAGGGCTCAAACAGGGTTGAGCCCTTAAACAAACATGAAGATAAGCTCAAAAGAGTGACCATTTTAGTTCTGGTTGGAGCCTAAAACAGTAAGAAAATAGGCCTAAGAAATGGAGCAAGAAAGTGCTACAAAAGAGGGAAATGGACACTTACCCTTGAAGACCACACTTTTGCTATCTCTTGGCCAAGGAATGTTGCTTCTAAGCCTCTGAAAAACCTCTCCTTGCTGCTGGAAATGGAGTGGTGATGGTGGTGCTTGATGATGATGAAGAAATGGTACCAAAACTTGAGATTTTGGGAGAAATGGAAGGAGATATGTGTATGTATCCTCCAAGCAAGTGTTCTAAGCCTTCAAAGGGAGCCAAAGCTGCTGTATGGATGCAAGGAAGGAGGAGCAAGTGAGGGAAAATGTGTAGAGCTTAGGGATTAAGTTCCCTTGTCCCTCAAAAGTTCCCCGAAATCAGATCTTTTGGGGGAAAAAGTTACACAGTTGTAAAGTACACAGCATGGGGATCAGGGCCGGCCAGCTATTTGGACTGCAGGTGGCCGGCCGGCCACCCCCTATGGCCGGCCGGCCAAAGGGCAAAATGGGCATGTTGAATTAATGGCCGGCCATGCTAGATTAAGGTCCTTCCAAGTGTCCTCAACACAACCATGTAGTTGAAAATTGGCAACTGTGAACCAGGAGAGAGAACAACCCACTTTAAAGAGGGGTTTCAAAATGAAAAAAAGAATTACTGGCCGGCCTTCTATTTTTAGGGTCCTCCCATGTGTGTACAACACAAATATGTGGTTTTGGCTCGAAGAAAATGGCCCTAGGGTGTTTAACATTAGCCCGGAAGTGAGAAAAACGGGCGCCGGAGGAGTATAACTGGTTGCTGAGACAATTGCTGGCCTCCCACCCTCCAGTGACCTTCCTTATGATAAAATAGAGGTACCTGCCAAAAATGAACAAAAACCAATGCAAAACGAATGCTCGGGGGCCAAAACACGCAGTTAGGGTCCGAAAATAGGTCATTAATCGAAAGTGGCATTCGGCCACGAAGTGGGTCTCTCAGACCCCAGTGTCCCTCCTTATGATAAAACAGAGGTACCTGCCAAAAATGAACAAAAACCGATGCAAAACGAATGCTCGGGGGCCAAAACACGCAGTTTAGGGTCCCGAAAATAGGCTGTTAAGCACCGAAAGTGGCATTCGGCCACGAAGTGGGTCTCTCAGACCCCAGTGTCCCTCGAAAGGGAGTAAATGAGATGCATGCCAAAAACCGGAGAAATCGGAGATGGTTGGGTGGTCCCGAACCGAGGCACACGGCTTGACGGCTCCGAAAACCGGGAACCGGGCTCCGAAATGGGCAAAATGGCCTACGGCCAGGAAAAGTAGCCCACGACCACTGAGAGATGGTCTACGGGACCTCTCCCTCCCCTCAGGAACAAAAACAGAGAAAACCGAACCTGGTTCGCGAACCGAGGCAAAGTACAGAAAAGGGTTCGGAAGTCCGGAGGCAAGGCTCACGGCCGAGACTCTGAGACTTCTAAACGAGCACAATATACAACATCACCGAGCGCTCAATTGGTGACGTCTGAGTCTTAAGGTCGGTCAAAAATGGGGTGTCTACAGATATCTATTTTGTGAACGAATATTCCGTATTTGAAATCTATTATGGCATCCATAGATAGTCCCAAGTCATGGAAGACGGCATGAAAATGCGGGTCCATGACATTCTTGTGTTTACGAGATCTCGTTAGCCACTTCATTGTGGTGATATGTGTTTAATCGGTATCCGGAACCGATTACTCTAGTCGGAAGACATTCTGTAATGTGTTCTATGGAATGTACCATTATTATGTTCTGATATGAGAATGATTATGCTCTGATCTGTTTCCGCTAATTATGATACGTTCGGATTTCGTTCACTAACCCCTTTACCTTAATATTATTCACTGGGTTTTAGCTCACTGTTTGTATATATATATATATGTATAGGTGAGCATTCTGGAGTTCGATCTGAAGGCTTTTGTCTGGATCTGTGTTCCGTTGTCAGCCAACCATTGTGCCTCACGTGGAGGTTCCTAAAGCGTCCTGTGTTTAAGTTATGTGGTTTCTGTTTATATAAGACTTGATTTGATGTCGTTGGCTGTACTTACAATCCTGTAATGTGTGTGGGTATAATGTATGGTTGGCTACCGGTTATATATATAAAGTTTTAAATATTTTGTTTCATATAAGTTAGCACAGCTCATTGGACAACTATATTTATGTATTTGCTTCTGCTAGCCCCTTAATTTTGTTAATATGTTCAGAGGCCTTCGGTAATCCAAGGATTACTGGCCGGTTACGATGCTAAACCTATAGGGGCGGGTTTGGGTCGTGACAATACTCATATTGTGGTATCACTCCACTGCTGGGAGTTCGTTGTTCGCATTTATTGAAGTACGTGATTTACCTACAAGATTTTTTGCTTTCATCACCTAAGGTATGATCTGAAATTTTTTCTGGCTGCATTATACTTGTTTTACATATATAAATTCAAATCGCTCATCTCTTTCTCATGCATCATTCTATTGAAGCGGTAACGCAAAATAATGATAAGAATAATCTTGAATTTTTGATAAAAATAACAAAAAGTCGTTGCCATTTTTTCCCGTGGAGAAAAAATGGTGATGATGCTGAAGGGCCAAGCATGAGATAAGATCCGTTATATTAGAATCCATATTTAAATGACGTCATCAGTGATTTGATTGGAAAGACACATACATACCACCACAACCTCGCCCTAATTCCTGACCCAAACACTCACGAGAGGCTTATCCTTTGCAGAGTCTCTGCTGGGTGCACCGCACAAGCCTGCCGACTATTTTGTTATGATTTCTTTGGTTGAGAAATTTGAAAAGATATTTAAAAAAAGAAAGAAAAAAAAGTATATAAAATTATGTGAAATGTAAATATATTTTATTAATATTTTATTTATGTTTTTTTTTTTCTTTTCAAATCTCTTCTCAAATCCCTCAACCAAACACAACGTAAGGATGCAATTTGGGCAGCATAACTCGAGCAATTCGATTTTAATCTCAACTTTTTTAAGATTTCAATAAAAATTGAAAAATTTAAATAAATTTTGGACGGATTTAAATGAAGACATAATACGAGTCTCAAATTATAGATATATATAAATATTAAATATAAATATAAATGGTTAGTCATTGGATAATGTTCAAGAAATTTAGAGATTTAAATCATATTGAAGGTATATTATATATACACATATAATATAACACAAAATCTTTTTCTTTTTTTTTCTTTTTTTCTTTCCCACTGTTGGCTACATATTTTGTAAAAGTCAATCACAATTCGACACGTGGTAGAATAAGGGTAATATAGGAAGACTATTGAAGTCTTCGATCCTGATCGTACACGTGGCAGTTAGTATTGTTTTTCACGTGATCTGAATAGCACTGGATTAATGAAGAGATGCAAAATGACGTGGCTTCAACGATTACTCACATTCAAATTCAAATATAGGAGGGAAGCCCAACTGCAAGTAATGGCATGGTGGAACTACTTCTAAGGCAGCATAATCAAGTAATCATGGAGGAACAGTTTGACGATTTGAAGTACAATTCGATGGTCATCCTTGAGGAGTATAAATAGCAGGGAAGTCCCTAGAAAAAACCCCCAGACTCAGATCCAACAAACCAGTCATTTACTTCATATTTTCTTTTCCAGTTTTACATTTCCAGTCTTTACATTTCATGCACTTTAAATACATGTTCTTTACATTCCTGCACTTTAAATTCCTGCACTGCACTTCGTTCATAGGAGTAGTTTCAAGTAGATTGTTGCTGTAAACCTCTACGAGGCTGAGTTTGGATCATTGTAAGTTTTCATCTTAATGAAATACTTCAATTGTTCGTCATTTAACTGTTATTTTGTTTAATTTCTCCTAAGTCAAGCCACCAGTAAAAGTCCTCTTCATTGAGGCTGAAAGAACTAAAACACAATCGTCTGATAATTGGTTGGCAATTATAATTTCTGTAAGGACTGATTGATCCTTGCTGGCACGCTCGCATTTACAAAAATACCCTTCGAAAGCCAAAAAAGCTAACATATATTTTTGGCACGCCCAGTGGGACTTGTTAAAATGGCTAGACGAAAAAGACAAGGAGAAAATGAACGCTTGGAAGAAGGCATAGAAGGAGAGGTAGAAATATCTAATCCAGAGGATAATGTGGTAACACATCCTGTGGAAACTCCCATGTTATCAGAACCTGTGGTCGAACAGACCAGTACTTCGGGACAAAAACCATATGTCCATAATATTGGACGAAACCAAGGAATTGGACCATCCACTGTTCCATCTACTCAGCCAACAAATCCATGGGATGACCTAGTAGATGCTATGGGACAACAATTAATGAACACAATGGAAAGGTGGGCAACATCCTTTTTGGATTGAATGAATAACCACCATCCAACAAACACAAGACACACAGAGGAAGTTTTAAATGTCCCTCGGCAAAGATTGGCTAGAGACAAACAGCCTATGCAAGTTAATGGACATTCTAATAGTCAAACTAGTAATCAGAACTATGAAAGACCATCACCTCAGTCTTGGTATGAACCCATTTCGAGGCCTATAGCAGGCCAAAATGCCTCAGTACTCAACAATGAAGCCACACAAGTTGGTGGATCTAGTCAAGTACAAGAAACTGGCGTAAGAATGGTTACAAATCCCATGTTCGAAGCCATACCTGGTACTAGAGGGTATAATAATCCCTTATTCGAATTTATACCCGAGGGGTTGGAAAGTTGGCCTGCAAATGGAAGGGACACAACGCCTGTTCCTACACCTTTCGCAGATCCTTTTTCAGGACAAGCTCAAAGGGGTTACCCACACCCCCAACAGCAACCTGCACCACAGGAACAACCAGTTCCAAATGTACCACCTTATGGACCAAGAGGACCGCAAACACAAGTTTGTCCACCAAATCTTGTGTTTGTCCTTCCAGTAGTGGTTCAGCAGGCACAAAATATGACCAAATTGCTGATATTGTTAGAGAGATGTGTGGACCGATGGCTCGGGGGGTCCAGACTCCTGTATACAAAAAATCATACCCAGAATGGGTAGATAGGGTACACGAATACCCAAGGGGGTTCAGGGTACCAGATTTTATCCTTTTCTATGGGAATGGAAACTAATCAACAATAGAGCATATTGCTAGGTTTGTTGCTCAATGCGGTGAATTTACTAATCATGACTATATGAAACTGAGATTATTCCCAAATTCTCTAACTGGGAGAGCATTTGTATGGTACATCAACCTTACACCTGGCTTCATTCAAAATTGGCAACAAATGGAAGAGGCATTTCATGCCCAATTCTTCCAATCGAAGCCAGAGGTTTCTATGGTAGACTTGGCTAGATTGAGTCAAAGGCCTGAAGAAAAGGCTACTCAGTTTATTGCTAGATTTAAAAGGGCTCGAAATAAATGTAGAGTCATCCTGCCAGAGCCAGAGATTGGCTCAAAATGGCCTAGAGTTTAGGCTTCGAAAGAAGTTTGACTCAACTGAATTCAGCCTATAAAGTGTCTAGGTACGAAGCATTACTAGAGGAGGAACAAGATCGAAATAATGCATCGTACAAGACAAATTATAGAGATCCTAATTATGAGATCGATGCAGCAGAGATTGTGGGCAAAGAACCTGTGATCTGTGAGGCATTGATTCACAAGGATACAACAATTGACCAGCAGTTTAAAAAGAAAGACTTTCACAGAAAGTATTCTTTCGATTTAACTAAGGCAGATGACATCTTTGATCATTTGCTCGCGGCCAACTTCCTTAAGTTACCTAAAAGAGTAAAATTGCCATCTCCAGATGAACTTAAGGGAAAAGTATATTGTAAATGGCATAACTCTTGGTCTCACTCGACTAAAAACTGCATTGTTTTTCGAGATAGGATCCAAGAACAAATTCGGAAAGGAAGTTTGAAGTTCCCAGCCAAAACAGAAAAGGCCATGGGGATCGACAGTAATCCATTTCTAGAAATTGAAGAGACGGCAGCCAATGTCATTATGTCAGACTTTCAGAACTTGTCCTTGACAGAATTGGAGGAAGTCAATGTGCAGATACATGTTGCTAACTAGACAACTATCAAGAAGGACACTAGAAACCCACCAGCTATTGGACAAGGTTTCTCACACTGGAGGGAATACTCTAATGAAGAATCACTGGATGATGATTCCTTAGAGGCAGCAGTAATACAAAGGATGTGTCCCAGGTGCAGACTGAGTTATAAGTGGTTGAAAGGGCTTCCAGTTGATGGAAAGCAATATTACAGGGATGTACAGAGACGTCCTAAATCAACCAATGCTTACAATAAAAGGCCGTATCCGGCTAGTGATAGGCAGCGACCACTAGTGGTTGAGCCTGCAATGGACAGAATGCATGCTAAAGGCAAGAGGCCCTTATATGAATCCAGGCCACCTAACTATTACAGAATGGAGAGCAGTCATTCTGAAAGAAGACTGGAGAAAGGCTCAGTTCATGGGATCAAAGCTAGAGATTGGCCCCCCTAGACCAACCTCACGCAGGACAGAAAGTGGCTACCTTCATCGAAGGTCTGAATCAAGCTCGAAACATGAGGTCAGGGCGAAGCACTTACCTTCACAGCCAGCTTCGAAGATGGCTTCGAAGGTAGAAAAAAGTGGTTTAATATCTGAGTCAGTAAGTTCATGGGTACCTGGAGTTCCAGACTGGTTTGTAATGCAAAACAAACCTAGGGGAGTGCCTGCCCAGAGAGATGTTGAAAACCAAGGCAGGATGGTCAAGCCTCCTTTGGTGGCTCCGAACAATTGGGTATTGCTTAAACACCCAAAGACAAAGGAACCAGATATGGTCCCAGTCATTTCGAGATCACAAAGGAGAAAGATTCAGCGCAAGTACACTCAGTACTAGAACGATATGAAAGAAAATGGAGAGAGTTCTTCATTGGTCCAGACAGAAGGAAAGAAGACTCCGAAGTCAGACCATACTCCAAAGCCAACTCTACAAAGCAAAGTGGGTTGCAGCAGAGAACATTTGGCCAAGGTTCATTCTGAACTAAAAGCCAGAGAGAAGTCTAGCTTAGCAGGATTGGAAAAAGCTCTGATGGAGAGTGATAGCGAGACAGAAGAAGAAATTGGCATAAGCCAAAAGAAAGAAATGGTGGAAGAAGAAATGTTCGAAGCCTTCATGGATAAGCAAACATTTTTGGTTGAAAAACCAGTTGAGAAAGATCCTTCGAAGGAATCAGTTAACAACAAAGTGCCAGAGTGCAGCATGGAGGATGCTGCTGAAGTAACTGAACAAGGTGGCCAAGGGAGGAAGCAGGTACAGCCAGCCATCCAATTTGGCTCATTTCCTCCAGTATCAGTCAATATGGTACACATACTGCCTCATGAGTTCCAGGTTGGAGATGAGGACCAAGATGACCAAGACATGGATCCCATTCCTATCTCTAGTGAAAACTCACAAGTAAGTATGGTACAAGATGATTCTGGAATGGCTACCCTAATGGAAACCGAATATGAGAGTGAAGAAGAGGTGAGCATTAACCTCTCGTATCCTTTTGAGTATCCCTAGAATTCTATGACACAACATGTCAAGCCTTTGTACATCAAGGCTTTCTTCGATAGGATACAACTGAACCAAATCCTGATAGACAATGGGGCAGCACTGAACTTACTACCGAAATCTTCTTTGAAGAAACTAGGGAAAAAAAATCCCAGGTTGATCCCAACCAGTACAACCATCGCTGGCTTTGCTGGAGACAAACAGATGGCTCAGGGGATTCTACCCATTAACTTGAGTGTGGGAACCAGATGGTATGTGACAAAGATTCTTCGTGTCAGCGATGCTAAATACAATGCTTTACTTGGAAGAGATTGGATCCACACTAACAAATGCGTGCCTTCCTCTTTGCATCAGAAAATTATGATGGCTTTAGGCAATGGAGAGACAGAGGAAATTGATGCAGATCCTCAACCCTTCATAGCTTGTGCAGACTTTGCAGAGGCCAAGTTGTATATTGAGGGAGTGACACCACTCAGTATACTGAGGAAAGCTAATGGCTCAGCCGAAGTGACGGCTGATGAGGAAGTGACACACCTGAAGCACTTAGTCCAAGAAAGTGCTGATGAAGAAATTGTCATTAAGGATGACAATGATGCCTGGTTGTAGGCAAAGAGATAAAAAACAAGAAGCCAAGTCTTTGGCTCTAATTAAGTTTTCAATATTGGATGTAAAATCAATAGTCCAGCAAGTACAGGAGCAAGAGAGAGAAGCCATGATAATTGGCTGTAAACAGAAGCAGCAACGGGTCAGAATTTTGACCCTTGGCAAATACTGTGCATTGGACATTGAAACAAAAGTCCAGGAGATACAAGAAGAGAATGCTTTATGGACAGATTTTGTCTATGAGGAGGAGGGCAAAGATGTTGAACTAAATAACCTGGGAGCAGAATAAAGCGAGAAGGTTGCTTCGAAGGTAGAAGAAACCAAGGAAGAAGTTTCAATAAGTTCTCAGACACAAGACTCCTTAGAAGAAGTAAATTTAGGGGAAGGTTCTATGCAACAGCCCACCTATATAAGTGCTTGTTTGAATGATCTAGACAGGGACCAGTTATTGGTTGTTCTAAAGAAATATAAAGATTGTTTTGCATGGTCTTATAATGAACTACCAGGATTGGATAGGTCATTAGTGGAACATAGGCTCCCTATGAAGCCTAATTTCAAGCCATACAAGTAGAAACCAAGAAGAATGAGTCCAGAAGTAATTCAGAAAGTCAAGAAAGAGATTTTTAGACTACTCAAGGCAGGTTTTATTAGGACAGTCAGGTATGTTGAATGGCTATCTAATATTGTGCATGTAGTCAAGAAGAATGGTAAAATGAGGGTATGCATTGATTTCAGAAACTTAAATCTAGCAACTCCAAAAAATGAGTACCCTATGCCTATAGTGGATCTGTTGGTAGACAGTTCAGCAGGGTATCAAGTTTTATCAATAATGGATGGGCATTCTGGTTATAACCAAATCTGCATTGCAGAGGAAGATGTCCACAAGACAGCATTCAGATGTCCTAGAAATATTGGCACCTTCGAATGGGTTAAAATGCCATTTGGCCTGAAGAATGCTGGGGCTACATATCAGAGGGCTATGCATACTATCTTTCATGACCTCATTGGAGGGTATTTAGAGTGTTATATTGATAACATTGTAGTTAAATCCCAATCTATGAAGGAGCATCTGTTTCACTTAGAAGCAGCCTTTGGAAGAATGAGAAAGTTCAAATTGAAGCTCAATCCTCTTAAGTGTGCTTTTGGCGTATCATCTGGAAACTTCTTGGGCTATGTGGTACACAAGAAAGGAACACAGATTGACTAGAATAAAGCCAAAGCCATCATTGAAGCCAGGCCTCCATCAAGTAAGAAAGAATTACAAACGTTCCTTGGACAGGTTAATTTTCTTCGAAGGTTCATTTCTAACACTGTAGGGAAAACTAAAGTATTTTCTTCCTTGTTAAGGCTGAAAGATGAAGATGAATTTGTGTGGACAGCAGAACATCAAATTGCTTTCGAAGGTATCAAAGCCTACTTGGCCAACCCTCCAGTGCTGATGCCACTAAAAGGTAATAAGCCCTTAAAGTTGTACATAACTACAGCAGAAGATTTATTGGGAGCTTTCTTGGCTCAAGATAATGAAGAAGGCAAGGAGCAAGCTGTTTATTACCTTAGTAGGTTTTTAAATTCTTGTGAATGTAAATATTTAGCTGTTAAAAAGCTGTGTCTTGCTTTGTATTTTGCTGCAATGAAATTAAGATACTATCTCTTGCCTACAACTGTCTTGGTAATTGCAACCACAGATTTGGTTAAGTACCTGTTATCTAGACCTATGTTGAGGGGGAGAATTGGCAAGTGGATACTAGCCTTATCAGAATTTCATCTAGAGTATGTCTCCCAAAGGGCAGTAAAAGGGCAAGTTTTAGCCAATTTTCTGGCAGACCATCCATCTCAAACAGAGAGCGAAGAGATAATGGAACTTGGTATGGCCAGTGTTGAGCCATGATAGATGTGGTTCGATGGGTCAAAAGCCAATGGCTTAATTGGAATTGGTATTGTGATTAAATCACCACAAGGGATAGAAACCACACATGGTTTCAGAGTGGATGAAGCTATTTGTTCTAATAACCAGGCTGAATATGAAGCCTTAATAATGGGACTAGAAATTCTTATTGGATTACAAGTTCATGAGTTAACATTTTCGGAGATTCTCAATTGGTGGTTAACCAAGTGAAAGGGATTTTCAAGTGTCAAAGCATAAGTATTTTACCATACTATGTTGTTGCATTACATCTACTTTCTCAATTTCAAATAGTAAATATAACTTATGTTCCAAGATTCTTGAATAATAGAGCTAATGATGTGGCTCAGAAAGTTTCAAACTTCAAAAGAAGGGATAATGCCCAAAGAGACATAAGCCAAACAACATATCAGAAATTGATACCACCTTTGAATAAAAGAAATGTGGTCTTGGAAGTCAATCATAATGACTTACAAGAACAAGATTGGAGACATCCAATAATGCAGTACTTGGATGGTCCATCTTCGAAAGCCAGTAGAAAAATTAAATTGTAGTCTATGCAATATATGATATATGGTAATGCTCTCTACAAAAAGGGGGGAGATGGCTTATTACTGGAATGTTTAGGCCCAAAAGAAGCATTAATAGCTATGGCTGAGGTTCATGAAGGCATCTGTGGTGCTCATCAGCCTGGTGTGAAGATGAGATGGTTGCTTCGAAGGCATTCCTACTATTGGCCAACTATCCTTAAAGACTGCATAGAGTATGCAAAGGGTTGCCAGGTATGCCAAAAGCATGGCACAATAAGGCATATGCCCATAACTGACCTACATGCTGTAGTGAAGCCTTGGACATTTAGAGGGTGGGCTATGGATATGATAGGGAAAATACACCCACCTTCTTCGAAGCATCATTGTTTCATTCTAGTGGCCACTGATTACTTTACTACGTGGGTCGAAGCTAAGCCATACAAAGCTGTAGACCAGAAAGAGGTCATTGGATTTATCAAGAATCTAATCCATAGATTTGGCATTCGACAAACTATAACTGTGGATAATGGGACGGTGTTCGATGGGAAGATGGTGAAGTCCTTTTGTGGCGGAATTTGGAATTAGCCTTGTTAATTCCACACTCTATTATGCACAAGCCAATGGTCAAGCTGAATCATCCAATAAGTTCTTGAAAAAGGGAATACAAAAGGTTGTGGAAGATAATCCTAGGGATTGGCATAACCTATTGTTGGATGTTTTGTGGGCTTACAGAATTTCCCCAAGGTCAAGCACTGGAGTCACTCCTTATGCTTTAGTATATGGGCATGATGCAGTGTTACCTGTGGAGATTAATGTCAAATCTTTGAGGGTAAGATGCCAAGATCAGTTAGATCTTGAGCAGTACCATCAAAGTATGAGTTTGGAGTTAGAAAGCATAGATGAAGCCAGAATTCTGGCATTAAACAGTATTCTCTTGCAAAAGAAGAAAGCGGCCAAAAATTACAATAAGAAAGTCAAATACATTGGCTTGATGAAGGTGATTTGGTATGGAAAACAATACTCCCAATAGGAATTAAAAGCCATAAGTTTGGCAAATGGTCACCTAACTGGGAAGGACCGTATCAAATCCATAGAGTTCTGCCTTTTGGAGCATACCATTTGAAAATTTTGAATGGGTATATACATCCCAAAAAAATTAACGGCAGATATTTAAAGCCTTATTTTCCAACTATTTGGGAAACACAAGGAATAAAATAAACACCAAGTACAAGAACGTAAGACTGCTTAAATGATAGACAAAATTTTACTTTTTCATAAAGAATTAAGTACATTTTGCCACAAATTGGCCCAAAAATCATTACAGTGTCTTAATTGTTTTTGTACAACAGATTTCCTATTAGTAAATGCTGAAAACAGTCGAATAGCTGCAGCCATCTCTTCCTTTCAATCAGCCAGTCCTTGGTTGGTAATTTGCAGTTTAGTGTCAGTTCGGACTAAGGCCTGATTCACTGCAGATAGCTCCTTTTCAATTTGAGCTTGCCTCTCCAGCAACTGGACTCGAAAGTGGGAGGCAGACGAGTGTTGTTCCTTAAGCTTTGACACTTCAGTATGTACGTGGGAAACAATACTCTGGTCGCCAGCCAATTTCTCACCCTCAGCCTTGGCAGCTTGGCAAATGTTAATGTAAAAATCAACAGTAGCTGCTGCCTGAGATAGATGACTTGAAACATTCATGCCTGATTGCTCAGCAACTTTACAGCATTGGAGGAACCCATTTCTGATTATAGGCCTTTGTAGAGCCTCGAAAGGGATCCTCGAAAAAAAAATCAACTGATCCAGGCATGTATCCAGGTCTATCGAAGGTGCAGAAGGCTTACTGCTGGAGGAAGAAGAACTCTAAAAAATTTCCAGCAAGGAGTCAGTCAAAACTAATGGCTCAGCTTCAACATTGAATGTTGGAGAGGTAGAGGGTATATCGAAGAGACTAGCCAGTCTGGCTTCGAAGACATCAACCTCATCCATAGACATGAGAGACGCAGAGAGAGTTGTGGTGGAAGGCATAGAGGACTGCGCGGGGATAGGAGAAATTGATGGAGCATCTTTAGCAGTCTCCATGGTCCTAGCCACCAATGAATCAAGTGAAGAAGGGTTGGAGCTAGATAAAGGTGATAAACCACGGGTTGGAGAGCTACCAGCACCCTCAATAAGGGAATCAAGTGCCATCATAGATGGAGTAGCAGTTGGGATTTCCTTGGAAGAAGAAAGAGGAGCAAGGCTCGAAAGAGAAGTGTCAATGATTAAGTGAGGAAGATATGGAGTCAAACCAAAAGAAAGAGTTAAAGGAATGCTAGGACTTAAAGGGGGCACATGAAATGTGGGCCTAGGAAGTGGAAGTATTATCTGAATGGCTTTCACATTCTGCATCTGATCAACTTCAACTGAAATTGAGGGAGTCCTCATTGGAAGTATAGCCTCAGTAGTTGTTGCGGCCAAAAGGAAGAAACGTAAGGTCAAGCTCTAGTGTCGAAATCTGATAAGGCAAAACAGTAGAAGCATGAAAGAAATTACTTGTTTCAGAGATGTTGGCGGTAATGAGAGAGCTATGAAGGGAGTAATGCTCGGCGGTTTGTTGCCTTCTTGCAGTTTCCTTTTGTAGTGCATCAGCAGCAGCAGCTTTATCTCTTAGAAATTGTTGCTGCCGTCTCTTCTCAGCTTTCTCAAAGACGATCATTGCTTTGGAATGTTCCTATTCTACTACCTTGGTAGCAGCTTTATGGATAGGATCTTCAATCAAGTCAGTAGCAGGAACAGTCACTTTCTTTCTCTTCCTTCTTGGCAATGATACTACTGGCTCCTTCTCAACCTCTCTCTCTTCAATTTGGGAATCAAGTTCTTAAGAAGTAAGCTCATGTTCTATTGCTTTGTCAACTGTCTCGGAATTAGGATCTTCGACCAAATCAGAAGAGGGGGCAGCTACCCTTGTTCTCTTTTTTCTTTGTAATGGTGTTTCTTGCTCTTGCTAAATCTTTCTCTCTTCATTTTGAGATTCAGATTCTTCAGGAGTGAGTACAAGTTTTCTTTTCTTTTTCTGCTGTTGTCTGGCCTTGAGAGCAGCTAGAGTTTCAGCTCTTTTAGGAGATTCTTCTTGTGGAGACCCTGCACCAAAATATGTGAATATAGAGGAGGCAAACAAAAGAGTTGAAGGAAAGAGGAACTTAGAAATGCTTACCTTTCTTCGAAGCAGCTCTGGTAACTCTAGCTGAAGGAGGTGAGGCT
Source organism: Camellia lanceoleosa (assembly GCA_025200525.1). NCBI lineage: Eukaryota > Viridiplantae > Streptophyta > Magnoliopsida > Ericales > Theaceae > Camellia > Camellia lanceoleosa. The sequence continues at coordinate 163,073,995 of CM045764.1, forward strand.
GCAGGGGAAGTTGTGGTAGCTGCAGAAAAGGGAGGAATGTTCTCAACTGTCGCTGACTTAGCCTTCGAAGGCACTCCTAACCCTATTAGCAAGTCATGAGGGTGTGCAGATAGGCGCACTTCCATATTGGCTGTCCACCAGTTCTAGAATCTTTTCAAAACTAAGCCAGATGGGAGAAAAGGGATAAATTGAAATTCATTCAATTCCTTCAGTAGTTTGAATATTGCCGCCTTTAGCTTTGATTTTGATATTCTCAAGTCTCTAGCCGTAAGGTGGACATTCGAGAGACTGCAAAGTGGAACAGGTATCCCTTGAGTGAGCCCAAATTGTCTGGCAAATTGAGAAGGGCATTACACTTCAGATATGCATTTATAACCTCGAGGGTTTAAAGTGCCAATGAACAGCTCCCTAGGTAGCAAAATTGAAGCCCACATGTCTTTGTGTGGTAAGGTGGAGCACTCTTTATCAGCCATAAAAGTTTGCAGCAAAGTAGGTCCTTTATTGGCATCAAAAGGACAAAAAAGGGAAGCAGGAGAAGAAATAGGGAGTTGATAAAAGAAGGTAAAGTAATAAGCAAAAGAAACAGGATAAAGAACAACCCTAGCATACTTTTCCCCATAGGTGCTAGGATCCTGAACAAGGAATTTTAGGCATTTTTGATGCAAATCGGTGAAATAGGCAAAGAGCCAGAGCTAGAGCACCCAAAGGGGACCTCCTTGGTTAACATCAAGAGGTTTTTCACAAAATTGGGAACAAGCTCTGTAGACATGACCTAAAAGATAAGGGGCAAGAGCTATGTGTTTTTTTCAAGACAAGTGCTTTCACAAGTGGAGCGAACTCAGGCATAATCCTCTGAGATAAGGTACAAAAGAGAAATTTGCACAACCAGTATAAAATGAAGGAAAATAGCTCTCTGTCTCTCACGGGGCCTTCCCTTTTATTTTCATCCTTTACGAAGTCACTGTAAGAAGAGTTTAAGGCTGGAAGGGAAAATTTGACAGGGAAGTCTGGATAGTTGGGAGTAAAGGGAGAGCCATGGGGTGAAAGCCCTAAAAGATGGAAATATCAAGAATGGTGGGAGCCATCATGCCGCACCGAAATTGGAAGAAATTAAAAGCCATATTCCAAAAACATAGAGCAGCAAGAATTAAAAAGGGGTCCTCAGGAATGATGAACCTGGAAAGACGAAGAGCATCAAGAATGTAGAGCTCCTGTAGATCATCTTCTCTCGCAGGCACCACCCTGTCATACCATTCCTCCCACTCGGTTCTCAATGTCGGCCAACAGCGATGAGGCCGGGTCATTCTCCAATTGCTCCAGTCAAGCCCTCCTTCGTAGAGAAGAAAGTGATCCTCCAAACGAGAGTATAAAGCTGGGAGTTGGTCAGGGGCATCCCGAAAGATGGGACCTAGGACGTACTCTTGCTGGTTGCTGTGGCGAGGAACAAAGAGACGTCCATCTATGGCGCTTGACCCACCAGTTGTTAGCTTGACGATTTTTTCATCAATGCATTTCTTCAAAGCCATGGTAGGGCTGATACGGTCGCTAGCGAGCACTTTCAGCGAGGAATGATCCATTGATAGCAAGTAGCAAGGAAGAGAGGGTCAACAGAAGATCGGTAAGGTTTGTGTGTTAAAAGAGCAAGTGATTTCAGAACACGAAACAAAGGGGTGTTTAAAACCTTTTGTGTCTGAAAAATATATTACGTAAGTCGTTAAGTACTAGAAGTACGAATACGAAGAGTTTCCTTCAATATTGATACTTTTAGAGGGAAAAAACACAGCCCAGATACTGAGGTTAGCTTCGAAGTAAAAATTTGGCTTCGAAGCCAAATTTTGGCGCCAAAAACCAAAAACTACGGCTTCAAAACAGAGAAGTCAGCTTCGAAGCACATTTTATACTAAAAAAAAAAGATATAAGAATACTCAAGTGTTTGTTTTACTCCGAAAGGTTAAAAGACCTGTGTTAGGTTTCTTAACGAAGGTAATGACCTTCGAGGCAAAACTTGAAACTCTTTAAGGATAGGATTTGGTGTTCGAAACATCAAAACCAATGGTTGGTTCACAGAAAAATTGTATGTGGAACTAAAGCAGCATGAACTTTTATTCGAGACAAAAAATGGTCAATTTGAAACTAAATTGATCATGCTAACCATGGTCAGATGTTGATTATGGTTGAAACAAGCTTTAAGTATAAGATTGCTAGATTCGAAACACTGATTCTAATTGAAAATCAGCCAAAAAACTGTTAACTTTATTCCATAAATTGGAAAAGTTCATAATTGGTTTTTTACAGTGTTTCATTTAAGACAATTGAGTCCAAGTTCGAATGATGAGATTGTTCAGTTCAAAGTCTTAAATGTGCTTTTAAAGGCAAACAAAGACAATGCCAAACAGAGGAAAAGTCTTAATTATATTTAAGCAAAAGTGATTATATCGAATAACCCTATTTGGGTACAAACTCAAGCTCATAAAAATAGGAAATGGAATAAATAACAAGATCATGAAACTTAGTCCAACTATGATCAATGAATTTTTGTTCTTTCTTCATTCTATCCTCTATTTCTTCTAACATTGGTTGCATGAGTTGGTGTGTTCTCAATTCATAAAAAAGTTCCTCAGCCTTTATTTCGAACGCCGTTTCTCTTAGCCCTTGTTCCAACTCATCCATTTTCAAATCATCCCAGTACGCAGAATCCTTATTTTGAAAGTCGTTGTATTCTTCGATGAGGTTCTCTGCTTCATATTGAAAATGAACTTGGAGCGATGAAAGTTGATCCAAGGATTGAGTGGTGGCTAAAGAAGTGCGGTGCCAATGGAGAAGTAATGGAAGTTGGTCCAAAAACGTGTGAAGTTCTGCTTGAGCAATGGGGTTGAGAACGTGGCCCCGAGTCAGAATATTACAAGCCCATCGAATGTTCTTAAGGGGAACATCTTCCTCAAGAACATTGAAGGGTAAGTGAGAAAAGGCTGCAAGCAGGAGTTGGGCTTGCTTTTATTGAACTGGAGTAGGAGAAAGTGGAGGCTCGTAAGGAAGGAAAACTTTCTCTGCAGAAAGGGTAAGCCTCAACTTCTCTATCCAGGAAAGTTTTTGCGAATGAGGAGGTATAAGGGCCTCCATTTCGAAAGAAAGAGGAAATTAAGGAGCATTGACACAATCAAGCCAGTCAGAAGGATGAAGCTTCGCCTTCTTGGCTAAAAATGAAGGGTTATATCCCTGTGCCTCTTCTGGGCAAGGAACAGATCGTACCGTTTTTGTAAACATGGATGATGTGTACCATACCACGAGCAGATTGTCCTCTAAACTGCATCGACAGTCGATAGGCATGTAAGGATAAACCACCGAGCTTCGCGCATAAGAAGGAAAGTCCAACAGGTCGGTGAATTCGACAAAGTGATGGTTAATTCACTCCCTTAATTCCCAGACCTCAGGTTCTAACTAGCTTGACCAGCCTGAAGCCCTGGAGGAATTTGAAGCCACAGCCTTATCCCATGCAGAGGATTGTAGAGAGGGGCCTCCTATGTCCATATTTGCAACCTTCTGGATCAAATGACTAAGGGCAATTTGTTCACAATCCAAAGGTGAATCAGAAGAAGAATTTCCCATGTCCATATTTGCAACTTTCTGAATCGAAGGATTAAGGACAATATGTTCGTAATCCAAAGGTTGGTAATTTGCAAAGGCATCCATGACTTGAATACGGAAAGACGGGTAAAAGTGGCTAATGAATGCATGGAAGTTCTTTCGAGAGAAAACAACATCATCAGATGACTCTTCATATACTTGATCAATAGAGAAGAAGTTTGGTTCAGTCATGAAAGGGATATTAGTCCGTTTGATTACTAAAGTGGTGGAGATGTTCCGAAGGTTGGAAACAAAATTAATGCGAGTAATCATCAATGGACGACGGTTGTGTTTCCAGAATATAGACTCCATGCACGTTTCAAAAGTACGGGAAAAGCTTTGACCCACTAATATCACCAAGTATTGGATATATTAGTGCGGAGGGTAATGTTGGCTACATATTTTGTAAAAGCCAATCACAATTCGACACATGACAGAATAAGGGTAATATAGAAAAACCATTTAAGTCTTTGATCTTGATCGTACACGTGGCAGTTAGTATTGTTTCTCACGTGATCTGAGTAGTACTGGATCAATAAAGAGATGCAAAATGACGTGGCTTTAACGGTTACTCACATTCAAATTCAAATATAAGAGGGAAGCCCAACTGCAAGTAATGGCATGATGGAACTACTTCTAAGGCAGCATGATCAAGTAATCATGGAGGAGCAGTTCGACGGTTTGAAGTGTAGTTCGATGGTCATCTTTGAGGAGTATAAATAGAAGGGAAGCCCCCAGAAAAAACCCCCAGACTCAGATCCAACAAACCAGTCATTTACTTCATATTTTCTTTTCTAGTTTTACATTTCCTGCACTTTAAATACCTGTTCTTTACATTCCTGCACTTTAAATTCCTACACTGCACTTCGTTCATAGGAGTAGTTTCAAGTAGATTGTTGTTATAAACCTCTACGAGGCTGAGTTTGGATCATGGCATGATGGAACTACTTCTAAGGCAGCATGATCAAGTAATCATGGAGGAGCAGTTCGACGGTTTGAAGTGTAGTTCGATGGTCATCCTTGAGGAGTATAAATAGCAGGGAAGCCCCTAGAAAAAACCCCCAGACTCAGATCCAACAAACCAGTCATTTACTTCATATTTTATTTTCTAGTTTTACATTTTCAGTCTTTACATTTCCTGCACTTTAAATACCTGTTCTTTACATTCCTGCACTTTAAATTCCTACACTGCACTTCATTCATAGGAGTAGTTTCAAGTAGATTGTTGTTATAAACCTCTACGAGGCTGAGTTTGGATCATTGTAAGTTTTCATCTTAATGAAATACTTCAATTGTTCGTCATTTAACTGTTATTTTGTTTAATTTCTCCTAAGTCAAGCCACCAGTAAAAGTCCTCTTCATTGAGACTGAAAGAACTAAAATACAATCGTCTAATAATTGGTTGACAATTATAATTTCTGTAAGGACTGATTGATCCTTGCTGGCACGCTCACATTTACAAAAATACCCTTCGAAAACCAAAAAAGCCAACACCCACTCATAAATTGTAAAAACCACCATAACAGTACATTGATTCTTTAATTTTTATTTGACTCACATTATATATATTATTTTTTCTGTTATTAATGATTCTATAAAAAAATGTAACTAACGTATAATTTCACAAATTAATTAAATTGGTTGTACAAAAAAAAAACCTCAAATTTATATGTAATTGGAATAATTTGGACCTAATTCAAATTGGGCTTGAACAAACAACCTCAAATTATAATTCAGATTTGGATGAGCTTAGACAGCTCTCGACACAATTCAGACTAGACTTGAACAATCTCCCAACTCGCCCGAATCTGCTTGCATTTCATCCCTGCTATTTTGTCTCTCTTTGTCTCTCTCTGCGGTAAAATCCACATTATTATGGTTTGAAGTTGGACCAATGGCCCTTATTTCCGGCCCACTGATGCTGTCATTCTCATGAACATGGCCTAGAAAATAGCCATTGATAGAATGGGCCAATTTGTCATTCTACAACCCAATGATATAATTTCGGCCCATTATTAACTAATGCCCACTCTGCTATTAATGGCTTGTCGATCTTCACTGTAACCGTCTCTAGAGACATCTATATAAAATGGCCTTGACTTTACGCCACGTTGCTCTTCTCTCTCCTCCCACTACAACTCTAACGACTCGCCTCCTACGAACAACGCCACTCTCACTCTCCACCTCTCGCACTACCAAGCTCTTCTCCGGTTCGGCTATGGCGTCCTCTACTCGAAAGGTACAAAAAAAATTGGATTCTTCTCCATATTTTCAGAGTTTTGATGAGCAATTGAGGCCATTTGTTTGGTGAACTTTTGGATTTGGTGTGTATTTTAGGTTTTGGTTCCGATTGCGAACGGGACGGAGCCGATGGAGGCGGTGATAACGATCGATATACTGCGGCGCGGCGGCGCTGACGTTACGGTGGCCTCCGTCGAGAAGCAGCTTCGCGTCGATGCTTGTCATGGAATGAAGATTGTTGCCGATGCCCTAATTTCGGACTATTCTGACACCATCTTTGATCTCATCTCTCTTCCTGTACACTTTCTCTCTAAGTGCATTAAAGTTATTGTTTTTGTTTGTTCTGTTACTTGTGTATAATTTTGGCTGCGATTAAAGTATCTTTATCTGTGTGTGTGCATTTTCATTAGTGTCTTCTCAAATTCACTTTTGTTGTTAGTTGTTTACTGCATTCTTAAGATTGTTGCTTTATTGTCAATTATTTGATTTGTGAGGTTTTTTTTTTTTATTTTTAAACTTGCTTGAATTTTATTATTTTTCTACCACCATGTACTTGCAGTACAGTCTTGACTCTTGTTTCCAGTCCAGTGGACCGTCCAGATTGGTCTCGTGGCAGCCGTGTGCCCCTATCTGATATGTTCATTTTGTAGTTCATGTGTTTAATCATCCATAAAAGACCAAAAATCAAATTAATTCGATAATCATTGCACATGATTTTATCACATTGTTTTCAAAAAAAAGGATGACAAGTATGATTTTAAAAGTAGACGATTTGTTTTTTTAACACAAACAAATATGGTTGTGTTGTGGTTACAATTAGCAGATCAACCTAATTATTTTTATGGATGAGATATACATAGGGACTATAAAATGAAAA